>CM046885.1:3548956-3581770 GCA_025688845.1 Cucumis hystrix | reverse complement strand
GGCTGCGGACGCACGACTGCGGCTGCGGACGCACGACTGCGGCTGCGGACGCACGACTGCGGCTGCGGACGCACAACTGCGACTGCGGACGACGACGGTGAGGCTGCGGCTACCTGGGCTTCGCCGGACGGACGAAAAAGAGGAGGGGTTAGGTAGGGCGGCCGGCGGCTAGGGTAAGGAGAAGGAGAAGAAGAAAAAGAAAGTGGAGGGGGGGGGGGGCTGCACGTGGGGAAGGAGAGAGAGAGGGGGGGGGCTGCCCCTTTTTCTTTTATATTATTTAATAATAATAATAATAATATAATAAAAAAAAAAATATTTAAAAATAAATAATAAAATCTTATTATTTTTATTATTACCCTTTTATTTATTTATTTTTTTTTTATTTTTTTTAGGGCGTTACACTAAAGCTTCCAATTTTTATTTTTTTCATCTTATTCTTGTGAGAATTCTTATTGTATTGTGAGGATTAAATTTGTAGGTTTCAAATTGTATATTCACTCTTTTAGAGAGTTTTCTTTTGTGTGATTTTAAACTTCAACATATTGTAACCGTTGGATCCTAACCCGTGGAAAGGATCGGGTTTGCTCTTGAACCCGAAAAGGAGCAAGAATCGGTTCGGCTCAAATCCGTGGAAAGAGTCAAAAGAAGATTTTCAATCAAAATCCCAAGAGGTGCTTGGGAAAGTGGATGTAGGTTGAGTTTAACCGAACCACTATAAAATTACGGTGTCTTCTTCTCTAACTCTTTTCTAATTATTTTTTAATTTAATTTTAGTTACATATTCTTATTGGTTGAGTTTGATTGCATACTTCCATTCATATCTTTTTATCAATCTTGTTATTTAACAAATTTTATAAAGTTCTTTATTTAATTTTTTAAAAAAATATCTAATTAGTTGAATTTACTTTTTATTTGTTAAAAACTTTAATTAAACTCTATTCACCCCCCTCTAGGGTTGCCATACCGATCCAACAGAGATGTCCTCCATTATTTACTCATTTATTCTTGTCCACTTATCTTGCGTTTAAACATGACAATCTCGTAAAACATGCATGATACTTATGTAAGATGTATTTCTAAATACTTATGTATTTACAACGTAAGTCACACGCTTTGATCATCTTCTTATGCGTTTTGACCTCACTATTCTAATAAAAGAGGTTATAATAACGGGTATTTATACACATTATCATGTACCTACGTAACACAGACATGTTTAGGAGTGTGTATCTATGATCACTCGCACAACTACGGGTGTTCCTTTAGGATCGCTTGCATGATTAGGGGTGTTTATACGATCTCACTCGTTCAGGTGTGCTCCATTGGACACACAACACTATTATTATGTTTCTAACGAAAAGTTAACAAATCACCCAGCGGGACTAGTAGTGGGTCCCTTATTGAGTGTATGTTTATATTCACCCTTTCCTATGTTTAATTTTACAAGCAAAGGTAGATGATTTACATGCTTTTCAATATTTTAAATTTTACATTTTATTTAAAGATTTACCTTATTTATTTATTATGGTTTTCTTTAAAAGTTTAGTATCTGCCGATCACGTTTAAAAAGTATTTTTATTGGGTTTGTAAATTTTATGTCTTCGACCATTTATTTAATTTTAATTATATAAAAAAAAAATAATTTTCCTCATTTCAAAAAAGTGTCTTTTTGATATTTATCTTTTAAGTAATGACCTTAACATGGTTTAAAAGTTCTAGTCGTTACAGGATATAATCCAGACGATTGCTTACCATAGTCAACATGATTGTTTAGCTTGCGTGGTCAACACGAGCATTTAGATTGGAAGCACTTTTACCATCGTTAAAAAGAACTACACGATCGTGTACCATTTCCTACATAATCGCATATCATGATCGTTTATAAGAAAAATTAGACGTGCACGCATGTGACTGATTAATCGCTTGTTGACTAAAGTATTTTTGGTATTTTCAATTGTAGGCCTATGGGTTTTTTTAATTTTCAAAATTGTTCTATATTTAAAAACCCATTTTTTGTGTGTGTAATAATTTATAATAAATTTCTCATAATATTATATATATATATATGTGTGTATATATACATACTATTAAACCACCAATTCATCCAAAAGCTTAAGCTAGTGGTTGAAGGCAAATTTAATTATAAATCACCAACACATACATATGTGTGCGTGTATATATATCTCTATTATGTGGAGGTAGGCATGAGGCATCATACATGTTCTATCTTCTTTCATGACTTCAACTTTTCAATAGTCAACCTCTTTAGACATTCAATTTCTTACAACTTATATTCAACAGTACCGGTAACTACTTAGCTACAAGTAATAGAATATTCAAATTCAACTCCTCATCTAGCTTTAGTCTTTCCTATTGATTTTTATATAAGTTCTATTCCACACTTAATTCAAATCCAACCTTCGATTCCACACTTAATTCAAATCCAACCTTTGATTCCACACTTCTTCCACCTTTGAAATTTATCTACACTTCTTGATGGAAAGAAAACTTCAAGTTCATCCATTCCTTACAAAGAATTTCACATCCATTCTTAGGAATAATGTAATATATTAGATAATGAAATAAGTATATGCAAGCGATTTTGTCCCTCATATTAACAATTATATAATGTCATGAACAATAATTAAGATTCTCAATTTCATATTTCCAACAAAATTCTAAGAATTTGGTCTAAAGCCAAGTAGACAAAACCAGTTAAGAAACTCCATAAAAACCAAGCACTCAAAACTATTTCCCAAAATCAGACTAATGGGCTTTACAAGTTTCAATGTTTTCTTTAAATGGGTTAATTAATTTCAACGTTTTCATTAATGTTTTCACATAAACGAGCTGAAGAGGTTATTAAATCTATTAAATGGGTTAATTAATGACCCAAAATCAGTAAGAGATTTCAATATTTTTAGAAAAAATAAAGCACTGCAATATAGAACAAAAGTAACACCAGCCGTGAAAGAGAAGAACAAGAAGATGAACTCACCTGGTCATGAAGATCGGGACATAAATAGAGTTTGGAGAGGTTTGGGGCACAGTCGATCAGAAGATGGAGAGGTTCGCCGTCGATGGAGAGCTACGATGGAGGTTCGATATCGTCGGTCATTGGTTGTTGAAGGTGGAGATGGAGAGGTTCGACGGAGGTTCGTCATCGTGGGTTGTCGAACGTTGGAGGTGGAGATGGTCCGAACGTTGGATAGCAAATGAGGATGGGATTTCGTGGAGTAGAGAAAGGGATGTTGTGGAGATGAAAGGTTTAGGATTAAAAAAATATATAATTAACAAATTATCTATAGTATATATAAAAGCTTGGATGAGGAGAAATTTCTTTCTTCCATTTTTTATCTTTCTTTAGAAGTAACTTCTATAATTAGGTAGAATGCAATGTTGTCCTTTTCTATTTTTATGCTAATTGAAAAAAAAAATGAGATATTTTATGAATTGATTATGTTAATTGTAACTTATGAATAACTAATAGCTTAATAAAATCAAAAATCTTTCTAACTTCTAATAGCTCAAGCAAATTAAAAGTTGTAACTAATGAACACTTTCATAGTTAAGAAAGTCAAAAAGTTTCTCTTATGAATGGAAATAATTAACAATCCATTTAATTATTAATTCTTACACAAAATACAATGAATAAGGTTTTAGAAATCCTTAAAAGTTGTAACTAATAAACACTTTCATAGATAAGGAAGTCAAAAAGTTCATCTTCTAAATGGAAATAATTAATAATTTATTTAATTATTAATTCTTATACAAAATACAATGAATCAGCCTTTAGAAATTCTTAAATATGGATGCTTATAAAAGCTCTTTTCTACATCAATTTGTACACAATTTGGATAGCCTTTCAAATAAGAAGAAATATCTCAGTTTCATTGCATGTTTCATTGGGTTGTTCATTTTCTTTCTAATCTTTTTTCTTTTTTGGTTTTTTATGCTTTTCTGGATGTGTTTATTTTAAAAATATATCTTTTGAAAATCTTTTACATTTCATCGAAATTTCAATTTATACATAAAATATGCACTTTAGAACATCTCCATTAGTCGTCAACGGTTTAATCGATCTACCCACCTAGGGGCTAGGTTGATCAAATCGAGAAGTTGTTGGCTTTGATCTAAGAAATCCACAATGACCGATAAAATGAAAGCATATCCGAATACCAATACAAACAACAATAGAAATTAAAAAAATATATTCTTAATTGATAGTATGTGATTTATGAAGTTAATGTTTTTTTTATAAAAAAATATCTCATCAATTGACATCTTTAAGAATATGTAAATATGTACGTATATAAGAAGAAAAAAAAAACTTTGAGTTAGTTTGCCGTCTTCTCTTAATTTGTATCTTTTATTCATTGATTAACTCTCTTCTCTAAAAGTTTATGTAATTTAGTATGGTAAACTAATGTAGTATAGTTAATTTATTTTTCTAACAGTTGCAAAGTAGTATTGTCTAGCAATCATATAGCATTTTAAGAATTGTTTATGAGTTTAATCTTAAACAACAATTGGGAGGAAAATTAATCAATTGAAAATGAAGATACTTAACAAAAAAAAACTTGTTGTGAAGAAAAAATCAAGCTATGCAATAAAATAAAAATGAAACACAAATACCATGTGCATCGCACGTGTTAAAAACTAGTTTAATAAAAAGGTTGGAGGGAAACTAAAAGGAGGGGAAAAATTTTAGTAAAGTTTTAACAACATTTATTTTTGTTACTAAACCTATTTAAGTTTTGGTGACATTGTCACAATACTTTTAGTGGCGCAGCTTAAAAATTTGTCGTTAATAGTAATCTTTTGTGACACATATTTTTTGCGTTGTTATAGACGAACTTTTACGGACAAAAATAACTTACTTCACTAAAACTTTGTCACTAAATAATGAATTTCTTGTAGTGCAAACACTACTGCTACAAATAAAACTTTACAAACAAACAAAGCCAATGAAAAATTAACAGCACAAAACAAAGTATCAAGTTCCTAAGTACATGTCACATTTCTAGTAGCAATATTGCATAAGAAAGAAGATGGAAAGGAATGGCAAACCTAAAATATTTATAAAAAAAATTGGTTTCATGGGCTTTTTTATTTTCTTACACATACCGTAAATATTTTGATGTTTTGTTATATATATATATATATATTTTTATTTTTTTTTAGTTTGCTATATTTGTGAATATTTACCTTCTTTTCAAGGAAAAAAAACACATAACTAATGTAATAGAACGAGGAAAACTTGGGTAAAAATAAAAAAGATATATACATTAGTAATAGAAAAGGAAAAGAAATCCCTCTTATCCGATAATATTGGCCTTACTTTATAACCAAATTTTCACCATCATCTGCAATATCGCCTTTAGTTACTACATTGTTTTTATTGAAATTTGCAAGAATTATGAGTAACTCCACAGGAAAACAATCCATAAAAATAAAAAAACAAAACAAAGCATATCATGCACTAGAATTTACAACATGAAGAAGAAGGTTTACCAACATGATATTCCAAGAATTCTCTATTATACTAATTTATTAGCCCTCCTGTTTTTAGTTTTTATTTTTTTTAATTTGAGCTTTTTTTATCAATTTTTTTTTACCATGGCTTTCATAATTTATTTATTTTTCTTTAAAGAAACATTTGAATCTATAGCCAGAACTCTAATAGAACAACAATTACACATTTTTTGGTAAAAAAACCACTAAGTAGTCAACAAAACAAAGGAACCCATATTTATAAAAACGATCAATACTTATTTCCGTTTCTTTAATATAAACGATCAAAGTGTACAGTCTGTACATTTTTTATCCAATCTAAATTGTGGAGATTTGGTGGAATTAAAGACCGACTGGTTAAGAATTTAAGTTCATTTGAAAACTTTTAAAACTATAACATCCAGAATTGAAAATTGATTTTCCATGTTGGCAGAGGTGTTAATCAAAATAGTTGATCAAGTTTGTATGACTTGGTTGCTTTAGATGATACAGACAACTGATACAGACAATACGAGATAATCAAGTGAATCAACACCAAACGAATGTATTAGAATTTTATTCTATGGCAGGAAGAACAAAAGGTAGTATTGTACATATATTACGTTGATGACAATAAAAATCGAGATATGTCCTCATTTATCGATGTTCAGTTGTATACAAATTGTGATAAGAATATGAGAATTATCAATCGACCAGCTCACCTGTAGAACTCTCGGTATGTCACTAGAAATGTAAAAAAGCATACAATGAATAAGAAAATGAACATCGCAACGAGCAGCTTTCATAGAAAAGAATGAACTGCAGCTATTGCTCTTCACAAAATGTGCAATGTGAAGGACTTCCAAAGGCAACAATAAGTTGGCCATCCCAATCTTCAACTCTCAAGTAAATCTGGTACTACACTCTAAAATGTATATCTTAAATTTGGTTTATTGGTAGCCACCACCATATGATTGTTGGGGGGCATAGCCACCCATCATTGGATTATAACTACCCGAGGCATTGGATCCTGGCCGAAACACACCCGGTGGTTGAAATTGCATTGTTTGTCCCATACCCATATTGCCAGGATTCATTCCCATTCCCATCCCCATTCCCATGCCTGGGTTCATTCCCATGCCCGGGTTCATTCCCATCCCAGGGTTCATCCCCATGCCCGGGTTCATCCCCATTCCCATTCCCATGCCCGGGTTCATTCCCATTCCTGGGTTCACGCCAGTATTGTTCATGCCCATGCCCATGCCCATACCCATGCCCATTCCCAGTCCCATGGGTTGATTGATTCCTCCATAGGGCCCTCCCATGCCAGCGTGGTTCATACCCATACCAGACCCCATCATAGGGTTTGGTGGCCCTCTAAGGGCACTCGCACCGGCACGACCTACTCCAGAGCCAGATCCCATAGCTTTACCCATGGTGATAGTAGAAGTTACTGCGGTTGTAGTAGGCTTTTCCATTCTCTTTTCCTTTCTGTTTATGGCATCAAAATCCACTCCAATGTCAGCCAATGGATTTGTTTTAGCTGCAAATTGAGGAACATATTTAGTCAACTAGCAGAGAACACATATGATGCAAATATACATATACAAGAATTCAAGGTAGCACGAACTCACGCCCAGATATATTCAAATCAACTAGCCCTCTGTTAAGAGTGTCAGCCCAGACTGTTGACTTTGTCTCAAACTTGCCCTTAGATGGTTGAGATACTATCGAAAGTGATCCCATTGACGTTGGAAAACCTTGTTGTGAAGGAACTTGAGGGGGTGCAGCTTGCGGAAGAATGCTGCCCAGAAAATCGTCACTTTTTTGCTGAGCAGCATGACCATTTGGCACCTGATAAGCTCCTTGAGAAGCTACTGGTGGGGCTGGAAAACCATGGTGCTGAACGTTTCCACTGCCAAGTGGAACAATTGCCCCACTTGGGTTTTGCTGAGAAGTTTGTGAAGTAACAGGAGCAGCACATCCTCCATTCTGTACGAAATAGCCACCACTATTAGCCTGTGAATTTGGACTGCTGGCTGAAGCCATCTGTGTATAGAAAGGAGCTGTAGATCCTCCCTGTGGGCCCTCTCCATAGCCAAACTGTTCAGTAGGTGCTGCAGGTACTCCCTGTGGGCCCCCTCCATAGCCAAACTGTCCAGTAGGTGCAGCAGATCCTCCCTGTGGGGGTCCATAGCCACACTGTCCAGAAGGTGCTGCAAATCCTTCCTGTGGGGGCCCATACCCAACTTGTCCAGTAGGCACTGTAGTTCCTCCCTGCGGGGCTCCATAGCCAACCTCTCCAGTAGGTTTTGTAGATCCTCCCTGTGGAGCCCCATAGTCAAACTGTACAGTAGGTGCATTTTGAGGCTGGAAAGCCGTATTTGAGTTCAAAGATGCTGTAGCTCCGGGCTGGGGTTGCACATTAAGGAATGAACTAGCATTTGGTTCTGAAGGCTGATTGCTTAAAGCTGTAAAATTTTGTTGAGTAGGTTGGCCAGGATCTGAGAAGGGAGTAGGCAATGCCGGCTGGTCGCTGGGGAATGAATAAGTTGCCAAGGACGATGTGTTAGACGGAGGCCCAGAAGGAGGTAGAATATCTGCCAGTATATCAATCTCAGGGTCTGGAATAGTGGATGGCCCTTGAAGAAACTGTGGCTCTGACGGTGCTTGCAAGCAGGATAAGCCAGATGCACCAGTTGAAGCAGAAAACGCATTACCATATTCAGAATTAGAGACTTGGTTTGTTTCCGAGATGATTCCTTGGGATTGTCCAAGGTGTTCGTGCATAGAAGACTGGAAAGAACCTGTCATAGTAGAAGGATGGGGCTGCCCATGGCTTTGGTGCAGGGAAGACTGCAGAGGATCTATCACTGTAGAAGGATGGGATTGTCCAACGTTTTGGTGTAGGGAAGACTGGAGTGGATCTGTCATGGCAGAAGCATGGAACTGAGGGGCACCATCATCAGAAGGCATAGCTTTAAAAGGAGTGTCACCAAAAGGATCTTCAAAACTCTGCAAGTACATAATTCGAACTCAGAAAAACATAAGAAAAATGTAAACTTAGTAGCAAAAAATAATGGAAAATGTACGGAATGATGTACATAGGTCAATTTTATCAGAGTGAGAACTTCTATAAAACTCCAAAGCAAATGAAAAACTTTAAAACCATCATCATGTACCCGATTACTGATACTAGCTACAGCTGTTGTAGTCTGCCGGGTTCCTACACCAGAGTGAATGTGGGAATCAGACACAAAGGCCCCAGTCACATTTGCAGATGCCGTTGGCATAATGGCCATTGGGTTTGAAGGAAAATCGGTCAGTGAGCCAAGTAAGTCCATCTCAACATTGTCTGGTGCAACAGTTGGAGCAGCTGAGGAAAGAGAGAATGTATTTGTGGTTTAGTGCCGAAAACCAACAAAGCAAGATAACTAATCGTTTGATGTGAGTCACATGAGTGGATTATCCTTAATAGGCACATGTGACCTTATCTTTGATAGATGACATGCAAAATGATTTTTACATTAACTATTTCTTCAAGCTTAACATGTTTATGTTGATATGTAAGGAACCTTTACACTCTGTCGCACTGCGATCCAAAATATCTCAAGTCTCAATAGTGTTATAATTTAATTGATGGCAATGAACTGCAGAGAAATAGGATAACAATCATAAATTGACAAGAAATGTTTATTGCACAACACAAATCATGTATAACTTACTTTAAAATGGTGATAATGGAAAGGCAACTACTTATTTTAGTTTTAGTTAAAACTGCACTAATTACTAGTTTTAGTTGATCAATTTTATTATGTATTTCTTACATGCACTATATTTAACAATTTTATATACAAACAAGCACTTAATTCTATCTAGCATTAAAAAATCTCTCATCATTTTAAGATATTCCCTCCAAATCATTACTGGATGAATTGCACATGCATAAAGAAACTTGATCTAGCTATGACACAAGGCATCATTTGAATGAACCATATGGTTCATCCGTGAATTGTCCAATTCATCTTCATGTTAGTCAGATTCATGAAGCAACCTGATAGAAACTGTATATATTGAATATATAAAATAGCGGAAATACACAATAAACCAAGTGATTCGAGGTACTTGGACCCTCCCTAACCAAGTGATATGAGGTACTTGGACCCTCCCTTCTTGAGATCACTCAACTAATAATTGGCTATCTTCACCATTCCTCACTCCCCCTATATATAACCACAAATACAACTGATTCCCTAAATAATTACTATTATGCCCTTAATACCCTGGTAACCCCTAATACTACCAATCCTATCACAACTCATGAAAACTAAGATACACAACAATGAAGAGGGGAGGGGAAAATTCTTCCCCATCAAAATGAAATGTAAATCTCCCAGTTTTAACTTTACAATTAATCTTCCCAAGTAAATGTAACTTTAGCAATCAATGTTTTAAAGAAGGTTAACAAGTATGGGCAGCTAGATTTTTTTTTTTTTTTTTTAAAAAAAATTTGGAGTCGTACAGGCAGCTAGATTTAAATGAACTAAGTATGAGGTTAATGGCACAAAAAAGTAACTGAAATTATTTGACCTGTGACTGAACTGCGAGGGTCAAATTCGTCAAAGTTCCCAATTAACTGGTCTGCAGCTGTTGAAGCACCATGTACGGGACTTGACTGGCTAGGTGCACTGGTAGGAGGCGCAGATGAAGTAGCAGGAGTAGAGGTTGAGGTTTCTTGGTGTCTATACAATATAAGTAAGATATCCAGTTGCTATACAGTTATTAAAACTTCTAAATCTAGAAATAGAATGCAACAGAAAACTGATACCTTTCACTATGAGCTGGTGGGCTTCGAGACTCACTCACTGCCTCTTCATAACTAGGAGGTGCGCCAGTGTCTTGCTCTGAAAATTTATGATCATGATGCCTGCCAAAAGAGATTCAACCCATAATGTCATTCATAGCACTCAATTAAACCACTATTCAATGAAAGTTTCAAGAATTACCTCACATCCGGTGACCTGACATCACCTCTTCCACTACCATCACTGCAAGAAAGAGAAATATGTGGCTAAATACAACCCATGCCAAAATTGTAGGCCAGCTTGATCTAGGAAGGAATTGGTTCTAAAATTATTAAAATCTCAGTAGCGTTAATAGCCAAGGTTCAAAATTCATACCTACAGGCTACAGTCACCTATCCCCCCCATATTTATGTAATGTGCAACAGTAAGGAAGAATCCCTCTCACCGATTGGTTCATTGTAAATTTGTATCAAATGTCTATAATTTATTTGAATGGTTTGGTTTAGTTTAATTTGGTGATGCCACAGTCTATTAGGAAATTGGTTACCTGAGATCTCATTTGGCTGGTATCAAGGACAAAGCTAAAGTGATTTTGTCTTGTGCCGTTGGAGCGATTTTGTTGTCTATTTGGAAGGAAAGGGGTGCAAGAAGATTCTGACAAGTCAAACTTTTTTAATTACATACGTGACATTGTATGGTTCAATCCCACTAATTGGCATCCTCATCCTTTTAGTTTAATCCTTTTTTTCCTTTATCAACCATGGCTGCAGTGCTTTCATTTCCTTTATATTTTCGAGAAGGAACTCTTCTTCCTTTAGGTTGCGTTATTTGGCTGGCTGTTGCCATTAAAGAGGTATCTTATCCGTGATTTTTTATCACAAAAAGGGGTTCATTTCACAAAAAAGGGGTTCCTCTACATAATAATGAAAAATAATTCAATAGCACAGGACATACCGAGCACTGTCATCATGGTCTCTATCTTGATCCCTTTTTGCACCATATTGGTGGTCATCAACACTTCTTCGCCCCCAATTATCTCCATCCCTGGGACTATCACTTCCATGTCGTTCTTCACCATCTCTGCTATAGTGATCCCCATCACGTCTATTTGAGTTGGAATTCCTACCACGGTCGTCATCTCTGTAGTCATATTCCCTTTCCCTTCCATTACCAATGCTATTCCTATCTTCATCCCTGCTTCCATAGCGTCCCTCATGAAAATCATCATCGTAACGGTCTCCATACCCCGGTCTATGTACTCCGCTGGCTAATGACGGACTTCGAAACCTTTATAGTCATACAAATGTCATAAACATTCAGCTGAATCATGCTAAACTAATTATAAGGAACTATCCTGATTTTGAAAATATATTAGCAAACTGAGGTAAAAAATTAGAGAAAAGGGGAAGGATGAAGAAGAAAAAGAAAGAAAGAAGAAAAAGAAAGAAAGAAGAAAACATAATAGATGTCTTTCATGCCAAAAGCTCTATTTAGTCTCCAGGTTCATCAGGTTAAAAATGCAGGTCCTGTTGTTCTTACAATATTCTACAGAAAGAAATTAGTTTGAGAAATTAACAGACATCACAATAGCTATGTGCAGGAGTAATAACTGTGAAAAGGCAGATTCTAAAGTAAACCAGAAATATGAAAACAAAGTAAAAGATCGAAAAACACTGAACAAGATTGATCGATAAACTTCAGGTAAATAACCTTCAGGCACTAAAATTAGACAGTTGAGAATGTACAGAATACTTGGAAAGAAAATTGAAGAAATTTAGTAGAGAAAGAAGCAGAAAAAAGAAAATGTTAAAATATCTTGTCTAGCACTTCGATAGAGAGAAGCAGAAAATTAATTTTAACATTTCAACACAATATATATGTATACACATGTATGTGCACATATATTTGTTTTGTGGAATACACTCACTTGTCCCTGTTGACGTTAGCCTTCTGCCTGATCTCACTGATTCTTTCTGGATCATTCACAAGAACCACAAGACTATGTGACTTCTTTCGAACATTTGCTCCTTGATCCCTTCCACTGGAATCAATATATTGAAAGCTGGACAAGCCCTGTAGTAGGAAAGAGAATGATTTAGAAAAACAATATGAAATCCACAGAAAAAAGAGAACTAATAAAAAAATATAGTTACAAAGAACAAAGAAGCAGCATTACTGATAATTGGTATGCATGATCCTTGATCTCGTCTATTACTCGCTCTGATCCATGAGCCACCAGATACTCCAACACAGTTAAACCCTGAAGCACAATTTTTGTTTTTCGTTTAAAAAAATAATAAATAAGTGCAACTCCACAGAGCGCAAGAAATAAAAAATCAAGATTTCTTTTTTCTTCAATAATGTAATCAAACTTCAAGCACATTAAAAAAACACGAAAAATGATTGATGAAGAGAGACACTTTTCTCCCAAGGCAATGAACTTTTGAGGGAAAAAACAGTATGTCTAAACATATGTGCTGCAATATCAAATGAAAAAGTTATCAAACCTTGTACACATGCCGCCAATTTTTGCCAGAGTCATTAACACGCTTCCAGATTACCGCCATGATCATCTGATACTCATGGCTGCATTAAGGTTTAGAATGAGCTCTTTTCTGGTTCTGGTTGGGAGGTAAAAATCATTCATATAAATTACAAACAAAGTGGTGCTTTCAAAAAAAAAAAATGTAATGCTTACTAGTTTTTGCTTGCTTGTGCAATCTCAGCGAGAAGTGATCCATGAGGGCCCCAAGGCTCATTGCTAGTAGCATCAAGAACCTGCTAGGCAGAGAAAGCAATGACCTTATTATCAGCGTAAGAAATCTTAAATAAACAGCTGTCACATTTCAAACAATTTTCATCCACAAGGAGTAACCACCAGGGAAGAGTTCAAGAAAATCATAGGGCAAGAAAAAAAAAAAGAATAACCTTCTGCTCTAGTCGAGGAACTTTAAGCACCGTCTTATTAACTTCTCTCTTACTGCAACAAAATGAATTACAAATACCATTTAAGTAAATAATATTCAGAGGAAGCAAGTTGACAAAGAAGGGGAAAAGGTTGAGATCAAAGCAGGGACCCTGAAATTATTAACAAAAGAACAACTGGAAAGTTTGTTAAGATAAGGTTTTGGTTCTTGGATTAAAGCAGGAACCCTGTCAACCCCTTGAAAAATCCTCCACCAAAATGTCCCACTACACAACACACACCCCAACTATCCATAAATAACCCTCTCTCCCTTCACTCAGAGGATAGAAGAACTCCTATATCATAACAATAAAGACTCTACGCTCGGCTAACTAGCAGTCAAACACCCCAAAAAAGATGTTCCAAACCAAACAAAGAAAGGTTTATAAATCATACTAGCAAAAGAAAAATTAAGGCCTGCAGTGTACACTTTATATCCTGATCTAATTATACGTTATTTTCTTATTTGAACGTTAAAGATTTATAAACTTATACTAAAAGAAGAAAATAGTGGAAGATGGAAAAGCTTATTGACCCATTAATATGTACAATAAAATGAAGTTACATTAATGTTCTGTAGGAAAAAGTTCATAAACTTATAACTTGAGAACTTATTTTCTAATTTAAACTAATTAAATTACTCTAGTTTAAACTTGTCTTTCACTATCCAGATCATTAAAATGAACTTAGGCTGTTGAACAAAATATCCATTTTCATTTCAAAAATATTTTAAATGGAAATTACATCCCTCAATCATAAACCAAAAACCAGCAGGCTCTAAGTACTAGGAATTTTCTTTTCTTTTCTTTTCTTTCTTGGGTGCAATAACACGATCTGCAGAGATGAGATCATTTTTGAGGATTAAAGTGTGAATAACACTCACATATCCCTAACAGTCTGACCAAAGACCTTCTTCATTGTTGATGCCTTGATGGTACTGAAATTAACAGCTCCTTCCAACCAGTTTCACAGAAAATTTAAGTGATGCTCACCTCAAAAACTCTGGGCTGTTCCAAAGAAAAACAGGTAATAGTCTTTAAGAGCTTGAAAGCTGAAAAATATATTGGAAATCAAGAAAATGAATCATGAAAGTGCATGATGTTGTATGTCAATGCCGGCTAGATGGTCCCAAAACTCTGGAATTTGTATACTCTTAATGAATAAATTAATGTAGAAACATATCATTTTAAACTTCAGTCAAAATCAAAACAGTATAGAGAAATATAATAGCAAGGGCGTGTAAAAATTAAGAAGAGATTAGCATAGGTCAGAATTGAGCTCTAAACCTATCAAAAGTACAAAAGGGCCGTTAAAAAAAAAAACGAGGTAATGGAGCTTGAAAACCAGACATGTGAGCGTCCACTACTGACAAAATAAAATGATAATCTGAGTAGAGGCACCTGTAATTTGTAGACACTATCCCTACTTCTATTTCTAATAATGCCAGAATTTGCAAAATGGACCAAAAAGTAAAAACCTCAATGAAAATGCACCTTCATAGAAATTTCCGAATTACACAGAACAATAATTTCAAATCATGGTTATCTGACATCAAACAGAGCATCGAAGGAATCTTCATTTTAATCTACATTAGTAGCCTACATCAGGAATATCAAATGAATCCAAAGTAAACCTTTTTGTAAGATTCCCCATGATTTCCTAAAAACTTAACAACCAAATACACATATTTGAAAGTATAAAACAAAAGGCACGTTACAAACTATGGATAAATATGCATACACTCATCAGCTGTCAAAAGAACGAAAAATGCCGAACCAAAGATCAAGACCCACATCTCTCATTATGAATAGTACAAAACAAAATTCATGTCGGTGGAAGAGAATCGCCAATTTCTAACCAAAAGCACAGACGAAAATGAGACCAAATTTCACCTAGATTAATTGAAAGCAAGGATCGAGATCATCAACTTCAATGGCAACTCGGATCATCAAACATCCGAAGCAACAATACTGAATTAAAAAAAAGGGGGGGGGGACAAAAGCATCCAATTCCGAATTGAATTAAAAAATAAAAATAAAATTTCCAACAACAATTGAAGATCAAATAAGATGAATCAAGAAGAAGAGAGTGGAGGCAAATAAATTGCAAGATCTGAAAGGCAAAGCGGAAAATGAAGAAGATCGTGCAAAATGAAAGGGAATGCTTACGGCGAAGAGTAGAATCAAGAGGCGGATCTGAAGCTAGTTGGAGAGGAAAGTGGAAGAGATGATAGAATTTTGAAAATGGTTTTGGAATTAGAAGGAAGGCTATGTCCAGGAAATAGCAATGAAAGAGAATGGACGTACGAAGAGAAAGAGAGAAAGAGAGAGAAAGAGAGAGACAGCGCAACTTACACGCAGTAAATTAAGGGAATTTTTGTTTCATTTTCATTTCTCATTTCAATATTTCATTTACGTTTTACAACCGAGTTTAAAACACGCAAATTATCCTAAATCAGTGAAAATATTTACAAAAACATACCAACATTTTAAATTTCACATGAACAGTGAATCTATATAGATAGAAGTGTACCAGTAGCTATTAGCATCTATCATCAATAAAATCTAAAATTTTGTTATATTTTATAAATATTTTTATTCATTTATCTATATTTTAAAATATTCTTTTTAAAATGTATACTTTAATCAAAATATCGAGTACTTCCTTTAACTTATAATAACTTTGATGGAAATATTCCAAATTTTTGGTGGAAATATATGTTAAATATCAATTTTGATGTATATTTAAAAATCTTATAAAAACAAAAAATTCGAAAACAAATTAGTAAATAACTATTTTGTTATTTTCAAATAAGTAAATGCATCTACTATTTATATTAATGGTGTTTTAGGCGTATTTTGTGTGTTTTGTGGACTATTATACATTATAATGAAAATATTGATTCAACCTCTTATGTCGATTTGAATCCATAGAAA
This sequence comes from Cucumis hystrix, assembly GCA_025688845.1. Lineage (NCBI taxonomy): Eukaryota > Viridiplantae > Streptophyta > Magnoliopsida > Cucurbitales > Cucurbitaceae > Cucumis > Cucumis hystrix. Next base: position 3,565,571 of record CM046885.1, on the reverse strand, counting down.
AACGAAAATATGAACAGGAATATCGATATGTCAATGAAAATGTAAAACTATGTTTATAACCCATCAATTTTTTCATATGGTTAATTTAGATGCATCCTCAAAACTCGCATTATAAATTTAATCTATCAACTTATCATGTCTTTTTTTTCTTTTATATTATGTGAAGTGGGAGAATCGAATATATGACCTTGGGATTATAGTACAAACATTATGTGAGATGGGTTATGTTCATCTTAGCGACCTTGCATGGTTGTTGAACCAAAGATATACAAATCAAATTTGTCATCACTTCAAGAAATTGGAATTTTTCCGACGCACAAAAAATCTTCGGGAAACCGAACGTTGGTAGAAGGTGGTTTCTACCTACGCACCAATATCGACGTCGGGGGAGGTCATCTTCCCTGACGCATGTGAACCCTGTCGGGACTGCTCGAAATAAAAAATTAAACCGTTAAATGTCCTCTGATGCGACGTCAGAAACGTCGGTAAAAAAGATATATTTTCTCAATGCCATAAATGATGCGTCGGGAATATTAGGGTTTTTTCGACGTCCACTGTGTCACATCGGATGAGGGGCAAATCATTAATTGTACCGTTTGGCCTTCCTCTGATGCGACGTCAGAAACGTCAAGAAAAAGGGTACCTAATGCCAACGCATCACTAATGGCGTTGGGATTAGGGTGGCTATCCCTGCGTTTTCGGACAGCATCGGGAATTCCCCTTTATTAAATCCTTCTGTTTTACAGAATCGAAAGAGAAAAGAGAAAGAAAAACAAGAGAAAGGGAGACCATGAAGAAGAAGAGGAGATCTCACCTCACCGTCGGTGCCCGTCGCTTTCCGCCGTATCGTCGTCGTCTTTCGCCGCTTGCTGTCGCATTCGATAAGTAAGGTTATTTTATATTAGTTTGATGTAATTTATTTTTATTTAGATTAGAAATTATGATTAAATTAGAAGTTATGTTTTGAATTAGAAATTTGGTTTTTGAATTAGTTTTTGTTTTAGGAATAGGATTTTATTTTATGTTTTAGGAATAGGATTTTGAATTATGTTTTAGGAATAATATTATGTTTTAGGAGGGGATTAGAATCGTTGAATTGAAAATTAAAGGGGGTTTAGGATTGGATTAGAATTTTTAAGGAGGGGGTATTGAATAAAACACTACAACAAAAATGGTCTACGACGACAGTTATTTACAGTCATAGAAGAGGGAGTCATAGAAAGTCCTTCCATGACAGTTATCAAAAACTGTCGTAATAAGGTTTTTCATGACAGAAAATAAATGTCGTTAATTACTATATTATGACAAAAAATAACTGTCATATTTTTATTTTATGACGAAAAAAACTGTCATTATTTGCTTATTAACGACAGTTTTAAATATGTCGCAAATTCATTTATTATGACATTTTATAAATGTCAAGGATGTGTCAATCGTGACAGTTTTTTGAAAAAAATATGTCATTGTTTTGCTATTGACAACATTTTTTTTTCTGTCAAATATAGGCCAATCGTGACAGTTTTTTTTTTAAAATTAAATGTCACTGTTTCCATATTGACGACATTTTTTTTAGTCAAATATAGGGCAATCGTGACATTTTTAAAAAAAAAAACTAAATGTCATTGTCTCGCTATTGACGACATTTGCTTTCTGTCAAAAGGAGAAACGATTGGAAAGTTGTAGATGGATCACCAAGAGATTAATAAAATCCTAAAACAAAAAAGATTGAATGTTGATGGGAAGGGAAGGATGATAAAGTTATAGAAGGAGAAGATAAAGGATTTACAAGAGGGAGACCTAAGAAGTGAGAAGATGAAGAGATTGAGAAGAGGGAGATAGACAACTAAGGAGTGAGAGATGAACAGCGAGGAGGAGATGGACGATGAGAAGAGAAAGAGATGGAGGCAGAAACTGAGAAGTGAGAAGTGAGAAGTGAGAAGTGAGAAGAGAGGAGACATGACATGATGCAAGACACTTCAAAGTTAACCTAATTATTTAACTTTTATTAAATAAATAATAACATATATAATATAAATAAATAATATATTATATTATCTTAATTCGGATTGGGTTGGGTTGAACCGAATTTTTCAACCCTCCAATCCAAGACCTAACCCAACCTAAAAAAAATCAAAATTTTCAACCAAACCCAACCCACATTTTTATTAACCTAACCCAACCTATATTGATGGAAAATAGAAACATGCACAATGAAATAAGAATCAGATTTTACTGAAATTGTAACTAAACAATTTAGTAATTAACATGCATAATAACCCTAAAATAAACAAAGATGGGTTAATAGAAAAAACTTACCTTTGAAGCTTTTCTACCCATGTATTCTCCTCACGGACTCTTCATAATCTCCTCACGGACTTGAAGTCGGGACTATCACTAGTGTTGATCCGCTATTCTCTGGACTTAGAATCGAGTTGTGGACTTGAAATGGTGAAGGAAATAGAGAGATATGGAACTTTTAGGAGGAACCAAACTTTTAGATTTTTGTGGAGGGTAAAGTGAGTTATTGGTTTATTTTGTAATTCTTAATTACAAAATAAAATCTCACCATTTTAAAAAACAAGAGACCTTTCACATTTGCAAAAAACCTCTTTACAAGCAAACTACATGCAAGAGTTTCTCTATCTCACCACTTGGCATTCCACTAACTATTATTGGGGTAGGTCTCTCACATGCATGAAGCCACTTGCAAATCACATGCAACACTTGCATGTGATGAGCTTGCAAAATCTCAACAAATTAGTCTAAGACCAATATGGTAATTTGACATTTAAATCAAATTCAAAGTTTGACTTTTCAAGTTCAAAGTTTTTTACTTTTTACCATCTTGTCTGTCTTGACTAATTTTGACCTCTCGAGCATGAATCCGCATTCATTTTTTTAAAATTAAAATCATATTTGAATATAAAGCCAGTCAAAGTTTGACTTCTCAAAGTTAAAAGTCAACATTTTGACTTTTCACAGCTTTGATCTCTTCCATCAATTCTAAGCTTCAGAATATTAATTTGTAATCATATTTTTAATATTTAAATCACATTTAAACATAAAGCTCTATCTTTAACTTATTACTGACGTCTACATATATTCGCTAGTTTCTCTCTCTTTACCTAATTCAAACAATTCGAATTATTCCATCATAATGTTCTAAGTTGATTCCTTTTGAGCTAGCGGGAGAACCTAATGGACCTATAGATCATGGGCTCCAACGATCCGAGATTAACTGGCTATACTCTTTAGATCGAGTTAATCAACCTTCGTTAACTAACGGGTCATTCCACTAAAGTCTCGTAGTTGCACTCCCCTCACCTTAGATATATTTGTGTCCATGTGATATAACCATGATAAGTAAGTTAATCCTTTGTAGATTGTTCATAACGTCGACTGGGTCAAAGTACCGTTTTACCCTTGAGACTATATCTTGCTCGTTAGTCCCACTAATCCACTTTTGAACAATAGGTTTAAGGTCCAACCTCTAAACCAAATCCCTCTCGAGCCAACGAGAGGGTGGGGCTCCTGTTCAAGATTTGGATTCAGTCATTAAGAGAACAAACTATCTATTAACCCTAAAGCGGGTAGGAGTAAAGTAATCATTGGTTTAATCGTTTTTTAATAATATAGAAAAGATAATCCAATTATATTATCTTATTTTTTTTAAAAAAAAGTCATTTTGCGATAAATCTCGAATTTAATTTTTGAGATAATTAAGATATTTAAATATTTTAAAATTTTAGATTTTATTTCTAATTCTAAAATTAAAATTTGGGCTCAAAATCCAAGTCAAATTAACTTGCATATATGACCCTCTTTTTTATCTCAAATTTAAATTGGAACCATAAATCCAACTTTATCCTAAAATTGATGGCCTCCTTTTTTATCTCAAATTAAAATTGATCATTCCAAATTCTTATGTATCCTCAAGACAAATTAGGGTGTGGTTGAAACCCCGTCCTTATTTAAAACTAAAATTTGGTTATGTTCCAAATTTTATTTTAAAAAAATTAAATTTAAATTTTTATCCTCAAATCAAATTAAATTGTGGATAAAACCTTGGACGTTTTTCAAATTGATTGAGGTTTGACCATATTCCAACCCTTGTTTAAAATTTAAATCAAACTCATGTACTAAATTCATAGTTTGATTAATTTGATATATGTTGAATTAAGCAAAAACAAAATCTCGTATTTTGACTTCAAATTTATCTTCTTTTTTTTAGATTCATTCACCCATATACGTGTATAAATTGTCACATCATTTATTAAATTAATGATGAAAAATACAAATAATTGAATTTGAGACTAATTAAAAAAAATTGATATGTGTCCCAAATTAAAATTGAAGACATAAATTGGCCAATTTTGATGATGTCACATGCTTTCAGTATGACTGTTGGATCAAGTTAATTGTTTTTTGTCCAATTAAATATTATCTACTTGGGTTAAGTTCAATTGAGCTAAAAAATAAGCTTAATTTAGCTCACAGACTAAATATAACTAAAATCCATATGGTTGAGTCAATGGATCGATCTGGTCCATGGACCAACCAGGCTTAAACCTATAAAGCCCACAAGAGAACTCTATAAATAGAAGAGTTCTCCTCATTTTGGAAGGGTTGGAAAATTTTGACTCCATAAGGTTTAGAAAGAATTCTCCTAAGAGCTAGAAGACTCTCTAACTCCAGAAGTCGACCATTCTCGAAGATTGAAGCTCCTTTGAGGATACAAGCTTTCTTCCAAGACTCCAACTTCAAGAACATCACATGCTCTGCTTCCTCAAAATCAAGCGAAGGCATTCAACCAAGATAGAATCAGATGATCAAATTCTAGAGATCAAACCACATCACATCAAATCAACCCAAATACAATATCAACTCAAGTTCAAATCCACGAATCAAGTTTCTAAAGAAATCTTGTGTGAACAGATGTAATAGGAGAATATAGCTGTAATAATAGTTCGTTGATGCAACCAGCGACGTATTTGATCCTAAGTTAGGACTTCCAAATCCATCTTATCAGTGCACCACATGTGGTGCTAGCTCTCTAAAATTTTGTTAAGGTAATTAACTAGTCATGTTATAAAGAGGTCTTACATTGAATCTTTGCCTGGTTTTGTTAGGTCTTCATCATTTAAATCTCATGTGTTTTTAGTAATGTTATGGATTTTGTTTGTAAAGTTTTATTTAGAGCTTAGTTGTATTAATGCAACTGACATTTGTTTGATTGTGTTTTTTTTTTTATTAAGACTTGAAAAACCTTAAGATATGTTCTCTTATATCATTTTTTGGTGTATTTGTGTTCTATCATATTTCTTCATGTGATAAATATTTTTTGTTGTATAATGCAAGTGACATTTCAAACTTCAATTACAGTTTGTCTTTTATTTTTACTTTAACTTCTTTTAAAAAGTTCATTTGTATGCTTATTAAGAAGGTGACACCTGTTTGGCATGTACTTAATGAATGTTAATTAATTAAAATTCATTTTCTTCAAATTTGCAGATATAGTTGAAGAATCCACGGACCATGAGATCGATCAAGTCCATTTATGAGTTAGTTTGATTAGATTAGGTCACACATACATGTATTACAATTAATTTATCTTTTGCATTATTGTAAAACCTTTACCGACAATGTAATTTACATTTTTTATTATCAATATAAAAATTGAATGACCTTACATATGTGAGTAATGTTGAAATTTTGTACTTAATCTTTTTGTTAAAGGATAAATATATAACAGTAAAATATGTGTTGCGACTTGAAAAATAACGACGTCAAACAAGTGTCGACATATATGAGGCTAAACAGAAATAGTGTCATCAAAGCCCATTTCTTGACAAGAATTATGTGTAACAAAACATTTAAACATGACAATATATTGGTGTTGAGTTATAGATAAAAGTAACACAATTAAAGTGTCAATGTAAGAGTATTAATGACAATATATTGCTGTCAAGATATAGATAACAGCGACACATTTAAAGCGTCAATGTAAGGGTATTGATGACAGTATATTGTTGTCGAGTTATAGATAACGATGACATTTATTGGGTCAAGGTAAAGGTATTAATAACACGTTTTTCAAAGTGTCGTTAAATAGCATTTCTTGACAATAACTTAAATGACGCCAAAATTGTATCGTTCAAACTCTTTATAACGTAGATTTTGCATTGTTAAAACTCAAATTTCTAGTAGTGGTTGCTAGCCCGGTAGTTGAAAGCTTTGTTATTTATCAATTAATTAGTTTACCTCGACTAAAAAATATCCAATATCTAAAACCTATTATTTTTCTCCAAAGTGTCCAATTTTAATACTGGGAAAAGGTGAAAAACAAAAATATTTTAGCAGAAGCGTTAAATGCTAGAGTTCACCCCACACTCGAGGAGGCAATGTTTAATTTGTCGTCGAAAATCACATTCCATACAGCAGTATGCGGTGGTTGTATGGATTTTGCATAAGCAACGACATTATTGAAGTGAATAGTAAACCGCCTAGCATCATATAATTAATTTACACAAATAGAATGAATGAATCCCCTCTTAAAGAACGAGAAATTCATGAGAAAATATATCATCGTTACGACAAACCTTGATATAGGAATGACAAGATATGTTGGGAATTATATTTCCATACATACATGGGTTGTATATATATTTTCATTTATGTTTTGTAATTATTTTCCATTTATGATGTATTTTGATTTAGTCATTTATTAGATTGTTATATTGATGTCAATCTAAATGGAAAAGCAAGTTAAACCGCTTTGGTAGCAATGAAAGGAGAAGAAAGAAAAAGTTAAGATATAGAAATTGGTTGTTGAGTATTGATAAATTATACATTTGTTCACAAGAATTGAAAATTGAAACACGACTAAATAATTATTAATAGTACTGATATATAGAAATTAATTAACGAGACAGACGAAGAGGATCCAAGGAGGATTTGTTATGGAGTTTGCCACTTTGCATGGTTTCCAAATGATGTGCTGAAACAAAGGAGAATGAGTATGTTGATGAAGCAATTGTGGGATTGAGCCTAAACTACCGTTTGAGTTGATGGTCCAATTGCCATTGCAATAGACATTCTTCTGCTTTTCTTGTTCACCAACTGCTCTATGTAAAACACTCTTGTACTTCCGGCCCATTGCTCAGGATCAATATATACGTCACCAAAACATACTTATTTACTACTTTCCATTTCATTCAATTCCCCTAAAAATATTTTTACTTAATGTCATGTTCTGTTGAACCAAAATGTCAATGCATAGTTGTTTCATGAACTAAATTTTCAAAAACTAAATATAGTTATTAAAAGTGTCTAATTAATTTTTTAGCATAAACTATAAATAAATATGAAAGATATATAAAAGAAAAAGGAAAAGTACCTCAAGTTCATCAGCAGTGTTAACGAAGAAAGAGTTGGGAATGGGATTAACATTGACCCACTTATGATCATGCATGATTTGAAGTCCATCAATTTGGTTCTGGAGAAGAACAGTGAGAAGGCAATGATCAGAGTGAGGGGACAAACCCATTGGAACCTCTGGCTGTGGACATGAAGGATACAAATTTTCTGTTAGAATTTGTAAACATTTTTCCAAATTCACTATTCTCTCCAAAATTCTTCCTTTCCAATCCCAAGCTCTCTGAGATCCCTCTCAACAACTCCCTTCCCATTTCTCGAACTCTTTCGCAGTATTCCCTCCATATTTCCCTATCACCAAAAACAAAAGATTCAATGAAAATATATATCTATATATAGTTGAATAGTGATAGTCGTTACATATTATCCATGTTATCTTATTTGTAATTAGAAATTTGTAATATATATCATATGTAGTTGTATATACTCAAATTTCAAAATGGGAAGAAAAGGGAAAGGTTAATTTTCATAAATATAACAAAACACAAAAACGTGTAATAAAATCAAAAAGCTCATAAAGTCGACCATTTTTTTAAATATTATAGATTGGCCCTTTCTTTCCATCTTTTTTCTTCTTTTCGACAATTTTTCTTTTTCTTTCCATCATCTTTCTTTTCTTTTGCAATTTTTCTTTTTTTTTTTAATATATTTTTTTGAAATCATGATTATCTTGTTTTTTTTTCAAAGTGTTATTTGATTCAAGATCATGTCATCTGAACAAAAAACAAATATAAATTGGTAAACAATCTGAACAAAAATTGTTGGATGTTGGTTTAGATCATTTGGTGTACCAAATGTACCAAATATTAAATATCTTGAAAAAAAATCGTTTGGATATTGGTAACCGATCGTTTAGATTTGGGTAGACAAATTTATCCAAATTTAAAAAATCGTGTAGCCAAATTTAAACTATATTGTACTAAATATATTACACGCGCGAGTGACCAGTTAATCGCATATTGAATGGGACATTTTTTATATTTTTTTGTTATTGGCCTATGAGTTTTTTCAATTTTTGAAATTGATCTATACATTCTAAATATTTTGTCGCTTTGTTATATTTTTTAAAAAACCCACCAAAAATATAAATATTTGTGTTCTTTTAAAATAATAGAAAATAATAAGAACACAAAACATTCCAAATATATATATAGAAAATATGACACAATGTAAAAAAGAGTTATAGATATGATAAAATTTAAATTTAAATTGTCGAAGACAGAATCACTAACGACAAAGGTATTATTTGATACGTGCATGAACAAAAAAAAACAAAAAAAAATTTGTACAATATATTATATTATATACCAAGCATTATATGCAATGTATATTCTATTTTTCTAGTATATTTGTCAACATACTAAAAAAATAAACCATGATATATGTGAACTATCATTACATTTTTCAATATATTACCGATATATTTGAATATACTTGAGATCACAATGGAAAAGCGCTTGATATATACTTGTAATTATGCGTTCCATTATTCTGTCTTTTCATTTTGTTATGTAATTGTAGTTCATGTATCGTTCATATTGTACAGTGGCCGAAGGGCTATATTCTTTATACATAGACTACATGTTTATACCTTTTCAATCTACCATTTCTTAACATCTCACCTATCTTCGTGTTATTTAATGAGCAAAGTGTGATAAGTTCTTGATAAGGGGTTTAACTTATAATTCTTATCGCATTAGTTGAGTTATTTTCATCACTTGGCTAGTGTCAATTGGCAACTACCCGTGTAACGCCCTTAGAAAAAAAAAATTATTATTATTATTAATTATTAATTATTATTATTATTATTATTATTATATTATTATTATTAATAAAAATAAAATTAAAAAAAAAAAAAAAACACTCTCTCTCTCTTCCCTTCTTCTTCCCCGCGTGCAACCCCCCCCCTCCATTTTTCTTCTCCTTCTCCTTGCCCTGGCCGACAGCCGACCATCACCGCCGCCCCACCTCTTCCTCCTCCTTTCCTTCCGTCCGGTGAAGCCAGGTAGCCGCAGCTGCCGCGCCGCGCCGTTCGCGAAGCTTCACCGCACGCAGCCGCGAAACCCAGCCGCCCAGATCTGCTCCTGTTCCTTTCCGTTTCTCCTTCCGTTCCGACGAAGCCGACCGTAGTTCGCGAAACGCTCAGCCGCGCCGCCAGATCTTCGCGTTCTGCTGTCTGCCGCACGTCGTCGTCCGTCCCAGCCGCACGCCGATGCCGGATCTGCACGTTCTGCCTCCCGCTGCCATCAGCACGCCGCCGCCTAACTCCATACGCGAAGCCCAGCCGCCGCCGCCTGCCTCCGTCTCAGTTCTGTCGGGAGCACTAGACTGATATGTGCATCCTTCGGGAGCACTAGACTGATATGTGCATCCTTTGGGAGCACTAGACTGATATGTGCATCCTTCGGGAGCACTAGACTGATATGTGCATCCTTCGGGAGCACTAGACTGTGACTGTGCAGGGTACACTATAGGATGCTAATAATTTATTGTTCCCCTGACGGGACCAGTAGCGGGTCCCTTACTGAGTATATTAATACTCACCTTTTTTATGTTTAACTTTTCAGGCAAAGGTAACACGAGGGGCAGACCGACGAGTGACAAGAAGGACTCGTGAATGGCCATAGAAGAATGTCCTTTATACTGCTTCCGCTGACGGTTTCATAAACATTTTGTTGAACGGAATTTACAAATAGTTAAAGTTTTGTAAACAGTACTTTAAAATTTCATATTTTGAAATAGGGCCCGATTAAATTTTCCTTCGTTTTCTTACGGTTTTAACTGAAACTCTTTATGTCTTTTGTCAACAAACGGTTTTGTGTCAAATTGACGACTTAGACGGTCAGTCCGAAAAGTCAGGGTCGTCACAGTTGGTATCAGAGCCTAAGTTTTAGGTTCTGAAGACTGACTTATGATTTAAGTCCATGTGTTTATGTCCCTATGGCTAACACGATCCTTCGTCACTCGTCAGGTACGCTTTCATGATTTATATGTATGATTTTATGAACATGACCTTGCCTAAGTTAAACTAGACTGACTAAGGACTTTTAATGTTTAAGACTAAAAGGAAAATTTTTGGTGGATGTTAGGGAACCATGCCGCCAAGGAGAGGTGCACGTAGGGGTGGTTTTAGAGGCCGAGGTAGAGGAGCAGGGCGTAGTCAGCCTGCTGTAGGCCAAACTGACCCGCATGTCCCTGCTGCACCTGTTACTCAAACGGATTTGGCAGCCTTGTCTGCTCACCTGGAGCAGAGAATCGCAGAGCTTATTGCTGCTGCTATGGCTCAGAACCAGTCTGCGCCAGTAAGTTCCCCAGTACCAGCAGCTCCACCTGCGTCTGTAGACCCCCCTGTGCAGGGATCGGTCGTACAACCGCCACAGATGTTACCAAATCAGCTGTCTGCAGAAGCGAAACACTTGAGGGACTTTAGGAATAACGACCCTCAGACTTTCGATGGATCACTGGAAGATCCTACCAAGGCGGAGTTGTGGTTGTCTTTTGTGGAGACCATTTTTAGTTATATGAGATGTCCAGAAGAGCACAAGGTTCAGTGTGCTGTCTTTCTCCTTAGGGATAGAGGTATTATCTGGTGGAGGTCCACACTGCGTATGTTGGGTGGAAAGTTGGACCAGATCACGTGGGACCAGTTTAGAGATTGCTTCTATACCAAGTTTTTCTCGGCTAACCTTAGGGATGCTAAAAGCCAGGAATTCTTGGAACTGAAGCAAGGAAACATGACAGTTGAGGAGTACGATCAGGAGTTCGACATGCTGTCACGCTTTGCCCCTGAGCTTGTGGGTAATGAGCAGGCCAGAGCTGAGAGGTTTGTTAGAGGATTGAGAGATGAGATCAGAGGCTTTGTGCGAGCACTAAAGCCCTCCACTCAGGCTGAGGCACTGCGTCTGGCAGTGGATGTGAGTATTGGAAAGGACGAGGTTCAGCCAAAGAGTGTTGACAAGGGAACCTCATTTAGTCAGAAGAGAAAGGCGGAGCAGAAGTTCGTTGAAGTTCCTCAGAGGAACATGAGGTCAGGTGGTAATTTCCGCTGTTTCCAGCAGAGTCCCTTTGGGGCAGGTGAAACTGCCAGAGAGAAACCGTCGTGCAATACTTGTGGGAAGCGTCACCTGGGTCGCTGTTTATTTGGGACAAGGATTTGCTTCAAGTGTAGGCAAGAGGGGCATACGGCTGATCGTTGTCCTTTGAAGCCTACGGAGTTTGGGCAGAGCAGTCAAGGAGCGAGAGCGCCACAACAGGGCAGAGTGTTTGCTACTAACAGGTCCGAGGCTGAAAGGGCTGGCACAGTTGTTACAGGTACGCTACCAATGTTGGGGCATTAACTTTGTTCGACTCTGGTTCCTCTCACTCTTTTATATCGTCAATATTTGTAACTCATGCATGCTTAGAAGTGGAGCCCCTAGATTATGTTTTATCGGTGTCTACACCATCTGGGGAAATTATGATGTCGAAGGAAAGGATTAAAGCATGCCAAATTGAGTTAGCTGGTCGTGTGTTGGATGTAACCTTGTTAGTATTGGATATGCATGATTTCGACGTAATTTTAGGCATGGATTGGTTGGCTGCCAATCATGCCAGCATTGATTGTTCTCGTAAGGAGGTAGTGTTTAGTCCTCCTACCGAGCCTATTTTTAAGTTTAAAGGGGTAGGGACCGTAGTCATGCCTAAAGTAATTTCGGCCATGAAGGCCAGTAAGTTACTCAACCAGGGTACCTGGAGTATCTTGGCCAGTGTGGTGGACACTAGGGAAGCTGAGATTTCTTTGACCTCAGAACCGATAGGAAGAGAATATCCTGATGTATTTCCAGAAGAGCTTCCAGGACTTCCGCCTCACAGAGAGATTGACTTTGCTATTGAGTTGGAGCCGGGTACCGCTCCTATCTCTAGAGCCCCTTACAGGATGGCTCCTGCTGAATTGAAAGAATTGAAGGTACAGTTACAGGAATTGCTTGACAATGGTTTTATTTGACCTAGCGTATCGCCTTGGGGTGCACCCGTATTGTTTGTGAAGAAGAAGGATGGATCGATGCGTCTTTGTATAGATTACAGAGAACTTAATAAGGTGACAGTCAAGAATAGGTATCCACTGCCCAGAATCGATGATTTGTTTGATCAGTTGCAAGGAGCTACTATATTCTCTAAGATTGATTTACGCTCGGGTTACCATCAGTTGAGGATTAAAGAAGGTGATATTCCTAAGACTGCTTTTCGTTCGAGGTATGGACATTATGAATTCATTGTAATGTCTTTTGGATTGACAAATGCACCTGCTGTATTTATGGACCTGATGAATAGAGTGTTTAAGGATTTCTTAGACACTTTTGTAATAGTCTTCATTGATGACATTTTGGTTTATTCCAAGACCGAGGCTGAACATGAGGAACATTTGCATAAAGTCTTAGAGACTCTTCGAGCGAATAAACTTTATGCTAAGTTCTCAAAGTGTGAATTCTGGTTGAAGCAGGTGGCTTTCCTTGGTCATTTGGTTTCTAGCGAGGGAGTTTCTGTGGATCCTACTAAGATTGAGGCTGTTACCAGTTGGTCTCGACCCTCCACTGTCAGGAAGATTCGTAGTTTTCTGGGCTTAGCAGGTTATTACCGGAGGTTCGTGGCAGATTTTTCTCGTATAGCTACTCCCTTGACCCAGTTGACCAGGAAAGGGACTCCTTTTGTTTGGAGCCCAGCTTGGGAGGATAGTTTTCAGAACCTTAAGCAGAGATTGGTTACTGCACCGGTCCTCACAATAGCGGATGGATCTGGGAATTTTGTGATTTACAGTGATGCTTCTAAGAAAGGATTGGGATGTGTTTTGATGCAGCAAGGTAAGGTGGTTGCATATGCCTCTCGTCAGTTGAAAAGCCATGAGCAGAACTACCCTACACATGATTTAGAGTTGCAGCAGTAGTGTTTGCACTGAAAATCTGGAGACATTATTTGTACGGTGAAAAGATACAAATCTTTACTGACCATAAGAGCCTGAAATACTTCTTCACCAGAAGGAGTTAAATATGAGACAGCGAAGGTGGCTCGAGTTAGTAAAAGATTACGACTGTGAGATATTATATCATCCAGGTAAAGCGAATGTGGTAGCTGATGCTCTTAGTAGGAAAGTATCACATTCAGCAGCGCTTATTACCAGTCAGGCACCGATACATCGAGACCTTCAGAGAGCTGAGATTGCAGTATCTGTGGGGGCAGTTGCCTCACAGTTAGCTCAGTTAACAGTGCAACCAACTCTGAGGCAGAAGATTATTGATGCTCAGAGTAGTGATCCTTATTTAGAGGAGAGGCGTCGCCTCGTAGGGACAGGACAAACTGATGAGTTCTCCATATCCTCTGATGGTGGACTGTTGTTCGAGAGACGTCTGTGTGTGCCAGCAGACACTGCAGTCAAGACCGATTTACTGGATGAGGCCCATAGTTCTCCATTTTCCATGCATCCTGGTAGTACGAAAATGTATCAGGATTTGAAACGAGTGTATTGGTGGCGTAATATGAAGAGGGAAGTGGCCGAGTTTGTTAGTAAGTGTTTAGTGTGCCAACAGGTTAAGGCACCTAGACAGAAACCAGCAGGTTTGTTGCAGCCTTTGAGTGTGCCAGAGTGGAAGTGGGAGAATGTGTCGATGGATTTTATTACAGGACTGCCTAGAACCCTGAAGGGTTACACAGTGATTTGGGTTGTTGTAGACAGACTTACGAAGTCGGCACATTTTGTTCTAGGAAAGTCCACTTATACTGCTAGTAAGTGGGCACAGTTATATTTAACTGAGATTGTAAGACTGCATGGAGTGCCTGTGTCTATTGTTTCTGACAGAGATGCACGATTTACTTCCAAGTTTTGGAAGGGACTTCAGACTGCCATGGGCACGAGGTTAGATTTCAGTACGGCTTTTCATCCACAGACTGATGGTCAAACTGAACATTTGAACCAAATTTTAGAGGATATGCTACGAGCTTGTGTTTTAGAGTTTCCAGGTAGTTGGGACTCTCACTTGCATTTGATGGAGTTTGCTTATAATAACAGTTTTCAGGCTACCATCGGCATGGCACCGTTTGAAGCTTTGTATGGTAAATGTTGTAGGACCCCTGTTTGTTGGGATGAAGTTGGTGAACAGCGATTGATGGGTCCTGAGTTGGTTCAGTCTACGAATGAGGCTATCCAGAAGATTAGAGCACGTATGCGAAGTGAGACGGAAAGACCTTGAGTTTGATGTGGGAGATAAGGTGTTCTTGAAGGTAGCACCTATGAAGGGTGTTATGCGTTTTGAAAAGAAGGGGAAGTTGAGTCCTCGTTTTGTGGGACCGTTTGAGATTTTAGAGAGAATTGGTATTGTGGTGTATCGTTTGGCATTGCCACCATCTCTCTCTGCAGTTCATAATGTTTTTCATGTTTCGATGTTGAGGAAGTACGTGGCAGATCCATCTCATGTGGTGGACTATGAACCACTAGCGATTGACGAGAATTTGAGCTATGTGGAGCAACCAGTTGAGATTCTGGCTAGAGAGGTGAAGATGCTTCGTAATAGAGGAATTTCTTTAGTGAAGGTGTTGTGGCGCAATCACCGAGTTGAAGAGGCAACCTGGGAGAAAGAAGATGATATGAGGGCTCATTACCCAGATTTATTCCGGAATTAGAACTTTCGAGGACGAAAGTTTATTAAGGAGGGAAGAATGTAACGCCCTTAGAAAAAAAAAATTATTATTATTATTAATTATTAATTATTATTATTATTATTATTATATTATTATTATTATTAATAAAAAAAAAAAAAACAAAAAAACAAAAAAAAAAAACACTCTCTCTCTCTTCCCTTCTTCTTCCCCGCGTGCAGGCCCCCCCCCCTCCATTTTTCTTCTCCTTCTCCTTGCCCTGGCCGACAGCCGACCACCACCGCCGCCCCACCTCTTCCACCTCCTTTCCTTCCGTCCGGTGAAGCCAGGTAGCCGCAGCTGCCGCGCCGCGCCGTTCGCGAAGCTTTACCGCACGCAGCCGCGAAACCCAGCCGCCCAGATCTGCTCATGTTCCTTTCCGTTTCTCCTTCCGTTCCGACGAAGCCGACCGTGTCCCACTCCTCCGTCCGCACCGACCGTAGTTGGCGAAACGCCCAGCCGCGCCGCCAGATCTTCGCGTCCTGCTGTCTGCCGCACGTCGCCGTCCGTCCCAGCCGCACGCTGATGCCGGATCTGCACGTTCTGCCGCCCGCTGCCATCAGCACGCCGCCGCCTAACTCCATACGCGAAGCCCAGCCGTCGCCGCCTGCCTCCGTCTCAGATCTGTCCGCGCGTCCTTCTCCATCCAGCCGCGGATCCGACGTCCATGTTGTAACTTCATTGGTACGGATGAAATTGATGAATTTGGGGATTTCCATTGAAAATTCGATTTGTGGATGTTGTTAAATTGACTGCTTGGATGTTCAATCTTAGGTTGGGGGTAACGCTTGAAGTCGTTGGGTTCACAACAAATATTGGATTTAATTGAAGCTTCGTTCGTGAACTTGGGTTTGTTTCGTGGAATTCGGTTCGACTAAGAAGCTTACCCAACGCTAAGGTAAGGGACTCTCTACTGGACTCAATAAATATTATTTGGATGTATTGGCTGCATAAATCGTACCGTTGTACTGAGTAAGGATAACAATTATGATGTGTATGTTTGAATGTGGACTTGTGGTTGAATGCATGCTATGACTGTCTGGTTATGTATATGTACAAATATAAGGATGTGGGCATGTCGGAATCTCGTAGACTTTACTTAGATAAAGTGTGGCTGGAATGGATAAATTGTTGCGTAAACCAAATGAAGGACATGCAACTATGGGAGTGTTATTATGAATGGAAGGGATATCATGGTTGCGCCGTTATAAACTAAGGTGAATGTTATGGTTATTTATGTTGATGACTGATGTATGGATATGTTGATGACTGAGGTATGGATATGTTTTGATTGTATCGGGGTGAAATTAGGATGATATGGTGGTTGAGGTTAAATTGGAAGTTTATGTGATAAGAAAATTTGACTGTATTGAGCATGACTGTTAAGATGTTTAGAAGGGACTGAGGGGATAAATTATTAGTTTCCTAGTGGATAGTTACCCTGCGGGTGTCCTTCGGGATCATCCCTTTATGTGCATCCTTCGGGAGCACTAGACTGATATGTGCATCCTTCGGG
>CM046885.1:3520659-3548946 GCA_025688845.1 Cucumis hystrix | reverse complement strand
TCGGGAGCACTAGACTGATATGTGCATCCTTCGGGAGCACTAGACTGTGACTGTGCAGGGTACACTATAGGATGCTAATAATTTATTGTTCCCCTGACGGGACCAGTAGCGGGTCCCTTACTGAGTATATTAATACTCACCCTTTTTATGTTTAACTTTTCAGGCAAAGGTAACACGAGGGGCAGACCGACGAGGGACAAGAAGGACTCGTGAATGGCCATAGAAGACTGTCCTCTATACTGCTTCCGCTGACGGTTTTATAAACATTTTGTTGAACGGAATTTACAAATAGTTAAAATTTTGTAAACAGTACTTTAAAATTTCATATTTTGAAATAGGGCCAGATTAAATTTTCCTTCGTTTTCTTACGGTTTTAACTGAAACTTTTTATGTCTTTTGTCAACAAACGGTTTTGTGTCAAATTGACGACTTAGACGGTCAGTCCGAAAATTCAGAGTCGTCACAACCCGAGAGGGCAAGTAGCAAGGATAAAGTCAATGCGTGCAAAGAGGAGTTTGGCAACAAACTCTTCCTTAGCGAGGCAGCTTCTAACATTTGTATCCGAAAAGGTGAACAAGTACGGACATTTGTATCCGAGAGGTAACTGTCCTTAAACGAGAAGTCCTATATGCATTATGAGCCAAGTTTCTTAGTTATAATTTGCTTAAGTAAGCATAGTCATTTGTATCCCAAAAGGTGAACAATTGTGGTGTTGAACACTTCGAGAGAAGGTCGCCTTAATCATGTGTCACTTATGCAAATATAACTCATTAAGGTAATAACAACTCCTGATAAGTTAATAACACAAAAAATTTCCTTTAACCTTCATCTGCATACAAGTCAGATCATTTCACTCTCCTCTAGCTTAATTTACTCTCTATGTGTGAGTCTCAAGCTGTAAGTAATCAATATAGTTAGTGTACCACAATCCCCACGCCTCAGATTTACTGAACTTAGTACGACCCTAATGCATGTTGATCTGGTGGTTAGAGCAAGGAGGAAACAACAACCTCCTCCACCACCACAACAAACAACAGCAACCACCACCTCCTTTGCGCAACTTTAAAGGGGATTGTTATAAAATTACTCGTTTTTTTGTAATTTTAATTATGACTTATGTATTTCTTTGTACTTATGTTTTTTTCAATATAAGTCGCAACTCTTGACGCAACTTTGATGTGTTTAGTTTTTCTTGTCGCAAGTATGTCTCTCTGTGTTTTAGCACTTTAATTTTTCTTTGCATTTCAATGATAACTTCAATGAAATAAACCTTGTGAAATAAAGTTTCATTTGTTATCTAGGTGTTTAAATTGTCAAGGAAACTTACTAAGGAAACTTTTCTATAGTTTAATAAGCGAGCAAGTTTTACCTCAAATCTCTTTTGTAAGATTTTTCTACAAATAATCTTATCATTCATTTTTATCAATGAGGACATTATTAACTTCTAAATTTAAGGGTGTGCAAGGTTCGAGCTAAAACTCTTGAAAACTTTTTGAAAATCCTATCAAAGCGTTTAAAAATAAGGCTTTTTAATAAATTTTAAAACAAAGCCAAAAAATGAGAAATTTTAATACTTTGTATTATTTTACTCAATTAAAAATAACAACTCTTATGTTGCCTCCTCTCACAAAAATAAAAGAAGCATAGCTTCAAAAGTAAAATCTAGAGAGTTGAGTAATAAGAGGCGATAAGAGTTATAGTTGAGGAGAAGAACAAACTCATAGAGTACCTATGATTTTCTGCTCAACGCCAAACGCTCTGTACACAATTAAATAAAAAGTATTATTTTGCCAAATAAAAGGATTCAAAACTCTTTGGAAATATTAACCATTGTCAAATTTTGAAAATAAGATTTCATGTGAGGAATGAACAAGAGAATTTTGAGTATTATGTTTACCGCATTTTGAACTTTAAAATGTTTCCATAGCAACAAGTACGCAATGAGAGTAAACCCTAAATAATGAATAAAACTTGATCGCGTTTTGAGAAGTTTAGAAACGCAAGGAGGAAGGTGAATCTTTAATGAGGAATTGTGCTTAGGGACAAGCATGATGCGAAGTGATGCTTAAGGACAAGCATTATTCTAAAATTTGGGGTGTGATAACGTGTAGAAATACAAGTTATTATAGCCTTTTAGGAAGAATAATGAGACCAAAACGCATAGTAAAAATGTCAAAACGTGTGTATTATGTTGAAAATCCATAAATATTCATAAATGCACTTTACATAAGCTTACATACCTGTTTTACCATGCTTTTAGTGCTCTAACATAGGTTTTTGAACAAAAGAGAAAGTTAGCGAATCGCATGAAGAACTCGCGTAAAGTCGAGTCGAGAAGACCCTACATGAGAAGAGGTTAGCTAGAAGACAAAAATGGTAGTTGGAATTGATGTGACTTGTTGACAAAGGCTAATTTTGGTGCTGACTTATCCAGAAGAATAGTTTTTTGCCTAAAAGTTGTCTATAAAAAGACTCCTTCTACACCATTTAGGGGAGCAAGATTGAATGGGCCAAACCCTAGAGAGGGGTGGAAAGAATTAGCCTTTCCTTCTTTTTCTTCTTCGATCAGATTGTAAGTGAGAGCTTAAAGTTCAAGTAGAAAAGAGTCCATGATCCACTTTCCCCTAACTTGTAATCTTTTTCATTCTCTTTTCTTTTCATATTTGTATTTTTGTGTAATATATGTTGTTCATATACAGTGGCCAAAGGCCCACATTCTTTTATATATATTACATGTTTATACCTTTTTAATCCATCACATCTTTACTTTTTATTTGTCAATGTGTTATTCGTAGTTTAGGTTTGTGAGACTTTTGATAAAAAAATTTGCTTATAAGTCTTATCGCGTTAGCTGAGCTATTTTTATCACTTGGCCAATGTTAAATTTTAACGGTATATGATTAATAAAAATTATTGTATTATAGTTATTAATTTTGCAACGAATTTATGTGTATTTGATAATGTTAATATTTTATAATTATTTTTCTTATATGTTAATAAATTGTATATTTATTTTTACATAATTAAATTATATTTAAACTAAAAGAATAAACGAAAATGTTAGAAAAATAACACAAGAAACAAGAAACAAGAAATTATTAGTAAAACAATGTTCTATTTATGATTCTTTTTTTTTCAAGAAACTGAAATAGTTATCAAAGATAGTCTTGTTTTTTGTTCTTAAAACATAAGATACAAGGAACAGAAACAAGAAATAAGAAACAGGAAACTAGAACGTTATCAAACGGGCTCTAAGGTGTCAATGACAAAAAATAAGATGTTTATGTTCAACATCTGCGCTATGGGCATCTCAATTTTAGAGGATTAGAACCACTCTCCAAAAAATAGCATGGTGAGAGGAGTATCCTCCATAGCCACCCTGATCAAGTGTGCAAAGAATGTCTACTTGGTAAGCAATTCAAGAAGAGCCTCCTAAAGGAGTCAAACTCAAGAGTTGAAAGGCCTTTGCAAACCTTTTATTCAATTTTATGTAATAATTGAGCAACAATCAAAAGTCAATTACATATCTATGAGTATCATTAGCATCATATATTTAATTGAATAACAATCAAAATTGTAATTTTGATGTTTAGAAGGGCACGGTAAAAATGTTCAACAACGTTGTTGTAGACATGGTACTGACAATTATAAACTACTTATTATCTAATATCAACCATTCGACAATTACAAACTACTTCATAATAAATATACACATACAACAATCAAACAACCACGAAATAACAAAAAAATACAGTAGTAATTATATAACAATCAATATCAAATAGCAATTAGACATGTCAAAGAATAAAAGGTAATCAAATGTCAATTAAAAGGCAATCAAACAATGTAAAAAATTACTGCAACAAAAAAAAAATTGTCATGACAATTACAGGATAATTGAATGACTATCTCATAAGGTTGACTAATTGTTTTTTTTTAAAAAATAAGTCATTAATCAAATAACTATCTCATAAAACTAACTA
Organism: Cucumis hystrix; assembly: GCA_025688845.1. Classification (NCBI taxonomy): domain Eukaryota; kingdom Viridiplantae; phylum Streptophyta; class Magnoliopsida; order Cucurbitales; family Cucurbitaceae; genus Cucumis; species Cucumis hystrix. The sequence goes on along the minus strand of CM046885.1, from coordinate 3,544,963 downwards.
AAATTGAAGAAAAAAAATTAGAAAGTAATCTGATAACAATCCAGCAATCAAATTTCATGTACAGGTTAGTAAATCAATAAGGATATTTTAGACTTATCAGTTTCCATTCTTCTTTTAAATTAGGTTAGGTCCCCAGTTTTACTGTTTTTACAAAAAAAAAATCAAACCATCGGGTAAAGGAATTCATTTTTTCCAATGTTTTTGTTGATTTTGGAATTTCCTAAAATAAGCCATTTTTAAAATAATTCTATGGTTAAATTTTAAAATATTTAATATATATGCACTTCTTATCTTTAATCAGGCAAAACTCTCACCAAAAATAATCTAAATAAATTTAGAAAGAGCATAAAGGAGAGAAAATTTGTTTTTTCTTTAAAAAAAAGAAAAACAAAATTCTATCCAATATATATAGAAAAACTTCACCATCCTCTTTTTTAATTGACAATTATTAGATGCATTTTAAGATGCACTTATCTACATGTTTTTCATCTCTCTATCATACAAAATCAAGATTAAAAGTTATTTTTTAAAAATATTTTTTATTTTATTTTATGTGGTGGAAAAATGAAAAAGCAACTAGAATGCACTAAGTTTTTTCTTTTTTAATTAGCTTCGAAAATATAACTTACAACATTCCCACTAGCTTTTTACTGTCATCATAAAATACAATACAATTGAACCCAACTCAAACGATATCTCAAGACATACATGTCGTACATGTCAAAGTCGAGTTGTTGCATAGGGTATATATCTAGTTCAAGAGTGGCAAGGTGTTAGGAGGGGAGTTGGGTGACGGGCAATTTGGAAAAAGGGTATGAAAATGCTTGCAATTAGGGCAAGATGGAGAAGACATTGAGAGAATAACAAGAAGGTGGCAATTGAGACAAGGCAAAGCCACCATGTTGCTACTTTCTGAAAAAGAATAATTTCCATGTCCATGTCCAAAATTCATCGAATTATCAGCTTTTGATGATGAAGAATTAATGTTGTTGAGCTCCAACGCCAAGTCTAGCTTTTGGTGATGATGTTGTTGATTATGATCTTGATCTTTTGGCCAATTCCAACTCTTCCTTAATGTTTTTCTGTTTAGATAGTACATTTTGCCTGACTGCACAAACTAGCCCCCAAATATTATATATATAGCTATATAGTAATGGTCTAAACTATCACAGAGAAAATTATATATATATATGAAAAATCATTTTAAATGAGAAAATTGTTTATAATATTTATTAGTATCTTAAAATATCATAGTTTATCTATTATGAATTGTGATAAAATATTATCAGTACCTATCAGATAGGTACATATAGCGAGTTTTTCGCACATAAATAATGAAGCTTTATATAAATAAGATTACAATGTTGCTATAATTATGAAGAGAGACTTTAAAAATGTTAGGTTAATTAATCCAACAGGAGCATAGTTTTCACAGTTAAGAGTATAATCACACATAAATATAGCTCAACCGTTAAAAGTGAACCGTCTTTTTGTTCAAGGACAAGATTTCATAATTTCACTCCTAGAATTCTTTTGTAGAAGAAAATAAAGGAAATAAAGCCACATTGAAACTTTATTTCTCAGGAGTGAAGGTTTAATTTGAATTTAATCCCCTATTTTCACGCTTATACTATATTGTAAGTGTTTTTCATAAGAAAGATACAAAAAGGATAGCTAACTAAGGAGAATTTTTCTTTTAATATAACAATTGTAATATTGAGTCATTTTAACACTAACAAAGAGAATTTAACACGACACTAAATTATAAAATCATGAGCATAAAGCCTAACGCTTTACCATTAAGACATCAGTAACTTTATTTGTTTAGTGTAATAAAGAAAAGTGGATTTGGAACCACAAAAACTCTTTGTTGCTATGCTTACTTTAGCATAAAGATGTTAATAATCTTATGGATCACAATTGTCATGTCATATTCTAAAAATATAAAATTTAAGAAAAGATAACAGTGAGAGAGAGACCTGAAGATCAAGACATTGCTCCCAATGAAGAGGAAGAGGATCTTTGAGTTGAAGATCAACACTTGTTTGAGACTTAATAAAGTGATGATGATCATGTAGAAGAAGCTTCCTCTTCCTAGAACATTGGCTGCTAATTTCTACTAAGTGCTTTGATGAGGAAGAATTCACCTCATCACTTTTCACAAACTGCCTTGTTGGAGCCAAAGACAACTCAGGAAATTCCATATCCAACATTAAAATAAAAAAATATACCACTCAACAAATATTATTAATAATATTCATGTTTGTAATTCAAGAGAAAACAAGGAGAAAGAAAAAGTCTTTCATTTTTCTAATGTTTTTGTGATATATATACACCAAAACATGCAAAAGAGAGAGAGTGTGTCTGTTTTTGCCGTCTTAAATTTGAGCTTCCATCAAACCCATTTGGAAGGCAGAAGCATTTAAGTTGACAAGTGGATATCACTTTAATGCCTCAAAAATCCTACTCTCTATTCTCTCATCTTTTTTTCCTATTGCATTTATGCCCAAATCTACACACATGACCACATCTGAGCTTGCTTAAAAAAAAGGTTCAGTACATCTTGAACATTATCTATTTTTATGTATCTTATAAATTTCTTCAATCATAATTTATCATAAGAAATTTTTTGTTTTTTTATTATTTAAATTTTTTTATGGGAGTGGTGAAAAGGAATGTTAGAAAAATGAATGATATCAAGAGTGCATTCAAATACCAATTATTCTTCTTTAAATTCATTTTTTTTATAACTTCTTTAAACTTTTTTTCTGTTTACTCTCATAATTAATTCCTTCTAAATATTATAATGAAATAAATAATATGATTTCTTATTTTCAGTGGGTAGGTGTTTTTTTATTCATCACCATTATGTTTTGGACTACTAAACAAGAAAATTGTAGAAAAAAGAGGAGAGGCGATATAAATTTTTTTCTTTAAAAATATTCCAATATAAAGAGGTAATATTAAAATGGCGTAGGAGAATAATAAACTCAAAAAATATTTCTATTAATTTATACATTCTTTTCTATTTATTAATTATCGTATCACAAGAGGATATATTATTTGATTTTCGTAGCCCTTCACAGTTCTTAAATGCAAATCATGTCATAGCAAATCTCACGAAGAAGGGTAAAATGAAGAATTTTTAATTCTATGTAATTAATATTATAAATTTTTCGTTGACAGGCTATTGGGAGGCTGAATGTTATTAAGAAAAATCTGAAGTTTGTTGGAACCACGAAAGAATTGAGAACGAAGCAGAAATAGGGTTGTAAAATATACTACGAGTCTACAATGTGGTAAAACATGGGATCAAGTTATGAACATTAACTTATGAACTAAACAATTTTATAAGTTTTTTCTCGATTAGCATCAATCCAATATTATTGAGTTGTAGACAAATCGACTATTTAAACTACTTTTAAAATATAAGAGAGAATGATTTCCAAAAGAAATACTGAGAAATTGTAGGGGCCATAATTCACATTATATTTAATTTAAAAAAAAAAAAGAATTTCTCGTGATGATTATAATTATTTAGAAGGGAAATTATTATAAAGGCTAAATTATAGACAATACTCCTCCACTCTGTCCTAAACTTTCAAAAGTTTTAAGAATAACCTTAAACTTTCAAAAATGGTTCAAATATACTTTTGTCGTTAGTTTGAAAGGAAAACTATTAAAGTTTTATTTAAAATATATCTCTGAACTATTGAAATGTTTCAAAAATACCTTAAAACTAAAAAAAAAATTAAAAAATACTCTCACATTTAGTATATAAATTAAAATTGTTAATATATCGTTAAAAAGATAACTCAATTAAAAATGTCTTTATTGTTAGTAATTGTGCTTGTCATTTTTGTAAGATACTTTCCATATCAGTGATTGTCTTTTCTGTTTCTCGTGTCGACATCTTTAGTGTGTTGTTGTTATGGAAGTTAGAATTGCTCGTTTGTGGTTTTGATGTGCATATATTAATTTATAGGGCACTTAGTTCTTCACTTAGGGTTTTGGCCATTTAGTTTCTCTTAAGAGCAACATTTGTACTATCTTGTTGTAGTTGTTTTGGTTTGTGTTTGATGAAGGGAATGTGACATCTATTATTGAAGATATACTTCAATCTCCATGCTATTGAGATTCTCTAAGCTTTAGAGGAGCCTAAATTTATCAACAAGATATTAACGGTTTCAAATAAATTTGTCATTATACTAACGATAGAGATACTTTTAATTATTTAGAATTATTTTTCCTATGAGATATATTATCAATTTCAATTCATATACTAATTATGAGTGTAATTTTTTTATCTTTTATTTTTTAAGTTTAAGAGCATTTTTTAAACTCTTAAGGGGGCGTTTGAGACGTGGAGTGAGTTATTATAATATGTGGTTATTATAGTCTGTGAGTTATAATAGTTTATGGATTATTATAATCTGTGTTTGGGGTGCAGATTATTATAGTTTAGGTTATTATAATCTATGTTTGAGGAAGTAAGGAATAGTGAAATGAGGGAGTGAGGAATAGGAGAAATAAGGAAAAAGTAGAATGGTTCCTAATTCTAGGATTGTGATAATCTTTGGGGCAAACATGGAGTGGGCCACTCTTTCATAATCTGAGGGCCAAACGATCCCTAAATAGTTCACCGAGATATCTTTGAAACAAAATTTTAACGTTTCTGTCCAGAATTAACAAGGGTATTTTTTAACTTTTTTTAAGTTTGAGGGAAACTTTTTAAACTTAGGGGTATTTTTGACACAAAATGTAAAGTTAATGAGTATTTGATTTATAATTTACCCTATTATAAATGAAAAATGGATAAAAATATCTACAAAATATAGCAAATTTTAGAATCTATCAATGATTAGACATTGATAGGACTCTACCAATGTTACTGATAAACACTGATAGACTTCTATCAATATTTATCATTGATAGATTTTGAAATTTTGTTATATTTGTAAATATTTTCATCAGTTTTGTCATTTACAATAATTTTCATAAGATTTTTTATTCTCAATTAACGAACTTATAGATTTTTAATCAGTAATAAGATTTTTTTTATTAAATAATATATTAATATGTATGTATGATAGATACATATTCATGTCATTTTGTTAGTACAACAAATTACATTGCATACGTGTGCAAATATGAAATAGGTAATAATAGATCGATATTCGAAAATTACCATCTAACATAATTAAACATTCACGATTGTTATGTTAAAAGATTAAGTGGCCAAAGTGTGCTTCGCACAAGAGTACTCGACGTGACATTTTTTCCTAGCTAAAGGTTGAAGATTCGATCCTTACATGAACATGACAAATGTGATTTTGACCTGACATACAGTTGGATTTAATATTAATTTATTACAATAAATATGATCCTGACAGATTGGGTTCAAATCTATGGTTTTCTCTACAATAACTTTGACTTATTGAGCTTTGTACAAATGTTCATGCTTACAAGTTGGGGCACATGTCAAAGTATTAGATACATGGATTAAGTTTACATATTTTTGTGCTTTTGATGAGCACGTAAAGATTCAACTAGTTAAGTGATATTTATTCGAGCAAAAAGTTAGAAACTCGTACTTTATTCACTCCTAATGAGGTTATCAAACATTTGATTTTTACTTCAATTTTATTTTTATTGTGACATTTTTACTTATTTTGCCTTGCTCATAAAGTTTTAGTATACATTACAATTGTTATAGGTTTTTGTTGCTTCATTATTATGTTATATTAAATTAATAAGAACGTTTCACATGAGCTTAACTTTTTTTTGTTTGTTTTGCAGCTTCATTATTGTGTTATAATAATGATGGCTCTTGACAAGAGCTATTTATTTGTACTTAATCATCTATGCTTGTTAAGTATAATGTGATCAATTGCCTATTTGTAGGATTATTGAGCAAATCATGCATATCCAAGAGTTATTTGGCTTTTGGGTTTAATTTGGAACTATCGATAGTGACATCAAGCACCAAAGTTTCAAGAGAAGAAAAAAACCAAAATGTTCCTAAACCGAGTGCAAAGGCGCTTGCCATGTATTGTGCTCAATGCTTAAAGGCCAAGAGCATACATTTGGGGAGCACAGCTAAGCTACCCTTGGAGCACAGTTAAGCTTTGAATCTTGAGAGACGACAAACACACTTGAGCACCAACTTGAGTGTCATGGCGCTCTATGTTACGCTTCGGCACGATAACCAAAATGCACTTATGCTACACCTGTTTTTTATATATATCATCTTCGTTGATTTTAGGGTTATTATGGGGAATTTGATGTAAGCTAAAGTTAGAATCAAAACCTCTCTTCTTCCTCTATCTTTTCTTCATTCTTAGGTTAAATTTTGCTTTTATTTTTTGTTGCAACTTATAGATTGGATGTCTCCTTTTCCTCTAGTTCATCGACAATTTTGTACTTTAGTTTTTAAGAGCAAGACTTTGCAACATTTTTTTTTTTTTGTTGAATGAACGATTGTATATTGATTTGTGTTTTCCTTTGAATCCATTCAAATTTTTGAACACACGATTATGTTGTAGGCTATCTCTCATAAACATTTGTTTTCCTTTGAATCTATAATAACTTGTTTTTCTTAGAAATACAAGTTATTATGGTCTTTTAGGTAGAATAATGGAACCAAAATACATAGTAAGTGTGTCAAAATGCGTAGAATATATATGTTGTAAATTCATAAATATTTAGAAATCCACTTTGCATAAGCGTTATGTCTGCTTTGTCCGATTTTTAGTGTCTAAACACATAATTATATTATTAATAAAAGAAAGAAACTGGTGACTAGTAGAGGAACTCATGAGAAGACTGGGCAAGAAGACCACATTAGAAGATAGATTTTCCACCTAAATCTGCCTATAAAAAGGAACTCCACCTTACCAAAGAGGAGGCCAGACATCTGAATGGACCAACCACTAGAGGTCTGAATGTGCTAAATCCTAGAGAGGTGGAAAAGAATAGCCTTTCCACCGTCTGTAAAGTAATTCTTCCTCTTCTCCGGTCAGTTTGTAGAGTGAAAACTTGAGAGCTGAGTGAAGAAGAGTCCATCCCCCATTTTCCCCTAACTTGTAATGTCACTTTTATTTCTTACCATTTTGTATTTATTTACTTTGTGTTGGTTCATATTGTACAATGGTCGAAGGCCTTCATTCTTTAATACAATATATGTTTATACCTTCTTAATCCATCCATCTCTTTCCTGTTCATTTGTCCTTGTGTTATTTGTAGTTTAGCTCATAACTCTTATCGTGTTAGCTAAGCTATTTTCATCACTTTGTTAGTGTGTACCGCTAACTACACGAGAGGTTAAGTAGCAAGGATATAGCTAACGTGCGCAAGAGGGAGTGTGGAGACAAACTCCACCTTGGCGAGATAACTTCTATCATTTGTATTCCGAAAGGTGAACAAGTGTGACCATTAGATGTCAAGAGGTTGTTGTCCTTAAATGTGAAGCTCTATAAGTTTTATAAGTAAACACATATAGATATACCTTATTTGGCTACGCTTAGTCATTTGGATCCCGACAGGAGACTAATTAAGTTTGACGTTCAATGACTCTGACAGGAGCACGTCTTAATCATAAGCTAGTTAATCAAGCTATATCGCATTGAAGTGGTCATATAGCTTATTCACCTGGTAGCATTAGACATTCCTTCCCCCCCCCCCCCTCTTTAATACAAGTTAGTTCACGTTTATACCATCTTAACCACTCTCACTAAATCATCTTTACAAAGTTCTCTAGGTGTACATAAGTAGATTCAATTTTATACTTTCATTCTTCTATACATTTTTATTATTTTATTCTTTTGTACTGCCTAATTGATAAGTAGACTCTAGAACTAAGCTTTGATATCAATTCCCTCTGTTCAACTCTGGACTATCGAGAAAAACCTATTATTTTCTTTACACTTGGACAAGCAATAGGAAAACTTGGACAAGCAATAGGAAAACTTGTACAATGAGGACTTAGAAGTATGCGATGAGCAATTGAGAGCATTTTGCATGCAATAATCATGTCCTCTCGCATGATAAAGAGATTCATGAAGAGCATTTTTAATGCAATGATTCTAAATCAATGATATATCATGAAGAATTAAACATACACATACTGTATACTAGCATAAGCAACAGCATATGTCCATGTCGCATCATCATGTTGCTTAGAATCAGCTTTGTAGGACCCTGCAATTTTATATCACTAAGTCCGCAGAGTTTACTAACTAGGTCAAGTTGTAGGCACGGTTGAGTGGGATTGACTCTAACAAAGTTACACCACAAAACAAACATACAAACTATAACAAGGCCGCACAAAACCACAACCAACTTTTTGGCTGGTTAGAGTAAGTTCGCGCTCCATAAATTTTCCAAGCAACACCCCAAAAATTAAGATAATTTTGGAGTTAATTATCTTAGTATTATTCTTTAATTATGTTTAAATTTATTGGGTGTTATATTGACTTCATTTAATGAAAATTATCTTGGTTTTGTGAAAATTGGAATTAATTAAATATTGTTAGATGAGTATTGAGTTAATTAAGAGGATTTAATTCGTAGTGTTTTGTTGGGAATTAAATTAAATTGTATGTTATGAGGTTAAGTAAAGTTGGATTTAAAGGAATTTGGTTAATTATGTATTTATCTATGTAAGATTGGTATGGAAAAAGTGAAAATAATTATATTATAGAAAAAGATATAACTATTTGAAGAAATGATATTGTTAAGAGAGAAGAAGGAAAATAATTATATTGTGGAAAAATATAATTATTAGTAAAAAGATATTTATTTTTTGGAGAAAGATAAAAGTTCATTGGATGAAAAATAAATGAGTAAAGAGAATGATTTGATTTTTTTTTTTTTTTTTGGAAAAGGAAAAGAAAAAGAAAAATAATATTAACAATAACAACAATATATTATTATTAATATAATAACCCTCATCGTTTTGCATGCAAGTAACTATTCACCTTCTTCTTCCTTGCTTCAACCTTAGTCCCATTGTCGCTCCACCTCCTTTCTCTGTCGCGCGCAACACTCTAGCAAGCATCCTCGTTCGTTCCGCTGTCAAGCACCACACCATCCTCCCCTCGTCTATGTCCAATCGTTGGTCTTCTTTTGCGTTTCACAAATGAGCCGACCCTTGCCGTCAAAGCTTGTCACGCAAGCTTTTCATCTCCTCTCTTTTCTGTGTGCAAGACGGTTGAGCCGGAGTTTCCCCTTCATTCAAGTCGTTCGACCTGCAACAACCACAACGTTTTCTCTTTGCAAGCCGAGAACCAGCCGTTTTTGTGCATCGATTTGCTTCTCCCTGTATGTGATCCAAGCTGTTTAAGCCCTTTTCCCTTCTAGCATAGCTACCAGCTAGCTTCCAACCCCTTATAGCCATTTGAGCCTTGTAGTCAATTGTTGGTGAGTTCGGTTGGATTTTTTATATGGCTTTTTGATATTCCCATCAAATGTTAATTTTTGAACCCTAAATAAATTAATTTGGATCTAATTTGAAATTTTTCTTTGAAGGTTCAGTTGGCTAAATTTTTGGAGTAGTTATTTGTGCATTTTTCCATCAAGATTGAATTGGTTTCAACCTCAGCGTTGGATAAGTTGATGTGGAAGAATTTTTTTGGAAGAATTTTTGGATCAAAAGTCAACTATTAATTTCATTAATTAAGTTATTGATTTTTTATTACTATTTAGGATTGGTTTGTTGGAAAAAATTTTACTATCACCTATAAAATAATTGTTTTAGTTAATCTCGAGGTAAGAGATTATACTGCTAGACTTTCGAATTAAATTTAAGAGCCTGGATATATTTTTTTATTATGCATTGAGAGTAGCTGAAAATGCTTAATGAGATGTTGTGGTTGATGGCTGATGTATTATGGTGATTATGTAGGTCTTATGGATTGCATGATTATGGACTGTTATGACTGATGATTCAGGCCATGTTTATGTTGATTGTTACATGCTTTTGGACTATGGTGTGTCTGTTAACTTTGACTGTTGGATTTTATACACTACTTGTATTGTATTTCTATCTATGGGGTCACTCGCACGACTAGGGGTATTCTTACGAGACCACTCACACATTAGAGGTGTACCTATGGATCACATGCACGGTTAGGGGTCAGTTATTCTATGTATACGGGATCACTCGCACAACTAGGGATGTTTCGACAGGATCACTCGCATGATAAGGAGTGTACCCACGTATCATAGATATGTTTATGGAGTGTGTACCTACGATCACACGCACGACTAGGGATGTTCCTTTCGAATCACTCGCACGATTAGGGGTGTTCGTATGGTTTCACTCGCCCAAATGTGCTCCATTAGACACACGACACTATTATTATGTTCTTAACGAAAAGTTAACAAATAAACTAGCAGAACCAGTAGTGGGTTCCTTACTGGATATATCGAGCTAGAGAACTGAGTCAGAAAATGGATAACCCTAAATGCGGTTCGTTAAGAGAGGTGGTTAGGCGATCGAGGCAAAGGACTAAGGTGTGCCTTTACATCTCTAGGTACTTACCGTAAAGAGCAATGTTTAGCAGAGCATAGAGAAAAGGGTTACCAAGAATTACCCTCGAGTTGGGATGTTGATGACTCGAGGAGAAGGGGTTGAAGAAAGGGTTCTTAAATTTCTAAAGACCTCAACGCGAAGAGTTGCATCTCAGTGGCAAATAGTGAATAGGTCGCATTGCTACACGATGAGATGAGCAAGCTAGACTATAAGTTGGAAAGCTGTGTTAGGCAAAGGAAGACCCAAAATTTATGTTTAAGTCTTATTGTAAGGAAAAATTCTAAGCTTATTTGTACTTTATTGAAAAGTGTTAATTTAATAAAGAAAGGGAAGTTTTACTCATTCCGCTATATTACTTTGTGTCTATTGCATAACTAGTTGGAAGGATTTCTTAAGATAAGTATTAAAGACTAGGCGATAAGGCTAAGCCAATGAGAGTTAAAGTTGTTGTACTTCGCTACGTTGTGTTAAGAAAGTCTGGCATTAAACTTTGCGTTTAAGCATTTTTTGAGAAGTTATTTCGCTTACTAGGCGTTCAGCGTGTCATCTCGCAGAGAGATACGCAATGGATGTCTAGGCGGCACACCCTCCATTTGGTCGCGTGGTATGACATTTGGGGTGAGGTGTGACAAAATTGATGTTCTAATTGAGTCTATCGTGCAACTAACCTTATGTAATATAATCTATACATTATCAATATGCATAGTATGTTTTTTCCTAATTATATACACTAAGGTGTGATTGGCAATGCAAGAGGAACGTGGCGATGAAACGTAGTGAAATGTGAACTCATATAACAGGCGTGGAATGAAAGAATAATTAACTAATCAATTGCAATGTGTTGTGTACTAACATTTCGAGGCGATACAAAGCATCTATTAACTTCATAATTAAGGCAAGCATCCTCTCAGAGCCTCAGCCATACTTGCTCCTTTCGGGATTCAAATACTTAAAGTTAAGCTATGATTTGTATCTAATCAATCTGTATGCATTATAAGCAATTTATCCTAATTTAAGGCTATTGCTTTTTTATTGTGCTCTATAATATTTTTATGGATAATTGGTTTATTGTTTAATTATTTAATAAAAGTTATTATTCTAATTATTATTTAATTGCATGCTAGTGTTTAATAATATCCATGAATATGTTATTATATTCTAAATGTTCCAAATCGATTATTATTGTCGAAACAATAATAAATTAAGATTAAGATTAGTATGAGTTATAACTGATGATCATAGGATGATTATATATGTAGAGACATAAATTATAATCATATTTCTTATTAGAGAATAAGAATTGGAATGACCCCTTTTGAGATTATTACATGGATGTGTGTCATAAATAATCTCAAATAATCAATTGTTTTGATCCTTAGACCTGAGATTATCATGGTGTCAAACATAAGAATTAATCTATTCGGATGCAATCAAACATTATCCTTAATCGAATAATTATAAAAGTGTGTTGTACTCGAATACATTATGAATTATGTAGTTGACAATGATTAATCAAGATGGAATTTATCCCTCTTATTATGAAGAGATATCTTTGGGCCCATCGATTAAGCGTGATTGTGGACATGCATGGTCGTACTATAAATGAATTAATAAGGGTATTAATGTCATTTATTATTTTAATATGCTTATTGATCGAGAAAGCAATTGAATTAGATAAGATGACTCTGTCCATGTCGTATATTCAATTATAGATATCATGTGATAAAAGGATTAAAGCAACAATTACATTAGGTTATGTTGAATCACTGACTTAATTTAATATGGGTAGCCATAATGTTTTTCTAGAGACCAATACGAGTTATGAACTCATTGTCATATTAAATTAACCTAACAGATCGCACACGAAAGAATTGGGTCGAATTTGTCTTTAGGCTGGGTAATTAATAAACCCAATTGGCGAATTGAAATTTTATTAACATAATTATTAAGTCCAATTGAAGAATTGGAAAATTATTAGGAGACATAATTAATAAGCTCAATTGAAGAATTGAAAGTTTATTAGAAATCCGAAGCTTATTAAGAAACCCCGTGAAGCCTATAAATAAGATCTTAGGGGTCTTATTTTACATAAAAGCCAAGACATAAAATTTGTCTCACTTTGTGGGGTTCTAGCATAACCGAATTCGAGGAGTCGAATTAATTCGAATTTGGAACATCAGCAAAGAGGTATGGTTATTCGTGATTTAATTGTTTATGCACGATCTGTTTACGTTCTAGTGTTAGATAAAAAGAAGTTGTATATTAATTTCGCAGCGTTTAGCCCTAGTTTGTTTTCCATCAAAGCAAGCATTCTTTCGGTGCTTTTGCTCCACATGTTTGGCATTTCCACAACCTATGCGAAGGATGAATTCGAGAATTAGATTGTATTTCTACAATCTCTTCGTCGTTCGGTTAGTTAAATACGGATTTTTACTTGTCAAGTGATCACAGTCAACACAATTGTCTTTTCTCTTCAATAAAACAAGCATTGAGTATGGCTGCGTTTAGCTAAGCAAAACTTATAAGACATACATCGAGATTCTCTAATATTAATAATACAGTACATTGTTCATTAACTAATTAAATGTGATAAAAATGGTCGGCAAAGAGATATGGGACTATGGGAGAATGGTAAAAGAAATGTATTAATATTAATTATAACTAAAACTTTAGGCCTCTCGACCATGGAGTCAATATTAGACATTAATACAAATGAAATACAAAATGGAATACGAAGAAATGAATCAAGCCTCAGAATATGATTTCTCATATTCCTTGGCTCTGATTTTTGCATGTTGTGATGAGGGAAAATGGTAGGGGAAATCTCTCTCTTTTGTTCTAGACTCTCACCTAAAACTTTAAGAAAGAATGGAAGTGTAGCATGCTCTTCGGGATCCAATTTCGCACATTACTAATGTGCCTTTCTTCTTTTTCTCTTTTGCGATTTGTTTTTCTTTCCATCGTCTTCTTCTCTTCTTCTTATGCAATTTTTTTTCAATATGTTATTTATTTCAAAATCGTGTACCAAATATAAAATATCTATTTTTTTAATTTTTTTTCAAACTTTTATTTGGTTGTTCCAAGTATAAAATATCCTTAAAAAATCGTTGGGATATTGGATAGCCAAATCTAAACGATCATGTACTAAAAATAGTCAAATCTAAACGATCCTATACCAAAGAATCTTTAAAAAAAAATGTTTAGATTTGGGTAGTCAAATGTAAACGATCATGTACCAAATCTAAACGATCATGTACCAAATCTAAACGATCGTGTACCAAATATTTTTAAAGTTTAGAAACATTCATGGATGAATAATGTTTTAATCTTTCATCTATTTTGTGACAGAATTACAATATCTTGATACCTCGAAAATTAATCTACCATCTTATACTTCTGTCAAAATATGGAAGAGTGTTGGAATATCTTGGATTTCTTATCTAATTTTACGAAATTAAACCTATTCAAAATTTGTATTCGACATATTTAATTATTTAAGATTGTTTAGGACTATAACCCTAGGATTTAAAGAAGTCACCATATAAACAACATTCTCTCTAATAATATTGTTATCTCCGTGTGTTTCATTGACGTAATTAACTCATATTTAGTGAACTACATATATTTGTATGTTGATCTAATTCGTGTATGTTTTTTGTTTTATTTACTCGTTGATTTTATAAAATATGGACGGAACTTGAACTTTTAAACCCTTTGTCAAAATTTTATTATATATTGGCTCAACTAATTAAACAATGTCCAAACTCTATATTTATGTTACTTAGACATTACAACATATATAATATGGTAATGACGATGGAACTTAAATACATTATAATCCACTATTTAAAAAGTTGCAAACCCTTTTTGTAGGTGGGAGAAAGTAGGACTTCACCAAAAAAGAGCACTAAATTATTAGTAGGAGAGGGAAGTAAATGAGAGATTTTAAGTTCATTACTTACCAAATCCAACAAACTACAATAAATTGGAAGTCCCCCCCACCTCCCAATTTGAAGTTCATTTACTTAACAAATCCAACAAACAACAATAAATTGGGAGAAGGTCTCTCTCACACACAACCTCTTCTCTCATTTTACTACCATCTCTTGACATAACTACAAAAATATCTTACTTTTAAAGTCAATCAATCTTTATTTTCTAATAAACTAGTTGCTTAAAATGAATGGAGATTGAAAAAATTTACATACTCCCTCTATATACAAAAAATTCTCTATCAATTACCACTCTCTCTCTCTTAGTGAAAGAATTTCTAGTATCGCGGAATACCCTAGTTCATTTATTCTCATTAGAAAGTTTGTCTTCTTAAATATTATTGGATCCCAAATTAATATTAGTATGTCCTACTTTATTTTTAAAAGCGAGTTGACGTTATAAATAGAGGCACACAATAATTCAACGTGTGTTTGCTAATTGAAGGCTTGCTAACGACATTGTGTAGTGCCACAGAGCAGGCCCTATCCAGTTTGATGTCTTTGGAGTAGTGCTACGTTGTGACGATAATGTCTCACAGACATTTTGTAATGTGTTTGTCAAATTTGATCCTCAGTACTCCGCTTAACCCTTAAATCCTTTGTTTTTAGTCCGTTTTGCACCCGAATCATTTTCGAGAGTCTCTTAAACTTAACGTTGAACTTATAAACACATTAAACATTAGAATGTTAAAAACCAGAATCCGATTATTTAGGTTAATAAAAATAAGTGTTTTGAAGAGCTATATATCCAAACAATAAGGGAAGGAAAGGGATGAGTATGAAAAAAATTGGTAGGAGAAATTTTGGTCTCCCAACATATCTGTGTGTGGTTGTTGTTGGAGGCATGAAGCCAATTGAATGGTATTTTAAATGTTTCTTAACTACACCATACCGACACTCTCTCCTTTAATTTGCCTCTCTTTATTATTATTATTATTATTTCCTTCCAAAGTGGGAATTGAATTGTATTGAATGAAAGACCTCGTATTTTGAGGACTTACTCTCTTCTCTATTTGCATGGCTTCTTCAATTCATTGTTTACAATACAATATATAATGTATTCATTCACCACCTAACTCTTTCCTAATCCTTTTATTGTCTTTCACTTTCACATTCATTTCCTTCCCCCTCCTCCTCCTCCCATATATCTCTTAAATAAAATTAAAGACTCTGAATTTTAAGGACGTTATGATATATATAGTGATTTTGTGTTGAGTTTTAATTTGAAAAGAATGATTATAAAATGGATAATAATGAAACAAATAAATTATTTTAATTATAGGATTAAAGTAATATGTTTATGTATAAACTTAATTTTCAAACTTTTCTTATAATTAAAACCAAAAATTAAATGGTTAGCTTGTTAAAGAGTCAAGGGGTTGAACAATTCTAAGGGGTATATGATTAAAAAATTAATGGCTTTATCAAAGTGATCATGTTGGAGGATATAGTGAGATGATATATACTGTACCTGATCCAATACATTAAGGAACATTTTGTTTATGAAGTTTTTCTAACCTTATTTGAGAAGTGAATTTTAAAACAAACATAGGTTAAAATATAATCTCATATTGTTTTCTTCTTTAAGTCCACAAACTTAACTTTTTTCACATTGGGAGTTACCTTCAAAGAGATCAAGGAGTACTCCGAGAGTATGACCCAAAAGGGATGGTAATTAATAATTATCATAACATTTCAGACTTTCAGTGCTTCCATTTCTGTTTTAGTTTCTTGTTTCTATTTTCTTTTTTTCTTTTTAAATTAGAAACGTATAAACTTTTTCTTTTGTAACTATTATTGTCTCTTGAAAACAAAAACTAAAAACAAATACTCTTTCTCATTTTTATAATTTAAAGGGTCGTTTTCAAATGTACAAAGATGAACTAAGATATATATAAAATCTAGTGAACTATCACTAATAGATGTTAATAGACACTGATAGTCTCTAACACTGATAGATTATGAAATTTTATTATATTTATAAATATTTTCAACAGTTTTATTATTTAAACAATTTTCTTAGTATAAATATAATCTAGCTGAATAATATTAAAAAAAGAAAAATTATTGTAAAGAGCAAACTACGGTTAAAATATTTACATAATATGACAAAACTTCATATTTTATTAATGATAGACATTAATAAACTTCCATTAGTATCACTAGTAGAAGTCTATCAGTGTATTTTATAAATATATTAGTTCACTTTACTATATTTGAAAATGTGAAAATGCGTATGTAAAAGAGTTGTTATACATGCATTAACATATATAATACAAATAAGTTTCAATGGAAAACAAAATTAATCGACAGTGTTATTTGTCACTCATTTCATTCAACTAAAATGAAGATAACTCATATGCAACTCAATTATATTGCTTTTAAAATTTCTGTGGTCGTAAATATTTTAGTGAGACTATATTCATTTTAGATGAAAAATTATATCTTGCAAAATAAATTTACCTATTGAAGAATTTAATTCTAATTAAAATAATTTATATAAATTTTTTATTTAAAAAAAAAGTAATATATATGAATATATTGAATATTTAAAGAAAATAATATATAAATATCAAATTAAGAAATAAGATATAATAAAAATAAATATAAAGATAGGTTTATACCATGGAACTAAACCAGCACCCTCCTACAAAGCTATCAAAAGTCCCCCAAGCAGACCACACATATATTCCATAGAAGAAACAAAACTGGAGAATCTATTTCTTTTCTTTTTTTTCTTTTTTATGAAATTTAATCCAAATTTAGAAACTTTGGATAAATTTTGGAAACAAGAAATGAATGGATTAACAAACAAAGTCTTTTTTTGTCAATAAAGAAAAACGAAAGCACATACAACATAAAATAAAAAAGTTTATCAAACAGACCTTAATTTTCTTAAGATGCTAGATTTACTTAAAAGCTCGACTGTATCAACATTTTTTTTTTTAATTATGCTATTAACATAGAATCTAGGAGACTTTGATATATATAAACACAAGATGTGTAGTTTTGAGATTTGTAACCCATTAGAATTTTGGTATTCTTTTTCAATTATATTTTAAAAACACTCCGTTATTAAAAATACCTCTCAACTTCTCTTTTGTCTAAAAATAAAGATCGTTTATTACTTTCAAAAGTTGTAATATTAATCTTTAATATTTTCTAAACATTTCAAAACTACCCATGAACTAGAAATTGATAAGAATGTTAATTGATAATTGCTTTCATTTGGAGAGATTTTGATTTTGGGTTTGATATATTTGAGGTTGGAAGTTGTTGACCCTCTTTGGGAAATGAGGTTCCATCTATATACTAATATAAGAGCACTTTTTTTTTCAGGTTTAAGGGTATTAAAGTAACCGTTGATAGTGTTGAAGGTTTTATCGAAACAATGTAAAAATTCAAGAGTTTTGTACAATTTAACCCAAAAGAAATAAATATATACAAGATCTCTGTTTAAAGGTTAGAGGAATATTGCAATTTTTTAAAGAATAAGAGTTTTTCTTAGTAAAGAGCAAAGTTAAAAAATGCATCTTATTAGAATAGCCTTTCACAAATGATAATTTTTACCATAATTAAGAATTGTAATTGACTTTTGCATTTTTTTAGTTCAGCAACATAACCTATGATAGTGGAATATTCAAACATGCAACTCTTTTCCATGATATCTCTTACAAAGAGTTGTCCTATAATTTCCACCAGTCAAATTGAAAAGTGTATTTAATATAAAAATTACATTAACGTGACTCGTTCCTAATTCAAAAGGAACATTTTGGCAATTAGACCACACCTAATTTCTTTAAATTTACACTTCAGTAGGATCAAATCAACAACCAGCAATGGACAAAAGTTAAAATAAAATAGATCTATCTACTATACATTGGATTAAGAATAGTTAATTTACACATTTTAATATGAAAAAGAATGGCGAGCATGAACAAAGATTCATTTCCTCACAATGATAGATGAATTTAATTGAAAGGTCTGTGCTTGTAATCAATTGCTCCACACAACTGGTTGCATTCAACCACAAGGATGTTGCTTCAACATCTCAATTTTGGTCCCACAAATTTGCAGCTCAATACATTAAAACCCAAAACCACATGACTTTTTTTGGGGGGTTCAACAATAAATGCAAAACTAAAGGACTTCTCCAACCTTGATACTTATTAATGTTGCTCATCATTATTCTTGCCTCCCAAGAGCTGAGGTAGTTAAAGGTTTAAGATGTTTGAAAACAAGTCCGGTTCGAACTACTTCGGTTCGAGATTCAAATCTTCAACCAATCTCATAATAACTATTTTGTTCCAATTAAAACATCATATTTGAATCGAGATCTGGTTTATGTTCTTAATGTCTAGGCTTCTCAGAAAGGATGTGACCAACACATAAAGATTTGACAGTTTCAATTTTAATACCAAAATAAGAATAAGAGAGAGAGAGAGAACCATGTTTAGATCGACAATTTCATAAATTGTTCAGTTTTTTTGTGCTATTACCAAAATAGACTGGTTGAGTCAGCTATCACCAAATTTTTCCCAACTAATATCAAGTGCATGAACAATAAAAATAAATGTAAATGTAAAATCGTTTTAACACAACTTCATAAAAAGAAAGATAAGAAAACATTCCATAAAGAACACATTTGAACAGCACCTGTTAATCAAAAGATTCAAAACCAACCCCAAAAAAATTTTAACAAAAACAATACCATCAAGAGAAAGAAGTGACCCCAAAGATTAGATAGTGAACAAACAACTTTGATACTAACAACCTCAATAACCAGATAACTAAACAGCCTGGAAGAATGTTCTAAAAATAAGATTTGGTACATAAGCATCGGAACATAAGCCAAAAAATTGATTAAGGTCAAGGGAAAGCGTTGATGTTCATGCTGAGTTCTACTTTCAGCGTGATAATAAAAAAGTGTACGTATACACATGCAAGAACTTGTAAACAACATTCAAAAGCTATATCATGAATCTATTAACTGCACCATGTTGTTTCAGAGTTATAAAATCTGATCAGAGAATCAATGTACTAACCTTCAAAATATTCAATTCAGAGCTTCTGAAGATGAAATCTACATATGATCAAATTGGTTTGGTGTCAACTATCACATAAGCTTACAGTTTGAAGTGATCACCCAGAGCCTCTCCACAGACTTTCGAGAATCTGGAATAGTCAACTGTTAGCACTTAAAAGCCAAACAAATTACCTAATTGTTGAAGGGTAAATTAGAAATACAAAAATCTGAAATCCTATCTGTTTGATCATGACCACATTCTTATATTCTCTATGTTAAAATTTAGTCTTCGTTCACTTATAGTTTGGAGCTATGGTCCTACCAAGTATGTTTAAAATCAAAGCTACATGTTAAGTGTCAAAACAATATATTACGTACTTCTATAATTTGGCTAAGATTTCAAATAGACCATAATATAATTAACAGAGAGATACTAAACCAGATTAATTCCCAAAATTAGAAAGAAAAAAAGGGGGGGAAATCAGTATCAAACAGACAAAATGGACCAAAGTAACTCAAATTGTTAGCCATGTTCATGGATAAACAATATCCCCATTCTTCCACATGTCAAAAACCCATCCCATCGTGAGGTAGAAAAAAGGATACTGTTGAAAAGAGGCATTGAACAGATGAGACACCTTTCAGGCAGGTTTAGACTAGGCTGATCTTCCATATAGATTGTGTTATTTGGCTTAACTGACAGACGGACGAGTCTAGGAAGGTTGTAAGCTCACTAGTTTTTTAAGTCTTTATGTGCATGCTTGATAATTAAAGAAAATGCGTCCAAGTTCTCTCCATCTAGCAAAATAAAAATCAAGTGTTCGTGGACTTTCACTCTGAATAGACTTTTTACGCATTTTCATGTTCCTCTGTCGTAACTTTTATTTTTCTTAATCAATGTCAGCCAATTGGATCATCTTTTTCTTGAACGAGTTGATTAGATCACCTAGCAAACTCTTTTCTATCTTTCGTTTGGTTTTATGCATAATTATGAAAAAATTGCATTTCGGTTAAACAAATGTAAACAAATAGACAATATAAAAAAGCGTCTGAAACAAAAGAAAACCACATAAAAGAGATGTTAAAACTGTTGAATATGGAAAGTTTTCTCCTTTCCCCATCTCTTTGGAATGTTATTTCCAGCAATTATTTACCCTCACTCTCTGTAACATTCTTGCCTTATTTATTAGTCTTTTTACCGTCAAGGGTTTTTCCATATTAGACATTTATCATGGTATATATATTAGGGTTTCCTCCTTTTGTAAAAAATAAGAAGAATCTCGCTAATTCATATTTCTATATGGTATCAGAGCCTACTCTCTGAATTCCTCTCTGAATTCCTCTTATAGGTTTAACGTCTGAAACACCCTAGCAAAAAAAAATAGAGTTGAAACTTCCAACAACATACCAGTTTGCTTAAATCGTTGCATCCTCAAACAACCATCGATCACCTTGAGCTTCACGTCTGAAGCAAATCCATGAAGAATCATCTCTCCAATCGGCCAAGGTCTGCATCAAATTATTGCGACCAGCCAATTGAAGTGTCCCAAATCGGAAACTTCACAGTTGAAACAACTCACATCAATTTGGTCAGGCAAATCAGTACTTCACAATTGTGTATGTACAAGGAGATCAGAAAATCTAATGACCGAAATTGTGCACATCAAATCACGTCTGATTCAAATTGACTGAGTTAGCGAAATAGTGCACATCAGAAAACGCCTGTTTCAGGTCCAAGCGAGTCAGAATATCTAATCGGGTCAGGCATATCGAGAATGTATCTAGGTCCAAGCGGGTCAACTTATCCAACCGGATCAAGTACAACCAAAAACGGGTCAGGGCTCTGTTGGGTCTGGTAGGCTGTTTTTTACCAATTTTTTCCATTTTATTCCCTCGGTTTCTGCATGGCATTAGTAAATTCTAACAACGCTGAAGAGACCATACTTTCAATCACTAATCACAAATTAAATGGAAGGAATTATCTCTGGCAAAGGAAAAGATAATCTGTCAAGCAAAAATCTCATCCAAGTTAATAAAAAATATATGACATGGAAAGCCGAAAATAATATAGTTATTTGGGTTTAGGGTAATTAGGAAATATTCTAGGTTAATTCCCTTTTACCCCACTGGTAAGTTTTCTCCTCTTGTATGAAGCACATTGTTCATTCTAATAAAAGATCCACAATGTTGGTTCTTGGAGGATTTCTCCTTGAGGTTACTTAGGCTACATCACTAATCAACTTCATGACAATAGAGATTGGCGAAGGATTTCTACTCTTCTCAACAACCAGCGAAATATGGGAAGCAGCTCGCGAAACCTATTCCAATAAAAGAAAAAATATAGCAGAATCATTTGAAATTGAAGGCAAAATTCACGAGCTACGACAAGGGGATATGCAAGCTACTACTTCACTCAATTGTCCCAACTTTGGCAGCAATTTGATGTATTTGAAAACCACGAGTGGGAATGCAGTGCAGATGTAGCCACATACAAAAGATCGTTGAGAAGATACGAGTTTTTAAATTTCTCCTGGATCTTAATAAAGAATTAGATGAGGTATGTTGTAGAATCTTAGCTATTAAACCCTTACCTAATATCAGAGAAGTTTTTGTACAAGTAAGACGAGAAGAAAGTAGGAAGAAACTAATGTTAGGAATGTCTACAAACTCTGAACCTGAAGGATCAGCTTTAACTGCCCGAAATCTTGGTAATGACGTACAGATAAATACCTATGATGTTGATGCATTAAATGTGTGTGATTCGGATGCCAGTACTCATCCTGGAACCACTATTGAATTGATAGACATTAATCATATACCGATGGCAACAGAGGTTGAATGCACTTTTAGTATACAATCAAGTGAAGAAAGGAGAAAGTTGGGTGAGTCTTGTAAACTGATGGATCACGGTGATCAGTTAGAGGGACTAGTGGACAGTGACGACAAACCTCCATCAATGAGTGTCAAAAGGCGAAAGCGTGTCGAAAAATTGTTGGAACGCACTATTTACGTCTCAGCTGAGTCATACCTCAAAGATGTACAGGTCGGTTACTTGTTTTTAAATAAGAATCTTTGGCGAAGAAACTTTATCTTTCAATTTCGTGTCCATAGATCGAACAAGAAGTCATATGTCCTTAGATGCTCCGATTTTGCTTGTTTGTGGAAACGTACGGCGAACAAATTGAAAGATTCTGAGTTTTCAAAGTTTCCAAGTATGAGAGTATGCACACATGCCAAAAATTATGAGAAAACAAGATCACAAGCAAGCAAAGAGTTGGATCATAGCCAAACTAATCCAATCCAATTACCAAGATGTTAGTCATGCCGATAGGCCCAAGAAAATAATTCAGGATTTTTGGAAGGAATTTGGCATAGACTTGTCATACGAGAGGGCGAGGAAGGCTCAAGAAGCTACATGGTAAGAGGGTCCCCTAGAAAATCCTACACTTTGTTAGCTCGGTATGGGAAAGCGTTGAAGATTACTAATCCGATTACTCAATACGATTTGGAGGTGGAGCTTGATGGTCATTTCAGTTATGTGTATATAGCACTTGGAGCATCTATTGGAGATTTTGTAAACTACATTAGGCCGGTTTTAATGGTTCATGCTATACAGGGGAAGTATAAGGGTGTCATGCTCATAGTGGTGTCCATTGACGCTAAGAAGCAAGTATATTAGGTGGCATTTGGGTTGGGTGATAAGTAAAATGATGAATCATGTAGTGGTTCATGAGAAAGTTTTTTTTGAAACGGAGACAATAACTTCTTTATTAATAAGAACTCAAAGTACAAGAGAGTTAAACAAAGAGAGCCATAAAGAAGTAGAAAACAAGGGAGACCTAGAGGGATCAGGAGGCGCACCCGAACATCTCAACTAGGTTGACACCCCCTTAGCGCCAAACATCATATCCCGAGCACCAACAAATAAAACAAAAAGAAACAATAATAGGTTCATGAGAAAGTTACAAACAACTATCAGCACTATCAATGGGCTAGTGTTTGTATCTGACCGCCATAAGAGTATGGTCAAATCCATCGCGCTAGTCTTCCCAGATAATTTTCACGCACTGTGTATCCATCATTTGAGTTTCAACCTAACAATGAAATTCAACAATGATAACGTGTGTGCGAATTTCATGTTAGCCGCCAAAGCATGTCACGAGTCGGTGTTTCAGTATTACTGGAACAAGTCGGCACCGTACAGGGGAGTTCAAAGGTATCTGATCAACATAAGGTTGTCGAGGTGGACCCGTGTATACCAGGGTGGCATGCGATAGATCAGATGGCTACTAATATCGCGGAGTGTATCAACGCAGTTTTAAAGAACGTGCAAGCACTACCAATCATCGCTTTCTTGGACCACATTAGAGCTATGCACCAAGAATGGTTCTCCAAACGTAGGGAATAGCGTCAAGACGTGATTCAGTATTGTCTGACCAGGGGGAGTGCCCCTACTTAAGCTAGCTGATTTAAAGTCTAGAAGGTACGTAGTGCGCCCAATTGACCACCACAAGTTGGAGATTGTAGACAGTCATCTAAACCGTCACGTCAATTTACACGAAAGGACTTGCATGTGCGAGGAGTTTGGTTAACATGAAATCATGTGTTCACATGCACTTGCTGCTTGTAGGGTGAGGAACATCGACCCATATACCCTATGCTCCAGTTCCTACACCGTCACATCTTGGTTGGCCAATTACGTCGAACCTATCTTTCTAATCTGCCATGTCTCTGAATTTACACGAAAGGACT
>CM046885.1:3439185-3520649 GCA_025688845.1 Cucumis hystrix | reverse complement strand
GGAGTTTGGTTAACATGAAATCATGTGTTCACATGCACTTGCTGCTTGTAGGGTGAGGAACATCGACCCATATACCCTATGCTCCAGTTCCTACACCGTCACATCTTGGTTGGCCAATTACGTCGAACCTATCTTTCTAATCTGCCATGTCTCTGAATGGAAAACTACATAAGGTTTTGTCGATAGTCATCTTACCACCACGAATAGTTAGTCAAGTTGGTCGTTGTCAAACCGTGCAAATCTCACCGACATATTTTCGAGGGGTGTCCCACCACCTCCAGTCCAAGCCCTACTAGAGCCGAAAGAAGAGATATACTGAATTATGAATTGTATTAGTTTAAGGTGATTTTAGCAATAACACTAGTAGTATTGAATTACGAATTGTCCAATCTATCGATTTTGACGTAGAGGTCATCTTGCCTTTCGATTTTTTTGGAATTTTCCAGTCTATGGAAAGTCTCCTTCCCCCATCTTCTTGGAATGTTATTTCCAGCAATTATTTACCTTCTCTCTTTGTAATATTCTTGTCTTATTTATTAGTCTTCTTGCCGTTAAGGATTTTGCCATATTAAACATTTATCATTGTATATATATTAGTGTTTCCCTGTTTTGTAAAAATTAAGAAAAATCTTGGTAATTAATATTTCTATATAAACAATTACAGTGAAAGCCCATGTAAGACAAAAAATAATTGTGAAAATCTTTAGATACTAACACCTAATGAGCAGTGTCGAATTTGGCCATAATTGTTTCATAAAAACAAATAAAATAACAATAATAACACCCTAGAAAATTAACACGAAGAGTTGGAGAGTAGTAAAGGCTCTTCAATATAATAAAACAGCATGAGTGTGACGCTTATCTGGGCTAATCTATTGAAATATTAAATATCACGTTTTTATTCAATACCAAACATCTTAGACTAATAATTGGACCCAATGACAAAAACGCAATCTAAAGATGTTGGGAGATTTATTATAAAAGTTATTTTAACTTCTTCTTATGTAATTTGAAGGCAAATTACAAAATTTCTTGATCTCAACTGGACAACAGTCAAACAGTCAAACAAAAATGGCGGTTGCAATTGGCAAATAACTCTCAAGTACAACAAAAGAAAAAAAAAAAGAAAGAGTTAATTTCAGGAAACCAAATTTATTAAAAAATTACACAGCGCTACCACAAGGGGAAGCATATAACATTGTCCTCTTGTAATGGCTAATATTGACCAGGAATGAATTATGCTAATATATCATTTTCAAAGTGATATGACCAATGAACTAACAAATCTAAGAGGCATGTGAAACAATGTAACTAAAGCTTACCATGATGGGGTACGGAAGAATCCATCCAAGAACTGGAATCTGGTACAAAAATCCTTTAATTGAGGGCCAAAAACCACTACATTAGAGACATCAGCGTGTAAGAGAGATGTTATTGATATCAAGCTCATAGTTCCAAATTTGGATAAGAAACTAACCCAAAGAGAACAAAACAGCCACAGATCTCCAAAAGTATGCCAAGTATGGGCCAGCGAACAAAAATGAAGAAGAGGCCGAGAAGAAATGATGCAGAACCCTGAAAAATTATTAAAGATACTTCAACTCCATGACATTTCAACATATGGATTATGTTTATTCTTTTTTTTTTTTTTGAAGCAAACAAACGGTAATTTGATTTTGTATTTAACCAATAAAAGTAAGATCAGATCAATAACATAGAGTGTACGTTCAACTGTTAGTACCTAATGCACTAAGTAATTCCAACTATGAAAGAAAGCTCATTAATGGAAGAAATGGGAAGTGTGAGGAAACCTTTGATCGTTAAAAGGGGCAAAACCTAGGCGCTGATACAGCTCTAAGTAAGTAACAGAACAACAAACCTAATTGGGGTCAGATCAGAAACAGCAGTGTAAATCATAAATGAATCAAAGAAGCTTCAATGAGAGAGTGCCGAAGAAAGAAGCGTGGCAATCAATAAAAATCCAAATGCTTAATCTTCTTAGCTCTCTAGTTAGCTTAACTTTCCACCTTTTTCACTAAATCAATCAGTCGATAATTGCTAAGAATCCATGGCAACG
This sequence comes from Cucumis hystrix, assembly GCA_025688845.1. NCBI lineage: Eukaryota > Viridiplantae > Streptophyta > Magnoliopsida > Cucurbitales > Cucurbitaceae > Cucumis > Cucumis hystrix. Next base: position 3,518,572 of record CM046885.1, on the reverse strand, counting down.
CTGGCATCTGCCATCGGTGTACCTGAACACCAGAGATGAAGGACATGAACGGCAGGTGAGTCATCGTTGTTGGTCCAATCGGCTTCTTCTTCTCCTTCAAAACCATCCCCCTTCCCAAGGATATTCCTCACTTCGTTTGCCAGCTCAATCACCATATCGTCTTTGTGGGCAATATCAAACAAGGCCTTCTCCAACCGGAATAGATAGTCTCTATTGTTCCCTCATGGACCAGATGCAGTTGCAATTTGGCTAGCCATTTGCTCCAAGGGAGCTGGACCTAGATAGTATTTGTTTAGCACTTTATCAAATGTAGATGTGAAAACTAAAACTCCTGTCAATGTGGGTTCCATGGATTCCTCATCCTTGTAGAAGTCCACAATAGTCTTTTGATCATACCCGCACTCTCTCTTCTCTGGATACTCCATGGCCTTTCTCTCTCTTTCAGGACCTCCACGGATGCAAAATTCAGCACCCCAGCAAATTGATCCTTCTTTGGGTTCTAGAGTGGAAGTTCTAGCAGGATTTTCAGGTGTACCTCTATGATCAATACAAGCAAGATCAAACACACGTCTATAATCTCTAATGAAACCTATCACTTACTCATCGAAGTCAAATCTTGGATTCCATACAAGAGATCCATAGCCAAAAACCCAAAGAACCATGATTGAATTGGTGTGATACCAAGAACTCCAACAAAAGGAAACAGGCAATTCCTATTAGAAAATGAAAGGATATAAAAATTGTTGGAAAGGACCATGCATCCTCCCTATATTGAAAGTCAAGAGAATGCCAAATGAAAATCAAACACATAAAAAAAACTCACAAATTGGTAATGGTTAAAGATGGGGCAACTAAAATCAAAGAATAAAAAAATAAAAAAAAGTGTTGACAAATAATGAAATAGAAGTATTAATTTTCATCCAGTCTGGTATAGTTAAGTTGTCTCTATGTAGATTTTTGGAAGTGGACCCAGTGTTTTCCATCCATGGCTGCCAAATTTTTTTTCCGAGGAAACAAAATTTTCATTGAAATATTGAAAAGATACAAGTGATCAAAAGTACATGTAACCCTACGAGAAAGAGAGAATAAAAAACGTGAAAACATCCATGGCTTCCAAAAATTAATAAAATCAGTCTTTTATACACTCCCTACATAACTTGAGAAAATTATGTTATTTTTGAAGCTGTGATCCCCTTGAGAAGTATCTTTCGATGATGATATCTCTATCCTTTACAAAAATAAATATCCATATCTATATAAATGCACATTCACATAAACGTACATTTATGTAAAACACACTTTATCCAATTATTCAAATTTCACCAAAAGCTTTCAACTTTCTTTTATCTACATTCAAATGACTTCATGATCAATGTAGGAAGCATTAAAAGGAACCCACTAAAACATAAATTAAGGAATCTATAGGCTTTGGAAGGTCTCGTAAAATTAATGAGTCATAATAATTTATGTAACGATCTACTAGAAATCTATATGGTCAACGTTTGCAATTAACTAATGATGCCTGATGCCACACACTTTTCATCCTGCTATTCTATCCCTATAACATCATCAAATCTATGCCAAACGTAAAACCATGTTTAAATCTAATAACAAAAACATGATAAGTACTTTGATTTGCGTCTTCTTTTTTCCTTTTAATGGAAACCAAGCTTTTATTAGGAATGAAAGAAAAAAGGACATTCAAAAAATAAATAAACAATAATAATAAATAAAGAGCAACAGATGTATGAGCCAAAGTAAAACAAAGAAGGTGAATCTAACAAAAACAAAACCTAAGGAAAGTTACATAAATCCTTATTTACTGAACCGAAAGAGGGGTATGGAACCTAGCAAGGGACCAGACCTCCTCCTGGCATGATAAGTACTTTGTCATACCTTGTAATTTGCTCGACTGGTAAATAGGTTCCATGTAGAATGCCAACCAAGTAAAAGTGCCACTCCGATTAACCAAAATATCTGATAAAATATGTTTTTTTCAAACATAAAAAAGGATGGGTAATGGGGGAACAAAAGCATCAGAAAAGTCAGCATCCTGATACCTACAGAAAGCAACATCAAACTATAGAAGGGACTTACGTTTCCTAAAGCAAGCAATCCCCTGTCAAAGAAAAGGATTACAGCCAAAAATGTAAAAAAGAAGCCAAAACCAATCAGCCCAAGTCCAACTCCTGCATTTCAAAGAAGATACAGCTATTAGCTGCTATATATTGCAGATCCAAACCAACAGCACACACTCTCAAATTTCTAAAAGAAGCCACCAACACAGAGAAAGAACTCCATGAACTTAATTTTTCAAGATGACCATTCTCACTTCAAAGAATTGAGAATATTTAATACTAAAAAAATGTGCCTATAATATAACCAAAGAGAAATGAGTGAAGCACATTAAGGCTGCAAATAAATTGCAATACAATGCTCACGTTTTTGCTCAGTCAATTCATAGGCCATTGTGTTGACTGGTGGCTATAGAACTCAGATTGGCAGTCACACAGAGAAGAACCAGCTGCCAAATTATAAGAAACAGCAAAAACTAACATTATTTATGAGAAACTGGGGTGAACAACATTTAGAAACCAATTCACAGACTAAGGAATAAGTAAACCTGGTATGATTATATCAAGAAATTTCAAGAGTCAGCTACTGACTAACCAATTACTGTAACTATAACATGTTAACATGAATAAAGAAATGAAAAAGGTTGTGGACTAAAAGCAAACAAATAAATGGAACTTCTTAACTGCACGAACTCCCCAAGACTAATGAGTAATGACAGCTATAGTTCAAAACTGAGCAATGGTTCCCTGGGAATAAACATGAGAAAAAAGATGAAGAAATAGACGAAGAGTGGAAAGAAAATTGCTACATACTTGATAGAGGACAGAGTTGAGCTCCTAGATGGGTTGGTTGGGAGTTTGGGACGTTAGTAGATCAGATTCGTCCAATTTCCCAATTGTAATTCATAGCTAGACGTGGAGATGTGCTGTAACAAGAACCCTAAATTCCAATTGCCAATTGTTTTGATATATATAAAAGTGCTTTTACTAATTTCAAATAACATGGAAAAGATTTGCCCGGTGATGGTCGGAGTTGGTTGTTGGAAGAACCTGTTCGCACGTTAGATGTGTTTTCGTTTGCGATGTAGTTCGATCCCTTTCAGTCCTTTTATTCTCTCTTTCGTGATGTTTTCTTGGAGTTACAGATCCTTTGATGAGCCTCTTCACTATAATATTTCTGACTCCACAACTTCTCTAATTTATCGAGGATTTTGTGAGGTTGGACTAACTCAAAGCTTGTGTCCAACTAAATGGATTTGGGCTATTAAATTAGACCAAATTAGTTTTATTTGCTTTAACCATTACAATCAAAACATCTCTACTTCAACATTTACTAATTTGTGTTTTCAATTTCAATTTGAAGCACATACTCTTAATTAGTTTCAAATTTAACTATTTATAATTTTATCATTAATATTTATCCAAAATTCATCATTCAATAGAACCCTTCAATGTCTTTTTATTCCCAAAAGGAATCCAATCAAAAGAAAATTATAATAACCAATTCTACTACTAACCCCACTAAAACATAGAAACAACTACAAGTTTGAGTCGATCTATAGTAGGTGTTGAACAATGTTTTGTTAAAGCTATTTTTTTTAGGTTATCGCAATACATTGGAGGTTTAGAATGAAAAGATAATTGCAAGAATGTAAAGATAGAATTGTAAAGATAGAGGAAAATGCAACTATAAATTAGAAAATCTAGCTATCGAAGCAAAAGGAATTTCTAAGCAATTTTGATTAATCAATTTATTAATTAAGTAAACATTCAATTCATGTACCCACAACGACTTGCATGGGACGACCAAATTAACCTCTATAGTAGCGAACAAGTAAGCATCCTAAATATTAATTAAAGCAGAAGTCCCAATTAAACTTCTCAAGCATTAAATCTTACTGACTTCTGAACAATCACATAAGACTAAGGCATAAGAATAAAGATTAAGGGTTACATTGCATGGTTAATTACTTTGGAAAAACTAATTAACTAGCCAATTCTTTTTTGAACTAAACTAAAATATGCATAACCTAAGATCCAACAAAAACTACGAGTCCTGTCATACAAATCTTAACAATTTGCTAATCAAGTGATTTTAAGCTTTGGTAAACAACTAGGAAATGCGAGAGGCAAAAATTGTTTAGCTAAGACGTACGTTCCAAGGTTTGCTCCCAACATACTAGATACAACTTACCTCATCAAGCCAATCGATGGGAGAAACTGGAATCCATGAGTTTGTTGGAATTTATGTCGTAAAATTTGTAGTTTATAAATTGCATTCAATAATCAGATTATTGAATTATTTATTAATGAAATAGAATACTATAATCTTGAATCCAATAAACGAAGGTCTCAAGACTATCTTGTAGACTTTAACTTTATGTAGAAACATGAATGTAAATCAAGTTTGAGTTCATAATCTAAACGGTATATAGTATATAAATAAGGTTGGACGCTTTATTCTGGTAACACTATGGATATGGCCTAAATCGTTCACGTAGAGACATGAAAGTAGAGACATCCTATGTAAAGAGTTTGCTTAAGATCTAAATATTAAATAGTCACCTTTTATGTTATAACACCGTTAGTGTTTTAAAATTGACTATTTTTTTTAATTTAATGACCTAGGTAACTTAATCTTAATACTGAGCTAACTATAAACTTCTATTCACACGAATTATCCTTAAATCTGCATAGGTGAGGACAGTTCATCAGTGTTGGCCCAATATGCCTCCCATTTCAAGGGGTAAGACTAGGGTGGATAGCTGAGTACATAGGGTGCAAGATGGAATTCACTCATGACCTCATTAGAGTCAGTAGATAGATTGTTTCCTTATGCACTAAATCCAAGTCTTGAGCAAAAGTCCCCGTTCTCTCATTGACTCGAGAGGGATTCGATTTATAGGTTGGACCTTAAACCAATTGTTCATTAGAGGATCAGTGGTACTTAAAGAATAAGGAATAATCTCAAGGGTAAAACGGTAAATTGACCTAGTTGAAATTACGAACAACCCAATGAAGGGTTAACTTACTAATTATGGTTATATCACGTGGACATAAATATATCTATAGTGAGGGTAGTGCAACTACGAGACTTTAGTGGAATGACCTGTTAGTTAACCAATGTTTGATTAGCTTGGTCTAAAATAGTTTAGTCACTTAATCTCGAATCGTTGGAGCCCATGATCTATTGGTCCACTAGGTTCCTCTATTAGCTTATTATGGTAATAAAATGTAGAATAGAATGATCAAAAATTTGAATAAGTCGAATTAATATACGATTTTTTAGAATTAAAAGATATTTAAATAAGATTTAAATATCGATAAGTCGAATAGAGATTCGGATTATTTCAAATTGATTGATCAAGTTTTGATATTATTATTATTTTAATATTAATTAATTAGATTAATTAATATCAAATAAAATAAAAATAAAAAATGATTTTTAGATTTAAAAAAAATAAGTTTAAAAATTCAATTTAAAATGCAATTTCAATTTCAATTTTCCCCCCTCTTAGACTTCTTTAAATATTAATCAACTTGATAAACTTATATATATTGAAGATGTTCATTTAAGATAAGTGATTTTCGGTGGAACTGAAGGAAAAATTTGAATTTTTTTTTGAAATTTCATATTCTCATTTTCTCTAAAAAAAACTCATAAATTTGATCACCAATTTGATCTCACAATCATGTTCTAAAGCGAAAGAATAGTATAGAAGACTCTTGTGGTCGTTTATGGCTTGGAATCAACGAAAACCATCAAAAAACGAAGAAGAAATTTTAATTCTAAGGTAAGTGTTATTGAAACTAAAGTTTTTCTCAATTTCAATTTCATGTTAATTAGATCAAATTAGAACGTTTCGTCTAGATTCTTTTCGCTGTCATGTTTGTATTTCCATCAGAGTTATAATCCCCAAAGGAAAAATAAAATCCAGCTATAGATAAGTAGTTTTAGTTATCTTTATATTCTTTCTACTTGATTGTCATAACGCTTAAACAATGAGAAGACCCTAGCACTAACCATAAACAATTTTCTTTGTTCGACCTTGGATCACCCAAGTAAACCTGTTGTTTCGCTTGCACTTGGGCAAGTAGTAGAAAAACTTGTACTCAACGAGAACTTATGTATCACACAATGAAGAGGTACATAGTGAGCATCTTACATGCTATAATCATGATCCATGACTCATTGTCTAGAATTGAAGCATGCTATACTAAGAGTTACGTTGAGCGCATTACGCACGATGACCTTACTCAGTGATGTATTGAATTGCACTATACACACACTAAACTATTAAGTCTGAATCGAACAGACCAGCGGCCCACTTTGTAGTTAGTACAAACGATGTGATCCTCAATCGTTCATGTAGAAACATGGAAGTAGAGGCATCCTATGTAAAGAGTTTACATAAGATTGGAATCATGAAATAGTCACTTTTAAGTTATAACACTGTTGACTTTATAAAACTGACTATTTTGATTTTGATGACATAGGTAACTTAATCTTAATCCTAAGCAAACTATGAACTTCTATTCAAATGAAATTATTCTTAGATCTACATAGGTGAGGGAGCTCAACAGCACTGACCCAATAAGCCTCATTTTAAGGGTAAGACCGAGTGGATGACTTGGAACATAGGATGCAAGACAAAATTCACTCAAACCCGCTTTAGAGTTAGTAGATAGGTTGATTCCTTAAGGACCGAGTCCAAGTCTTGAACAAGGGGTCCCACCCTCTCATTGTTCCGAGAGGGATTCGATTTATAGGTTGAATTTTAAACCAATTGTTCAATAATGGATCAATGGGACTTAGGGAACAATATGTAATCTCGTGGGTAAAATGGTATTTTGACCTAGTCAAGGTTACAAACCTATGAAAGATTAACTTACTGATCATGGTTATATCATACGGACACAAATATATCTATAATAATGGGAGTGCAACTACAAGACTTTAGTGGAATGACCTGTTAGTTAACTAATGTCGATTGGCTTGATCTAAAAGGGTTTAGTCAACTAATCTCAGATCATTGGAGCCCATGATCTATAGGTCCATTAGGTTCTCCTGCTAGCTCTTATGAAGTTAACTTAGAACAATATGATGGAATAATTCGAATTGTTTGAATTAGATAAAGAGAGAGAATCGACGAATATATGTGATATAGTAGTTGGTTATAAGTCTAAGATAGAAATTTATGTTTAAATGTGATTTAAATATTAAAAATATGAATACATATTCATATTCAAAAGCTTGAAATTGATGAAAATTGTCAAATTTGTAAAAAGTCAAAATATGGACTTTTGACTTTGAAAAGTCAAACTTTGGCCGACTTTATATTCAAATGTGATTTGAATTTTGGAAAAATGAATGCAAATTCATGCTCGAAAGGTCGAGATTAGTCAGGACGGATAAAATGGTAAAAAGTAAAAATGTTGACTTTTGACTTAAAAAAAATCAAAGCTTGACTTTGATTTAAAAGATGAAATGACCATATTCCCCTTGGACTAAGTTAGTGAAAAAAGTCAACATTTTGTTGGATAATTCCACTAACACTTAATGGGATAGGTAGCTACATGAGATGTAAACACCTAGCCCACCAAGTTCCACCAATGGTTAGTGGATTGCTAGGTGTTGAGATTTTATGAATAAATTACATGCATTTTTGCATGTAATTTGCTTATAAATAGCTTCTTTTTCAATTTGTTAAAAAAATTTGCAATTTTTGTAATTTGGAATTATATATTTCTCTCTAATCTCAACCATAAATTTTCACCTCCAAATTCCATCTATCTCTCAATTTCCTCTATCTTAAGGGTCCCACAACTCGGTTCTAAGTGCGGAGAATAGCGAGTTTACACTAATGGTGGTCTCCTGTTCGAGTTCGTGAGAAGATTGCAAGAAATGGAAAGCTACAAGAGTAAGTTTTCTTCTAACTCTAATTTCATTTAATTATGGTAGATTTTTCATGTTAATGTCTAAAATGTTTAGATGCATCTAGAGTAAAATTCAATTTTTTTTCGTTGCGTATGTCTCATGTTCCATCAGTTTAGAGAAACACACGCTCAGAGTGGCCTATTCATTTCACAGGCGGCGCAGATGCGCATGTAAGTTAATCAATACTTTTGTCTTATTTTGTACTTTTATTTATGATTTCATGACTTAATTAAAACATTTGTTGCAGAATCATATGTCTGGACTCCAGTCCTAACCCATCCCAGAGGGTTCCCAACCACTCTCCGGAGACGAGATATGCGAGACCGTTTTGGATAGACGACCAGGCTACTCAAAAGGTCTTGGTTGAGGTCTCAAGCCCAAATTCCACAAAAGTATTGCTACCAGTTCCTTGATCTCATGTTCACAATCTAGGGAGGTCAAAGAAGCTAAAGTCATGATTGAGTAACAAAGAATCGAGTTTGAAGAAACTAAACGCTTGCTTGAAGAGTAGAGAAAAACGTCGGAGCTGCATACCCAACAAATGCAAGAAAATGTCCGACAGATGAAAGAAATGAAGAAGATGATTGAAGAAATGAGTCGAGCACAAAGAGAATCGTGAGCACTTGTGGTACGTATTTTTCAACTTTTAAGTTATTTAATTTGCATTCGGTGATATATATATCTAAATTTACTTTTGTGTCATTGTAGATGTGAACTTGTAGGAATATGGTGTTCACGACCATTTCTATGTAATTTTTTTACAACATTAGAAATTGTTAAAAAATTAAACATTTAATTTATAATATATTTAATTTTAATTTGGTATTTTATATCATTATTTAGTAATTTGTTGCTTATTTTTTACAAATTTATTCAATTTAAATAGAATTGGAACCGAAAAGAATATCGCACGATTGAAAAAAGAAAAAATTCAACAAATTAAAAAAATATATTTAAAAGATCTCCTGATGCACGCAAAGCGTCAGGAATGATGCCCTTCCTCCGATGTGTTCAACATCACGTCGGGGATATGTTTTTTCGACGTCTACATGGAACGTCGATGGTTAGCTACTATCGACGTATGAAATACGTCGACAATCAAAGCGTCGGAAGAAAGGAATTACTGATGTTGTGCTTTTCACACATCGGGAATGGGTCCCCCGACACAATTATGCCGACATCCTTCCCGTCGTGTGGATGTACATCGAGGTAGCTTTTGTCGACGCCTTATGAAATCTACACTGCCACATATGGGCATTGAGAAACTTTGATTTCTTGTACTTAGATAATCATTGATATTTGATACACGATCATTTAGATTTGATTGTTTAAATTTGGCTACCCAAACCTAAATGATTTTTTTAAAGATTATTTGCTATATGATCGTTTAGGTTTGGCTATCCAATATCTCAACGATTTTTTTTCATGATCTTCTATATTTTACACACAATCTCAAACAACTAAATAACAATTTGAAAAAAAAAATAGATCTTTTATATTTGGTACACGATCTTAAACCAAATAATAGTTTGAAAAAAAGAAAGAAAAATTGCAGGAGAAAAAAACGATGAAAAGAAAAAAATTGTCGAAGAGGAAGAGGGACAAACTATTTACACTCTACACTTTATGACAAAATTAAGTGTAATGAGTTTTTGTCTTTTAGTGATTATTTTTTTGCCATACAGTATAAATAGTATGTATTTTTTTTATTATTCTAGAAAAAAACTCCATATTTTGTTGTAAACAAAACTAACTTCTATTGTAAACATTTAAAAATGTGCAAAAGTACAACCTATTACTTCCAAGTATCTCATTTTCCATGACTTGTTATTGTAGTTACTTTAAACATAATCTTTAAAAGCTCCATAGTTGGTTCTTATGATTTGGTATTAGAGATGTTTGTGGATTAGGTAGAAAATTTTTTTAGATCCAACCCAATTGTTACATGAGACTTTAGATCCAACCCAATTGTATCTTTGTGTGAATTTTTTTCTTTAAGCTTTCAAGGTTTTACACATATGAATTAAAAATGTATTTTCATATAATTCTACGTTTAAAATTTAAAATTCATATGAATTAAAAAATTGAATTACAAACTAAGCATTATCCTAATCTCCCTCTACAACATCATCGCCCCATCGTCATCGTCTACGTCGAACGTGTCTTCGATTTGTGTCGGCAACATTGAGTCGTGTGGTCTACTGAATAATATGTTCTATATTTTCCAACGTTTGATTACACATTGAACTTGAATCTTGTAAATTGTGTTCCATCGAGTAACTATGTATGTCTTGAACAAAATTATTATGAACAATTACAAATAATATAATTAAATAATGTGCATGTTATAAAATTATAAAACAAATCATATTAAAATTCTTACCAAGCAATAATAGTAAGCGTCATCAGGTGTGATAAATCACCTTATAATTGACGTGTACGAGGAAAAATAATCATTTGATACAGTTGACTCGTGTGTGTTGCTTCTCCTTGTGCACAATAATCAAATCGTGAATGCCACATTGTGATATACTCCTCATGAATCTTACACCAATCTTAACCGTGTTTGTCTCTTAAATAAATTTGGTGTAGTGCCGAGTTTGTAAAGCACAATGATGGTATAATTAACAGCATACCAAATTATCGCAACACATTATTTGGTAAATGTCACTCAATGATATGGAAGCATATCAAAGGGCCCACATAAGTCTAGACCTCTTCACCATTATGACATAATCAAGTAGCAACGTCATAATATCAATATCAGGTGTGTATGGTGTCCAATTAATCTGTTAAAAAACAAACATAAGTAAACAACAAAAAATGAGAAGTATTCATTTGATAACACTTTACTACCTGAGTGTGCATCAGTAGGTCAAATATCTGTCTATATGTTAATAACATATTTGCTAATTATTCAATGTAGGTAGGACATCACTCCATCTAATATGAAAAAAAATAAGAATAAGTTATAAATAGTGCAAATATCTATTTACTTGATATTATAAAATAAACAAACATGATGGCAAAAAAAAAAAAAAAACCTAGAACTCAGTGGTCGAGCACCTAGAGTCTTTAATGCAACTTGTGCTACAATAGGAAATCTATCATATGACCATACTTGCAATAACATTAATCATCCAACTATTTTCAAGGATTGTGCATTGCTAGCTCGACACAATTCTCTATAAAGCCATTCAAGGCATGCAACACCCCAAGAGTATGTACCAGCCTGGTTGAAATTGCTTACCAGCAGAAGAAACATACAATATACCAGTGTATTTGACTTGTCGGTGAACAAAAAACCTTCAATGAGTTGCATAATCTACGTACGAGCATATCTCTAGATACTCACATTATCGGCATCGAGTGCCAAATCTACGAACTGTTTGGCCAACCATGGGAGACACAACCTTTGACCTTTCATGTAAGGTGGTAGAACTCCCAAGAAATCACCACATATTTGTTTTCAGTTATATATTAGAGTCCCATAACAGACTCCTCGTCCACTGGTAGCCCCAACTAGATCGCAACGTCGTGTAATGTGCTGGTGCATTCCCCACAAACCATATGAAATGTGAGTTTCCAGTCTTCAATGCTCCACCAAAGCAGTAGTTAGGTGTCAATCCAATTGCATGAATCCTATATGAGAAACTCCAAGAAATCCAACAACTTATACACATACAGGGCAATACGATGATCAAAAGGGATAGTGCGTTGGGATGCCGCCTCTCTCTCCTTCGATAACTCAATACCACTATAGAAGAAGTATCCCATACAGACTGTGAGCAATGCAACAGTTGTTGATACAAATGAATAGATTAACAGACCCTAGATTCGATGTGCAAATTCACTAAAAGAATTAAACAACAGTTATAACATAATAATAGCTATTACACATAAAATAGAATTATACTAATTTTACATACAAACATAAAATAGAATAAATTTTATTACTAACATAAAATTATTTTACAACCGAAATAACAAATTTTACACCCGAACATAAAATATAATAAATTTCATTACATACAAGGAAACGTAAAAAATTTGGTATCAACTACCTTTTAAAAATTACATATTTTACATACAAACATAATTATTCTAAGAATTGTTTTTAATTTGGTTTGGATAGAAAATTAAGTGTTACAAAATCAAAATAATACATCTAGAAAAAATAAGATACCTAAAATCAAATAATTTCAAAAATTACAATTTAATCATTATTCAACAGAATTATGTACCTAATCCACGACTAAGTTATATTCAACAAAATCATACATTTTCATTATGCAAACAAAAATATAATACAACAAAACCAAACAAATGTATTCATATTATATAAACATAAATATAAGGAAAGAAAATAAACATAAACATAAACATACCTTGTGGGACGACGATGACAAGGAGGGGGACGAGGGAAGTTGGAAGGCAAAATGGAAGGAGGGGGAGTTTTTCTTGTGATGTTCGGATGAAAAGCAAAATGGTGAACGACTAGGTTTAAAATGGTGAAGTTGACTGCCCAATACACGACTTTCTTTTGAGCACCATGGATTGAGCGTGTCGAATAACATGACAACGTTGACTGCCACATAGGGTAGACACGTGAGTGGAGTCGTGTATGGTCCACGACTCCAATCCCGCGTCATGGACTGGGTCCACGATTTTGGTCCTTAGACGTGTACCTGATCCACGTCTTAGTTTAATCGTGAATTGGGTACATGACTTCACAAGACTATTTTTGTCAATACTTTTTTGCCTATACTATTTTTGACAAAATGAACATTATTACAAAAGAAATTCTTCATTTTCTTTATTGGGGATTTTACAACTCTCAATTCCTTATTCTGTATAGGAAGATTAGAATGTAGAGGAGGGGAGGTGAAGGAAGGAGAAAAGGAAAGAGTTGTTGCAGACTTGCCGTCACAGGGGAAGGAGAGAGAAAGGAGAGAGAAAGGAGAGAGAAATTAAAAGAAAAGGAAAAAGAAAAATTAAAAGAAAAGGAAAAAGAAAAATTCACCAAATCAAAGAAGAATTATGTAAGATTAATAAAAATTGCAACTTTATCTAAAAATATGCCAAACTTTATCGAAAAACTTGACCTATCGATAGTTGACTAATGATCAAATTAACCAAGGTATCGTTTAGAAGCAATTTCCAAATGTGAAGGGATGAAACGTTCATTTTCAAATTTTAAGGACCATATAGACTCTAACTTCCAAAAATACATTTTAATATTTTTTATATTCGATAAAAGATTAATATTTTCAAATATAACAAAAGAAATAAAAATAAAAATATAACAAAATAAATAAAAATATAACAAAAAGGAACTAAAATATAATAAACTTTCAAAATATATTCAAGAGGTAATCACTCGAGGTTACGGTCAATAGATTGTCGAAAAATTGTCTTAAAGTTTGCATTTTTCAACACCAGCGGTCCAGCACAGCACCCCTTTTGTTTTCACTTTTAGAAATTGGTTAGAGAGAATTATGTGGAAATGTCCCTATATACTATTGAACCAACGTGGCTATTTTCACCGGAAATGCGCGCGAAAAGTGGAATCGGAGAAACATTGTTGTTGACCAAATGGAGCGGAGAGACCAAGAAAATTCTACCTTACACCAACCATTGATTCCCTCCGATTTCCCTCTGAATTCGAACCATCAAATTCGATTACCCATCCCCACGTTTCAATCGCCACTGTGTTCAATTCGACCTAGAACGGGAGCTATGGGGACGTCCAAGATGGACAATATTCGCTGCTCCACATTTGTTTTGGGCATTACCAATTCCGCCATCGCCCTTCTTGGCGGATTTCTCATCCTCGTTCTTTATCCCTCTTGTGAACGCCGATATACTCTTCCGTTTCTGGCCGTCTCCTTGGTTTCTTGCATCAGAATCGTCACCATGGTTCAGAGCGGCATTGCTCAGGAGGCTACGGCCAGAACTATTCTCGAATCTCCGGGTGATACTGGTGGTGCTGTTGACACCGTTATGCGCCGCGAGAGACGGGTATTTGGCTGCTTTCTGCACTTTCATCTTTTGTATTGTGAATTTGGCGTAGGAATGCTTTAGGGACATTTTTCTTTTTCAGAGACGAAGTATGATCACAATATTTTGAACTCTTTCGGTAGCTGTTTTGGTTACTTCTATAATCATCAAAATTCAGAATAGCTCCATTATGATGTTCTGAGTAAGAATTGATATACTATTGCGAAATTAATTGTGAGGAACAAGTCGGGCAGGACTAATTGTAGATGCTTTAACTTCAGGGGAAATGTTATGTATATTATAAGTTCTTTAGTGGGGTGGACAACTTGCTTTCTTTCCCTCCCTTGTCGATGAGAGTTGGAAAGACTTCCCCTTGTAAAGATGATCGAGAGGAAAAATTTCAATCCACCAAGGGATATGTAGGGAAGAGCATGGTGGTAGTGGGAAACATGTAAGGGGAGAATATCAAAATCTAGCCTTTGATGAAGTACTTTAGCATGAGCTCGGCTGCCTCTCCATCCTTGTTTCTCTTTCAAAGGTGGTGGGTTTCTTTTGGCTGCATAGCTGTCTCCGGAAGCTCTTACTTGTGTTTAGCTTGTGTCTGTCTAAATTGGGGAAATGTTGTGTCATTGTGGTAGAGTAGAAGGGAAGATCTTCCTTGATTGTTTCAAAGCGTATGGAAAAAAGTGGATAAGAGGACGTTTAAAGAGAAGTTAGTTTTTGTACTATCACATGTGTCAATGCATCCCATTGAGCTCGTTTTGAATTCTTTTGCTCCATCAACACCTTCGTTTTTTTAGATAGTCAAGGAAGGGGGCAAATGGATGTGAGATTGTAGGATTCAACTGGAGGATGAAGTGGAGTTTTATTTTTTTTGACAGGAGACAAACTTCTTTATTAATAATTGAAACTCAAAGTACAAGAGAGATATACAATGAGCTTAATAAAGAAGCCTAAAGTGCAAAAAGCAGATGGAATCAAGAGGTGCACCCACGCATCTCAACTAGGTTGACGCCCCATAGCACCAAAACATCATATCCCAATTAAAAACGAAGTGAACAGACAAAATGCTAGATAATAATCAACAGTGTCCAACTTAAATACAGAGAGCGGAGAAAGGAAAAATTAGAAAGAAATAGAAACAAAAGGGAACCAAAACCAGTATCGAAAGCCTAACTAAACACCTACTGTGAAAACAAGTCCAAATGAGAAAACTGAGCTACAAAGAGGGCCTCCCGAAGAGTAAAACACTCATGTCTGACATCAACTTCTAAACTTGGTATTTGACTCAACAAATCCCGAAGTGACCTGCGGATGATCAAACCAACCCCCTTGACAACTTCAATTATGTTGACCACTTTACTAGATGTTAAAGTCTCCGCCCAAGCACCAAGCACCAAGCATCATTACAGTAGGTTGAGAGGGAAAGAAGTTCCAGCCAAATGAATCTTCTCTCTTTATAATCTGTTGGTCTGTAAACTTTTGTTACTCAGCAGATCTTGTTGCAAATTGTTTTACATTTTATTGTCAGAGAGTATCCCCCTCTTAGTACTTCTAAAACTGTAAGCTTACTTTCATCCCACATAGTCAACAAACCACCTGACTTACGAAAGCCTCTTCATAAACCCAACCAATGTCTTTTGAGCTCCAAATGACTTTTATGATAGCTAATTCAATGGATTCTCTGTTAGTTTCTTGGATTAACACCAAGTTTGGGTTCGTCTTCTTTAGAAGTCGTTTAATAGCCAACTGTTTAGATTGATCAATGAGTCCTCTAGTGTTCCAAGATAAGATTTTCACTGCTGCCAATATTCTCTCTTAGCTTACTGTCGCCTTTTCAAACTAAATTAATTTCACAAGCATCGACAATTGATCTGAGCCTTTGGGGGATTTTCTTTTTCTGGTTAGGAGAGAACTAAACTGCTTATATTGCACCAGATTGCTTGTTGACTGGGGGTCGAAATAAATTGATCATATCAGCTTTGAAGACCTCAGAGTCCACAATTCTCTCCAGATGCTCCTATGAATGACCTTTTGCAATTATCTGTAGAAACTCCTTTGAATCTCCTTCCTCCTTGTCATCAGTGCTGGTACTAACAATGGAATCTGCGTCCTCAGAGTCTTTGTTTGAATATTCAATTTGATTGAGAATGAGCATGGATTACCTCGCAGAAATTCAATGTATGAGCCTGGGATTTTAAAAGTAGAAAACTGAAAGTTACTAGAAAGGAAGGAGATGTTGTGAACCTGTTAAATGAGAGCCCTGGAAGTTGGCTCGAATGCAACCTTCTTCAAGCAAGTCTGAATTTACTAGTGCTGTCCAACTCTATTGTATCTGGTAAGAGTTCACATAGATTTTCTCTGACATGAATTCGTGCTCGCAATTAATGAGATTGAGAGTGTCTAGTGCGATGCTCTCTAACAGTCCAAAATGTGCTCCAATTACTTCAAAGACATCTTTTCTCCAAAGATCTAGAGGAAATCAGAGGAAATTTTTTGATGGACAACCATCCTCCAAAACCTTTGATGAGAGATGACCTGCTGTGTTTAGCCACATCCCACTTCTCGAACAATAGGTGGAACTTTCCATAATTGAACCATTTCTCTGGGTCAAAATCAGATCCTCTACTTTGCCTTGTTTAACTTTGACAATTGCTTTGTCAACTAACAATGGGTTAATAATGGTTTTCACCTGAAAAAATCTTCCAAGAACAGAGAAATATGCTTTCAATGATAAAAAGTGAATAATCTGGTTAGAATCCATAAATCAACCAAGAGGGCTTTTACTGCGTTTACCTACAACAAATCAGCTGTCTTCTTCTTCAAGGCTGGACCGGCAAGAATTTGAGTCACATTGTTCTTAAAATCATGATAAAAAACCCAACAAATATTGAATACTTGGAGAAGACAGAACCAACATTTAGATGCAAAGACAGTCAATTAAAAGGTGTTGGATATTTTCCATGTTATCAACACAAAGGGCGCAGGCATGAGGTGAGAGGACATGGGAGGGAAGCTTTCTTTGAAGTACTGAAGCACAGTTTAATTTTCCAAACTACATAATCCATATGAAGATATTTATTCTTTTTGGACTATTAGATTGCCAAAGCTTTTTGTACAAAGAACTTTCCAAAGGAAAAGATGTCGAAAGATGCTTAACCAATGATTTTACTGAGAAGGAACCTAAGGTATCAAGGGACCAAAATCTTCGATCCGGAAAGGAGGCTGGCTGTGAGGAGGAGATCTGAAATAACAAGGACTGAAAGTCTATTATTTCCTCATCATTAAGCAATCTTCTAAAATAAATGGACCAAGAGCTGGTAGAAGAGCCCTAATGATCTAAAACTAACCCATTTGGATTGAGTGCAATCTTAATCAGTCTTGGAAATTTACACTCCAAAGTGATATTGTCCATCCAAGGGTGCTTCCAAAATAGAGTTATGCTGCCATCACCTAATTTGAAGAGAGCCAATGAATCAATTTTGTGCCATTGCCTTAATATGCTAATCCAAGGACTTCTTAGACTCACGATTTCTTTTCCACTTGAATGCCAATTGAAAGTACTGCTACCATGAATGCTTCTAATCACTTGACACCAAAGAGAATAATCTTTTGAGAAACGCCATCCCCACTTAGACAATTAGGCCAGATTCTTGTGTTTCAGCTTGTCCAAACTAAGTCCTCCATCTTTATAAGATTTAATTACAGCATCCCATTTTACTAAGTGGTTTAGCTTTCCTCCCTTGTATCCTTCCCAAAAGAACTTCCTCATGATTCTTTCCAAAGAGCTTAGGGCAGATTCTGGCATGAGGAAAACATACATAGAATATGTGGGAAGGCTGGGAACTGATTTGCATAAAGTAATCCTCCCACCCCTAGAGAGGTTGTATCTTCTCCATTTATCTAGCTTTCCATGGAGTTTATCAAGAATAGGCTGCCAAAACAGACAATTTTTGGATAACCTCCCAAAGGAAGACCAAGATAAGTGAAGGGGAGACTTTCTATCTTGCAGTTTAAATTGTTTGCTGTCGAAAGAATCTATCTGTCCTCAATATTTATACCACAAATATCTGATTTCTCCCAATTAATCTTTTGACTGGAACATCATTCAAAGACTAATAATGTTTTCCTAAGATTTTCCATCATTTCCTCATCAAATTTACAAAACAGGAGTTTATCATCCGTAAATTGAAGGATAGGAATGTGAATCCTGTCTTTTCCAACTACAAAGCCTTCAAACATTTCTTTCTTATAAAGGTTGAGAAGAGGCTGCTCAATACTTTACCAACCAAAAGAAATAGGAAAGGAGAAAGAGGATCTCCTTGTCTAAGACCCCTTGAAGATGAAATTCTTCCACTTTTCCTACCATTGATGAAGACCGAATATTTAGGATTCTTGATACAACCCATTATCCGTAAGATCCATCTTACGTCGAAGTTCTTCTTTTTCATTACTTTTTCTAAAAATTCCCAATCCACTCTGTCGAAGGCCTTTTGTATGTCTAATTTAATGATCCATCATTTCTTTTTTCGGATTCTATAGTCCTCCACAGCTTCGTTTGCAATTAAAATAGGGCCAAGATTTGGTGTCCTTTCAGAAAGCCCCTTTGTGTTGGAGCAATAATACTTGACATTACTTTCTTTAATCTTTCTGTGAGAACCTTTGCAATCAGCTTATAAATTAATGTTGTAAGACTTATTGGTCTAAAGTCTTTTACCCTTACTGCATATTCTTTCTTCTTGACTAAACAAATGAAGTTCTCTTTTACACATGCATTTAACCTCCCATTCTTATAAAACTCATTAAAGAGAGTAAGGCAATTATCTTTGAAATGACCCCAAAAACTGATTAAAAATTCAGCTGTATAGCCATCTGGTCCTGGGGCCTTATTTTTTCCCTTTAATTGAAGTGCAGATTTTATCTTGGATAGGCTGAATCTTGAAATGAGTCTTGTATTTTGTTCTGTCGAAACCACTGACCATTTAAGGGGATTAGGAAGAGATCAAGCATGAGGGGATTTTGTGTAGAGAGACTTGTAGAATTCAATGATGAGACTTTCAATTCAATTAAAGGAAACTGTAGGAGTACCTTGGTCATCAATCAATTCTGAAATCAAGCTACGCCATTTTTTGGTAGCAAGGAAATGATGGAAGAAACTAGTATTTTCATCTTCCAATTTTAACCAATTCAGCTTACCTTTCTGGATTAACTCTCTTTCTTCTCTCCTATAAATTGCTAGAAGGTCCGATTTAATAGACAATTTCAGAATGTTGTCTAAGGATGACATATTCAAAGACTCTTAATTTCTTCATTTGCAAGAGCTTGAAGCAAAGATTCTTCCTGATTATTTCTGTCTCTTTCACTCTCCACATGCCAAGATTTTAGGGTGCTTTTTAAACTTTGAAGTTTTGAATAAATGACAAAACCAGCCCAAAGGTCTTCAGAGTAGATTTTGATAATTTATGGTTGTCACTCGTCTTTTTGAGTTCAATAGGTGGTGAAGATTAAAGACACGTTACAAATGTACTTTCAAACGGAGATATTCATCAATCTGTTATTTGTAGAGAACGCTTTAATTGATTTTGATCAAGGGTCTTTAGATGATCTTATAGAGCAACCTGAGAAATGGTAGGAGTTTGACCCTTTTCATTTAAAGTTTGAAAAACGGGATAAGTTAGCGCATAGTAGACCTTTGTATGCGAGAGGTTATGGTGGTTGGATTTCAATCAAGAGCCAAGGTTACTGGAACAATCATACGTCATTGGGGCTTACTTTGGGGGTCTAGTAGACATCTCTACGGAGACTTTGAACTTCTTAAAAGTATTAGAAGCCAAAATACAAGTTAAAGAGAACCTCTATGGATTCGTTCCAGCATAATTGAAATCAATAATGAAAAGAGAGGAAATATTTTCTTGAATTTTGACGATATTTCATCAATAGACCCACCTAGCAAAGTCAATCGGGATTTATTTGTTTATGATTTTTCAAACTCAGTTGATGTTGTTAGATTAAATCAAGTTTTAAAGGATGAAGATGTTGAATGTGATCCATTAAGCATTAAGTTTGAATTCCTTCTACCAGAAAAGATGTGTCCATAATTTCCCAGATGTCCATTTGTCAAATAAAAAAATTTCAGTAAGTTGAAGCTTCAAAATCAACCAAGGGAAAACTCAAAAGTTGCTGGCCGAATCATTCATCGGCTCATCTAGTCAATCCTTTGTTCTCGGAAAAATCGTGGCCATGCTCGGAGAGACGCCGGAAGACCATGGCCGTTTGTTCTCTGTTCAGCCATCCAATAGTCAATTTCTCGCCTTCTTTTAAACATTGCTGCAATGAATTGAAGTTCATAGAAGTGCAAAGGTCATCTGCTTCAGCTTCCCCCGATTGTTTTGTAATGTCCAAATGTATTGAACACGATAGAGAATTTAAATTCGTTTGAATGAAAAAGATAATTCATCACAAGTAGCTGGTCCCTCCTCTAGAAAATCAATAGTAAAAATAGTTGAAGAGCCACTTTTAAAGAGAGAAAAAGAAATTTAAACTTGGAGGGAATAAAGCCGTAGAAGTTGAGAGAAGCATTTAAGGATGAAAGCGAAAGATTCGACTGAGCCTCCTTTATTGCACATTAAACTCCTAGGGTCCATCATAATTCAAACAAGACAGCTTTATCATTTTCTTCTTCTTCTTTCTCTTCCTCGGCCAGATCTAGGTCAAGAGCAAAGGCTAAAAGACATCCAAAATCAAAGACCTTACCGAACCACTTTAAACCATTTACAAAACACTTTGTTAGAAGAAAAAGGTGAAGAGCATACTTTACAAGAGAGTTCAATACTAGTAGCTAGCAAATGGAAGAAGAAAGAGTTCGTACAGTCAAAGGTTTGCTAGAAATGTGGATAGTCTGGACACATGAGAAAGAACTGTCCGAACAAATCAGGTTCGTCAAAGGGCTCTGAGACGGATGCTAACGTTGTCTCCATCGTTACAGATGATGGAAGTTCATTTTACTAAAAGGAGACGATTCATCCTTATGGTATGTCCGCTTTACCGTGTTAAAGGATGGGAAGTTAGCAGATTCGGAGGTTTGCACACAAGGCATTGACTTGGCGATTATGCAAGGTGTGTGGTGGAAGTTATGTCAATTGTTGAAGAATTTCCAAGTAAAGGCAAGTAGGTGAAAGTTGCACCATAAGTTTCAGCAAGTTTTGTCGACATGTGATGAAAAAGGAAAATTCTTGGAAGGTGGTATTTCAAGTGGTTTACTCTTTATGATGGAGTGATTTATAATTCTCTAAGTTGAGAATTATAATTGTCGGTAAAGATAATGTATGATGTAGATTTTTCAAACATCTGGCAAATGTGGAATTTGTTATGTTTGGCAAGATGTGGGATGTGAGAATCCCACATTGATTATTTTGTAAAAGGGTAGGTGGCTCCAAGCTTATAAAAGGAGCCCACCTCCTTTATTTACAAATGTCCCAATCCATTACACTTTAAGCTTTTGTGTATTGACTTGAATTAAATTCCCTTTTGTGTTCTCTAATTTGAGAATGGTAAAAGAGATGTAATTATTTAAAGGTTTGAAGAGAGTAGTTTTGTATTTGGGACGGGGAGTGAAAAATAATTTTTCACATAGTAGAATTTCTCTGGTTCGTGGTTCTCTAGTTTGGGAGTTTTCCACGAAAATTCTTGTGTTTTCAACTTTTATTACTTTCTTTAATTTCTCTGTTTCTTGTGTATTCTGTGGAACAAATAAGTTGTCTATCGTGGATGTGAAGGCTGTATGACTATTTGACATATTTTCATACGAGATATAATTTGCAATGGGATTATATAGTACAAATTCTTATACCCTTCCTAATATAGCAATAGGAACATCAAGATCATAAACAATTGGTAAGGTATTTTGAACATCTAGAAAGATTAGGGATGGAAGAGGAATTGCCAGATGTTTCATAAAAAATAGATGGATTTTCAACATCATTATTCGAAATTCCGAATTGGTTTTGTGCATAATCAACTTTCTGGTCTTGGTCTTGATTCTGGTTCCTTTGGTTGACTGCTCCTCTGGTATAAAACTTTAACTTACGAATTTGACTTGTGGGGCCAATTTGAATTTGTAGTACTTTTCCCTGAGATTTCAATACTTACCATTGTTTTCCAAAACGAGAATTTTTGGCAAAAGATGGTTGTGTTTCCCAAAAAGATATGTCCATACTCACAAACATTTTTTTCCTTTGAGGATCAAAACATCTGTACCTTTTTTATTTGAAGTATATTCCAAAAAAAAAAGCACTTTGTGCTACGATACCATATTTAGTAATATGAGGTTCCATTTCAAAACCAATTGGTAATGGGAGGAGTAGGTCATCTATCTTATAAAGAGTTTCAGTCCCCTTGGGTTTTCTAGATATGAGATTCTCAACATGTCCATCAAGATGGTGCATCTTTTGGATTTACCAATTTTGATTGGATTACAATTTCTTTTTATTGGACCGAATACCCATTTGGGCTTTATGGTCTTTGATAGCATCTTAAATCAATATAATTGACCTAAAAGTTTAAGCTAGTGGGTGAAGGTGAATTTAATACTATATTATTCAACACTCCCCTCACCTGTGGGCTCGATATATGAATAAGACGCAACAAGTGGAAATGCATATTAATTGGGGAGACAATTCAAGGACTTGAACACCGAACCACCTATTTCGATATCATCTTAATTTTGGGAGAAAATACTTCTATTTCTTTCATATATTGAATCATTTACAAGGCTTTTTTTATATAGAAGAAAAACTAAAAAGTAATAGGGAAAGCATCTTACAAATATTAAAGAATATACACAAAGTATAATTTCATTATTATCAAGAATATAAGGAAGAAAATCCACCACTTTTGTAATTTGTGTTTTTAAGTAATCATTTGCAATGTCTTGGGGCTGTTGCGGTTTTTTTTGCTGCTTCAAATTGGTCGACACCTGTCCCTGCCATTCGTTGAGTATGTTAAGGTGAAGTCAGTGAAGATTAAACCTGGTAAGCATACGCACAATGGCTGCGGCATTGATGGTGAGCTCTTCCCCCTCACTGGCCAAGTCGTTTCTTCTTTGCTTCCAGAACAATGCAGACTTATTGGTTGATTTCCTGGCCATCACGTATAACCATTTTCAAAAGTAATCATTTACAATGTTGTCAAAAAAGGACGATTCACGATTTATATTGTATGATACGAATCAAAACTAAGGAAAAAGGAGTCAACTCTGAGGGTTTGAATCACAAATTGTAGGAATCGCACTATTCAAGAGATTGAATCGTGTGAAACGTTCTAAATTGGAATGTTTCGATTCAACGATTCAAGGAAAAATTACCATTTTCGAGTTGCAACATGTCGGAGAAGAAGGGTTATTGTTGAGATTTGAAAAAAAATTGGGGGGGGGGGGGGGGAGGGGGTTGAAGAAGCTCGGTGAAGAACAAACCGTGTTCTTCTTGTTTTGATTTTTCATTTTATTTAGAGAAGATTTTGCAAAACGATGGAAAATAAAGAGAGAGGGCAAAGTGATCTCTACGCGAAGTCCATGCTCATGACCCATTAGTCTTTTTATTTTCCTTTTATTTATTTTTTAAATAATATGACTTTTCACATTCAATCTTTTAAAATGTTAAAAACAAGTGGTTTTGAGATATTCATTCTTTTCTTCCTTTCTTTTATGAGTTCCACGTGTGTTTTCATTTTCATTTTAATTTTTTAAAATAGCAATACCTTTCTAAAATTTGAAGTTGGTTTATAATTTTTTATATATATATTTTGAATTAGATGTATGCCTATTTATTTATTTTTATTTGACTGTATTAAGCTTTTCTATTTATACATTTACGTTTATATCTTATCTACCAGATTAAAACTTACTATACAAATACGTTACGATATACGATTCACTAAATTCAATTTCGATACACATTTCGTTTTATTATTTAACAACCTTTGATCATTTGTACTTTTTTCAGCCTTGTCTCCTTTCATTATATGAATGAAAAATTTTGTTTCCTATTTCAAAACCTGTTGTGGCAACTTGGTGTTTTTCATTATATATTGGTTGATGAACAGTTGAGGTATAAAAAATGGCTTTGGTGGACCCGTTTTGCTTTGATCCTTGTAATGATGCAATTTGCCGGAGCAATTTACTTAATCTTCCATATGACTAACTACATTGCTCATGATGAAAGTTCAAGTGGTTGTGCTTTAGGTAAGGTGGGTGAAATCTCTCATATCTTATGTCTTTTTGCATTTTCTTTTATATATCCATGAGTGTCTAGGCCAACTTATTCGCACCTCCACTAATCTCATGGGACAACCCGCCTGACTCTACTGACAATTTTATATAATATATTGAATAAATCAAAAGTACATAATAACTGATTACATTTGTGAATAAATAGAGACCAAAATATTGATAGAGGAAAAATACAAATGTGAAAAATATTAAATAAGAATAACTGGGATTGTGAAGAAAACATCCGAATCTTTTTACACGGTTAATCTTTCTGTTCGAATTGCTCATGATACACACCTGCCAAAGTAACTGGGATTGGAAGTATTCAAATATCATGATCCATAACCCTTGGACCAGTATTATATGTCCCAGAATTGGAGTATAACTTGCTATCTGTTAGCAAGTTGAATAAGGACTTGAATTATGAAACTAAATCCCTTGCGAGCTATTGTATTTTTTAAGATTTGGGATCAGGGAAGATGATTGGCTTGGCAATACTGAATTATGTGCAGTATTGTACCTTCTTAAAACAATGAGTCCTCCACCAACAATGAAACGCAGTAAACATGTAGTTCAGTCTAATCGTGAGTCTGTTTTTGATACTGAGTCTTTAAACCATTCAAATAAAGATAGTCTTATCATGATGTTGCATTATCATCTTGGTCATCCCAACATTCCCTATTTTGCGTGTCTGTACCCTGCTTTATTTCCTAATAAAGAATCAGTTTTTCCGCTGTGAAGTTTATCAACTCTTCAGACACACACGTCCTCAAATTTTACCTCACACTTATTCTCCATCTCAACCTTTCTCTCTTATCCAAGGGGATATTTGGTGATGTAGCTCACACTTATTCACCAAAGTTTTTGATGTAGCTCGATCCCTCATGCTCACGTCACATGTTCCAGAAAGATTTTAAGGTGAGGCTGTTCTTACTACTACATATCTGATAAAATGACTGCCCTTCCGCATTCAGAAGTTCAACACACCCTTACAAAGTCTTCTTACACTATATCCTACTTCCCATCTTGTGTCTCCTGTACTGCTATAACTATTTGGATGTACTGGATTTATGCATTTGTGTCTGATAAAATGACTGCCCTTCCGCATTTAGAAGTTCAACACACCCTTACAAAGTCTTCTTACACTATATCCTACTTCCCATCTTGTGTCTCCTCTACTGCTAAAACTATTTGGATGTACTGGATTTATGCATTTGTATTCTCAACACCAGATTAAACTTGATGCAAAATCTATTAAATGCATTTTTCTCGGCTACTCACCAAACAAGAAAGGGTACAAGTGTTATCATCCTCCAACTCACCTATTCTTTCATATCTTGGATATCACATTTTTGAAAGTCAACCATATTATCCCAATTATGCAACTCAGAGGGAGCATAATGATCTTGAACCACAAAATTGGGACTAGGACTTCCTTCAAACCCATCCTTTGAAAGTTCTTATGGCCTCTCCTCTGAGCCACCTTCTATTACCTTTGAGACTGAACTGCAAGTTTATTCACGAAGACTTAGACAATCTGAGACAAATGAAGTACAACCTACACAAGTTCAGCAAGGCCAGAATTTGAACCAGAATTCCAATGTGCCAGAAATAGTACACTATACGACGCAAGATGATCTGGACAGACCCATTGTGTAGGGAAAGGTGTTCGCTCATGTACTCAACATCACATACAGTATCAATAAGTTGTCACCTTGTTTTAAGGCTTTTGTGACTTCTTTAGATCAAATACAAATTCCCAAACAGTTCAAGAAGCTTTACAGAGATCTGACTGGAAAGCAGCTACACTAGAGGAGTCACGGGCACTTGAGAAAAATAAGATGTGGATCCTTACTAATTTGCCCCTAGGAAAACATACAGTTGGATGTAAATAGATTTTCTCAAAAAAACATAGACCCTATTGACAAAACACAGACCCGATGCAGTATAGAGCAGTTTAAAGCTCATCTTGTTGCCAAAAAATTCACCTAGGCTTATGGGATTGATTACCAAGAAACCTTTGCCCCAGTTGCTAAGTTGAACACTATTCAAGTATTTCTCTCTGTTGGTGATATATAACTAAATTTGCCTTCAACCATTAGCTTAAGCTTTTGGATGAATTGGTGATTGAAGATGGTATCAGAGCAGATGGTCCAAGAATGTCCTGTATTCAAGCCCTTGCATTGTTGTTTCCTTAATTGAAATTGATTTCTACATGGGCCTTCTAAATATTTCAAGCCTGCAAGTGGGGGAGAGTGTTAGTGATATATAATTAAATTTGCCTTCAACCATTAACTTAAGCTTTTGGGTGAATTGATGATTTAAGACTCTCTATTGTAGCAATTCTCAATTGGCCTCTATTTCAGCTTGAGGTAAAGAATGCATTTCTAAATGGTGATCTATTGGAAGAGGTGTACATGGAAATACCTCATGGATTTAAGATCAAATATACTACAGGAAAGGTATGTAAGCTCTAGAAGTCTCTCTACGGTCTAAAATAGTGACCTCGGGCCTGGTTTGGAAAATTTACGAATGTACTTAATGAAGATGGCTATACTCATTGTCAATCCAATCATACAATGTTCATCAAATGTTTCTCAGCAAGTAAGATTACTATGTTAATAGTCTATGTGAATGATATTGTTGTCACAAGAAATGTTCTCGATGAAATAAGTCAACTAAAACATCTTCTCTTAAAGAAATATGAAATCAAAGACTTGGGACATCTACGATACTTTCTAGGAATGGAAGTAGCAAGATCTAGCAAAGGAATCTTTGTCGGTCAATGGAAATACACTTTAGATCTCTTAAATGAAACAGGGCCGAGTGGTTGCAAACCAGTTGACTCCTATGAACAGAAACTCAAAGCTTGGAGTTAATCCTAAAGACGAACAAGTTGATTGAGGTAGGTATCAATGACTAGTTGGAAAGCTAATATATTTGACTCATACTCAACCAGACATCAGCTTTGCCGTTAGTGTGGTAAGTTAATTTTTGAACAAACCCTCTAAGGTGCATATGGAAGTTGTGTATAGGATATTAGGATATCTCAAGCACGATCCTGGAAAGGGCCTCTTGTTCAAAAAGACTACAAACAACTCTTTAGAAGTTTACACCGATGCTAATTGGCTGGATCTCCTATATTGACCGCAAGTCAACCTTAGGATATTGCTCTTATGTATGGGGAAACATAGTAACTTGGCGAAGTTAGGAACAAGATGTTTCCCGAAGCAGTGTTGAAGTTGAGTTTCGATCTTTAGTCCATGGGATTTGTGAAGAAATTTGGCTGAAACACCGTATAACTGAGCTTAAGGTCAATGTCAAAGGCACTATTGAAGTACTATGTGATAATCAATTTGCCATAGCTTTTGGCGCTAAGGGGGTGTCAACCTAGTTGAGATGTCCGGGTGCGCCTCTTGATTCCTCTGGGACTCCCTTGATTACTACTTCTTTATGGCTCTCTTTGTATAACTCTCTTGTACTTTGAGTTCTTATTAATAAAGAAGTTCTTGTCTCCATTTAAAAAAAAAATCAATCTGCCATAGCCATTGCAAGAAATCTGATATGCCATGATCGAATGAAACATGTCCACATAGATCATCACTTCATTAGTGAGAAAATTGAGACAGATACAATCAAACTTGAGATATGTACCTTCCAACAACAAGCAGCTGACATATTGACTAAGGCATTGCATCGAATCTGCCTTGGTGGATTAATTTCCAAGCTCGGAGTGAGTAGCATATACTATCCAACTTGAGGGGGAGTGTAGAAAATCAAGCTGCTGTAAATTAGGGATTGTTAAGATTATTTCCTTTTTATATTATTTTTCCATATACATTTAGATTGATTGCTTAATTCTAGGTCTTTGCTTAAGAAATCTCATGGAAGCTTTTTCTCACCAAATCAAGAAATAAGAAATACATTTCTCTTATACAGAGGTTGGAGAAGATGAGGGTAGGTTGTCAACCAAGTTGAGATGCCCGGATACACTTTCTGATCCTTAGGTTCATTTGTTCATTTGTTCTTTTGCTCCTTGTTTCCATATTGTACATTGAGCTTTTGTCTCATTTCATTATCTTAATGAAGAGACCGTTTCCTTTTCAAAAAAAGATAAGGTATCTCACCCTTAAGAATGGAAGAGGGCATATGCTAAGGTCTAAACATGGTATCACAGTATTTTTAATTTTGTTTTGTATTTTTTATTTACCGTTCTTTTATTTTCTTTAATTTAAACTTTAAAAATCTATTGGAATTCTCATTTGGGTTGGGCTAAACACGAAATTAATGGAGTGAGCATGTCCTTGAACATATCTTTGCACAATATATGTCTATCAGAAAAAAGAAAAAGGAGATATGCGAAATCCTATATCAGACATGTATCCAAGGTGTATCTAGATGAATCTATATTGGATACAAATTATGATATATATATATATATATATATTTATATTTATATCATATGTTCTTTATTGTAATTGTACAGTCTCTAGGGTTTAGTTTATTCTCTATATAAATATGTAACATTCCTTTGACTCAACATAATAAGAAATATACTTCTCTGAATTCTAGATTACATGGTATCAGAGCCATTAGGGTTTCGAATGGCCATTAGCTTCCTCCTCCATTAGGTTTAAGTTTAGGTTACCTTCCGCTGACCGTTTGTCGACACCCCCATACCATAAGAAGCCCCACCTCCGTCCGCCCAAGTCTGTCTTCGCCGATCGCCGGAAAACACCGCGCGTGACCTTCACGCGCCGCCGGAATCTCCTTGGTCTTCACCCACGCGCCGGCGCGTGAGAGCACGTGAGACGTCCGTTTTGTCCTCCGTCTTCTGGGCTTGTCTCGAACCATTGTTTCCAGTCAGTCTGTACCATTGGGTCTATCAAATAGCATTCGGGTTCGACGAAAACTGAAGGTTACGCTATTAGTTTTGGGTCTTTTTCCAATTTTGCAGCTGTTTGGATTGATTTTCTCTTTGTGTGGACTACAATCAGTGTGACTTCAATATGGCCGACATAAAAATTTTTGTAGTCTCCAACGTTATTCCCTTAGCCTCTAAGATCACATAACATAAGTTAAATGGATCTAATTATTACGATTGGCGTCGGACAATTTTATTTCATTTGAGAAGTACTGATATGGATGATCATATGACCGAAGATCCCCCAGAAGATGTAAAGCAGAAGAAGGATTGGCTTCGTGATGATGCCCGTTTAGATCTTCAGATCAAAAACTCAATTGAGAGTGAGATAATTGGATTGGTTGATCACTGTGAGTCGGTTAAAGAATTTCTGGAATTTTTAGAATTTCTATATTCAGGTAAAGAGCAAGTGCATAGAATGTTTGAAGTTTGTATGCAATTTTTTCGTGCGGAACAGAAAACTGAGTCTGTCACCAACTACTTTATGCGGCTTAAGAAGATCACTGCCGAGCTTGGCTTGTTGTTACCTTTTAGTCCTGATGTTAAAGTTCAACAAGCTCAACGAGAGAAGATGGCTGTCATGATTTTTTTGAATGGACTCTTACCTGAATTTGGAATGGCAAAGACACAGATTCT
This sequence comes from Cucumis hystrix, assembly GCA_025688845.1. NCBI lineage: Eukaryota > Viridiplantae > Streptophyta > Magnoliopsida > Cucurbitales > Cucurbitaceae > Cucumis > Cucumis hystrix. Next base: position 3,488,735 of record CM046885.1, on the reverse strand, counting down.
CTCTGACTCTAAGATTCCATCATTAGATGATGCCTTCACTCTCGTTCTTCGCATTGAAAGCTCTCCGACGGGTGTGTCTATTCCTCAACCCAGTAGTGCTCTCTTTAGCAAGAACAATAACCCTCGGGCACCTCAGAGGAATAGTACTGATCATCGAAAACCAGATTCTGTAGAGATTGTTTGTAACTACTGTCGTAAGCCAGGCCATATGAAACGTGATTGTCGGAAATTGTTATATAAGAATAGTCAACGATCTCAACATGCTCAGAAAGCCTCCACATGTGATATACCAGAGGCGTCCGTTACTATTTCTGTAGATGAGTTTGCCAAGTTTCAGAATTACCAAGATTCATTGCAAGCGTCATCTTCCTCCACTCCGGTTGCATCCACTGTTGCCCCAGGTAATACAAAGTGTCTTCTTACATCATCTACCAAATGGGTCATAGACTCTGGTGCCACAGCTCATATGACAGGTAATTCTCACTTATTTTCTAGACCGTTGTCCCCTGCCCCTTTTCCATCTGTTACATTGGCCAATGGCTCCACATCTTCTGTTCTTGGCTCTGGCACTATTCACCTTACACCATCCTTTTCTCTCTCTTCTGTGTTACATTTGCCTAACTTATCCTTTAATTTAATTTCTACTAGTCAACTTACTCATGACCTAAATTGTGTTGTCATGTTCTTTTCTGGTTATTGCTTGTTTCAGGATCGTGTGACGAAGAAGATTATTGGTAGAGGATATGAGTCGGGAGGCCTTTATCTCTTTGATCATCAAGTATCGCAAGCTGTGGCGTGTCCTGTCGTTCCCTCTCCTTTTGAAGGCCATTGTCGTTTAGGTCATCCATCTTTGTTTGTGTTGAAGAAACTTTATCCAGAATTTAGGTCTTTGTCCTCTTTAAATTGTGATTCGTGTTAATTTGCTAAATTTCATCGTCTTAGTTCGAGTCCTCGAGTCGATAAACGAGCAATTGTTCCATTTAAGTTAGTTCATTCTGATATTTGGGGTCCGTGTCCAGTTGTATCTCAAACAGGATGTCGTTATTTTGTTACTTTTGTTGACGATCATTCTCGTCTAACTTGGTTATATTTAATGAAAAATCGTTCTGAGTTATTATCTCACTTCTCTGCCTTTCATACTGAAATAAAAAACCAGTTTAATGTCTCTATCAAAACTTTGCGTACTGATAATGCGGGTGAATACTTTTCTCATTCTCTTGGCTCTTACTTGTGTGAACATGGCATTATTCATCAGTCTTCTTGTGCTGACACTCCATCTCAAAATGGTGTTGCAGAACGAAAAAATAGGCATTTACTTGAAACTGCCCGTGCTTTATCGTTTCAAATGCATGTTCCAAAAACCTTTTGGGCGGATGCTGTCTCTACAACTTGTTTTTTGATTAATAAAATGCCTTCCTCTGTTCTTAATGGTGAGATTCCCTACCGTGTTCTTTTTCCTACCAAGAATTTGTTTCCTATTGCTCCTAAGATATTTGGTTGTGTTTGTTTTGTTCGCGACGTTCGTCCTCATCATACTAAGTTAGATCCCAAATCCTTGAAGTGTATCTTCTTAGGTTATTCACGTGTTCAAAAGGGTTATCGTTGTTATTGTCCTACCCTTAAAAGGTATCTGGTTTCGCCTGATGTTGCATTTTTTGAGGATACACCCTTTACTTCATCACCATCGAGTTCGTGTTAGGGGGAGGGTGACAGTTTTTATATATGAGGTTACCTCTCCCACACCATCCTTGTCTATTGATGTGCCTCCTTTCCGCTCGTTGATTTCTCAAGTCTACTCCCGACGACCTCCACCACAACCTTTAGACTCATGTCCTCTATCAATGCTTCCTTCATCATGTGATCAGGGGCCAAGTGATGATCTTCCCATTGCTCTTCGCAAAGGTAAACGCAAGTGTACTTACCCCGTTTCTTCCTTTATTTCTTATCACCAGTTATCTCCCTCCACATATGCTTTTATTACGTCTCTTGAGTCCACATCTATTCCTAACTCTGTTCATGAAGCTTTATCTCATCCTGGCTGGCAAAATGCAATGATTGAGGAGATGACTGCTTTAGATGATAATGGTACTTGGGATTTGGTATCTCGTCCTGCAGGAAAGAAGGCCATTGGTTGTAAATGGGTGTTTGCTGTCAAGATGAATCCTGATGGAACAGTGGCTCGATTGAAGGCTTGCCTTGTTGCCAAAGGTTATGCTCAAATCTATGGAACTGATTATTCGGATACATTCTCTCTAGTTGCCAAATTAACTTCCATTCGCCTATTTCTTTCCATGGCTGCTACCCATAAATGGCCTTTGCATCAACTTGACATTAAGAATGCTTTTCTTCACGGTGATCTTCAAGAGGAAGTTTATATGGAACAACCACCTGGATTTGTTGCTCAGGGGGAGAGTGATAAAGTATGTCACCTTCGAAAATCTCTGTATGGTTTAAAACAGAGTCCTCGTGCGTGGTTTGGTAAGTTTAGTCAAGCTCTTGTATGCTTTGGTATGAAGAAGAGTACATCTGATCATTCGGTTTTCTATCGCCGATCTGATAAGGGTATAGTTCTACTAGTTGTATATGTTGATGATATTGTTATTACTGGAAATGATGCATTGGGTATTTCGTCTCTCAAAACTTTTCTTCAGGGTCAGTTTTATACGAAAGATTTGGGCCAATTGAAATATTTTTTGGGCATTGAAGTGATGAGAAGCAAGAAAGGTATTTATTTGTCTCAACGAAAATATGTACTTGATTTGTTGTCTGAGACAGGAAAATTAGGAGCCAAACCAAGTGGCACTCCGATGATGCCAAATTAGCAACTTGTTAAAGAAGGAGAATTATGTAAAGATCCTGAGAGATATAGGAGATTAGTTGGGAAGTTGAACTACTTAACAGTGACTCGACCAGACATTGCTTATTTGTAAGTGTTGTAAGTCAATTCATGTCTTCCCTTACAGTGGATCATTGGGCTGCAGTAGAGCAGATTTTGTGTTATCTAAAAGCTGCTCCTGGATGTGGGATCTTATATAAAGATCATGGACATACGAGAGTTGAATGTTTTTCTGATGCTGATTAGGCGGGGTCTCGTGAGGATAAGAGATCAACTTCTGGATATTGTGTTTTTGTAGGTGGCAACTTAGTATCATGGAAGAGTAAGAAACAAAATGTTGTTTCTCGTTTGAGTGCTGAGTCAGAATATAGAGCTATGGCACAATCTGTGTGTGAAATAGTATGGATTCACCAACTATTATCTGAGATAGGCTTCAGTATTACCGTGCCAGCTAAATTATGGTGTGATAATCAAGCTGCACTTCATATTGCATCTAATCCAGTATTTCATGAACGAACTAAACATATTGAGGTGGATTGTCACTTCATTCGTGAGAAAATCCAAGATGGGTTGATGTCCACAGGATATGGAAGACCGAAGAACAATTGGGAGATATTCTAACTAAAGCTTTAAATGGAGCAAGGATAAGCTATCTGTGCAACAAGCTAGGCATGATCGACATATTTGCTCCAGCTTGAGGGGGAGTGTTATGATATATATATATATTTATATTTATATCATATGTCATTTATTGTAATTGTACATAGTCTCTAGGGTTTAGTTTATTCTCTATATAAATATGTAACATTTCTTTGACTCAACATAATAAGAAATATACTTCTCTGAATTCTAGATCACAACAAGATACGTATCCGTGCTTCATAGCTCAACATCCTATTTCTTGTCTTTTTCTCCTTATTTCTTTCTCACTTATTTTCCTCCATCCTAAATCATAGTTCTACTTGAAGAGTACTTCTATTATCTCCCAAGTCAGTGGGTATGTTGTGGATCTCACATTGAAAAAATGGAGACTTTGCAATCTTTATGACACATGAGTTACCTAATAGGATTTTGAGATGGAACCTCATGTTTATCTAATATGATATTAGAGCCTAAACGAATACTCGATAAAAAAAAATGATCCAATTCAAGAATGATGGGTCCAAAGAGACACCATCTTTAGGGGCCATGTTGAGGATCTCACATAGAAAAAATGGGATGAGCTCACTCTTTATAAGATATATGAGTCACTACTCTTATAGCCAATTAGTTTTGAGATGGAGCCCATGTTTATCTAATGGGTTAGAGTTACTTCTGTGTCTTCATTTTTCCTTTTTTCTTTGTTTATTTTTGGTTTCCATGTTTGATTGTTTGTGACTGAGAAATTCTGTTGCATACATGTGATGCAGGAGTGGCTTCAAATGATAGATGGTGGAAACGAAAGCTACTGGTTTTATTTACAATTTTGGTGTGCTTTGTTGCACTGGTTCAGTGTTTTACTGGTATGGATGTTCTAAGGTGGAGATCATTTTATTCAACTCAAGATCATGCATGGAAAGCACATTACAGTGAGATATTTGACCATGGAATTCGTGAAGCATTATGCTGTTTGGGACGTTCCAAATACTTGTATGTCTCGTCCTCTTCCTCCTCCCTTCCCTCTTTCTCTCTGGGTTTTTCTTATATGCTGTACACTGTTACTCCTCATTTTCATATCCTGGTGATGTTTTAGGAGTGTCCTGGAAGAAGATGAGGTTTTCTCAGTAGCACAATTATTGGGTGATCTTGTTACTTATCGCTCAACTGGCACTGGGCATTTGGAATTTTTAGCAGGTTCAGTTTTAAATTTTAAACGTGTTTTTAATTGTCCTTCTATATAATTTCGCATTTGCTATAGGTAATTTGTTAAATATCTGGATCTTTTAGATAGACAGGCATTCTAGTTGCAGTATCAATTCAGAATTGCTAATGTGAAATAAGTGATGTCAGCTGTTTTGAGAATTGAACAACTTGTGTCATTTAAGAAATGCTGGATCTTTAATACCTTAAAGCTCTACAGCCCATGCACCAAGCAATGTCAACGCAAATACCTTGTAGGTTATGGAAAATGTATACTATTACCAACAAGTACTATTGTAGTGCTTGAGGATTATAGATCTAGAAAGAAAGGAGTGCTTTTTAATATTGATTTTAAAAAACCTTATGATTATGTGGATTGGATTTTTTGGATAACGCCTTGGACAAGAAGGGTTTTGGGCATAAGTGGAGGATACGGATGTGGGGTTGTCTAAGAAACGTGAGTTACTCTTTTCTCATTAATGGGAGACGTAAAGATACAATGGTGGTGTTGAGAGGTCTCAAGCACGGGAATGTTAATATTCATTTCGACTTGTTGGGCCTTTCAAATATTTTGAGTCCACGAGTGAAGGATAGCGTTAGATGATTTATAATTAAATTTGTCTTTACCCATCAACTTAAGTTTTTGGGTCAGTTGAGATTTCTCATTGGGCTTCAATTTCAAAGATATTTTGTAATTATTCTATTGACATGATTTTGTACCGTGAGAGTTCCTTCTCGTAGAGGGAGTCCTCCTTTTTGATCACCCGTGTATTCTTTCATTCTTTTTTCAATGGAAGTAGTTGTTTCTATAAAAATTAGAAAAAAAACTTAGGATCTTCTTTTGCAAAACCTCTGAGGTATTTTGACTGGCATTCAACATTATCCAAATCAAGATATTGATCCTTTTTGCGCTCTTAAACTTCCATATGATTGAAAATCTCAAGGAATAAGAAAAAGTATTTTCCTATACCTAACTTCCCTGTTCTTATTTCTGCCATTGTTTTGGGAGGTGTGGTTGATAATAAAAAAACTTTCAAGTAGTTGAGCAATTTTGGAAGAATAGTCTGAATCTCACTATTGTTTTTCCTTCCTCTTGGCTTCAATCTTTATTATTATTATATTTATTTTATTTCTATAGTGTTATATAGCCAATTGGAAGGCCTGTATAGCTCATTAACCTCTTTTTTATTTATCCACTTTTTAAAATATCCTTTTCATTTCCATTGATTTTTTTTTTGTTGTAATTATTTGATTCCTACATATTGTAATCGGCGTGCATTTTTATTCTATCTTGCGTACCTTGGATGCCTGGTTGGCTTGTGTATATATTTTTTTTAGTTTTTTATACTACAGTGAAAGTTGTATCTATTAGAAGAAGAACAATGCAAAAACATTTAAGCTATTGAATTATGTTTATATATTAAAGTTACAGTATCGACTCTCTAAAGAACTTTCCAGGAGTTATCATAGTTCCATTGATATGTATGCAATATTCAATAACACCAAAATGTGTTGCTTTAGGTCTTGCTTTATTGCAGAGACATGGCCAACTGGTACACACTTCTGAAGAGCTCATGGAGGCACCTATAGATAAAATTGAGGAGGCTGCTGTTCTTCATAAATTTGCTGAAGCAGCTTACACGGTATATCAAATGATCCTTTGATCTTTTTTTTTGTCATGAGAAAATTAAATCTAATCATGTTGTGCAGGGGCCATTGCTTGATTTTGGAAGAAACCCACTCTCATTTCCTTGTGCATGGGTCTATCGACAAGGGATATTGACTCCATGGACTCGTAACAAGTAGTTCCTTTATCTAGAATTTTGTGCAATGCAGTATGTTAAGTAGGCCTATTATTATTGCGTTAACATACATTTGAAAATATTCTGAGTACTTACGTTTCTCTTTCTATTTTTTAGCATTTTTTCTCTGTTGTTTCCATAATAAATTTATCTGCTTTGTTTCCCACTTTTGTAGGCGGCCTGTACTCCATGGTGATAACTGGTGGCGCGGTCATGCTGCAGCCTTTCTTAAATATGTCAAGTTACCACCTGAAGTACTTCGAAGAGGGCGTGTTAACCAGGTGATTTTATTTTATCGTTCATATCTTTCTCTTCCACATCTTCTGAAAATTATTCAGACTTTAGCAGTGATAGGACTGATTGCAGCGTTTTTTGGTTTAACTTCATTTGTTGTTGATAATTTTATATAATATATTAAATATTCAGAATAATTGACAGTACATATGACCTTTTACATAGGGAAATAAATATACCTCAAATAAACCACTAAAGTAAAATACATAAATGGAAAATACCAAAAAGGAAAATTATTGAAAGCAATAAACACAAAACCAAGGCTTACGTTGAAACCCGATTACCGGGAGAAAAACCATGATATTGTTGTTTTATTATTTATGATAAATAATAGATACAATAAGGAAGAATAAATAGAATACACAATTGGATAAAAAAGGAAAAGATTTAGGAAATAGAGTAAATCTTCCCATAATTTTTCCATAAATGCTCTTAAGCACCAATCTCACTAATTCTAACACTCCCTCTCAAGTTGGGACGTAAATATCAATGAGGCCCAACTTGCTAACACAAAAGTCGAAGTTTGGTCTGAGAAGTCTCTTGGTGAGAACATCAGCAATCTATTGGCTCGAAGGAATGTACGGAATGCACGGAATGCATATGCTCCCATTGTCAAGTCTTTCTTTGATGAAATGCTGATCAATCTCAACATGTTTAATTCTATCGTGTTGAACTGAGTTGTTAACAATATTAATAGCGGCTTTATTATCACAAAGAAGTTTTAATTGTGTCTCACACTCCTGATGAAGATCAGACAAGATTTTCTTGAGCCAAATTTCCTCATATATTCCCAAACTCATAGCTCGGTATTCAGCCTCAATGCTACTCCTGGTCACAACACTTTGCTTCTTACTCCTCCAAGTTACAAGATTACCCCAAACGAAGGTACAATAATCGGAGGTAGACTTTCTGTTAACAACAGACTCTGTCCAGACCGAGTTAGTATATGCCTGGATGGTCTTTCTGTCTGTCTTTCTAAACATCAACCATTTACCAGGTGTCGTTTTCAAGTATCTCAGAATTTTGTTGGCAACTTCCATGTATTCCTTATAGGGAATCTGCATAAACTGGCTGACAACAATCACAACAAAAGAAATATCAGGACGAGTATGAGATAAGTAAACCAATTTACCTACAAGGTGCTGATATTGTTCTTTATCAACTGGAGCTTGATCATCAGATTTTCCTAGTTTACAGTTGAATTCAATAGGAGTGTCAGTAGGACGACATCCCAACATGCCTGTCTCGGTTAGCAAATCAAGGGTGTATTTTCTCTGAGACACGGTGATGCCTTCTTCAGATCTGGCCACCTCCATTCCAAGGAAATATTTTAGAATTCCCAAATCCTTGATTTTAAATTCATCACCCATTTTCTACTTCAGTTGACTGATTTCTGTCTGATCAGCTCCAGACAAAACAATGTCATCCACATAAACTATCAAAACTACGATCTTCTATGTATTGGAAACCTTTGTAAATAAAGTATGATCAGAATGCCCTTGACTGTACCCTTGGAACTTGACACATTGATACATGGAACACCAAACTACCAGGTATCTGTAGATTGGCAAATGGGCTTCCTTATGGAATGAGCAATATCAAAAAATCGTGACGATGACAGACATAACTTGTGAACGATGGCAAATACACCGTGGACAACAACGAAAAAACAAACGCATAAACTTAACCACTTCACAAAACCGTAGACGAAACTTAAATAGATTCCAAACTCTCAAACCTAAAGTTCACGAAACCCTAATTTCTAAGGCCCCGTTTGGTAACCATTTCGTTTTTTGCTTTTGTTTTTGAAAATTCAAGCCTATTTCCTCTCCATGTCTTATAATGATTTGCATCTTTCTTAAATACAATGGTTTAATTCTTAGACAAATTCGAAAAACAAAAGCAACTTTTTGAAAGCTTCTTTCCTTTTGTTTTCAAATTTTGGATAGTTTTTTAAACCATTGATAAAATATAGATATCAAAGGAAGAAAACCGGAAGTGGAAGGAGTATCTATGGGCTTAATTTTAAAAAACAAAAACAAAAAACAAAATGATTACTAAACGTGGCCTAAGTTCTCTTATACCATGTAAGACTCTTAGGTTTGAAAGAATCTGAATTGTTTATTCCATTCACTAAAGAGATGTATACATACAAGTGTACAAGAGTCACCTAAGTAAGAGCATAAAAAGACCATAAAGGACAATATAATAAAGATATTTACAATAAAAAAATAACACTAATATTAGTACTATAACAGAAGGCAAAAAACCATCTCAAGCAACTGATTCAAGGCTTTGGTCATTGGACTCCACCGGAAAATTTTCAGCGAGTCCTTATCAAAACATTTTAACTCTTCTTCCCCATTAGATAAAGAGATTTTCCAGGCCATTTGGAAGACTAAAAGCCCTAAAAGAATAAACATTCAGGTTTGAATTTTGTTGTTTGGGTCACTTAATAGCTCAGTTCATGCTTAGTTATGGGATATGATGTATTGGTGTTAAGGGGGTGTCAACCTAGTTGAGATGTCTGGGTGCACCTTCTGATCCCCTAGGGCTATTTGCTTTATGCTTCTTTATTTTTCTCAATGTATATACCTTTTGTACTATGAGATTTTATCATTAATAAAGAAGTTTGTCTCATTTTAAAAAAAAAAGAAAAATAGCTCAGAGATTTTATAACATAAGCTTCAATCACATTATCTTTCCCCCTAAAGAAAAGGTTTGCTCGTGGTTCCTATGGTAAAGTATCGCTGGCTTTTCATGGTAACTGCCAAGAAGTATTTAGTTCAGAAGGCGAATTTGTTAATGTTTCGTGCAACTCATCTTTGGAAGTTGCTCTTCTAATATTTCTCTAGCTTATTCTCTGAGATTATCTTGTTCATCATGAATCTATTAAAGTGGCTTATGGGAGAAATATTCTGGTGTATATCTTTAGTACTTCTACATGCATGAGGATGAGTTTTCAATTGGAACATCAATTGAAGATTCAACATGGTGTGTTGAGGTGTTGTATAGGAAGTACAACCTTTTGCTGATACCGATATTTTGAAAGATTTTTTTGTTCCTCTTCTGGGTTTGGACTACTTTGGCAAGATAGCTTTGAGTTCATTAGTTGCATCTTTTGCTAGTCTCTAGATCTGAATGGTTTCCTTTTGAGAAAATTATTTTGTTATGCTTTGTGTTTAGATCTCTTCGTTTTGGTTCTGTTTTAACTTCATTTTTCTGTTGGTTTTCGCCTTTTTAGCTTGTTTTTTGCGTTCGTTTTGGTCGTTTTCCCTTGTATTGGCCGAGATCATCTTTGGGCAGTTTGTTTGGTTGTTTTTGTCTTTTCTTTTTGCTCTTTGTATAATTCTTTTGTACTTTGAGCATTAGTCTCATTTTCCTTTATTAATAAAGAAGCTTGTCTCCGTTTTAAAAAAAATCACATTATCTCTCCCCTTGCATTTCCCACTTTGTTTAGCAAGCGACGATGACCTATAGCATGTGTTTTTCGATTCCATATACTCAACAAATTTTGGGGAAGCTTTTCTCATTCTTCAATCTACACTGGGTGTTTTTTTTTTTTTTTTTTAAAGGATACGAGTTTCAGTACTATTAATAATGAAAATAGAGAGACAAAGCTCAAAGTACATGAGGGACATATAGAGAGCAAAGGGGGAGGAGGAGGATCAGCAGACGCACCCAAGCATCTCAACTAGGTTAACACCCCCTTAGCGCCCTCATCACATCCATAAACGAAAATAAAAACCCACATAGTAGGTTAAATAAAAGTAATACAACAGAACAATAACAAAATAAAGGCCACAATACAAGGCCAAAAAGATGATAAAGCAAGGCAGCAAGCCGAAAACAAAGCAAAAATAATAGTCATCCTTGATTGAGCAAAAACTGATTGGAGCAGAAGGCTTGATCTGGGAGACAAGATAAACTAGAGCTTCAAGGTGGGGAGGCCATAAAGGCTGGCCAATTTAAAACAATCTCCTGCGAAGAATAGTCTTGAAAAAATTTGGATAATGAGCACCATGATGATGCTTTCAATCGAGCAAAATCATAGCGTTCCATCCAAGTCGATGATTTATCATGGAAGACTCTTTGGTTTCTTTCAAACCAGATTTCAGCTAAAAGAGCTTTTACAGCATTTGCCCACAAACAATCAGCAGTCTTCTTCTTCAAGTTTGGACCAACAAGAATTTGAGACACATTATTCTACATTGGGTGTTCGGGCAGACAATCTTTAACAACATCTATCAACTATTGGCCGGGCCAATGTTATCTCCCAAGGCCCAACTACTTTGGTCAAATGCCGTCAAAGCCTCAATTCCAAAAACTTGGTTGAACAAAATCAATGAGTCTTTTAACTTACAAACAAAGGCTACTGATTGGTCAGGTCGGTTTGGTTCAGCTCACTTGTTAGCTTCTTCTTGGTGCCCTCAGATAGTTTTTTTAGATTACTCTATCTAGGATATTTGTCTTAACTGGAATACTTTTATCTCTGGGTGTAACCAAGGCAATTGCTATTTTGTTTCTAGTTCAAATAGCTGAGTTTTGTAATAGGATATGATGAGGATGCAATGGGCTCTCAACCTAGTTGAGATGCCTAGGTTCACCTACTGATTCTTTATCTTCAGAATTTATATTTTTGTTATGTTTCATTATAAAAAGAAACATGTTCAAATATAAATTATTTTTTACCAGAAAAGGCTAATGGACTTTATCATTTCTGGATATGGGGACTCTGCTTTCCCTATGTTCTTTCTCCTAGTTAACTCAACCTCCCTTGACTAATGTTCATCTCTCACGTCTGTTTTATTCCTGTTGGAAGTTTTCTCTTAATGGTTTGAAGATTATTTTTCTTTTGTCATCAATGACGGTCTACTATCATCTACACTATTCTTGTTTCAATAAAGAAAAACAAAGTTAGATTTGAATACTCTTCTTGATGTTATCGTTTGTTTATTGGTGCTTACAAATCTTTCTCAATGTCCATTGAACCAGCCTCAGTCAGCTCAGAAGTGTAATAAGGAATCTTATTAATATTCCTACAAGTAGCAGATTTTCAGAGAATTAAAGGAGGAAGACTATGTGGTTTGGGCTGAAAAACCTTCAAATATAAAGGGGTGTATTGCTGAAATTTAGAGACTTTATGATTGAGAAAGAATAAATGTTGGTTTCATAGTTTCTAGAAGGTTAAGATGAAGGTGGTTTGAGGATTTTTCTAAACATGTTTTTAGTCAGGCATGACACCTCAAAAGCCTGATCTTATTATCTCAGCCCCAAACACAATGAAAATTCATTGTAAGGCCTTGTCCTTCCCAATGCAAATATTGATAGTGATACCTTTGGTCCTTCCATGGCCTACGGGGATATTAAACTAAGATGCTAGCATTTTGCTTGCCTCATTATTTTATTTTTGCATTACTCCTATATTGAATTTTGTTGTCAAATTTTTAATTTTTCTTTTCTTTCAATCATTTTCGTATCACTTTGTGATTATTGAACAATAATTGCTTGACTCCTTATCTTTCTAACCATTTGATGCCTCATCTACTTTTAGGCAAAGTGTGAAGCTGCGTACTTTGTTCTGGTTCTTCATGATGTGAAATGTTTGGTGATTGCCGTAAGAGGAACCGAGACACCTGAAGATCTCATAACTGATGGTCTATGTAGGGAATACACACTTACTGAGGAAGATTTGGATGGGCTGATTAAGTCTCTTTCTCTCTCTCTCTCAAAAACATTAATTGAATGATTAATCTTGAGAGTTCTAATTAGATGTTCATTGTAATAGGCTGGACTTTGTTCTCATTGTTGTAATAGGCTAGTTTTAGCTGGGATATGATGTTTTGGTGCTAAGGGGGTGTCAACCTATTTGAGATGTCCGGGTGCACCTTCTGATCTGATCTGATCCCTATTCTTCTTTCGCTTGTTTAGACTTCTTTATTTAGCTCTTTGTATAATTCTCTTGTACATTGAGTTCTTATTATTAATAAAAAAGTTTGTCTCCGTTTCAAAAAAAAAAAAAATAGATATTTACCTCGTAAAAGAGTTCAAATATGCAACAAACTTACTTTTGGTCCTCTCACTTTTGTTTTTCTTAGTTTCTCTCATTCGTAAAAGGTTTTTGTATTTTTTAGCATTAGTTTCTTTCATCTTTTCAATGAAAATTTTTGTTTCTTTTTCTTTTATTTTAAAAGATTTGGTTTCAAATGTTTTTCTCATAGTTTTTGACATGCCAAAATAAATCGATTGCCTATTGCTGGATAGTTCTACTGCAAACTCTGTATTTTCTGGTTTCTGTCTTCAATGTAGATTTAGCATACCCACTGGTTGCTTTTACATAGTTCTAATGTCTTTCAGAAGTTTTTCTCCTGGCTTTGCACTATCCTGGATGCATATTTTTTCAAAATTTTAAACCTTTTCCAACCTTTGCTTGTTTGCAGTTGTGACCATATTCAACCCAGTGTGAAGCAGAGGATTATATCGTCCTTCCCGCACCATGCCCATTCGGGGATTGTTGAGGCTGCCAGGGAGTTATATATGCAAATTGAAGGAAATTGTAGAGATCATGATGGTAAGTTGGATGTTTCGTTTGTTTTACTGCTCTTTAAACGTTCTGACCGTTTGTGTTCTCCATTTTAGTTTGTTAGTGGTACCTAGATATTCCCTTTCTTTATTTTGGTACTGAAGTTTGAGACTTGCTTGATGCCACTGTAGAATAAGCTAGTGGATGTTTCTATTTTAACCAATGCCTTTACGGTTTACATTTAAAGGATCTCTTGATCTCCCATTGGTTAAAATTGAGCTCGGTCATGATTGCAAAATAACTTAAGAAGGATACCAGGAAAAAGCATAGAACCTAAGATGATACATTGTCCCTTTTGAACCATGACTCTATTCTTCTATTGTACCATGTATTTTTATTACCCAACACGACACAATCCCAAATAAGCCTTATGAGAATGGGAGTCCTTAAACGCTTAAACAGGCGAGAAAGGATTGCTTAGGTTCAACTATTTTAAAGGAGACCTTGAAAGTTCAAAGAGAGACTAAAAACAAGTATAAAGTGAAAAAAAATAATAGTTTTTTTTTTCTTTTAAAAACAAAACTTGACCATATAGATCTTTTTCCTGCCCTACAATTGCAAATTAAATAATTACAAAGGAAAATAAGATACAATTAATGGGTCAGAAAGCCCATAAACATATTACCAACTGTAAAGCTCAAGTTGGAAAAAGGTGGCCAGTGGCTTCTTTCAAAGCACGTATCAAATAACTTTTGCTACTATTTTATAGATTAACAGTACATTGACACTCATTGAGCTTCTTCCATACAAAATGAGTGAGTTTCTCCAAATTTATTCCCTAAATGTTTGCCTATATACACAATTACTATTTTCTGTTCAAGAAAAATGTTTAGAATCTTGATCTTATATTCTTCAACTGTTTTTTTGGGCTCAGGATATTTTGGCTGCTCCAAATTTTGGGCATCTTTTAGTTCTTTTTATCCATTTTTTAATGGTGGGGTCAATTCCCTCACTCTCCCCTTGAGGTTCTTTAATCTCGGGTCTTTCTCTCAGGTTGTCTACTCTTTAGCTATGAGACTCTCTCAGGTTATACTCAGGGCTCTGTTTAGTTGTAGTAGGGAATCCAATGTCTTTTATTTATTTATTTATTATTATTATTTAAATTTTATTTTAAAAGAAAAAAAATGTCTTCATTGGAATAATGAAAAGAGGCTAATGCTCAAAGTACAAGAAACATGTAAGAACTAATACAAAATACCAAAGATAACCAACATATTCCAAAAAAAAAAATATTAAGAAGAGAGAATAAAAGCCATTATAATTTAAACAAGTATCTTCAATTGAATATCTTGGAGGGAATTCGAGATGTTTTGGAAAATCAAGGAGTGATGTATTAAATTGGAAGCTTAAGAGAAATACTTTGGAGCATGTGTCATATAGCACATGGATGAATTAATAGCAATTATATCATAATGTCAATCATTCTCTGTACGAAAAATATATGTTTATATCAAAATGTATCCCAAACTTAAAACAGTTAATGGACAATTTCCAATTTACTTCTTAATCATATTAATTAAATATATATGATGTTTGAGTTGGACGTAAAATATTTAATGCATTTTTTTTTTTTTTTTTGGTTATTATAATGCTATACTGGTGGTTTTTATGTCGTAAGCAAGTTGTAACATTTCAAGTAATAAATGGTGTAATTTAGTGAACTATTTTTTGATGACACCCGTTCTTTCATTAGAAGAATTGTCAAAAGGGTGTGTGACGCATTATGTCTATGATTTACCAATTTGGAATGATTGTTGAGTGAATTGAGGGGCAGGATCTGAATCGTGCGGTCTTCTTTCTTCATTGCTGGGTCCTGGCTGCGAATGTGATGGTTATCAGGTTCGCATTGTAGGGCATTCCTTAGGAGGAGCTATTGCAGCATTACTTGGACTAAGAGTATGTTACAACTTCTATTCCTTTTTTTCCCGCCTGTTTGTATGTTCCATTTTTTAGGGAGCAGTAAGAGGACAATAGTATTTGACCTCTAAGTAGGGTTTTTGGTCATCCTCGTTTTCTTCTGTTGCATAAAATTATTGTTTATGAAAAAAATGTGTCTTAATTATGAGACTGTTGTAAAAGACTTCCAACCAAATCATCTAGGAAGGACTACTAAAGTCAACCGAGGATATTGAAAGTGAACCAATAGGCTACAACTAGTATGCAGTGACACATAACATTAAGGAATGCAACATGTAATGATTGGGAGATTTAAGTAGCACACAAGTTTCATTTACATGTTACATCATGTGATCTCTCTCTCTTGGGTAGGTTGATTTCAACTAATTTTCATTAAGCTGGCAAATTTCCCTTCAACTTATGGATTTTGGACAGGGTTTGTTTTAGCTTTGGTGGATTTAAGGAAGCAATTTTAAGTTTGACTTTCCTTACTTCGACATTTTAGGATATCTGAAAAGAAAGGAATTAGAGGATTTTGAAGACTATTCGTAGATATTTTTAAGACGTTGACTAAAAACTCTTGTGATTTCTATGGTCCTCCACAGTACCTTTCCTCAAATATTCCTTAATTTCAATGTTGATAATCTGGGGAGTTCTTTGTTTTTAATGCCTCAGCAATATTGGACTTGTCTTGTAGAGAAGAGAGAGAGAGTGAAGGCCGGGTGGTAGCATCTTCATTTATTTTCACTTTTGAATTGAGATGCACATTTGAATTAATTTAGCCGCTCACCTCTATTTTTGTTTATTTTGACATAGTTTGAGATGTGTACTTTGACAGCCTTGGAGTGAAACGATCTACCTTCACTCCAACGGCTGTCAAACAACATTGCTTTGGATCTTTTTTTTCTCTAGTCTTTATTGTGAAACACCTGCAAATTGATTGGATACTCTCAGTATTTCTGGAAGTCTCATTTGATTATTACAACGAATGTCATAACCCATTCTTACATTCATTTGTTTGCTAGAGTTTAAAGTCATTTATTTCATTTTCAATATCATATATTGTCGTACACAGTTATACAGTCGGTGTCCCAGCTTACATGTTTATGCATATGGGCCACTTCCATGTGTAGATTCAATAATAGCAAGTGCTTGTTCAGAGTTCGTGACAAGGTAATGTAAACTTCTACAGTTCCCTTGATGATTTTAATGATGAAGATTACTTAGCTTTTTTTTCACTCTATACACCACATTCTTTGAAATTTCTGCAGTATTGTGTTCAACAATGAATTTTCATCTAGACTGTCAGTTGGATCGATTATGCGTCTTCGTGCAGCTGCAATTAAAGCACTGTCACAAGATAGCAAGGATAAGTCAACCCCAATTTTCCAGCTTGCTCGAAGATTCCTTTATTTAAGTAATTATCAGAGAGATGTGCAAGAAAGAATGAATTCTCAATCAGAAAAGTATCCTAGGCAAATTGAGGCCGATGACCAGGGAATCTCCTCAAGTTATCAGCAGAACGAAACTATAGGTAGGTAGTGTTTTCCCCTGAGATAACAAAGCTTCGATCTCAAGCATTATGTTTAAAAAGCCATAGCTGTAATCTATCATCTCTCTTGGGGGAAGAATTTAAGAAATCTAGTTGCGGAGATAAAATTGTTAATAAGCTGTAAAGGAAATTGATTAAACAAATAAGTTGGGGAGACTATCAACCTAGTTATACATTTCAACTATCATGAGTTAGCATAGTAGTAGAAAAGGAGACAGTTCAATAACTAACTAAAGAAGTCATGGGTTCAATCCATGATGGCTTACCTAGGAATTAATTTTTTATGAGTTACCTTGACACCCAAATGTTGTAGGATCAGACAGGTTGTCCCGTGAGATTAGTTGAGGTGCACTTAAGCGCCCGGACACTCACGGATATTAAAAAGAAAAAAAAAATCTAGCTATACATTTGGCAATGCTTTCATCCATTGGCAGTGCATGACCCTTACAAAAGAAGTTTACCGTAACTGCAGCTATGAAGAAAGAATACCAAGAATCCTCTCTCCTGGCAGAGAATCAAATCAAAGCAAATGATATCACAGTTGATCATGATGAGTTCTCCAATTCTGATGAATTGGTATCTCAAATTATAGAAGCTGTTGAAGGATCTGAAAACGACAACTCAACTGAGAATTTCTCAGAGATGTATCTTCCAGGCCTTTTAATCCATATAGTTCCTGAAGAAAGAAGGTTCACTTTACCTTTCTTGAACAGCTTGAGGTGCCAAGCTCTTACAGATGATTATAAAGCTTATGTTGCAAGCAGAGAGAATTTCAAAGACATTAATGTATCACCTTCAATGCTCTTAGATCATCTTCCTTGGAGGTACACTTCTAGCATTCACCCTTATGATTATCCGGTTTCTATCCCTTTTCTGGCTCTTCTTTTGAAACTTTATTCCTTTACTTTTCAGATGTCACGCTGCTTTGCAAAGGCTTTTGGATGCTCAAACTGCCAAAGGTTCACTTCATGAAACTCTGAATGTGTAAATAAAACAACATAGTTGAAATTAAATTTTAACATTATGATGTAATTCAATTAGAACTAATTTTCTCAAAATGAATTCTCTGCCAATAATGGCTAAGAGAAGGAGTATTTATTGAGAATTTGTAAGTAGTTACAAGTAGTTGAAATAACTGTTTATGAAACAGTCTTAACTGTTAAACAGTTTAATTGTTTAAACTGTTTTACTAACTAAACTACAGCTGTTTAACTATAGCTTTATTCTTTATTACATCACATTATTTGGAAATAATTATAATTATAAAATGAATTCATTCAACTGTATTTTATTCTATTTATCTCTCATTCAATTTGAGTTAAAAGTTGCTTATTTAGATATTTGATGGTTCTTGAGTTTATTGCCATGAAAGGAGTCATGTTGCAAAGTTCGTAAACTATAAATTACCACCATAAATATCTTTAGCGATTCTTTCGAGGAAAAATTACCACCATAAGTTGCTTCTTTAAGGTCTCATAACAATGTGGGTGTATCTCTAGAGATTCTTTCGAGGAAAAATTACCACACAAGTATCTCTTCTTCAATATCACTACTAAAAAAACCATTTTTAACCTCAAGTTGATAAAGTGTTCATTCTAAATTAACAACAATCGATAAAAACACTCTAATGGAGCTGATTTTTGCATTAGGTAGGGTAGAATTTTCTTGAAAATCAATTCCTTAGGTGTGCTTCGGCAACTAATCATGTTTTGTTTCTTTCAACACTCCCATCAACTTTGTAGTTTATGGTGAGCATTCATTATTCTATTATCGTTTTATCTTTGAAAAGATTTACTACATCCTATATGTTATTTTCTTTGAGAGCGTCTATCTTTTCAATAACTACTAAATTCTCAATTCAAGTCAATTAAGGCTTGTTTGATACTTCTTGCAATAAACAGATTAGTTATTCCAGATATGAAGACTCTATGATCATTAGATAGTCTATGGTTAAGAAAGGTAGTTCACAATATGATATTTAGTACAATTTTGAATACCTTTGTGATGGAGGAAGAATTGGGTGGTGAACCCTTTCCAACCACAAAATAAATTTATATACTCCAAACCTAACAAAAACTTTAGTATTAGTAGGTTGGGTTGATCCAAATGAAGCAATTTCAGAAGGTAACCAATGCAAGCTCACTTGGTCAAGTTATAGTAATTAAACCAGCATAAGATATTGAGTATCGTTTTCCAGGATCAAATTAACAACTTAAGCTTATCTATTTTAGAATCAAATTAATTTGAAATCGATCTTGAGAAATTGTGAAAAATAGTAAACTAAAGAAACAAGTTGAAAATTTCAGAGCAAAAAGTGTTCTAAGAGTTTATTTTATTACAAGCTTCATTAATTAGATTAATCATGAAATTTTGCATGAACACTATGCCTAAGTCTCAAAACTAAGATCCAAATTATTTTCTATAAAAAAAATCTATTATGAATGCAATCTTAAATGATAACTAATATCTTGAAACCAAATTAAGAGTATGGCATAAAACATTGTCATCAACGACTTTTACTATTCTCCTAATTATTTGTATGAAAAGCTAATAACATGAAACATGCCTCCTATCAAATTGAAAATTTAATCCAACATTTATTGAAGGTCAAATAATAGAATTTAGGCATGAGGTTCTAAAATATCTATGAAAGAACTAAATATTAGCCTAAATTCATAAGTAAATTCACCAACACCTTCAACTAGAGAGTTTAGCCCTTCATAGCGTTCTTAAATACATACTTACATACAAATTTGCTAGCATAAGATTAGAGAAAAGTAAAGAACCAGAAAAACATGATCACCATAATGCTCTTCCTTTAATGGAATTTGCCAATCTACCTCCAAAACTTGAACAGTTTCCAAAATTAATTCTTCTCACTCTTTACTTTTTTAGAGCTAATTCTCACTTTTAGAACTAGATTGCTAAAGAGCCTCCAAATGGAAAGTATAACTCGCAAAGCTCTAGAGTAGCATTGAAATGCTGCGTTTGTTGCTATCTCTCTAGTGCTTCTAGTTGCCACAACATTGCACTACACTATGGTAAAGTGTCACGATAATCCTACACAGTGTTGTGGTGCTCTTTGAATTGTCAAAAATTGATGCTCACGGGCTTTTATGTTGAGGGCAGCGCCAACCTAGAAGGTCGATGCTATCCTATTTTATGGTTTTTCTTTTTTTTTTTTTTTTTTTGCTTTCTCTTGAACATCTGGCTCAGATTTGGTTGTTTTGACTTCTACCACTCATTTTCTTAATAGTTAACTAAAACACTCGTAAAGTTAAATCTAATAAAAATGACTTAAAATAAGAGGCAAATAATGCATATTTTAGATTCATTTTAATAACCAAGGGGGTATTGTGCAAGATGAATATAAATTTCATGAAAGGTTTGTAAGAGTTGAAACTGGGTATATATGAATGAGAAAAAGTCTACTTGTTATAGTAAACATCTTACTTTTTGGATCAATTATCGACATCTTACTTTTTGGATCAATGATCAACTCTTGTGTGAATCTAATAGAATATTATCAACTAGAAACAATAATAATAAAGTATGGACACAGAATTTTAACATGGAAAACTCCCTCAATGTGACAAATAAAAAACTACGGATCAAAACCAAAAACTCCACTTTAATCTGTTGTTGCACTTCGTCCTGCCTATTGGTTATCTCACGGATGGAATAGAATGCCAAGATCGTCAAGTGACCAAACCATCTAGTTACGTTGCCTGGTGAAATCGAAAATTGCAAAACAATAAGTATGGCTGAGTCGCGGATCACGCTCTCTATAAGACGTTTCACGACTTTGCTCTCTTTGTGCAAATAGATTGATCGTCTCGTCGTCCCCATGATAAAACAACCTCTCGGTCTTCAATTGATTTTGCACCAAAACCAATTGGAATGCACAACACTCAAGAATAAACATTCAATTGCTCGGAATACCAGGAAGAGTTTATTTGGAGAAAATAGTTTCTGTATATCTCTTTGGAAGAGAAAATTGATTCATATATATAGATGTGGGGAACAACCAAACGGTCACAAAACATAGAGGAGGCAACCAACAAGTAGAAGATTAATGACGGAATAAAAAACGATTATGCCATTTATTTTGAAAAACAAAAAACCATTTAATTAAAAAAACAGTTTTGGGTTTTGGATAGTCAAAGAAAATTGTTTTATAATAAAGAAACTTTTTAGCAAATATATATATATATATATTATTTTATTCCTCCACGTCACGTCACGCCACGCCTGACAGACGGTGGTGGTGCGCTTGGAGATACAGGCATATCTACAATTGCCCATCTCTTCACTCCTTCCAAAACTTGGGTACTCTAAACGTTCAAACCCATGAATGAATCAATGGGTATATGAAGGGAATTCCACATTGCAAATTAATCATCGTGGGAATAAAATAATAATATATTTTTCTTTCACAAATTTTTCATCTAATAATCCACCACTTGAAATTTTTTTAAAACATTTTCATCGAGCAGTGCCCGTCTCTATAGTGTTGTGCTTAAGTAAAGGTGTCTGATGACTTGAACCTTTACGTAGTGACAATAGTTTAGAGTATTATAAAGTAACTCATAGTTTTGAACTTTACTTCTAACGCTATTGCACACACAACATTATTCGAGTGAAGTTCTAAAATAGCCCATGCTTTATGGCCTTGCACGTATATCCCAGTTTAGTGAACGCTCTAGGAATTTACCCAGAATTCCATAGGAAGCGGCCCTCACTTCCACATTCACAAAGGGGAATCTATCAAGAGCACTTTTGTAGTTAGGTACCCTACTTGATATCAAGTATAGATTTCATTAAGAACAAAGTTCAACCTTCTATTACGCTTCGGGATGTCATGCTAATCACTGAATCATAAGAATGAAACTCCTAATAATTTAGCATGATTCTCCTCATATTACTTGTGATTAGTTATTACCCATTGAACTTGTTTCTTGGGATCTTCAATTTTTCAAGTTGGGTTTGCCTCACAGTAATTCAATTTTCAATAGGCTTGAGTCCCATTCTTTCTAAGGTTTTAAAAACCTTCTCTCTTGCTTGTCCTTTCGTCAAAGGACCAACCAA
Organism: Cucumis hystrix; assembly: GCA_025688845.1. NCBI lineage: Eukaryota > Viridiplantae > Streptophyta > Magnoliopsida > Cucurbitales > Cucurbitaceae > Cucumis > Cucumis hystrix. The sequence continues at coordinate 3,466,845 of CM046885.1, read as the reverse complement.
GTTATCATCAGACCGTACGTAATCCACTATCACTGCACTAGTAGTGGGAAATTCTCTAATGGTACTATGCTTACGACGTATCTGTAGTCTCTTACCATTGTAATAAGGTTCTGAACTAGTACCGATCTTTCCCATGTGAGAATCTCTGATAGCAAGCTTCGAAGCCAGCTTGCTTCTTTACTAGCAATAGCTAGTGCTATAATCTCTAACTCCATTGTTAACTGGCCTAATATTGTTTGTTTCTTGGATTTTCAAGCAACAACTCCTGCTATATTAAAAATATAACCACTTGTAGCCTTTGAGTCATCTGAGAGGGAGTTTCAATAAGCATTTTTGTAACCTTCAAGTATAGTGAGAAACTTTTGATAATGTAATACCGAATTTTGTGTTTTCTTAATATTTCTCATTACTCTTTCTATAGCATTCTGGTGTTCTAGACTAGGTTTGTTGGTAAACCTATATAGTAATCTTACAGCGTAAGCTATGTCTGGTCTAATGCAATCAGCAACATACCTCATACTACCTATGGTACTAGCATACACGGTTAACACTGTCATCAGTGTTTTTGAATAATTTAACACTAGAGTCATAGGGTGTACAAGCTGGTTTACTTTCGAAGTAGTTATACTTCTTTAGAATCTTTTCTATGTAATGAGATTGATTTAAGAAAATTCCATTTTTCAGTTCTGGTAATTTGGATACCTAGGATTACATCAGCTTCTCCTAAGTCTTTCATGTCAAAGTTTGCACTTAGCACAGATTTTACATCATTTATGACGTGCAAGTTTGATCCAAAGATTAACATGTCATCTACGTATAAGCATATGATAGTATATAACCTATCTTCACTCTTATAATAGATACATTTGTCACTCTCATTTACTTTGAATCCTTTAGGCATGATTAAGTTGTCAAACTTTTCGTGCCATTGCTTAGGAGCTTGATTTAGGCCATAGAGGAATTTATTTGGTTTACAAACTTTGGATTTTTGACCGTGAACTATGAAACCTTCCGGTTGTTCTATATAAATCTCTTCTTGTAAATCACCGTTTAGAAAGACAGTTTTGACATCCATCTTATGGATTAAGAGATTGTTCAGAGTAGTTATAGAAATCAACACTCTAGTTGATGTGATTCTAGTGATCGGAAAGAAAGTGACGAAGAAATCTATGTTTTCTCTTTGCCTAAATCCTTTTGCTACTAATCTAGTCTTATATTTGTCTACTGATCCATTAGGTTTGAGTTTCTTTCTTAAAACCAATTTGCAGCCTATTGCTTTGCAGCTAGGGGGTAAGTCAACTAGGTGCCAAGTTCTATTGGATTCAAGAGAGTCAATTTCATCATTGATAGCTTCTTTCCATAAGTTGGCATCTACTGAGGATAAAACTTCTGTTAGATCTTTTGGATCTTCTACGTTATATATTTCGAAGTCTTCTCCAAAGGCTTTTATGGTTCTAGTTCTCTTGCTTCTTCTAGGTTCAGGATTTATTTTCTTATCTTTTGTTTGGATCCTAACTGAAGGTAGACTACTTGAACTTGAGCTCCCACTAGATTGACTATTTAAGCCCCACTATTTCTAGATTTAAAAGAAAACCTATCCTCGAAAAAATCAATGTCATTAGATTCTATGATTACTTTGTTCTCAAAGTCATAGAACCTATAGGCTTTACTGTTTTTAGCGTATCCTATGAAAACACATTCATAGACTCTACAGGCTAGTTTTCTTTTTTTTTTTGGATAAGATATTCTAACATAGGCTAGCAACCCCAAGTTCTAAGATAAGACAAGTTTGATGTTTTATTCTTAAGGACTTCGTATAGTGAAGTTTTACTATTTGATTTAGGAATCCTATTCAGGACATAATTAACAGTTTTAATTATTTTACCCCACCAAGATGGTGCTGCTCCTGATTCAAGTAAGATAGCAACTACTAATTAAGTTAGAGTTATATTCTTCTTTTATGCTCTTCCATTCATTTCAGGAGAAAAAGGTGCAGTAGTTTTGTGTATTATTCCTTTTAAGTTATAAAACTCCTTGAAGGTAACTGAATCATATTCAGTTCCTCTATCACTACGAAGTCTCTTAATTATTTTGTTAAACTGATTCTCTATTTCAGTTACATACACCTTGAACATGTCAAAGACATCACTTTTATTTTTAAGCAGATAAATAAAAGTGTAGTTTAAACAATCATCTATAAAGGTTATTACATACCTTTTACTGTTCCTAATTAATGTGCCATCGAATTCACATAAATCAGAATGGATTAATTCTAAAGGTTCTATTACCCTAGTTACAGATTTATGTGAGGTATTTATTATCTTAGCTTGACTACAACATGCACATTTCACAAATTCATGCAAAGATAACTTAGGTATAAGATTCAACCTACTCATGTTGCTAATTAGTCTTTTATTAACATGACAAAGTCTAGCATACCAAATATAAAAGTAGACAACATATAAGCAGAAGATAAATTCTTATTAATTCTTAAGTTCAATTTAAACATGCCATCAATAGTGTAACCCTTTCCCACAAATACATTAATTTTAGTTAGGGTAAACAAGTATGATCCTATGGTTTGTGTGAAGCCAACCTTGCTGAGGAGATATCCGGAGACTAAATTCTTTCGAATTTCTGGAGTATGCAGAACTTCCTTCCGCACAAGCATCTTGCCATATGTGAATTTCAGTTCTACCTCTCCAACACCAAACACCTTGGTTGTGTGATGATCTCTCATAAGGATATTCTAATCCTTAATCTCATTATATTTTCTAAATAGACTAAGGTCATGACAGACATGGCGATATGCACCAGTGTCTAGCCACCAACCTTTAGACCCTCCAATAACATTAACTTCAGAAATCATAGCTACTAATTCTTCTTCTACTAGGTTCACCTGTGGAACGGGATGATTCTCGTTTCTACCATTTTTAGCTAAGTGTCCAGGCTTATTACAGTTATAACAAACAATTTGTACCGTACTTCTGGACTGGGGTTTATGTGAGTTGTTCTGTTTGTCGGATTCGCGTTTCATCTTGTTTCCTTTCGACTTCATATCCGATTTCAGAACTGCGGCAAACTTCTTTCTGGGAATCGAGTTCACCTCCTCCTCTATCCTTAATCTTGTGATCAGGCTTTCCAGCGAGAACTCCTTAGTTTCGTACCTTATAGCGTTCTTGAAATCTTTCCACATAGGAGGCAATTTATTAATAATTACCGCAACTTGAAATTAATCATCTAGTGTCATAGCTTCGCTGATAATTTCATGTGCTATCTTTTGGATTTCATGCGATTGAGCCTCCACGAATCTATCATCAGTCATTTGGTATCGCAGTTATCGACTCACTACGGTACTTTTTCGATCCCACTTGCTCAGTATCATATTTCTTCTGTAACACGTCCCACACTTCTTTCGTAGTAGACATAGTACTGTAATAGTCATACAATTCATTAGTAAGTCCATTAAAAATTAAATTCTTACAGATGAAATCAGTTTCTATCCACTCAGTTAGATCCTTGATTTGTTCCTCAGTTGGATTTGTCTTTGGGATGTTTGGCTTCTCTGTAGTATAGGCGGCAACAACCTTCTTCAATGTGAGGAAAAATAGAATATTTTGTTTCCACCTTTTGAAGTTTGCTCCTTCAAAACTGAGAGGTCGGTTGAGATTGAAAGACATCAAATCAGATTGGAATGGTTCAGCCATCACAACAGAAAGAAATCTTCTTAAAATTATTGTTGCACTTTGTCCTGCCTACTGGTTATCTCACGGATGGGACAAAATGCCAAGATCGTCAAGTGACAAAATCGTCTAGTTACGTCACCCAGTGAAATAAAACTACAAAACATAAACAAATTAGTATGGCTGAGTTGTTGCGGCTCTGCTCTCTATGTGAAAATAGATTGATCGCCTCGTCGTCTCCAGGACAAAACACCTCTTGATCTTCAATTGATTTTGCATCGAAACCAATTGGAATTCACAACACTCAAGAATAAACACTCAATTGCTCGGAATACCAGAAAGAGTTTAATGACAGAATAAAAAACGATTATGCCATTTATTTTGAAAAACCGAAAACCATTTAGCAAAATTATATATATTATTATTAATTCTCACCACGTCCCGTCTAATGGACAATGGTGACACGTGTAAAGATACGAACATATCTACATTTATCTATATCCTCCCTGCTTCCAAAACTTAGTCACTCTAAGGGTCCAAACTTATGAATGAATCAATGGGTATATGAAAGGACTTCCACATTGCACATTAATCAATGTGGGAATGCAATGTGAGAATAAAATAATAATATATTTTCCTTTAACAAAATTTTCATCCAATATAATCAATAATGAGTACTATACTCTACTTTTGGAGAATATGGTAATTTTATTGATTAATCAAACTAAAGATACATATATATATAGACAACTAAGTAACTTAATTTAGGGAATGTAGAATTACAATAAAGGACGACTATACATAACTACAATATAAACACATACTATAACACTTTCTGATAACCGGTAAAAATACAAGTTATTGTAGCATTTTATGTAAAATAATGAAGTTTTATCGCATAAGAACAAAAGAAAACAAAGGAAAAAGTAAATAATTTCATTAACTCATATATCGCGTCTTGCAAAAGAACCTCATCTCTGTTTTATCGCATTTTTAATATTTTATAATAGGTTATAAGCAACAAGTAGAGCTCGTCGATAAGAATTTTACATGAGGAGATACGTGTAACCAATACAACAATCAAGCTACGTGATCTGATGCACTAGTAGACAAATTGGGCTAATGTGTATTATCGAAAAAAGGACTAAAAGATGTCTATACAAAGCTGATACATTTGCAAAAATAGCAAAAAAAATTATTATAATAGACTTCATGTCACTACATTTTCTAAATTGTAAAAGTAGCAAATTTAAAAGCGAGTAACTCTCTGATAACCCTTTAATAGCCCTTTGATAGCCCTTTGATAGCCGTCTCATATCATTAATTACTTGTCATATTTGTCATATTCACAATATGCAAAAAAGAGGTGCTATGAATTGTTTTTTTCTAAATTATTTTGTCATCTTACGCAATTTCCCATACATCTTTTTAGAGGCATTAATGAAGCATGGGTTGTCTTGTCACATCAGTCCTCACATATAAATAAAGGCCTCTACGTCAGAACTAAGTGTGCAATTTTGGCTGGAGAGCAAGTTCATATCATCCATCTTTTCTTTATCCCTTAAGTTTTAGGTGAGAGCTTATAACAAAAAGAGGGAGAAAATTCTTCATCTTCCATTTTTTCTACAAGAATAGGTAAAAATCAGAGCCAATGAGTATGAGACATCACACTTTAAGGCTTAAGGCATATTTCTTTGTATCCCACTTTCTCTTTATATTGTATTCTTGCATAAAATGTACTCTAGGGCTGAAAGGCCTAAAGTTTTATTTATAGTAGTAATGCATTTCTTCTTCCATTCTCTCATTTCTCTTCTATTATCCATGATAGATATTGTAACACCCCAAAATTTTCAAGAAATTTTTGTTATTATTTTATTAATTTTGGGTATTATTTTATTTGTGAAGTGGTTTTGGTTTGTGGAGATTAAGTGTTTTTGGAAGATGTGGGGTTAATGATTGAAAAATTGGAAATTTTGTTATTATTATTATTAGTATAATTATTAAGGAGAAATATAAAAGAGGTGAGATAAGAGTTATTAATGAAGAGAAAGAAAATTAAATAGGAATAGGAAGAGATGAAGGAAAAGAGGAGTTATTTGGGGGAAATTAAATAATAATAATAATAATGGCATTATTGTTATTATTTTTATTAGAATTTTATAGTTTAAATACCCACTAGGGATGTGTGCCAAATTACTATTCATCACCTTCTTCCTTCATCCAAGAACCCTAACCCTAGCCGCCGTATCTCATCTCCGGCCGCCGCGAATCCCACGACCAACGCAGCCGCTGCACGACGACGGTCGCCGGACGAAGTCTTCTCCCTCGCACACGTCCTCCTCGCATTTTCATCCATCAGCTGCAGCCGTACGTGAGCCGACGTCTCTGTCTCCGAGCCACGCGGGCCGTCTTCGTCTGTACGCGAGCCGTGAGCATCAAGATCCGAGCCAAGTTCCTTCAACGAGCCGAGTTTCTTCATCAAGCCACGTGAGTTGTTTTCATTTGGTCCAAGCCATTCCTTGTTGTGGAGTCACTTTGGTGAGTTTGGCTATTATTGATTGTGATGGTGCTCCCATTAATTGCCTATTTTGTCCCAAATGAATAAAGTTATGGATTTAAGTGGATCTATGTTTTCTTGAAGGAACGAAGATAATTGGAGGAACTGAGACTGTGAATTGTTCCACTTAGGGTTGTGTTGGATTCAACCCTAATCTTGGGGTAAGCTCGGATAAGTTTGGTTGCTTAATTAAACAGTAGGATGATGGGTGGCAAGATTATTAATGTTAATTTTGTTTATGTTTAGGACTGAGTATTGTGAGGAATTGACTGCCAACCTGTGAATTTTTAGCAGATCTCCAGGTAAGAGATTTTTCCCCTTTTTGTTTGAGATGCAGTACTATTGGTGCATGATTGATTATATGTAATTATGAGATTATGTGTGTTGAGCTGAGATGTTGATTTTATGATGAGCATGTATAGCCTATAGTGTTCTGTTGGTCTGCTGGTTAGAGTCGTACCACGAGGGCCATCAAGGTCCTCCCCTATATATGTTTGAGTATTATTGAGACGTGATTCGACGGGATCACTTACAGCCCGACTCTCCTTTAGGGTGATTCCTTCGGGTTCACCGAGAGCCCAGTTCAGTCCCGGTGGGACTACTGGATAGTGTGCATTTGGGAGCACCATAGAGCGTGGTACTTTATTACAGGACTCTAACAAAGAGACTAACAACACATAGGGAGACTAAGCATGGGTCTCTTACTGAGTATAATTTTATACTCATTCTTTTAAATGTTTAATTTTCAGGTAAGGGTAAAGGCAAGGGCAAGCTGGCGAATGACAAGAAGTGACCGTTGTTCGACATAGGGAATAGCTCAGTTTTTCCGCATTTATGTTTCAGTAATTAAAATTTTTGGATTTCAGAACTTTGGCATAATTATTTTAATGTGTTTCTTTTATTTTATGGGCCCAAAATTAGTATTTTATTTTACCACTTTAGTTACTTATTTATTTTCTTATTATTTAAATTTTTCTCAACTTATGAATTAATTTTCCTTTTAAAAAAAAAAAACTATACTTATTTAAATAGTAATAACCTCAACCTTCTAGTAAAGTTGGGTTTTTACAGATATGTTTAGTTAGTTGTTGAGTAATGGAGTGTGTCCTTAATACTAGAGAATTATGGTGTATGCTTTATAAGTTTTGCTTACTTGAACATAGATGTCAAGCATTGTACATCTGAGAGAAGAGACACTCACCTGACAAGTGAAAGCACACATTTAACTAAGCAAGCGTTAAGGTGGTTGTAGCAATACAATCTCATTGTCGAGTTCATCCTTTGTATTAGTTGCAGAGATGTTAACATGTGTGACGAAAGCACTGAAAGGTTGCTTGCCTTAATTAAGGATAAATTTCTTATAATGTAAACAAGTTGATTAGATGCAAATCATAGCTTAACTTCAAGTATTTGAATCCTAAGAGGCAAGCAAGTATGGCGAAGGTACCGAGAAGTTGCTCGCCTTAATTGTGACGTTAATACATGCTTTGTATCGCCTTGAACTATTAAAGCACTACCCATTGCGATAAGTTAATTAGACACTCCTTCCTTCCATGCCTATAACTGAGTTCATTTTCCACTTCATCACATTGTCATGCTCATCTTGCATTGGTGAAGGCACCACATTGTAAATAATTAAGATTACCTATACTGTGCATATTCCCTTACTGTAGAGATTATACCGCATAAGTCTAGCTATTTCCTAAGTTCGTTCATTAGGAACATTAATTCTCTGTGTTCAACCTTGGACTTACCAGGTAACATTTCTTTGTTTGCATGATATAGAGAAAAACTTGCACTACACGAGTATCATTAGAAGTTTTGCAACAAATAGGAATGCACCTTTTTATCGCATAACCCTATTTAGTCTCCTGCCAGTCGCTCAATTAGAACCTCAACATGATATATCTAGGAGCCACTGCATATACATGTATAAATCATACCCACACATAGAACAACAAGCAAGCGTTTGGCACTGTTGTCGGAGAATTGATGTATTTTCCTTTTTGAATTTAAGTTGTACGCAACTCTTGTGCTGAAATTCTTTTTCAGCTGAATTACACGCTTTAACTGAAGAGTGTGTGAAGAAGTTTATCAGTGAGGGTGAATAACCCAAATTCGTACTCGACCCGGGGATCGAACGAACTTTTAGAGGAACTAGAGACAAAGACCAGAGACAAAGAGCAAATCCAATGGAGAATCAGAACAACCAAGGAATTCCTACCATTCAGAATGTCCAAGAACAAAACCCCGCCTACCTAGCCCATGATCTGGACAGACCCATATGATCATATGTTTCAGCTAATCTTTATGATTTCAACCTTGATATCGCCTACCCTACGTTCGGTGAGATCACCGAATTTGAGATTAAGCCAGTCATGCACCAAATGATTCAGAATGTGGGGCAGTATGGTGGCCATCAACGTGAAGACCCACATGATCATATTTGAAATTTCTACTTTATTTGTGCCTCATTCCATATGTCTGGAATTTTACAAGATGAGTTGTGATTTGCTCTTTTCACCTTTACATTGCATAATGAGGCTAAGCGATGGGCAAACTCTCTGGAACAAGCCCCCTCCCGAAGCTGGAGCAAATATGTTAATCATACCCAGCTTGTTGCACAAATAACTCATTTTTGCTCCATTTATTGCTTTGGTAAGGATATTCAATTGTTCTTCAGTTTTAACATATCCCGTAGATATCAACCTTTCTTGTATTTTCTCACAAATAAAATGACAATCCGCCTCAATATGATTAGTTCGTCCATTAAATATTGGGTTGGATGCAATATGAAGAGCAACTTGATTATCACACCATAGTTTAGCTGGCATAGTAACACTGAAGTCGATCTCAGATAAAAATTGGTGTATCCACACGATGTCACACACAAATTGTGTCATAGCTCTATAGTCTAACTCAACACTTGAACGTGAAAGTATATTTCGTTTCTTATTTTTCCACGATAGTAAGTTTCCTCCAACAAAAACACAATATACAAAGGTTATCTCATATGATCTTTTCGAGATCCAGCCTAATCAACATTTGAAAAACATTCAACCCTTGTATGACCATGATCTTTGTATAAGATTCCCTGTCTAGATGGAGCTTTTAGATAGCATAGGATTTGATCTACTGTAGCCCAATGATCTAAGTTGGGAAAGACATAAATGATATAATATAGACATGCATAGAAGAAAAAGGATCTAAAATTACCCTAATTGCTAAAGAAAACATGCATAAAAAAAATACATGAATTAGGGTTTTCCAAGCAATAGCTTTTGTAGCTTTTCGAAAAAAACTCTACTTTTCTCACGAACCCGACGAACCACCACTAGTAGTTACCTACTGTCCTCTGGACTCAGAACCGGGTTATGGGATCTGATTGATGAAGGAATCGAGAAAGGGATGAAATTGGATGGTAGAAAATTACTTTTGGTGTGAGAGAGAGGTGAAGAAAATTATTTTTAATAAAAGAGAAATTAGAAAAAAATTAAGCAAAAAAAAAAAAAAAACAAAAAAAAAAAGTTTTTAAGACTAAAATTTCAGAGCTCTTTTATCAAGAAAATTACATGCATTTTGCACGTAATACTTTACCATGGCTCAACACCTCACAAAGTACTTACTCTTAGTGGGCTTGGTGTCATCACCATAAGCTTCCACTTAGTCGAGTAAAAGTTAGTGGGATTATCCAACAAAATGTTGGATTTGTCCACTAACTTTAGTCAATGGGCAAAATAATCATTTGACCATTCTAGTCAAAGCCAAACTTTGACTTTTCAAGTCAAAAGTCAACATTTTGACTTTTTACTATTTTGACCTCCTTGACTAATTTTGACCTCCCAAGCATGAATCCATATTCATTTTCTCAACATTTAAATCACGTTTAAATATATAGCTGATCAAAGTTTAACTTTTCAAAGTCAAAAGTTAACTTTTCGACTTTTTACAACTTTGACCAATTCCATTATTTTCGAGCTTTCGAGTATGAATCCATATTCATATTTTATATATTTAAATCATATTTACATATAAAAGCTCTTGCTCTAAACCAACGACTATATCACCTATACTTGTTGGTTTCTCTCTTCTTACCTAATTCAATCTATTTGAATCAATCCATCATATTGTCATAAGTTTATTCCGTATGAGCTAGCAGTGGAACCTAATGGACCTATAGATCATGGATTCCAACGATCTAAGATTAACTGGCTAGACCCTTTTAGACCAAGCTAATCAACATTCGTTAATTGACGAGTCATTCCACTAAAAACCCGTAGTTGCACTCCCCTCACTATAGATATATTTGTGTCTATCTAATATAACCATGATTGGTGAGTTAATCCTTCACATGTTGTTTGTAAGCTTGGTTGGGTCGAAATACCTTTTTACCCTCAAGACTACATCTTGCTCCTCAAGTCTCACTGATCCACTATTGAACAATTGGTTTAAGGTTCAACCTATAAACCGAATCCCTCTCGGGCTAATGAGAGGTGGGCCCCTTGTTCAAGACCTGGATTCAGTCCTTAAGGGAATACCTAATCTACTAACCCTAAAGCGGGTAGGAGCGAATTTCATCTTGCACCCTATGTTCCTAGATATCCAATCGGTTTTACCCCTGAAATGGGAGGCTTATTGAGCCAGTGCTAAAGAACTGCCCCCACCTATGCAGATCTAAGGATAATCTCGTGTGAACATGAGTTTATAGTTAGCTCAAGATTAAGATTAAGTTACCTAGGTCATCAATAATCGAAATTGTTAGCTTTAAATAGTAAACAACGTTATAACGTAAAAGTAACTATTTCATGGTTTAGTCTTATGTAAACTCTTTACATAGGAAACCCCACTTTCATGTCTCTATATGAACGATTCAGAATCACATCATTTTTACTAACTACAAAGCAGGTCGTATCCATAGTGTCCAGAATAAGGCACCCAACCTTTATTCATATACTATAAATCGTTTTAGGCTATATACTCAAACTTGATACACGTTTATGCGTTCAAGTTTACTCAAAATAGCCTCGAAACCTTAGTTTATTGGATTTAACATTATAGTATTCAAGTTCTCAATAACTACTTTATTTAATAGAATATGATTTACAAACTACGAGTTTTAGGACATAAATTCCAACAATAAACTGACTTACTATACTCACGAAATAGACAATGTCAAGCCTTGTCGTTGTTAAATAGTTTAACTTTTTCCAACTAATCTTATGTATCTCTCAAAATCTTTAAGTAATTCCCCTTCCTTAGCAATTTGCAAATTTTGTATAATAGGAGTACTACATGGTTTCAATCCTTGTTTACCTGTATAAGACAACAAATCAAGCATATATTTTTATTAGGACAGATAAATGCCTTTCTTCTTCTCATTATTTCAATATCCAAGAAATACTTCAATTGCCCTAAATCTTTATTATGAAATTGACCTTAGAGGAAAGTCTTGAGAGAAGATATACACAGTGATAAGGATTGCTTGCTTCCTTTTGTTGGGGAACTTAGTTGTTTACGCACAATTAATTCTATGCGACAAGTCATTGGTCATGATCACTGTACATGAGGTACTCACTATGTACCTCTTTATCACATAACTACTAAATCTTTATTAAGTACAAGTTTTCCTACTGCTTGTCCAAGTGCAAATGAAACAGTAGGTTTACCTAGGTGATCCAGGATCGAACACATGGAATTGATTCAAGATATTAGTTCTAGGAATCACTTATCATCTAGGCGGTATAAAATAATTAAAGAATAATGAACTTAATAAATGTAAGAATAAGGTAAACTACTAAACTAAGCCTCGAGAGTCTGAAAAGAGGGAGTGGGATAGTGAAATGGTAATATGAACTGACTTGTATCAGAGAAATGAAAGAAGGAAGGTCTATGCACTATCATGCGACTAAGTAGTGTGATGCCCTTGATGCGAGATAACTTACTAAATCGTCCTTTTGATTGGCTTGCTTCTCTTGAAGCCATTATATGCCACACATGGTCGCTTTTCAGGATCCATATGACTAAGCACGATTAGACGAGATATAGCTAGAGAAAATTACTTATAAACCGTATAGAATTTTGCGATTAAGGAAATCAACCTCTCGGTGCCCAATGTCCACACTTGTTCTCCTTCCAGGATACAAATGCTGGAAATGATCTCACAAAGTAAGAAGAAACTCTTCTTTGCGCACGTTAGTTAGGTCCTTACTACATTTCGTCTTTGGTAGTTGGTGACTTACGCTGACTAGGCGATGAAGATAGCTCATCTAACGCTATAAGATTTATAAATAACACTTCTTATCAAGAACTTATCACACTTTTACAAATAATACATTTACTAAAGGAGAGTGAAGACATGATGGATTGAAAGGGTATAAACATGTAATATATATAAAAACTGTAGGCCTTCCTTCGACTATTGTACAATATGAACATAATAAATATTACACAAAGAATACAAAAATCTAAGACAGAAGAGTGGTAAAGGAATACAAGTTAGAGGGAATGGGAACTAGGTTCTCCACCACTCACACTCTAAGCTCTCACTTACATCATGACCGGATAAGAAAACTCTTTACACAGTTCATCTAGACTCTCTTTTATGGTATGTTTAGACCTTCCTCTGGTCCATACATGTCTGCTTTGCTTGGTGGGGATGAAATCTTTTTATAAGCAGCTTTTGGCAAGAAATTTCTATTCTTCTAAGATTGTTAACGCCAATTGCAGTCTTATGAAGTCACATCAACTCCAACTACCATTCTTGCATGCTAGTGAACCTCCTCACGTGATGACGTGGTTCCTCGTATGTAGATGTTTAATCACCATATGAGCTTCCATCGCGTAGCCCTTGAGTGAGATGTTTCCATCGATTAACTAGTTTCTTCTTTTCTACTCATCTTGCATTTAGATATGACAATCGCATAAAACGGGCATAATGCTTATATAAGATGTATTTCTAAATACTTATGTATTGACAACATAGGTTACGCTCTTTAATCCTCTTATGCGTTTTAACCTCATTATTCTAATATAAAAAGCTATAATAATTGATAAATACACTTTATTAACGATATCATCAACATACACAACAAGCAAAGTAATACCATTGTCAGATCGTCAATAGAATATAGAATGATCAGATAAACTTTTTTTCATACAAAACATCCGAGTGCTTGACTAAACTTGCCAAACCAAGCACGAGGACTTTGTTTCAGTCCTTGCAAAGATTTTCAAGGTGACACACTGATAACTTGTAGAAATACAAGTTATTGTAGTCTTTTATGTAAAATAATGAAACCTTATCGAATTGGAATGGAAGAAAATGCGGGAAAAAGTAGAGGATTTGGTTAACTTGTGTACCACAAACTACAAAAGAACTGTATCCCTATTTTATCTCATTTTACTTGTCTTATCGCAGGATTTTAGGCAAAAAGAAAGTAATGCCTAGCGATAGAACGTTAGGCGAGGAGACACACACAACCAACAAGGCAACCATCATAATAAGCTATGCGATTTGAAGCATTAGCAGACAAATTTGGTTGGTGCAAATGTCAAAAAGGACAAAAGGACGTCTGCACGACACTGATACAACTTTATCATAAGCATTAATGAGGTGTGGAATGTACTGTCAACATCACACCCAGCTTATAAATAATAGAGACATTTACTTTACAGCAAAGTGTGGGAAATTGGACTGGAGAGCAAGCTCACTCTATCTTCTATTCTTTTTGTCTTAAGTTTTAGGTGAGAGCTTAGAACAAAGAGAGAGAGTTCTTCCCCCACCATTTTCCCCTAATCAAACAGAGAGAAATCAGAGCTGAGGAGTATGAGAAATCATACTCTGAGGCTTGACTCATTTCTTTGTATACCATTTTATATTTTTCTTGTATTAAGTTTTAAAATGTACTCTATGGTCGAGAGGCCTAAGGTTATGTTTATAATATTAATGCATTTCTTTTGCCACTCTTCCATTTCTCTTGTGCTATACTTTTTCAATACATTTAATTAGTTTATGAGCAACACAATGGGTTATTGATATCAAATAATCTGAATATATATCTTGAGTTTTGTTTAACATAGCCATCAAGCCTTGTTTATTCGAGAGAAAAGACAATCACATTGACAGTAATCACCCGACAAGTGAGATCCCATATTTAACTAAGTGAGCAACAAAGAGATTGTAGAAATACACTCTCATCGTTGAGTTCATCCTTTGCATAAGTTGCAGAAATGTTAACGTGTGCGACGAAAGCACTGAAAGGTTGCTTGCCTTAAATTAAGATATATTACTTGCGATGCATACAAACTAATTAGATACAAGTACAGTGAAGGCGCCGAGAGGTTGCTCACCTTAATTATGAAGTTCATAGATGCTTCATACCGCCTCGAAATATTAATGCACAATACATTATGATTAGGTAATAAATATTCTTCCATGCCATGCTTGCTACACGAGCTCACATTCCATTGCACTCCATCGCCATGATCATCTTGCACCGCCAACTGTATCATAGTGTATATAATTAGGATAAAATATATTGTCCATATCCACACTGTATAGAATATATTGCATAGGTTTAGCTGTGCGATAGATTTAATCAAAACATTAATTCCCTGAGTTCGACCCTAGAACTTACCAGGAAACCTCTCTTCACTTACACTTAGGCGATAGAGAAGAAAACTTATATTACATGCATATCATGAGGAAATTAGCAACACCTAGATAGGGAGTGAACCATTTATCACATCATCCTATTCTAGTCGCCTACTAAATCGCTCACTTAGAGCTTAACATGACACATCTAAGAATGAAAGTTGCATTTACGAAACAAGCATACACCTTATCACTCTCTCCTTAAGCAACAAACCCAATTGGTTGCTCCATATAAACTTCCTCTTGAAGATCATCATGAAAAAAAGCATTCTTAATGTCGAGTTAATGCAAGAGCCAATTATGAGTAGAAACCATGAAAAGAAATAATCGAATGGAAATGAACTTGGTAATATGAGAGAATGTATCAGAATAATTAGTCCCATAGAATTGGGCATAACCTTAGGCAACAGGATGAGCTTTCAACTAAGCCACTATTCCATTTGGGATTAACCTTTATTAGAAAACACCCATTTGCACCCAGTAGACTTCTTTTCAGTTGAACGCGAAACTAGATTTCTAGTATCATTGTCATCCAAAATAATCATCTCTTCAATCATTGTACTACGCAACTCATGCTAATATAAAGCTTCATGAACAGAGTTAAAGATAAAGGTGGAATCAAGAGATGTAATAAATGAATATATGGGAGAGGACAACTAAGTAGATGAAACAAACAAAGAAATAGGATAAGTACAAGTGTGTTTGTCACACCTCGCCTCAAAACCACTTCATGTGAACCAAGAGAGGCAGGCCTCCTAGACACTCAACTCATATCTCTTTTCGAGATAGCACGTCAAACGCCTAGTAAGCGGAAAACTTTAATAACCACCCTTTACACAACTTGAATTTCGATCTTATTGCCAAGTTCAACTTAACTTTGATAAACACACTGCAGTGGGAAAATAACAAATAACTTCTCTTTATTAAATTACCAACTTAGAATCTCATTACAGTACATGTTCTTTCTATAAGAACTTTAGAACACAAACTTAAAATACTCTAACAACTCTTTTTTAACTGATTGGCTTAGCAGCAGCAGGCTCAACACTTGAGGATGCACAATCCTATACCCGAAATGTGAGAAATCATTTGAAAGGTTAAGACAAAAGGACTTAGTGAGTGGTGATTTTATAAAACAGGCTTCTGAAATCAAAAATCTTTTTAAGTTAACTTTTAACATAAGTAGTTTATCAAACTCAAAAAATTTTATCTCAAACTTTCTCTTTCAGTTGCTATACCATAAGAATCAACGAGATGGTAATTATGTCCTTGTCCCGTGTACTATATTTATGAGACAGAACCATAAGCATCAGTAGTGCCTTGCTCATTATAGCTACAATGAGATGAAACCATAAGCATACTTGTACAGGCCCTCACTCTCTATGGATGGAAACATAGGTATCTATATAGAAGCCTATCTCATTAAACAAGTACCAATGATCGAATGGTAGGTATCTATTGAATACCCTCATCAATAGACCTCTATGCACAGACAATATGCCCCAAAAGGTTGCTATATATCTTAGAAAATTGTAGGTATAGTCTAAAACATGCCAAAATCATTCTCAAGCTTAAATACTTTGGAAACTTAACACAATCATGCTTTCTTGTAAATCTCATTAATAAATTCATTAACATTTACATGCTTGTCAAAACATTTCTAAACTCATACTTTGGAAACACTTTGTAAATTAGTATACACAAGCATTCAATCATCAAATCATGCTTTAAACATTTGATAACAAATCATGTTTTAGAAAATCAACTTAAAATCATTTTGTCAATCACAAATTTGACCTCCACATTCTTCCTTAATAATTGAAGGTCCCCTCCTTGACTTCTTTCTCTGGCAGCCTTCCTCAACAATTAGACCTAATTTCTAATCTTTTGGAAGTAATTTGTACGAATAGTTTGTGAGAAATTTTACTTATACTAATACTAAGTTGGATTAGTCATCCTTAAACTCCTATAAACTTGTCAGCTCATGCTTACTTAAATTCTAAGTCTTTGCATGTCTAAACACCTGGATTCCAACTCCACCGAACACTTAACTCTTTTAGTGATTCCAATCAGAATTAGCCAGAGATTACCTCGAGAACCTCAGCAAAACATTCTCTGTCTCCAGTCTCAGCTGAACACAACCTGAGATGGCCTCGAGATCCTTCAAATTTTCTTTTTTACCTTCAATGTCGGTCAGACATGAGCTCAAGATTGCCCGAGATCTTCTTAGACTTGCTTCTCTACATCCAATCTTGATCGAACACGCACCAAGATTACTCTAAAATTACACTTCTGTCTTCAATCTTTCCTGAGATTCCATATGTCTGACCGAGATCCTCTACACAGAAAGCATTTTGTCTCTCCTCTCAAACAAGCAAGATCAAAATTTAACACTTTTGTCTCAAGATTCCTCTTAACTAATTTACCTTCTCGACCCACTTCAATCAAGACTTCAAATGCCTTGTTAACCTCTAGGGACATGTCTTCAACCCTCAACCATACACACTCTCAAGCTTGGCCGCCTACAGTTGTCCAATACGTCCAAAATGTCTAATAACGTCTTTAAAGGTTATTTCCCTTCTTTGGTCACCCAACATACCATCTTATAACCTCTAAATGCCTAGAACATAAGTCCTTAACACTTGCTAAATTTTTCTTTTTTCTTTTTTAATAACCATGACATACTTTTAATGACACTTTTGAATCTCATTTTAATCTTAACTCCAAACAACACTTATTTTTCCAAGTTCTTAAAAAATACTTAAGAATCTCTAAGATCCAGGGTTTACAGTCTTTACCTTTCCGAAGGGCAATGAGAAGATCATCACCTAGTCCTAGATCAGATGGCAAAGAAGTCAGTGGTAGAGGACATGAGTCTAAAGGTTATTGTGGAAGAGCCTAGTGTAGACATGAAGAACATGTGGGTTGAAGGGAAGAGTCATAAAGGAAGGTGAAGGAGAGGATGATGAGGGAGAGGAAATCTCATAGACAAAGAGATCATCATTCTCCTTACTTATTCTATCATCGTGTGTGCATGCAACGTTTGTTCAAGGATGTGTTATATTAAGCTCTAAGTGTGACATAACAGGTGATTAGCTGAGATCGTGGGATAAAAGGTGCATTCTTATCTACAAGTTTTCCTATCGCTTGACTAAGTGTAAACGAAATGATAGGTTTTCTAGGAAGTCCAGAGTTGAACACAAGGAATTTCTATCAAACCTTAGTTCTAAGATCTACTTCTTATTTAGGCGATATACACTTCTATACAATATGAAGTAAATGTGTGTATATGTACTAAAACTACCATTTACACTAGAGATTCTGTAAAAGGGGACAAGAAGTAGAGGCACCATGGGGAGTGAACTAACTTGTATTAAGAAAGTGTGAAGGAACGTCTACGCATTCTAAGCAATTAAGCCATAGGTAGTCCTTGATGCGATATGGACCAAGTAATCATCTTCTATTTAAGGCGAGCACCTCTCAATGCCTTTATGCTTGTCAAAAACTTGTTTGGGGGGTTTTTTGTTTTGTCTATGCAAATCTTACTTTCATGAAACTCTCGTCCAAGATGTGAGGATTGTGAATGTGATTGTTTTGAAATTGGCATTGTGTTCCAAGGAACTTAGCACACAAACTAATTATAGAATAGTTGTTTGTTTGTTTGTTTGGTGGTGTGAAGACGTGTCACTGAATACAGATCATTGCATGCAAAATGCTCTCCAATATTCTCTTTATCATGCGAGTTGACACGATCATTGCATGCAAAATGCTCACAATATCTCCACCACCTACTGCTACGTCTGCAAGTACAAGTTTTCCTATTGCTTGTTCGAGTAAGCGAAACAATAGGTTTACTTGGGTGATCCAGGGTCAAACACAAGGAATTGATATCAAAACTTAGTTCTAGAGTTTACTTATCAACTAGGTGTTATAACAAATGAGTTAAAAGAATATAAAAAGAATTAAAACTACATATAAAAAGAATTAAAACTACCTAAGTATCCTAAAGCTGCTGTAAAGGTAATTTAAGGTGGTTGAAAAAATTAAGGTCGTGTGAGATGGGCGTGCACTAACTTGCGTGAAGAAGGGGGTGAAGGAATGTCTTATGCTACCAGGCGATTAAGCTATACGACCACCTCAATCCGATATAAATCGCTAAGCTATCTCATGATTAAGACGTGCTCATCTCGTAGTCATTTGGACGACACTTGGTCTCCTTTCAGGATCCAAATGACTGAGACTAGTTTAGTGATGTATATCTATAAGCATCTATTTATACTACTCAGAGTGCTTCGTGTTTAAGGACAAAAACCTCTCGGTGCCTATTGTCCACACTTGTTCACCTTTCAAGATACAAATGAAGGAAGTCATCTCGCGAGTTTGAGAAAACTCTTCCTTACTTGTGTTAGCTACGTCCTTGCTACTTACCCTCTCGAGCAATTGGCGACATACACTGGCCAAGTGATGAATGTAGCTTGGCTAATGCAACAAGCAATATAAATAAAGACTACTTATCAAGAATTAATCATAAACCAAAACTACAAATAACATAGAAACAGATGAACATTAAAGAGATGGGTGGATTGAAAAGTGTATAGATGTACATTGTATTAAAGAGTAAAGGCCTTCGTCCATTGTACAATATGAAAAAAAAACAATGTAAAGAAATAATAAAATGGAAAGAGAAGAAAAGGAATAGAAGTTAGGGGGAGATGGCATCTTCTTCACTCAGACTACAAGCTCTCACTTTACAAACTGAACGGAGAATAAAAGAATGAACTTTACAACTGGCAGTATGGCTAATCCTTGCCACCGACTCTCTAGAAACGGCCGATCAATGCAGACGTCTGGCCTTATGCCCCATACAAACTTACACCTTTTCTTAATGGAGATGGAGCTTCTTTTATAGGCAGCTTTTGACAGGAAATCTATCATTCTCACCATGTCAAGGTCGAAAGTTGTTCTTTTCTTCAAGTCACATTGCTCCATCTACCACTTTTGTCTTCTAGCAAACCTCTTCTCGTGTAATGATTTGGTTTTCTCATCTTATCTCTTCTAGAGTTCCTCTGTGATTTGCTAGCTTGTTCTTTTGTTAATAATCTTGTGTGTTAGACTCTAAAAACGAGGTAAAAGTAGGCATGAAGTTCATGTAAAGTGCATGCTAAATAATTATTTATTTACAACATAAGTTACGCATTTTGGCACATTTATCATACGTTTTGGTCCAATTATTTTGCTTAAAAGGCCACAATAACTTGTATTTTTACAAGTTATCACTTTATGCCACACTTACTCACCTTTCGGAATATAAATGGTAAAGATAAATAACGCGATAGCTATCTAGATTTTGGCACTTATAAGGATCATATTACCTCTTTTTTAAGGGTAACTACTGATAACTTGTATTTCTACAAGTTATTAAAGCCTTTTAGATAGAATAATGGGACCAAAACGCGTAGTAAGTATGTCAAAATGCATAGCTTATGTTGTAAATTCATAAATATTCATAAATACACTCTACATAAGTTTTTATGCCTGTTCACCCTGTTTTTAGTGTCTTAACCCAGGATTGTGAATAAAAGAAAAGACTAGTGAATCACAAAGAAACTCGAGCAAAGACTAAGCGAGAAGATCTTGCCTAATAAGTATCGTTTCTAGACGAGATCCACATCAACACGCATGAAATGTTCACTAGAAGACAAAAGTGGTAAATGGAGTTGATGTGACTTGATAAGGATTGCATTCCGCGCTGACATGTTTAGAAGAATAGAAGTTTCCGCTGAAAGTTGCCTATAAAAGGACTCCATCCCTACCAAGTTAAGGAGATCGGCTTCAAGAGAAGTCTAATATCTAAATGGACCAGCCAAAGGCTTGAATGGGCCAAATCCTAGAGAGTGGTGGAAAGGAGTAGCCTTTCCATCGTCTGTAACAATATTTCTTTTTCTTTTTTGGTTAGTCTATGAGTCAAAGCTTAAGATCTGAGTAGAGAAGAAGTCTATTTCCATCTCCCCTAACTTGTAATATTCATTTTCATACTTTCCATTTCTGTATTTCTTTTGCAAGGAGGAGCTTGGAGACGAATTTCACCTTAGCAAAATAACTTCCATCATTTGTGTCCTGAAAGGAGAACAAGTGTGGGTGTTTGCGCCAAAAGGTTGTCACGCTTAAAAGAGAAGCTCTATAAGTCTTGTAAGCAAAACCTTCTAGATACATCTCACTTAATCCAACTTAGTCATTTGCATCTCGAGAGGCAAGCAAGTGTGGCATTTAAAGACACTAAGAGGTGCACACCTTAATCGTAAGCTAGTTAATTGAGCTTTGTCACATCAAGGCTGTCGCATGGCTTAATTTCCTAGTAACGCGGAGACCTTCCTTCAATCTTTATTTTAACAAGTTAGTTTACAATTCCATCTTGCCTCAGTTCTTATCTCCCTTTTTACAGATTCTCTAGCATAGATAAGTAGATATAGTATAAACTTACACTTTACCATACTGTATAGATAACCGTCCAAATGAAGACTAAAACCCTAGAACTAAACTTTGATATCAATTCTCTGTATTTGATCCCAGATTACCTAGAAAATCTATTGTTTCGCTTATACTTAGACAAGCAATAGAAAAACTTATACTCAACGAGGACTTAGTATTTACGTAAAGATGAGATGCATAGTGAGCATTTAGCATGCAATGACCATGATCAATGACTCACCACGTCGAATGAGATACAAACACACAAAACACTACCCCCTAAGCTCGAACCAAAACAACCAAGTTTTTGGTGAGTTTTTGCCAAGCAGCAACCTCTTGGTGCCAGTTTACAACACTTGTTCTCCTTTCGAGACACAAATGATGGAGGTGAGTTTTTCTCCAAAATCTTTCCTTTGCACGTTTGGCTATGTCCTTGCTACCTACTCTCTCAATCAGTTGGCGACAAACGCTAGCCAAGCAATGGAGTAAATCTCAGCTAAACCTGATCACCCTATAAGCTAAATATTTTATCAAGAACTTATCACAAGCCTAAACTACTTATAGCACTTCAACAGATGAGCGGTAAAAAGATGATAGATTAAAAGGGAATAAAGTTGCAATGTATTAGAGAGTGTAGGCCTTCGGTCACTGTACAATATAAACTCATACATTACAATGAAATGAAAACATGGCAAGTAAAGAGATGAAAGCCTAGCCGCAGAGTGCCTAAGCATTCCTTGTCTCTTTTACAAGTTAGGGGGAAGAAGATGATATGGTTCTCTCTCTAATCTTTCTCTAAGCTCTATCTTATAGTTGACTGGAGAAGATGAGAGAACTTTTACAAAAGGCGTAAAGGCTAGTCCATAATTATGCCAGCTCTAGTGGAGCTCTTTAGGTTTTGGTCCATCAAGACCAGCCCCCTTCATGGTAAGGAAGGAGCCCTTTTTTTAGACGTTTCTATTCTTCTGTTCATGTCAGCGATATCAACCATGTTAAATCACATCAATTCCAACTATCATTCCTGTCTGCTAGTGAATCTTCAATGTGTGATGATATGGTTCCTTGCCTAGGGATATTTAATGGCCAAACAAGCTTCCTATTGCAGGGCTTGTGCGCACACGCTCCTCTTGTGATTCACTGTGTCTTCTTTTCTTCATAATTCTGTGATTAAACACTGAAAAGCATGGTAAAATAGGTATGAGACTTATGCAAGTTATATTCTCTTATATTTATGAATTTGCAATAGAAGCTACGCATTTTGATATAATATCCTGCGTTTTGGCTCCATTGTTCTACCTAAAAGGCCATAATAACTTGTATTTCTACGAATTATCACTCCATTTGACTTGGACTTGATAATGGTTGATTAAAGAGTAGAGTTTTGAAAAATGTAACATGAGGAGATACGAGATACCTGTTTAGAGCAGAACAATAACAATGGTATCCCTTTTGAACACGAGAATAGCCTAAGATAATGCATTTCAAAGACTTTGGATCTAACTTAGTACAGTAAGGACAAACATCTCGAACAAAACAAACACAACCAAAGACCTAGGGGCTATGGGAAACAAAGATCTAGTAGGAAAGAAGACATGATAAGGAATCTCACTTTTGAGGATAGAGAAAGACATTCAATCAGGAAGCAAGCTGTGGAAATAACATCAGCCCAAAAGGGCTTTGGAACATGCATCTAAAATGATAAAGTGCAGGCTGTTTCAAAGTAGGGTTTTTGTTCTTTCTTTCAGCCACTCCATTTTGGGATGAAGTGTCTGTATAAGAGGATTAATAAATGATGCCATGAACATGTAAGTAAGAGCCAAGTACTTGAGAGAAATATTCACCAAAATTATTAAGATTTTGAGAAAGACATTAAATTGAGTTCGAATTTCAGCATGAAAAGTAGAAAAGTGAGACAACATTTCTGAAAATTTTGAAAATTTGAAAATAAGACAACATTAATGAAAATCCTTTTTGCATATAAATACAAAGTAAAAGAACAAAAATGTGTTTTTTGACGTACTAGGGCAACAATTTTGAGATAACAAACATAGAAAACAAAAAAAGAAAGGTATGAAGAGAAAAATTAACTCCTATATTGATTTTTTTATTACACTTGAAATCCTTTTTAAGAAATAATTTTCATTTTCATTTTTCTCACTTATAAAGCAACATTTAATTACTTTAGAAAAAGCAACATTTAATTACTTAAAAAAGGCAACATTTAAGTATATAAATAATTTCAAAATTTTGAATATGAGAAACCTTCGGTTCTTTTTTTCGATTCAAATACTTATGCTAGTTTGTCTTACTAACTTCAAATCACTTTTAGAAACCAATTTTTTTTTTTTTTTTAATTTCATGCATACAAAGCCACATGAGGTATTTTTTAAAATAGCAAAATAAATTACAATATTTACAAGCTATAGCAAAATTTTGGATTCTATCACTGATAGTTTTCTATCACTATAGCATATCAATGACTATCGGTGATAGAATTTGCTATATGTTGTAAATATTTTGTTAAATCTACTATTGTAACACCCAAAATTTTTAAGATATTTTTTGTTATCATTTTATTAATTTTGGGTGTTATTTTGTGAAATGGTTTTGATTTGTGGAGATTAAGTGTTTTGGAAAGATGTGGGGTTAATGGTTGAAAAATTGGAAATTCTATTATTATTATTAGTATAATTATTAAGGAGAAATATAAAAGAGGTGAGATAAGGGTTATTAATGAAGAGAGAGGAAAATTAAATAGGAATAGGAAGAGATGAAGGAAAAGAGGAGTTATTTGGGGGGAAATTAAATAATAATAATGGCATTATTGTTATTATTATTATTAGAATTTAATAGATTTAAAGACCCACTCGGGATGTGTGCCAAATTACTATTCATCACCTTCTTCCTTCATCCAAGAACCCTAACCCTAGCCGTCGTGCCTCACCTTTTGCCGCCGCGAATCCCACGACCGACGCAGTCGCTGCACGACGACGATCGCAGGACGAAGCCTTCAGTCGCCGCAGTCAAAGCTGAACGCATTCCTTCTCCTTCGCACGTCTCCTCATCGTCGAAGTCAGCCGTTCCGTGTAAGCCGCACGGATCCACGCTCCCGCCGCACGGATCCACGCTCCAGCCGCACGGGTCCATGCCGTGTTACCTCTCCAGCCGCCCGGGTCCAGCCGCTAGCGTCCGCCTTTACCAAGCCGTGTGAGCTGCCGTTGAGGTCCGTCCGCGTTTTCCCTTCACAGAGCCACGTGAGCCGTGTTCGTCAGTCCGAGTCGTTCCTTGTTTTGGAGTCATTTTGGTGAGTTTTGGCTATAATTGATTGTGATGGTACTCCCATTAATTGCCTATTTTGTCCCAAATGAATAAAGTTATGGATTTAAGTGGATCTATGTTTTTCTTGAAGGAACGAATATAATTGGTGGAACTGAGACTGTGAATTGTTCCACTTAGGGTTGTGTTGGATTCAACCCTAATCTTGGGGTAAGCTCGGATAAGTTTGGTTGCTTAATTAAACAGTAGGGTGATGGTTGACAAGATTATTAATGTTAATTTTGTTTATGTTTAGGACTGAGTATTGTGAGGAATTGACTGCCAACCTGTGAATTTTTAGCAGATCTCCTGGTAAGAGATTTTCCCCCTTTTGTTTGAGATGCAGTACTATTGGTGCATGATGTGATTATATGTATTTATGAGATTATGTGTGTTGAGCTGAGATGTTGATTTTATGATGAGCATGTATAGCCTATAGTGTTCTGTTGGTCTGCTGGTTAGAGTCGTACCACGAGGGGTCCATCAAGGTCCTCCCCTATACATGTTTGAGTATTATTGAGATGTGATTCGACGGGATCACTTACAGCCCGACTCTCCTTTAGGGTAATTCCTTCGGGTTCACCGAGAGCCCAGTTCAGTCCCGGTGGGACTACTGGATAGTGTGCGTTCGGGAGCACCATAGAGCGTGGTACTTTATTACAGGACTCTAACAAAGAGACTAACAACACATAGGGAGACTAAGTATGGGTCTCTTACTGAGTATAATTTTATACTCATTCTTTTAAATGTTAAATTTTCAGGTAAGGGTAAAGGCAATGGCAAGCTGGCGAATGACAAGAAGTGACCGTGGTTCGCCATAGGGAATAGCTCAGCTTTTCCGCATTTATGTTTCAGTATTATATTTTTTTTTGGATTTCAGAACTTTGGTATATTTATTTTAATGTATTTCTTTAATTTTATGGGCCCAAATTAATATTTTGTTTTACCACTTTAGTTACTTATTATTTAAATTTTTCTCAACTTATAAATTAATTTTCCTTTAAAAAAAAAAACTATACTTATTTAAATAGTAACGACCTCAACCTTCTAGTAAAGTTGGGTCATTACAACTATTTTTAAAAATTCCCTATAAATAAACTTGAAACTTTAATAAACTATTTTAAGAGAATTAATTAATTAATCTAATTTAGTTTTATTTTAAGGTTTTTTTTTAAACAAATAGAACAAAGCACGAAAATATTTACACCATATAGAACAATTAAAAAAAAAAAAAAAAGACAACAGGCTCAAAATGTGAAATAACAAAAATACCTCACAATTAATCGGTCAAACACAAGTGAAAAATGATTATGTACCCAATCTAAACGATCTTATACCCTGTTTAAACGATTTTGTACTCTTGTATTTAGTCTAAACGATCTTGTACCTAGTTTAAATGATCTCGTACCAAGTCTAAAAGATCGTGTGCCATTGTACATAGTCTAAACAATCTTGTACACAGTCTAAACGATCTTGTATGAAATGTAAATGATCTGTTACCCAATCTAAACAATCTTGTACCAAATTTAAACGATCTATTATTGATAGTGGTTTATCTCTCTCTATCTAGGATAGACAATTGATTGTTTAGATATTAATATACAATTGTTTAGACCCTGTACCAATATCATTTAAATCTTCTACCAAGAAGAAAACAAGAAGATGGAAAATACAGAAGAATGAAGAAATTCCAAAAGAGGAAATGAAGAAATTACTAAATATTTACATAAATAGTCATAATATTGTAAACTGAAGGATAAATAATAATATGAAGATGAGATGAATAAATCGCAAAGAAGAAGAAAAAAAGTGAAAAATTATCTGCATTATTCAAAGATAAACTTGAAATTTATAAAAATATCATGAACTTTTTTATTTTGTTACACGAACAATAAATATTTCGGTATTTTGTTATATTTATGAAAAATAACTTTTATTTTAACTAAACGAGGTTCTAAAAATAAAATTGTGAATTAAGCATAGAACTAAAAGTTATTGCATGTAACATCAATCATCCATAAACAAAACATTTATAATCAAAGCGTATCTGTATAATGTTACAAAGGGAAAGATATCCTATCATGACCTATCACTATGAGTGGTAGAGAATATAGTAGTGGTTTATATTAAGGATTATACATTTGCTTTTACTTTCTTTCTTTTCTAATTTTATTGTTATTTCCTTTGCTCGATGATTCACCTTTGATCGTTTTTCTTTTTTTTGTTGCTTGTCATATATTCACAAAATTTAGGTTTAATAATTATAAATGAACAAGATCTTATTCACAAGGATACATTTGATGAAAAGAAAAGGATTAAAAATAACTTTGAAGAGTTGATATGTTTAGTGACGTAGTCACTAATGGATTATTGATAGTAGTCTATGGAAGAGAAAGATACAATAAAAACAAAAAATGAAATGTTATACAGAAAAGAAGAAGAATAAACAGCGTAAGAAGAAGAAAAAGGTGCAACAACAAAAGAAGAAGTGTATTAAATGGAAAGGACGTTTTTTTTAAGAAGATGAAGAGAATTAGTGTGCGACATTTTGGATCAGTCTTCATCGACTGGGTTGATAATTTTTAGGTTGACGAAAGAAATAATCCCGTTGTGATCTGCGATGTAGTTGAAGGAAATGAGTTTTTTTTTTTTTTTTTTTTGGTATTTCATCTAGGTTGTAGTTGGGCTCTAATGAATTTTAAAAATTTTGCTACTTTTATAAATAGTTTGAGCTCATTTTTCATAGTTGAAAATGTCGTTATATCTATAGTGATATTTTGTATGTTGTGTAGATTCCCTTTCTCTTTAGGGGACTTGGAGCTGGTCTTCCACTTTTAGGGATCTGATTTTCTTTTTTTTTATGCATATTCACCTTATTAATTTGGAGAATTGTGTAACTTGGCTCCCTTGTTGTTTGATACTATGTTTTCGATCATGAGTGCTTGGTATTCATTACGTCCTATGCATCTTGTGGTGTCTTGGGT
>CM046885.1:3284435-3439175 GCA_025688845.1 Cucumis hystrix | reverse complement strand
AGTGCTTGGTATTCATTACGTCCTATGCATCTTGTGGTGTCTTGGGTTCACCTCCTTTTGATTTGGGATAATGTTCCTACGTATGCCTTCATTTCTTGGCTTGCTATTTGGAATCGACTGACTTATGATTCTATTAGGAGTGTTTTGATATATCTAGTAATCGTGTACTTTGTACTATTAGTGTAGAATCTATTGATCATTTGTTTTTTTAGTAAAACTATATGGGAGGACATGTTGATGTGGGGTCGATGCTCTCATAGAATTTCGTTTTAGGACATTGAGCTTGCTTGGATTTGCAATGTTAGCAAAAGAAATCGTAGAGGCCTAAAAAGTTTGGAGGGTCGCTTGATATGTTGTAATCTACTATGGTTGACGCAAACATAATAGACATGTTCATGATTGTCCTTTACGTCTTCCTCATGTGATTAGTTTAGATACTTAGATTGAGAATTTTAGGAGTGTTTCAAGTGGTTGGGGATTTTTCTTACGGGGAAGTGTTTGAATTTTTCACTTTGAAACCCTTTTCTTTTAAGTTGTGTGGTGTGTTGTTTTTTTTGGGTCTATTTGTTTGGTTGTTTTGTCATTTTGTGTTTTTGCATTTTGTCTATGTCTTTACTCGGATGATGAGTTTAGTCTCTCCCGATATAATATCTTAGAAAAAGAAATTAAAAAAAAAAAAAAGTAAAAATGAAAAGAAAAAGAAAAGTTGTTTTTATCACAGCGTAAACAGAAATATTTGTAGTTAAACCCAGACTTTGAGTCAGCCTTTGTCTCTCTCTCGATTCCTTCCTTTTTCAAATTTTCCCTTCGTTTTGGTGGGTCTTCTTCGTCACAGAAGAATTGATCCACAGCGAACAAAGGCTTGGATTTTATTCTTTGTTTCATTCGAAAACGAGTCAAAGAGGTATGCGATTTAACAAAATCTGAGCTGCCGAGGTCAATTTCTCTTCTAAACCTAATATCTGATTTGTAATTTCCCCACATCCTCTTGCCCTTGCCCCTCCCATTGCGATATGAAATTTGATTTATGTTCTTTGCTTGTAATCTTCTGATTCGAATCGCCATGCCTTTCTGATTTCCTTCAAATTTTGTTTCACTTTGTAAAAAAAAAAAAAAAAAAAGGAGTAAGGAGTGTTATATTTCTGGTATACTGAACTAATAAACTCTTCAATAATGCTTTTGGTGGTTTTGGGGCTTCAACTCTCAGTTCTTTGCATTGGGAGGATGAGGATTTTTGTGTCCTTAGTGATACTTTAATTTTTGTGTCATGGTTATGTAATGATGAGAATGCCTGTTCTTCTGTTGTTTTTGGAGTCTTTCCCCCCTGAATGTTGGTGGAATTAGGCTTCCCCTTTTTGAAATTATTTTCCAAAGAAGAATTTTGTATCTTACCTCTTTCACTAGTGAA
Organism: Cucumis hystrix; assembly: GCA_025688845.1. Lineage (NCBI taxonomy): Eukaryota > Viridiplantae > Streptophyta > Magnoliopsida > Cucurbitales > Cucurbitaceae > Cucumis > Cucumis hystrix. The sequence continues at coordinate 3,437,767 of CM046885.1, read as the reverse complement.
GTTAAATTGTTTATTTATTTCTGCATTGACTATTATAATATGCCTTCTGGAAAGAATTTTCTGCCATTATCTGCATGTGGGATACTTGAAAATGATTTTGTGATCAGTATTTCCTTTTCTACTTTTGTTTTTCAAATGCATTTCTTTTCCGGTGGTGCTACCCAATCATTTCTATCTTGTTCCTTGCTTGAAATTTTCGATTGTTATATTAATGTGTTAATATGATGCCTTTTAATGTGACGACATTTTGTATTCAGAGTGAATTTTTTAATGTGATAAATACTGCATCTTCAGAGCTAAATAGCATCACGGCCCTTTAACTCGAATGATTTTGGTGATGCCATCTTTCAGGACTCTATTCCATGTAATTGTTCTGACTTCTATAAGTTTGAGTTCGAGAAATGTTTATGACATTAATTTGGAATCTCCATTCGTTCTAGTGCCCCGATTTTCAACCTGAATCCAAGAAACTGAACCATCTGTTCCACAGCAGGAACACACTATGCAAATAGCTTGTCAACCCCATCCACTTGTTTACTTCTCAGTAAGGTCTCTTTCTCCTGCTCCCTTGTGCACAAAACTTTTCATTGTTAATTTTAGGCCGTAAATTGATATTTTAATCTGAAGTGCAGAAGCATCTCTAAGAGACAAGATGGATGGAAGAATGTACAAAACTTGCATTCAAGAAACTTTGTTAAGCTTGTATTGCTGGAACCTCAGATGCATAAATTCGCTATGTCTCTATGCAAAAACAGATTGCATGCATTCCCAAATGCTGAAGATGGGGACCCATCTGCCTCTATGTCAGAGGACATCAATTCGAATCCGGTGCTTGATTCTATAGCAGGAGAGTTGTGGAATAAATGGTCGCCTCCAAAATACCTATGGAGGGGGCTATCAGTTCTTTTTCTAACTGGGCAGGTGATTATGAGGACTTTAAAGGGTAAAGTCCATTGGAAAAATACTCTCCAACAGCTAGAGAGAGTAGGGCCAAGATCTGTAGGGGTTTGCCTTCTAACATCTGCATTTGTTGGCATGGCATTTACTATCCAGTTTGTTAGAGAATTTACTAGATTAGGATTAAACAGGTCTGTTGGTGGTGTATTAGCTCTGGCATTCTCAAGGGAGCTAAGTCCTGTCATTACATCAATTGTGGTTGCCGGGAGAATTGGAAGTTCATATGCTGCAGAATTAGGAACAATGCAGGTGTCTGAACAAACAGACACGTTAAGAGTCTTGGGTTCGAACCCTGTTGATTATCTCGTCACTCCAAGAGTTATAGCCTCCTGCATTGCTCTTCCAATTCTAACTTTAATGTGTTTCACAGTTGGGATGGCATCAAGTGCCCTTTTGGCTGACAGTGTTTATGGTGTTAGCATCAACATTATCCTTGACTCAGCTCTGAGAGCTCTAAAATCTTGGGATATTATCAGTGCAATGATCAAATCGCAGGTTTTCGGTGCTATTATATCAATTGTAAGCTGCGCTTGGGGTATTACTACTTCAGGGGGTGCTAAGGGGGTCGGGGAGTCCACAACATCAGCCGTTGTCATCTCTCTTGTTGGCATATTTATTGCTGATTTCACACTTTCTTGTTTCTTCTTCCAGGGAGCTGGAGATTCCCTAAAGAACTGTATGTAAATTCATTGAGCCCACATACATAAAAAAGTTTCAGTTGGGGAAAAGAGCATATCAGAATCTGCTGTTTACAACAAACACGACTCCAAGAAGTTTTAACTAATGGGAAGCCATTGGAAGCATATGTGAGTTTTAGTTCATTACTTTTAGGTTGAAGCAAGAACATTCTGGCTTGTCTTCTCTCATTGACTAGTGAAGAAGGTGTCTTTTTTACGCAGGATTTGAACGGTTCACATTTTCTTTCATTTGTGATTAGTAAAATCTCTAGCACATGTTTTGTTAGTAGAGCTTTTACCAAATTTTGATTCTACCCCTAGATGGAAAGAAGAGCACACTTTTGGTTACCATTAGCTTTTATAATTTAAAACGAGTTTATTTGAAATTTTCTAACACATAAATGAGCTTCCGTTGGTTTCTTTATATTCATAACTCAAAATGAATGGCTTTGATTGCAATAAATAATTGTTGTAAATCTGTTCAGTTGCAGTTTGTTGTACATCAGTGACTCGTTCCAAGTTCTTGTACATAAAGGACTTGAGTCAGTTATTTTTCTCTTTCATAATGATAATGACTTCCATGATTCAACAGATAATATGGTTTCAGAGCATATGGTTCAGATGGTCTCGTTTTCAAGTTCCTATACTGTTATTTTTTCTTCAATTGAAATTGATTTTCATTTGTTGGATTGAGTACACAAGTGAGGGTGAGTGTTAGATATTATATTAAGTTTGTTTTCACTCATCAGCTTAAGCTTTTGGTTCTAGATCAATTAGTGATTGAAGATGCTTTCATTTTTTACAAAAGAAAATAATGCAGAGGTTTAAGGTTATTATGTAATGGATAAAGGTCCTTGACTTTGGTCACTCAAATTTTAGTAGCCTCACCCTGTTTTTCCTTCATGGACGCCTTAAAAGGATATAGAATCCTTTCGCTACTTACTGATCCATTTGGCTTAGATTTAGGCTTTAAAATGAGTTCCAAATTTCGCATGCGTACCAAACAGAGTAGGAGATTGATTGTTAAAAACACGGGGTAATAATGAGTTCCAAATTTCGCATGCGTACGAAACATAGTAGGAGATTGATTGTTAAAAACACGGGGTACTAATGGCCTATTTTATTTGTTCCTTGGGTCAAGGAACTATATCCTTGAATTCTAAGAAAAATATAGTTTATGACTATTTGGAGTTTCCATATGGAGTTTGTGGTTGGAATTTTTAAATATAAGTCACCACTTGGCTTATTGCTTCTTGCTGGTGTATCAGACATGACATTTTCAATCAGATTCTTTTTTTTTTTTTTAATAATTTACCTCTTTCTCAATTACTAGAGTTGAAAATTTAGGGAGAAATTAGCAAAAGTATCACACTTTTGGCTTTACATTTTAAAAGTAGTACACTTTTAAAAAAAACTCGTAGATTTGTTTTTCTCACTTAATTTTAGCCGATCTTGACATCGAGATTCTTTTCAAATTTTAAGAAATTGTTTCAACATCATTTCTCTGTTCATCTCGATCGAACTTGGAACTAACATTTCGGTTGAACTCGAAAATACCCTGGAAGTTCGATTGGTTGATATTTATAAACCCTAAACTCTATGTTCATTCTGACAGAGACGAAATTTGTTTGCTCCCAAAATTGAAGAGATGTGACTGATTTTTTCGCGCCCAAATTTCAAGAAGTCATCCTCAAGCTTAAATATGTGAAGGTAATTTACTTTGAATGATTTCATAGTTTAGGGTTGGATTTTAAGTTTTGTTATAGTGTTCTTTTGTGAAATCTGAGGCGGATGGAAAAATATGTAGTTGGTTTTCTATTGTAGTTGGATATAAAACTAGATTTTAAGTTAATTCAAGTGTTTTCGTTTGATGAATCTCGACAATTTCATCAATCTAAGCTCGTGTAGATGAAGAATCTCTGCTAAAATTGATTAAATTGTCCCAAGATTTGTTGCATTTCATATGCATTTTGTAGGGTCGAGCTACATCACAGAATGCATATAAAACCCTTATCTCGTGGCATCCTAGTGCAATGTTGCCCGAGTTTCATTGTTAATTCATGTTATTCTCGGCTGAGATTGGCTCGAATTTTAGACGAACAAATTACTAATTTTGTTTTGTTATGTGTTTTTCTATTTTACATATGCCTCTTGTCATCAAAATTCTTAGTGCAAACTTCTTTTCCTTGCAACCTTGACTTGTTGTTCACACCTAACGAAGAAGTTCTCGAACATTAAAACCAAGTTAACAGTTAGGCAGATTATATGTTTAGGAAAACCATGTTTGGACATTTATTGAACGTTAAGTTGGTTTTTATGGACCTCTTTTTCCATTACATTCTGCTCAAGGAGATTGAAGATGAACAAGAGGATGTTATTAGCTTTAAATTACTAGGTGATAAGGTATTCTTCGAACTGAAAGATTTTGACATTATCACGGGGTTGAAGTATCGGTCGAGACGTGTGGTTGAATTTGAACAGGATAAAGCCCTTAAACTACGACAGTTATATTTGGACGATAGGATAAAATATGAACGGTGCTAAGTTGGATAAAGATTATCCAAATATTAAGTTCTAGAGCGGCGAGGATCCGATGAAGATATCCCTATTTTATTTTATTGAGTTGGCGATGATGAGGAGGGAGAGAAGGCAACACATGGATTGAACCATGTTAGGCTTCATAGGCGATTTGGAGGACTTCGTCAGCTGCCAGTGAGATGAGCTGATATGGGTTAAGCCTTGGGTAGCTTGAAAAGGGCAATGAATGGAAAAGTTGTCTTGCATAAGAAAAAACCTGTGAATAACAAATCTTCGAAGTCGTATAGCCTATATGAGTTTTCCTTCGCCTTTCAGGTTAGTAATTATATGCTTATTATATCTTTTTTCATTAGTTATATGCTTGTATTAACGATATCATTGCATTTATAGGTTTGGGCCTATGAGATAGTGTCGTCCATTAGTGAGCATGTTATCAATATGACACGATGCGATATAACGCATCATGCGATGGAGTTGCACGCGCTCACCTCAGTTGAAGGTGATTTAGTCACAGATCTTTGGGTCTCAAATGTTACGCTACGATTCATTTTTTTCCTCCATCTTTACTATAGTAGTTTAGGATTTATGGTCTTAATTAACATGTGGTGATGTTCTAATTTCAGGCTTGTATAAAGGCGATTGACCCGACAGATGACGAGTGTGCTTACCTGGATCGGTGTCTTGAGATTCTAATGATAGAATGTTAAGTGAAAGACCCACTTGATCCTACTCCTCATCCTGTCGAGCATCCCCATGCCCTTGCTCATGTCCATTAGCCCCATTCTCCTTCTTGTGACGACAGTTGTCTCACCGCATCTACTGAGTAGCCTACTGAGCTCGATAGATCCCAGGTAACGTGTGATTACAACAAGCATCTACGACACTTAGAAGCTAGATTAGATTGGTAAGATGGTTTCTTAGACCGAATGCAATTATCCTTTACCGTCGAGTTATATCGACCATAAAGGAGCTTTTGATGGTTTTAGTTAAGGTATGCATGTCTGCGGACTCCGGACTACGGATAAATCCTGCGGACTCCAGACAAGTCTATTGTGGATTCCGCTCTGGTTCAAAGAATGTCATCTTCTCAATTCATTCAGCCTAAAGGTTCAAAGAATATTGACTAGACTTCCAGATGCAAAGAATATTGCGAAGGCACAAAGAATTTGCGAAGAAGGACTATCCATTAGGGAACGTGAGTGCAACTAAGAAATCCATATTAAGCGCCTAACGTCTCTTTTATAGCTTTCATGAATCAAGTTCCTTTGTTTCTTGTTTTTTGTTTTAATTATGGAGTAATCAACATTTCTATTGCTTCATTAATAGGGCAAGGTGGTTGAGTCTTAACAATACTATAACGTTGGTGAGGGTCCGTCGTTTAATGCACTGACAATGTTGACAACAAAGTGGACCATGTATTCATGGATGTTCCTGCTTTGGACATTGATGACCAGCACGTGGACAACGAGATGAGAACATCCATCAGTGAAGACCCCCAGAGATAGTATCGTATTGATCGACATATCTTTGGGGGCTGAGGATTGCCCATGACCTCCTGTCCAAGTCCTGTAAAGCCAAAAGAAGAGGTATATTGAACTACGAAATTGTATTAGTTTATGGTGATTTTAGTAATAACGCTAATAGTATGCTCATTTTTTATTGTCTAGCCAATCAATTTTAACGTAGAGGTCATCCCGCCTTTCGATTTTGCAAATGTCGAACCTAAGGAAAGGTACCACGGAAGTTGTAAAGTCCAGTTATTGAACAAGGACAAGGGAAGAAGAGAAGGAAGAGGGTTCGCCCGTACAATCATGTTTGCAAGATCTATGTTAAGTTTGATAAACAGTTTTTCGCATACCTGGCAGACCTGAGAAGAGCAAAGGAGTTGAGGAAGACGGTAAGAAGTTCGAGGACGCTTTCGTGGTTTATGGATCTCTTAACACTGACCACATTCACGGATGACGACATCTGTATTTCATATTTTCTACACGTTTCATTATGTAGTTACCTTGGTCATTAACAAGTTGCTACTCACTGTTTGCAATTGATTGACACATTATTTCCGTTCACTCAGAAAAAATTACAGGACAATGTCAATCAATTTCACATGGAAAATGTTGAACTTTATGTCCTAAAACTTGTAGATTGTAATTATAATTCATTGACCGTTATTAATAAAGTGTTACTATTATAATTTCAATAAGTGTTATTGATTATATTATTAGTTTTGTCTTAATAACCTAAATCCAATAAACTAACATCCTCAGCTATTTGATGAGTCTTGAACAGTATGTAGATTTCTACGGAAAATCTATCTTTCTGAATATGTCAACGTCAAAAGCTGTCATTTTCATCATGTCACATCTCTCTATCCACCATTTTTGTCTTCTAGCGAATCTCTTCACACGTAGTGATTTGGTCTTATTGCCTAATCTTTGCATGGGTTCCTCTTATTCTTTTGTTAATAATGATGCGTTTAGACACTTAAAAATAGGGTAAAACAAGCATAAAACTTATGTAAAACGTATTTCTAAATATTGATGCATTTACAACATAAGCTACGAGTTTTGACACACTTGTCTCGCATTTTGGTCCCATTATTCTACCTAATAGGTTATAACAACTTTTATTTCTACAAGTTATCATACATCCCAGTGGATCTTGGAGCAACATTCATCAAGTTCTAAAAACTAAACCTTTTTGTTATGTATCTCGATAGATCTCAGGGCAATGTTACATCGAGTTTTAAAATTATACAATGTCGTTTAACTTCTTTACACGATCCTTTATTTAAATTATGACTTATGAAAATAGATGAAAGCATTTAGACTAGTTCATAACATGTATTTGAAAATTAATTATTACAACAATTAATTACAAGACATTTATTACAAGAATTATATTAATTTACTAGAAATATTTATTGGCCCATAACTCAGTTATATATTGTTGGCTAAATAGTTTCATATTCTTTTGGTCTAGGCAATTCTTTGGAGAATTATATACAAGACACTCAACGAATTTAGCACAAAAAATACCATAATCTAACGACTTTCCCATATTGTAGCACTTCTTCGTTCCTCTTTACTGGCCATGAGCCATAGTTGAATCATGTAGTTGAAGTGTCAAGTCCAACCACTATAATAAGTGAGGAAATGACACGTGTGATCGTTTGGAGAACTCCGTAAACAATTGTTTGCTCATTGTAGTTGGGCATGGAGTTAAAGACATGTATCCTACAACGCTTTATGTCAGTCGCAACCGTCAACCAATGTTGTCTTATGTTGACTAGCCCAAACGCCCAATTAACTTTCAACCATGATCTGTGATCCTCAATGCTACCAATGGTGTAGTCGAAGAAGTACCTAAGTTTCAAATCATTCCATAGTTGGGCATGGGCAGTTTGATTCACCTATACAATCTTGTTACCATCTTGCATGAACACCCCATTGTCATCCACATATGCAACGATGATTTCATCCTCCTGAATTGCATCCTTAGAGAACAAGATCCCTGGTTTATAAAAAAATTAAAGTATTAGCAACATATTATATAAATAAATGAGATGTGAGTCTAACTTACATCTTCTAACACCCAAGTACCCTAAACCCAATGTTTGGAAGAAATCCATATTTGGAATGTGTAGACAATAGTCCATTCTTCATTCTTTGTCTTTAGATTTTCCCTCCAAGACAAGTATGTCTTCCACTGATTTCCATCAATCGGTTGAAAGAGATCGTATCTCAGTATGCACCTCTGTTTGACTTATGGAACATGCACTATTGGCGAGGGTTCGTCAACCTTTTTTTTTTCTTCTTCTTCTTTCCCTCACTGGGTGGGAATAACCTAACTATTGGCAAGATTTAGTAATTAACCTTAAATGACCTAACTATAAACCTTTAATTGTACATGTCATACATACCTTGTCCTTAGATAGTGATAGTTCGATCACTTTTTCCTTGATGAGGGTTTATATGTTGAAAGGAGGTTCTTTGGAGTGTCATTCATTCGATGGTAGGATTGGAAGCACTGACACTTCTTAAATAAGATTCTCCATCAATTGGACTTATGACTCAACCACAACATCTTGAATCGGATTCTCCACCATTTGGACTACTGAATGGACCATAATTTCTTCAATTGAATTATCCACCAATTGTTCTTCGATTGTCAACACCTGAACCTCCGTCAAGGTTGAAGCCAATTTTGGGTCCAGATGTGATTGATTGTCTGGTGTCTACCGCTGGTTCAACCGAATCTTTGTCTGCTTGATGGGTCTCATCTACATCAACATCGTGGTCCTCGTGTACACGTCCATCCTCATCACCTTCTTCCTCACTATCGTTTCCATCATTCGTGTCTCTGGATGATGCATGAGGATTTTGAGACACACTCTTAAAAGAAATGAAAAAATATTCTAAACCTAAACGATCTTGTACTGCTTAATTTAAACAAAAACAAAAAGAGTGCAAACACAACATACCTTAACTAAGACCATGGGCAACTCCTTTATGACCAATAACTCTGTCATAGAGGATGACTCCATGTGATCCATGCAGTCCAACTTGAACTCAATGTCAGCCAATCTAGAGTCCATTCGATCCGCACTGGCTTCTGACAGCTTTAGAAGATGTCGAATCTGGATTCCAACCCCTTAATTTAACTCGGGCTTTGTGTATGCTAAAGGCCAATTAGTGGGACGAGGAGGAGTAGTAGGGTTATTTTCACTAGGAGGAACATGGGATCAAAGTTAATGCGGGACATGAGGATGGGCAAGAGGAGCATTCCCTACTCAAAGAGGAGTAGCGGGGTTATTCTGTAACCTTCTGTAGAATGAATATCAAGAGTTTGATCCAGCTATGCACGCTCTTCGTCTGTCGACTCAATCGTCTGTATACGGGCTTGAATTTGGAACATTAACCAACAAGTATTAGTTATAAAACCTTAAACCCTAAACTTTAATGTGAAGGTGGAAGAAGAAAAGAAACTAGAATGTACCATTTGCGATCCGAAAACCGGTGACTCAATCACCTTCACCCCAGGTGAGTAACCGCAACTCCTTCAAAGACTTATTGGCTACTTGCCCAATTATGGACGACATTATTTAATGCGCACAAACCTAAAAATGCAACAATAACATTAACAAAATAATAATAAGCATAAAATTATTGACTACTGGAAAATAAAAACATAGAAAACCATAAAATTATTAACTTGAAAGGCGAAGGGAAATCCATATAGGATAGGACTCTAGGGACTTCTTATTTGCAAGTTTCTTCTTATGCAAGGCTACTTTTCTGTCCAGGGGTCTTAGCCTATATCAACTCACCCAGTTGTAGTTAATGAAGTCCTCCAAATCATCTATGAGGCCCAACATGGTTCAATCCATGTGTTGCCTCCTCTCCATCCCCATCATTGCTAGCTCAATGAAATAAAATAGGGTTATCTTCACTGTAACCTCGTCACTCTCAAAATTTAGGGTCGGGTAATCTTTATCCAACTCAAAGTTAATATTTTTCCTATCATCCAAGTATAATTGTCTCAATCTAAGGGTTTTCTCTTGTTCTAACTGAGTAACACATCTCGGCCTAAACCCCAACCTCGTGATAATGTCAAAATCCTCCCGTCCAAAGGAGACCTTCTGACTTGGTAATTTAAAACTAATTGCATTGTCTCGTTCAGCCTCAACCTCTCTCAACAAGATGTAATTGCACATTGGTCTATTAAACACCAACTTGTCATTCAAGAAATGACAAAAAGGTTTTCCTAAACATATATATCTGCTTAGGTGCTAAACTTATTTTTAACGTTTGAAACAGTTTTCGTTAAGTGCGAACAACAAGTCAAATTAGCTAGAAAGAAGTCTTTAGTATTGATTTTAGTGACAAGAGGCACCTGTAAAACATAAAATACAGATAACAAAATAAAATCAGTAATCTGTCCTAAAACTCAAGGCAATCTTGGGCCAATCTCGACCGAGAATAATATGAATTAACAATGAAGCTGGGGCAACATTGCATCGGAATGCCACAAGATAAGGGTTTTATATGGATTTTGTGATGTATCTCGACCTAATCTCAAGTGAAATCGTCTCTGAGATTATTCCACAAAATGCATATGAAATGCAACAAATCTCATAACTCATTCAACAAATCTCAGAGCAATTTCATCAATTTCAACCAAGATTCTTCATTTACACAAGCCCAAATTGATGAAATTGTCGAGATTCATCAAACGAAGCCACCTATAATAACATAAAATGTATATCAAACTACAAAGAACACTATAATAGAACTTAAAATCCAGCCCTAAACTATGAAATTGTTCAAAATAAATTACCTTAAAAATTTAAGCTTGAGGATGACTTCTTGAAATTTAGGAGTTCAAAAATCAAGCAAATCTCTTCAATTCTGGGAGCAAACACATTTTATCACAGCCGAAATGAGCACAGGTTTAGGGTTTACGAATATCAATCGCTTGACCTTTCAAAAGTATTTTGGTCATTTGAGAATACACTTTATTTTGAAATTTAAAAACAAAACCCAAAATCTCAGTATCCAGTTTGATTGAGATGAACCAAGAAATGCCGTTGAAATAATTTTCTAAAATTTGAGAGGAATCTCGATGTCAAGGTCGACTGAAATTGACCCAGAAAAATAAAGTTATGAATTTTTAAAAGTGTACTACTTTTAAAATGCAAAACCAAAAAATGTGCTACTTTTATTAATTTTCCAATTTTAGGTAAGATTTGATATAAGTTTTGAAAAAAAAATGTAATATTTGAAAATTGAGTGAAATCCAATGGTTAATATAACCCGAGATTCACCAAGAAAGCATCGATAACATAAATAAATTTCATTGGTCGATCTTGGACAAAGTGTACCTAGAAAAACTATTCTAACAAGTTTCCAAAAAGAGATGTTATTTTTTAAATGTGAAAACTTTTCTGACAATTTCCCAAATTACATATCATTAAGAAAAAGTTTAGTGTAAGTTAATGAAATAATTTGACTTAAAAAGTGTACTAATATCATTACGACTAGGAGACCTGGATTTAAAATATAAAAGTAAAAAAATGAACAGCAAATAGCAAATACAGCCCTGTGATCTCTTATTATCTTCAACTGTTACTCTGTACAACAAACAAATCCAATATGTATATAATATGACATTTAGCTATGTATGGCACCCCAAAACTGTGAGAAAATTGATGAAATCCCTGCAATGAAGCAGAAGCCTATGTCCACTATACATTCAAACTCTACTATATATCAACTATTATAATCTAACAATGCAAACTTTACATTCAAACCAATCTTACCACCCTCAGTTACCAACTTAGCAGCTGTTACTAGCCAATGTCCCGGAGCATCGTGTGGCCCCCTTACCACCTCAGCTGTATCAACATATTTGAGAAGCTTTTTTGATCGAACTGGGACTGGCGGTGCCTCTCCATAGACACCAGAGTTCAGAGCACCAGGGACCTGCTTCTTTTTATCACCAGCAGCTCGCTGTGTGAATGTAAATGTTGTGCTCAAATTTGTGATGAAAGTCGACTTCCGACCAGTTTCAGGGGCAGCAGCCCACTCGGTTCTTCGAATGGCACAATTAGGCAAGTGAGTGAACTGCAGGCGGAGATGAAGTATTGTCTTGGGCCATTTCCCTTTCGTGAGTAGCTGGGCTCCTGTTACAATGTAAACACCATCTCCATCTTGCTGCAACCAGTTGGGATCATGCCTGACGACTGAAGTGCACACATTTGAGTAGCTTTTCCATTTAACAGCTTCAAGGAATTGGCTACTGGAGTGGCTGTCATCAGAGCCAAGCCACCGACTTCGACTTGATACATCAGATGAGCCCATCAATCTGGCCATGACTTTGGGAAGGCTGGTTAGATGTTGTACATGTAAAGCCAACCAATTGGATTTCTTCCCTTCTAAATACAGACGAAGGCCAACTAATGGTTTCGTGCTACTTGTGACCTGAAAGGAAAATTTAAATACCAAAATAAGGTCAATAGTGAATGAGAATCAGATAGCTATGCTGCTTAATCCAGAGAAACACAAGAAACGAGCTTAAATTTTACATTGTTATGCAAATTGAATGTTATTGCTTTCACAAAGATGAAAATTAAGGTGGTGTTCTCTTCGTAAGGAGTTGCACAAATGTTCAACAAACTAACAGATTTCTTTCTTTTTCCCCCAAAACAGTGATTGAATGGATACCAAGAAAGATTAATGTTTTGTACGCGATAAAGCCAATATCTAGGAAAGAAAATATAATTCCTTCCAAAAAAGAAAGAAAATGAAGAAAAGGTCTCCAAAATAGAACATTAAAATAAGAAAAAACTTTTATCTAAACACGATGTTCGTACTAAAAACAATTCTCAAACATACCAAAAGATTTTGAAATCATTTTTGTGGAAATATGGCAGAACAATATATGGTGCTCGCATATTACCAACCAAAAGTTGTATGCTAAGAACAATTCAGAAGCTGCTAATTTATATGTTGTCGAGTGAAGATAATGCAGATTTTGTAGAATGCAAATAGAAAAAATTGAATACCTGGGTGGAGGTAACGTAAGTCCTAGGACTCATAAAAGTGAACTGCAGGGTGGGACAAGAAGCCTTCTTCCTCTGATGCCCAAGAGGCAACTCACAGAAGTTTGGTGCCCATTGTGTTGGAATTTGGAACTCCAAGAAGTATTGTAAGTCCCCCAAAGAAGGTTTATCTATAATAGCAGAAGCAATTCAGTCAGATCTAGAATGATAAATATTACTAGATTAAGGAAGAACGACTTTAACTTCATTAATCTCATTAAGAATTAAAGTTCAGGGTAGGGAACAATAATACTATTTTGAGAGAAAAAGACCAGGAAGATCAACTAATGAACCAACGTAATTATGCAGCTCAGAGAACTCAATAAGTTGTTTAGATATCTCCAATTTTGTATGATATTATCCAGTTCGACCATAAACTCTCATGACTCTACTTTTGGTTTCACTCAGAATGTCTCATACCATTGGTGATAGTTGTTCTCCCTTATATACTCATAATCATCTCCTTAACTAGCCCATGTAGAACTTTGATTGCATTCTCAACACCATCATGCATGTGTACTAAACCCTAACCTACAATTTGGCATAATATGATATAAAAGCCCTAAAGCCCTTGATAACTTTTTTCTTTTTTTTCGTACATTCCATGAATGTGAAAGTATTTTGTAAATTTGTAGTTTGTATGGATCGAGTGTATTTAATCTGCCTCAAATACAATAGTTACATGTAAAAAAATGTAAAATATATATGTAAAAATATTAAGTTGACATGCCAATTGAGGGTTAAAATTTTGGAAAAATATTCATGCAATTGAAGGGTTAAAACAGTAAAAAGGGAAAAAAGTGAAATGTATGATCCAAAAGGAAGCTCTAAAACCCTATTGCTTTAAAAAAAATGGCAATCTATATTTTTTTCCAGGAAAAAAAAAATATATGTAAGAGTTAAAACATTTCCAAAAAATAAAAAATATTCGCCAGAAAAGCAGATTATTTAGGTCAAAACGAATTGCACCATATACCCATAACTTGAAAACTCAACTTAGCACCCCAAAGACAGATTCGTAACTCAAACAAAATAAAGACGCACCCTAAAAATATACATACGAATTCTAATCAGGCACTAAGATCTACATGTTAAACGGCTATTTTTCCAGAAATAATACAACAAGGCACGGAGTAGAACTGGAAATGAAACAGGGAAAAAAGTAAAGTGAAACAAGAGTTAATACTACAACAAGCAAGAAATTGCTTACAGCGTAAGTACAAGTTTATTGCATGGCTAAGATAACCACTGCCTGCAACCCCAGTAAGAAGAGAAGTAATTGGTACAAATTTGAATAAGATAACCTCCGGTTTTGAGCTAACAGTTTGAAGCCAGCTAGTATGACTGTGTAGGAAGGGATCCCCTCCTCTCTTGGAACAAATTAAGGTGATTCCCTGTTACATTCAGAGTAAACATGAAAGAATTAGAGGATGAAACACTTTTCAAAACAAGCTCAGATTTTTCATTCTTGACTTACATCCTTGCTTGATGTTTCTGAAATACTGGTCAACTGTATAGAACTTGACTGCAAAATTCGTGTGAATATTTCTGGAACCTACAAGAGAAGACTATATTCAGTTACTGTTTAAAGAAATAATTTTTCAATCATATTTCCACATTGTTTTAGGAAAGCAATTGAATAATTTTTTTTATAGTGGCAGACCTTTCCATCTCTTTTCCTCTGCAGAGTAGAGGGACTTCTTTTATCGGAGAATAAAATGTCTCCAAGATCCTCCAAATGCCTCCGAACCTCAGCAGGAGGTATTGGCGAGGAAGGTCTCTGCCGTACTGAAATCAAATCTTGACCACCAATGGCCGTTCCTACTATTATATGTGTTCCATATGTCTGTATGAACCTGCCTACTATTCATTAGTGTTAAAAAATATGAAACTCAAAAACCAAACTGCTGAGTGTTATAGTATAGGAGCATAGCAAAGACCAAAAACTCAACTAAACTTCTAGCATCTCGGGTCTAAAATTGGACAACTAGCGTTCCTTTCCTCACATTGTACATTCTTTTCTTTCAAGTACAAATCTACTTATCCAGCCACAAAATTTAATACTTGGTATCATTTATCAACCAAGTAGATATCGTTATCAGAAGAAAAAACACCTTCAAAACATTCCATAACAATGAACTAGCTATGTATGCCGAATGTTGTGAGTTATTTAAAAGGCATAACTACTTAGAAGCGTTTGGGGCAAAGACTATAATAACCACCTCTTGCTGCAGTAAATACTATTTAAAATCCGCATTTAGCTACAGTTTATACTATTTCAAAATTCTTATTTGCTACAGTACTTACTATTTGCTATAGTATTTATTATTTTACATTTATCATTTTTATTCTTTGCTACAGTGTTTACTTTTTTTTTTTTTTTGAAAGTGTGTTTACTATCCTTCTCAAACTAAAATATTTACACTTCACACATATACTGCTATAACCCGAACTAAAATAATTTACATCCAAATACAAACTATTATAACCCAACTATAATAACCTAGGACTATAACAACCAACCTCTTACCCCAAACCCTCCCTTATTTTGCTGAACTGTCACTAATTACTAAGTAGCATTCATCATATCAAAGGCTTAGCAAGTATTAACGACTATAATTACCTTTATAATAATGTTTTCTTTCGGGTTATATCAATAAAATAAGATTATCGACCCCAAAAAAAAGAATCCACCAAGAATTGTGAAGCTGAACAGCAACTTAACATTAAATGAGAAGGCAAACACTATATCTAGAAAGTACCTGGCCAAAGATGCTGGATCCCAATTAGATGGAACAGCTTTCTTCACTTCGTCTTGCAATACAAGGGGAGATGCCGTTAAGTGCAAATAGTATAGTGCGATAA
Organism: Cucumis hystrix; assembly: GCA_025688845.1. Classification (NCBI taxonomy): domain Eukaryota; kingdom Viridiplantae; phylum Streptophyta; class Magnoliopsida; order Cucurbitales; family Cucurbitaceae; genus Cucumis; species Cucumis hystrix. The sequence goes on along the minus strand of CM046885.1, from coordinate 3,422,128 downwards.
AATAACCATCAAAAGCAAGATAATTGGCATCGGCAGCATCATGGAACCAGTCTCCACTCAAATCAAACATAGAGTTAAAATAGCCCGAAGGAACTTTTCCTTGTATGGAAGATTTCTGATTCAAAGTCTCAGACATCTGCATGGAACCAAACGTATGAATTTTAGTTTTTAGAGTTGTACTGTGAAAGCAGTGCAATTTATCCAGAATATATGTCATTTGTTAGTTCCTTTTTCTCTTTTTCTTTTCATGGACCATTTCATAAGTAAGGAAAAAACAAGCTTTACATTGATTATTGAAAACTTTCAACGATGTCAAAGTTACAAAGATTCTCAAAAAAAGAAACATATTTCCCCCACAATTACAAGGATCCTAATAAAATAATAACAACAACAATAATAATAAACTACAATAAGTAATGAAAGAATAAATAAATAAATAAAGCCCCAAATTTCAAACTTTAAAAGATAATATTAGAAAAAAGTCCACAAATTATAAAACTACAAACTAGTTGCAAATGACTTTCGAACTTGCACACCAAGAAGCAGCCAAAGAACCGCAAATTAATTTTATAGAATTTAGTTAGGAGGTAGTTTTGGATGTTACTTATGAGTGAAGTATAGGATACATGCTTTCCCTCTTATCCAAACAAAAAAAGCTAGACATGTTCTCCCAATATGCCGGTAATATATACTTTTTTGCTAATATCTATGAATCGATATTCAAGTTGAGAGACCTTGGAAACAAAATAAGGTGCATAAACTTACATCTGGCGAGACTTAATAGTAAAGTCCACAAGTTATCATCGGTATTGACTATAACCACTAACCACTTACTGAGGTTTAACTTTAATCATTGTTGAAATTCAATGAGTAATCTTTTGAAACAGTGCATCCAAAAGTTCACATACATTACAATTTGCATCCATCATACAAAGTACGAACACGGACACAGACATGGGACACCGAAAACGATATGAAGTAATTCAAACTTAAATAATTTACTGTTTTGTAGATGTTGCCGAGTCGCCGAAATGATAACCAGCAAAAATTCTTCAAAAGATTGGTTGGATGAATAAAAGTAAAAGTCGTGACTGTGTTCAATATTTTGGCAGTCCCACGTCTTCAAGAGAGACAGAATAAGTAAGCGGATAAAAAGCACTCACTGAGTTTTGAGAAAATCTAAATTTCACCCGTGAATCAAATTCAACCCAACTTTTGATTTTGATGGATTGAATTGAAACTTAATCCACGAGATTAAATTAAAGAAATTACTTGACCATGAGTAAATTCCACAGAGCGCAAAAGAGCAAAATGAGATGGAAAAAAGTGGAAAACCTGATTGAACTGAAGAACATCAGATTTGAAGCGAATTCGATCTCCTTTATCGCAACGAATATCCTGAGAAACTCCCCGAACAACAGCTCCATCCGGAAACACCATATCCCTTTTGTTAACATCGTCGACCACCACCAACCTCCGTCCACCAGCACCATTTCCCTTAACAAATCTCAACCTAAAATCATTGGTCAGATCAAACCCTCGCCCCAAACAGTCCAAAGCTCGAACCTCAACAGATTTCTCGGGCGAGAGCATCGCGGAACCTCCAACAGCAAGGTCGTCGAAGGATGATGATGAGTTGATGATCAACAACAAAGAATGGGAGAAACCAGGCGAATGGGATAAGATTCAAAAAGGTCAGAGGAGGAAGAAGAAGAAGAAATAGAAGTAAAAGAAGTAGGTACAGATCTGAAAATTTGACCTGCCCCCAAATTTGACCAGATAAAATACGAATCATGGTAGACTGACATCAGACCAAATACGCATTGAAAAATAATGAATGAAATACATTTTTCGGATTAAGAAACTTGTGGGTCTCAAATTCGAAGTGAAAAAAATTTGATTGCGACTTTGAGGAAGAAAAATTCAAAGGTAAAATTGGTGGATACGACGGAGAGACCCCACGTGGTTTGACTCTCCGGCGGAAATGGCGGCGGAAGGTCCACCGTAAGGTCAAATGTCCGATTTGATTACCAAACAAATACCAACTCCCACTTCCCTTTCCAATATCAAACTTCAACCTTAGTTGCCCTAAAAAATATTCTTTTCAAATCCAAAATCAAAATCCATACTACAAACGACAAACTAAAGTTCAACTTTTGTGGTTGAATTTTACTAAACTTTCCATCAATTCCTCATCCTCATGATTTTAAAATTTCAAAGTAGCTCAACTTTTGTTGCATTTTGGTGCCCTTTCAGTTTTGAATTGTTATTTTAGCTTTTTTTTTTTCCAGGTAACTATCATCCAATATAACTTTTGGTTGATTCGTAGGATGGTCTCCATTTAGAAATCCAAACGAAATATGATCTAGTTTTTAAAGGGAAATTTGTAAAAATGGCAAAAGAAGTTGTAATAATTAAGTTTATAGCACATATAAAAGCTCATCGTACATATAAAAGCCTGGATTTAATTATTTTTGTTATATTTATAAAATTACAAAACCTTAAAGACATTTTTATAAAATACCTAAACTAATTTGCCATCCAATACAATTTTCTATTTTTAAAATTGAATGAAAATGATGTTCGAGAAATATAACCCAGTTTTTAAGAGTGAATGAAACATTATTTACTCGATTAGCACCATATGAATTTACTAATTCGTCCTTAAAAACTATATGTTGCACTTGATGTTCTATGTTCTATGTTTTATATTGTATGTTCTATGTTATATACTAGATACTAGATTGTTGATTTTCGATTTTCGATGTTCGATACTAGAGATTGGAATTGGATACTCGCTACTCGATGCTCGATGCTTAATAGTTGATGTTTTACGTTATATTTATGTTATATATCTTTGTTGCTTGATACTTGATACTTAAAGGGAAAAAAGAGTAACAATGCAAAAAAAAACGAAAAAAGAAATCTAGAAAAAAGAAAAGAAAAGAAAAAAAGAGTAAAAAAAAACATGAGAAGAAATGCAGAAATGGAAAGAAAATAATTGTAAAAAGAGGAAGAAAAACGAAAGAAGAAGAAGAAAGGAAGAAAAAGAAGAAAAAGAAAGTTGCAAACCAAGAAAAGATATGAAGAAAATACTAAACTTAAAATTTGTAATTGTACTCAGGGGTGACAAGGAAAAGACCCATTTTCTTTGGTTTCAATAAAAGTATCCATTTTTAGTTTGAACTTTTTTTTTTAAGATTCCACATGCAAATTTTCTCATAACTTTGTAGTAAAGACACCGATTGTCATTTTAAATGTCACCAATTCAATAGCTCTATTTAATATTAGAATATATATCATGACTTAGATGTTTATTCAATTAAAAATACACTATTTTTTTAACTTTAAGATTTAAATTTAAAACAACAAATAAAGATGTCACGAGTCCAACCCTAGTGGACAAAAGTTGGAAATTTTTTTGGGTATCATTATTTCTTATATACTAAACTGTATATTACTTATCAAAGAAAATGGATAGATTTAACATAACTGGAGAGCCAAAGTAGAAAGATGCAGGTAGTTTGTAGCTTTTGTACTTTCAAGTTTATTCTGTTCTTATTTCTATCCTTTTAAAATGACTACTTGGTTATTTGTACTTCAGCTGCAATTTAAATTGTAGTGTAGCTTTAGTTATATTTTTGTAATTGAACTTTCGAAATGTATATTTAAGAACATAAACTTTTAAGAGGCTATCATATTGGTCTTGCCATCTTAGTTTTCCAATTTAAATTTGGTTTGCTCAATGCTTGTCTCTAGCTCATTTAGCTAGAAATTATGCTCATATGAACATACTAGTACGTGTACTCTAAACTAAATGTGAGATTGACTAAAATAAATATTGTAAAAGTTTAATGGTCAAAATAGAACTATCTTAAAAATTCAAGAACTAATGCTCTGGTAGGTCATTTTTAAAAAAAGTTGTATTTGTTTTCTTCCAAATTGATAGTATGTTTGCTTTCTTCAAAACTAACCATATGTGCATTCCATATTTTTTTTAATTTTTAAAGAAACACTTGTATTTTAAATCATATTATGAAATCAAAGAATTTTGAAACAATTACTTTTTCTTTTTTTCTTTCCCAATTCAGGATTGGATATTTTAAAGATTAGCAAACAGTTAATAGCAAAGAAATGTATAGATACAAGTAGTGCTTATAAGTTTACTTTTCAAAAAAAAATACTAAGGTTAGGTCTAAACTAGACAATCTAAAAGTGTAGGAGCCAAACTAGAACAAACTTGGAAAATTTAGAAATTATAGAATAAACTTAAATTGTGTACCAAATGATATTTGGAAACTTTGATTTGAACTTAGTTATATTTGAAGTTCTAAACAATAACACTTTAGTTGATATTTGAATTAAATTTCTATTCGATACTTAAAATATTTTAGAACTAACGTGTTGTTTTTCAAGCTTTGAGTTTGATTTTTAATTTCTTTTCCCAAGTTTGAAATTGATTCTTAAACTCTTAAAGTAGAATTGAACCGTAAATAATCTATACTAACTTAAACTTTGTTAAATATATTTTTAAACTGAGACAAAAGTCTATCAATGTTTATTATTAATAGCATATAAAATTTGTAAATATGTGATTCCTTTTGCTATATTTAAAAATACTCATATCTTCAATATTCAAATGATAGAATTAAAAAAAATTAATATCATATTCAAATTATGTTTTTTTGAAGACTCACATTTGTAACCTCAAACATCAAATAAAAATTAAATTGAAGCTTAAGGACAAAAGTGGTGGTTTTGAAAACTTTAGAACAAAATACTAAAGAAATGTAATTTATTAAATTCATATTGTATAAAATATGAAAAATTGAAGTGGGTGACAATTTGAGTTTAAGGATTTGCAAACTAACAACGCACTTTTTTTCAATTTTGTAGATATAGCAAAAAATAAGTCCAACCTAAGTGATACACTTGATACTCTTGATATCCACTTGATACACATAACACGCCTAATATATACATTTGATACACATCATAAATGTTGAAAATGACAAAATATTAAAGGTTTTTAATTTAATGGCAATTAATCAGTAAATATGCCTAATGACATTTGAGTAAATAAAGAAATGTGACATTTTTGTAAATAGGTTTATCTTTATGCACTTTAGAACCAAAAATACAAGAAACTCTTTTTTAGGGAGCGTTTGGTGCAATAAATGAGTTCTTATAGTCTTCGTTTAATATAATTAGGTTATAATAGTTTGTGTTTACATGCGGATAATTTTAGTTTGAGTTATAATAGTATGTGTTTTTTGTTCATATTTTGCAATAAATATATATTTTTCATTTTTCAATCCTTTAATAAAATTCAAAAATCTTTTATCATAAATCCAAATATTTGGTATATCTAGTATGTATCAGGTTGATCGAGTGTATATCAAATGTATACCAAAGTGTATATTAAGCGTATATCGTGTGTATTCAATGTGTATCAAGTATATCGAGTGTATCTAAGTGTCTATTAGAAGGGCATCAAATGTATAAAGTGTATACATATCACAGGTGTATCAAGTGTAACAAAATAGATATCAATAGCGTATCAAGTGTATCAAAATAGATATCAATAGTGTATCAAATGTATATTAGTAGTATATTGAGTTTCTCGAGCGATTAAGTGTATCAAACATGTATTAGTGGTGTATCAAGCATATATTAGGTGTAACACTTTGGTTGAGCTTGTTTTTTTGCCATTTTTACAAAAGTAGGTAAGTTTAGGCTACGAGCCTAATTTTGTAAACTTGTTTTGCCAAACACATGCAAGAAACCCTAATTTGTATATGCTACTTATTTTACTACATATTCTTTCTCACACATCGAATAGGTGGAAAAGAAAACTTTACTTTCGAGATTCAAAAAAATTATTTAAGGTTTGAACAATTAAGAGATCGATAGTTTTTTTTTAAGCGCACACAAATGAGTGGGTTTATAATAATTTGATTGTTTTTACATGCTTTGCATTTTTTTTCTCTTTTTCAAATTTGTTGTAAATATACAACAATTCATCTACATATAGTTATAAATATAATACAAATAATGAGTATTCCAATAGAAAACTTTTATTTCAATTTATATATGTAATTTTTTATGTGGATGAGTCCATGGGTTTGGAAATACATGGAAATTGTGGATCGGTCCATGATTTTATTATAGTACTTTTGTTAAGGGCTGACTAAAAAAATAACAAATTGAAGGTTTATTTTAGATAAATAGTAAAATTTAATTTAAATTGGTGAAATAGCAAAATCGTAAAAAATGGAAAGAAAAAAAAATATTACTACAAAAATGTCTTAAATACCCCTATTCTAGTAAAAAAAATTATCTCATATACAAATTATTTCAAAACCCCGAATACCCCATAATTGAATCAATCTTCCCAAAAACAATGATTAGAGCTATCCTCTAATTTTTCCTTACCAAAACAATAAAATCAATTAATACCCATCAAAATCTCAATTTTTCCCCAAAAGCACAATCTCATCTCCATCAAAACTCAATTTCAAAGCAGAAATTGGGGTAGCCAATTGTCTCTTACGCGTGCTTCAAAACCCAAATAGCATCATAGATTTTTAAAAGGACCATAAGCATCAGCGAAAGGTCCAAACCCTTTGGGGAATAAACAACATCGGCGAGCATTCTTCAAACGTATTTTTAAACGAACGGTGAGCATTCTTCAAACGTACGATGAAACCTTTCAAACGTACAGAGAAATAGTCATCTTCTTCTGTTTTTGCATCAACGAGCATCAATGGTTTGAACGTACAATGTGCTTCAAATCGTTTGAAACCTTCTTCAAACCCTTCAAAAGTTCGGCGAGCATCAGTGGTGATGGCAAGCAAATATTCCTTCAAACAAACATTCAAGAAGCATCAGCGAAAGAGCATCTTCTTCTTCTTTCAACCAAACATTCGACGAAAGATTATTAACAATCGTCTTCTTCTTTCCTTCAAACAAATGTTTAGTGAGCATTAGCGGTGACTGTAATATATTAATGGAATATATTAAATATAGATTATGGACATATAAACATATACAAATATAAATATACAATTCAAAATAATAAAAAGAAAAAGTATAAATAAAACGTATTTTCAACACTTATTAGAACTACATATCTTCTGCATATCCCATTTGCCCTTTATTCGGAATCTAATTAAAAATAGATATTATGTATTACTTAATTATATAATTCCAAACTCTCATTAAAAATATATATTATGTATTATTTAACTATATACTACCGAAATTGTTAGTAATTAATGATATGTGATAAAATGATATAACTAACTAAAGCATCTGAAAGATATATATATTCCATTTTTATAGGGGGAAGTTGCTACAATCTCATCCCCAACAACAAAATCCAATATTTAGTTAGGATTTAATAATGTTGAAACATGGTTTGTAAAATACACTTTATTTCCCCCATCTGTGGGAACTTGCCCATGATGGATCCATTAAAATACATTGCACTTGAATCTACAAACTATCCTAGAATCAGGGACAGTCCTAAAACTTCAAAGAAGAGGGGAATGAAAGCAAACCTCCAAAAGAAGAGAATGTTGTGCAAAAAAAAACCAGGAATGAAAAGCTTGGTAATCCGTCATTTTTAATTGTTCATTTTTTAAGTATTGTAATTGAAATCCAAAACGAACATGTGTAGGCTAGCAAAAGGAAAGTTGTGAAACCAACGAATGAAGAACAAGAGGAAGAACCACAAAAAGATAAGAAGGTATAGTGCCTACATCGTTGGTTCTTATGTCCTAAAACTCGTAGATAGTAAATATAATTCATTGATCGTTATTAATAAGTGTTATTATTTCAATAAGTGTTATTGATTATATTATTAGTTTTATCTTAATAAACTAAATCCAATAAACTAACATCCTCAGCTGTTTTATGAGTCTTAAACAGTATGTAGAGACATACAGCGATCAATGTTCGAGATACAACTTAAATGGTCTATAGTATACGGATAATGTTGGGTACCTCCAACCACTAAACATAAACCCCTCTCGTGCCATAGAGAGGGTAGGGCCCTTTGTTCAACTCCCGAAGAAACCATTTAAGGGAACACTTATCTACTTACCCTAAAGTCGAGAATGAGTGAATTCCATTTTGTGTGATTATGTTTCCAGCTCCCCACTCGGTTTTGTTCCCAAAAATGATAAGCATATTGAGTCAGCAATTTGGTCACTCTCACCCGTACAAATCAAAGGACAATCTCTCACGAACAGGAGTTCATAATACACACTTAGGATTAAGACTAAGTTATCAAGGTCATCCTAATGAATTATAAACCTAACTATCTAGTGGTTACTACTTCGTGGTCCGGTCTTATGAAAACTCATTGCATAGGATACCCTCACTCGCATGTCACACCTACACGAACATGTTGGATCATTGCGTTTGTATGAAATACAAAGTGAATTGTATCATAAACAAGTTGTTCATTAGGGGAGCACTGATATTTAAGGACTAGAAGTAACTCAAGGGTAAAACAGTAATTTGACCCAGTTGGTGTTACGAATACTTGTGAATGACTAACTTACTGTTATTGGTCTATATCCATAGATACAGAAATATATCTATAGTGAGAAGAGTTCAACTGTGAGTCTTTAGTGGAGTGTACACACAGTTAACGAATAATGATTAATGTGGTTAATGAGATTAGCCAATTAATCTCATATCGTTGTAATTTTTTATCTGAAGGTCCATTAGATCCCCTTCCTAGCTCGTAAAGGGTAATTAGATTAATTTACATTGCTTACAATTTGAAATTGTCAAATTTACTTAGGAAATTAATATAATGTATGGTGATACATTATAATATAAAGTTTATATTTTAATTAAACTTTATTATACAATTTTATTTTGGATATGATTCAAAATTAATTTATGAGAGATAAAATATTTAAATGAGTTCAAATATTAATTTAATGTGAATTAGATTCATATCAAAACTATAGGTTAAAATTTAATATGCATACGATTCATATTGAAACTAGGTTATGAGAGAAATTTATATTTGAATATGATTCAAGTTAGTATTAAATTAAATATAGGAAAATTGCATCAAATGACAAAAATATTTAGAAAAAACAGCTCATGGCACTAATTTTTTGCATATTCCGAATATGGCAAAATTAGTGATATCAGACGGCAGAGGTGTAAGAATAAGGGTTGAACCCGAATAACTCGGACTACCCAACCAATATTATAAAGGTTAGGTTAAATTTTTTTTATTTTTTCGGGTTGAAAGGTTGAAAAACTCGGTTCAACCCAATCCAACTCGAATTAATATAATATATGTATATATATATATTATTTAATAAAAAACAAATTAGATATATAAACTTTGAGTTTATTCTACGAAATTTTGAATTATGTATGTTTGAAATTTAAATGTAATAATTATGAACTTTTATAACCTACGAAACTAGAAATGAAAAAAAAAAAAAAACTATACAACTCGACAATCGAACCCATATTTTACGGGTTAGGTTAGAAACTAAATTCACCCAAATAACCCGAAAATATGGGTTGGATTAAGAATGTCTCCCAACCCAAATAACCCAAAATATGGGTTGAGTTGGGTTGGGAGTATTTTACCCTTATCAGATGGCTATCACACACTAACCCAAAAATCGAAAACATATATTTTGCAAACTCCATTCATAATCCAAAAATCTCATCTAACCAATGAAAATTTTAAAATTTCAAATTAAGATTTGAGATGGCTCTGATACCAATTGAAGGGATAAAAGGCCATGGCAGCGAAAGATTTTTACAGAATCATTACTCAATTTAATTTGGTAATCCCAAAATACAAATATATTGACAAAATAATACAGAAACTAATTTTTTTATTATAACTTAAAGGTTAAGCATGCGTTTTAATTATGGTTTAGAGAAAGAAAAACTTACTTAGTTTAACGCCTCTAAATCTACTAAAACTCCAAATTGAGACACCACCCTTCAGAGACCTTTCTATCATCTAGGATGAGATTGGTTTGTGAGAACCAATTGGGATGAGAAAAGTTTTAGAGAGAAACTCTTTTGCAGAAAATCAAAATCATTAGTTGAAGAAAAATTGTTTTCTTTGCCTATTTATAATTCTCTTTCTTAGTAGGAAAGAGAGTAAGAGAGAATCATGAGATTCTATTAATTTAAAAAAATATTAAATTAATAAAAATTTCAAATCAACTAATTAATTAATAATTAAGGGGCATTTTTAAAAATAGCAAAATTTTGGATTCTATTACGGATAGTCTTCTATCACTATCGCATATCAATGACTATCAGTCATAGAATTTGCTATAGGTTGTAAATATTTTGTAAAATCTACTATTTTCAAAAATTCTCCAATAATTAATTAAATCATATTTAATGAATATTTCATTTAAATCTTATTTAATGAATTTTTCTCACTTATCATATAGTTTTAAATTCATTTAATTAATAACTAAATTAAATATCTTATATTTGAAGGGATAAAAGCTCTATAGCAGAAGAAGATTTTACAGAACCATTCATTAAATTAATTTGAAAATTCCAAAATACCAGTATATCAACAAAAATAATTAAGAAACTAGTTTTTTTATTAAGACTTAGCTAAGCATGCTTACTAATTATAGATTAAAAAAAGAAAAATTACTTGTTTATGTCTCTAAATCTACAAAGTAAATCTCCAAATTGGAACACCACTCGGAGACTTTCATATCCTCTAGGATGAGATTGGTTTGTGGGAACCAATCGGAATGGGAAAAATGTTTAAAGAGAAACTATTTTCTTTTTGCATGCTTTTTTTTCTTGATTAATTGATTAAAGAAAATTGTTTTCTTCTAAATATTTATAAGGGAAATTTTCAAAAATAGCAAATTTGACAAAATATTTACAACTAGCAAATTCTATCACTAATAGTTATTGATATGCTATAGTGATAGAATCCAAAATTTTGCTATAACTTGTAAATATTTTTATTTACTTCGCTATTTTTAAAAATGCCTCAATTAATATAACCATTAATCAATTAGTTAATAATTAATTAAATCATATTTAATTAATATTTCATTTAAATCTTATTTAATGAATATCTCTTCAATAGCTTATAGTTTTATTTTAATTTAATTAAATCAAATTAAAGTAAAGTAAAGTAAACTATTAATTAATTCTTCAATTAATTAATAGCTAAATTAAATATCTTATATTTAACTTAAATTAAATTTGAATCATATTCAAATATAAGTTTCTCTCATAACTAATCATTTTAATATGAATCCAATTCACATTAAATTAATATTTGAATTCATTCAAATATTTTATCTCTCATAAATTAATTTTAAATTATATTCAAAATTAAATTTATATAATAAAATTTGATAAACTTTACATTATAATGAATCACTATACATTAAACTAATTCCCAAAGTAATTTTGAACATTTCAAATTACAACCAATATAAAAAAATCTCATTACCCTTTACGAGCTAGGAAGGGGACCTAATGGACCTACAGATCAGAAGCTACAACGATATGAGATTAATTAGTTAAACTTATTAACCACATTAATAAATATTCGTTAACTGTTTGTACACTCTATTAAAGACTCATAGTTGAACTCTTCTCACTGTAAATATATTTATGTGTCCACAAATATAGACCAAGAACAGTAAGTTAGTCCTTCACGAGTGTTCGTAACACCAGCTAGGTCAAATTACTGTTTTACCCCTAGGTTACCTCGAATCTTCAAATAGCTCTTCTAATGAACAAGCTGTTTATAGTCCAACCAATAAACAGAAACCCCTCTCCTGACATAGAGAGAGTAGGGAACTTTGTTCAAGTCTTGGAGATACCATTTAAGGGAACATTTATCTATTTATCCTAAAGTCGAGAAGAAGTGAAGTTCGTTTTGTGTAATTATGTTCCCAGCATTTCACTTGGTTTTATCCCCAAAATGATAAGCATATTGAGTCCACAATTTGGTCACTCTCACCCATACAAATCAAAGGACAATTCCTCGCGAACAGGAGTTCATAATACACTCAGGATTAAGACTAAGTTACCAGGTCATCCTAACGAAATAGAAACCTAACTAGTTAACGGAGTTACACTATTTCGTGCTTCGGTCTTATGTAAACTCATTGCATGAGATACCTCCACTCGTATGTCACCTACATGAACACGTTGCATCATTGTGTTTGTGTCAAAAACAAAGTGAGTTGTATCCATAGTGTTACTAGGATAAGGTATCCAACCTTATCCCTATACTCATAGACCCTTTAAGCTGATCTGAAACATTGATCCATGTATGTATCTACATACTGTTCAAGACTCTTTAAACAACTTAGGATGTTAGTTTATTGGATTTTGGTTATTAAGACAAAACTAATAATATAATTAATAACATTTATTGAAATTATAATAATAACACTTTATTAATAACGGTCAATGGATTATAATTACAATCTACGAGTTTTAGGACATAAATCTCAACAACCTGGATCCCGAAAGGAGAGCGAGGGTGGCGTTTAAAGACTTTGAGAGAAGTTCGCCTTAATCATAAGTTGGTTTAGCTAGTTGTATCGCATCAAGACTCTCGCATGACTTAATTGCATAATAATTCGTAGACTTTCCTTCACCCCTTCTTGCATAAAAGTTAGCATGCATCTCCATTTCGCATCCATCTAGTCCTCTTTACAGATCCTTTAGGTGTACATAAGTAGTTTTAGTCTTAATTCTGATTCTTTTATACTTTATTCATTTAATTGTTTTATATCACTCAATTGATAAGTAGATCCTAGAACTGAGTTTTGATATCAAGTCCCTGTGTTCGACTCTGGATCACCCAGATAAACCTATTGTTTCGCTTATGCTTGGACAAGCAATAGAAAAACTTTTATTCAATAAGGACTTTGGTGGTTACGGGATAAAGAGGTACATAGTGAGTACTTCGCATACAATGATCATGGTCGATGACTTATCACATAGAATTAATTGTGCACTTAGTTAGTGAAACACTACAATACCATCTTAAGTTCGAACCAAACAACCAACACTGTGCATGAAAGGTACACTACCTTATAGATAAAGTTAATATTTTTCCCCAATTTAGTCCAAACAGTTCATGACAATCACATCAAAGCACAATGAAAACAATCAACAATACTCCTTCTCTACACATATCCAGTTAAAATAAACACACTAACACATATCACATTTTAGTCAACAGTATGAGCCATAAATACATATTAAACTACGCATAACAGTCAAACCATCTCAATTCAGTGTTAACCATCAACACATTCTAATCTACATATAGCAGTCAAGCCCTTTCAGTCAATATATTTCAACTTCAATTTAAGGTTTGGTAGTAGAAATCCCTTACCTTAACTTTAGCTAACCTCCTTGATCAAATTAAAGTTCAACGAACGAAACTTAAACATAAAGATAAAAGTTTGGAAGGTCACTTTGGCAAATCTTAAAGATATAAATGATTAATTTTTCTCATCAAGGTTGAATTGGTTTCAACCTTAATTTTTGGATTGAACTAATTGGAGAATTTTTACTGTCAGTTGGGAGTATATTGTTTGACTAATCTCTCAGGTAAGAGATTCTACTACTGGACCTTCAAACTTGAATTTAAGAGCTTGCATGTATTTATCGTTATGCATTGATGTAGCTAAGATGCATAATGTGCTATAGTTGATGATTGATATGGTTATGATGCATGATATATTAATCACATGATTAAGGACGTTATGATTAATATTCATGTCATGTTTATGATGTTTATGAGGCATGATATATTAATCACATGATTAAGGATGTTATGTTTGATATTCATGCCATGTTTATGATGTTGTTACATGTTATGGACTATGGTGTTCTGTTAACTTTCACTATTAGGGTTGTACATACATGGGTGTCCCTCGAGATCACCACCTTTCACAGATTTATGACTATGTGTGTCAACCATCAGTCTGTCATGTTATGTTTTTATGAGTGGTCTGACTGGATCACTACAACTCGATATCATAGGTGTTCCTTCGGATTCACTGATAGATAAGAGTGTTCCTTCAAGATCACTAGATTGCGTGTGTTCCATTGGGCACACAATAGTTTTGGGTACCTCTTGGCGGGATCCTAATGAAAAGTTAACAGTCACCTAGCGGGATCAGTAGCGGGTCCCTTACTGATTATATGTTTATTGTGAAACCCGAAAATTTATAATATCCATAGAACTTGTTAAGTTTTGACTAAGACAAGAGAAAAAGAGATTTGTAGGACAAGAAGGTAAAATTCTTAAAAGAAACATTAATATTTTATTTTAAGTCAAGTAGGAAAAATTGAAAATTTTGGCTAAGTGTCAAATTGGAGAAACATTAGGCATTTAGAGGTTAGAATGAGCGGCAAAAGGAGACCATATAACCTCTATATGATGTTTTTCGGGTGGCAAGATGAAGCTTAATAACCCCCATGCTTAGACATTTGAACATGGACTAGGCGGCCAAAGACTTGTGTTTTTGTTAGGTAAGATGACTTGAGAGATTAGCAACAATTTGTCACAAGGCATTTTGGCTAGGCGAGAAGGCTCCTTAGAGGTTATCTAGGCGTTTGATGGTTAAACAAGAAGGCTTGAGAGGTTAGTATAGCTGAGAAAGGATGTCTTTGAGAGGTTCTGCGAGATGAGTTGGCAACTAAGGCACGCAAGGGATGATTGGAGGTTAGCAAGGGACATTGGGCGTTTAAGTTTGGTGAGAAAGAAGGACCATAGAGGTTAGGCGGCCAAGGCTATGCGAGAAAGAGATTAGTAGGTGAGAGACATTGGGCAACCAAGGCTATGTGAGAAGACCTTAGAGGTTAGCCATGTGATTGGCACAAGTACGTGGCATGTTTATAGCAATCAGTTTAAGGCCAAATCCAAGGTTCTTAATTACTTTTCATGCATTTTATGAGGTGGATTAGAAATAGGAGGTGTAATTAGGAGCTTAAGAGGTGAGTCTAATCAAGGATGAAGTGTCAACTCATTTTCATGAAAGGCTCTCTATAAATAGGCAACTTCAACTAAGAGTTTCTCACAACTCACTTGTGAAAAGTCACTCAAATTAGTCTTAAAAGCTCATAAATTGTGTCTAGTTTATTGAAGAGGTTTGTTATTCAAGTTGGATGCGAGAAGGTTTGCATTTTTGTTCAAGGAAGACGAGAAGGTCATTTTCAAGAAGAATCTGAACAAGGTGCATTCTTAGAAGGCTACAAAACTCGTCCTTTGGAATTTTGATCCAAGATTTTGAGAAAAGAAAGTTGAGACGTTTAGAGCAACTTTGTAGAAGGAATTGTTTTTATGGATTTTAAGTTATGATTTTTCAAAGTCAGGTCATGTACTTTGGACGAAAAATGAGGTTCTAGGTAGTAGGTTGGTGTTATGCATGCTAGGTGAGATGAGCGATTTAATGTTATAAAGGTTATTCTGAGCTATGTTGACGCACATGACAAGGCCATGACACAGTCAAGTGGCAGGGCATGCACTCAGGATGTGGGCATGACCTTGTGTTAAGAAGTTAGCACGCAAGGTGTGTGGGGAGCACAACGTGCGCAAGGCATGCAATGCAGCAAGGACGCGAGCGAAATCTCTCATTGTAGGGTTAACACGCGACCCGCGACCCACCTCAGCGAGGTTAGTACCCGACAAGTTCCCAGGCCATGCACTCGCGACTAGCCCCATCTCCTATGTCAATGGGCACCGAAGGGCTGTTTTTGGGTTGTTGTGATATTTTTTTTTTGGAAATTTAAGAGAAGTTTTGAATATTTTCATGTTCAAGAGATTAATTAAGGATTAAATGTGAATTTTTTAGATCAAGGAGGCTTAAGAGGAATCTCACGACCAAGATTTTATTCAAATGCAGTGAGTAACAAATTGTTTTAAGCACTATTTATTAAACATGGTTTCAAACTACACAAGCAATAGCTTGTGAAATGATTTATAAAGCATGAATTTCAATGTTATTATTTCAAGTTATGATTTATGATAAATGTTTATGAACTGACGTTCAAGTTATACCATGTTTGAATGATTTCATGATTAAGGCTAAGAAAAATATTAAAATATTTCAATGTTTTCTCCTAACTCGAATATTCCATGAGACATATTATACACATGTGGTTAACTCCATAGTGATGGTAGGGTTGACGAACCTATAGTTTATGGGCCATTAGGAAGGGCATATTTGTATGCCTTAAAGAGGGGGGATAGCTTCCCAACGACTGTTCTGTCTTCAGACGAAAAGGTTTAATACTGCCTATGACTATGGAACATTGTCTTCGAAAAGCTATGTAAATGTTTCAAGTATCATGTTATGAAATGACTATTTATTGACAAATGGATTTAAAGCTTCAGTTTTATAAAATCGTTGCTCACTAAATCTTTCGACTTACTCTTTCAAAATGTTTTCCCTCTTTCTAGTACATATTATGACTCTCTGCGTGTTGAACCTACTGCTGTCAGACTAATCTAATTTTTAGTTATGAAATGAATAAATTTGTTAAAAGTATTACAATATTTATTTAAAAGATTTTATCTTTATGTTATATACATTTATGAAAGGCATTTTAGATGGGTTATTCTATTGTTTCAAAGTATTTTAAGTTTAAAGACTTGCACTGTTAAATGTTACATGTTTTCAAGCAAGGGTCAGTTGGAGTTGTTTTGAAGGTGAATGGCTAAAGCTGACATCACGCCACATCTCAAGCCAAGCAAGCAGGTGTTCGGGGTGGGGTGTGATATTTATACTCACCCTTTTCTATGTTTAATAATCAGGCAAAGATAAAGGTAGATGAAAGTTAGCGAGTGACAGAAAAGGCCAGTGACATGTCATTTGAAGACTCAGTTTTGTTTCTGCTTCTCATTGTTTGTTTTCAGTGTTTTGATCTTAAACATATTTATTTATTTATTTTTATTATCTTTAAAATTAGTAAAACCAACATGTTTTTATGGTATTTCTAATAAAAATTTAGTTTTCCTTTTTTCAAGAAATAGTCAAAATTGTTATTTATTTTTAAGGTAATACCTCAACTTAGTATAAAGAGTTGGATCGTTACAACACTTGATTATTTGTATTTTTCTCTCGGTCTTAGTTTCTTCTCATCTCCTCCACGACGTTGTCTTCTTCTTCTCTAACGCATTTCTCTAACTTCTTCTCCAACATCGAGCGACACGAACCAAGATGCACGAAAGTGACACCAAACGTGAGAGACTGAACAAGACAAGACAAGACTGCTTTTCATGTGTGCTCGAGTGTATTTTAGTAATTTCATTGAAATTTGACGTCAACAAAAGTTTTTCGACAATTTTTTAAAATAGAAATGGATAATTCATTTTATCTTCAATTTTTGGTCATCCATTTAGAAAAAGTGTGATTGTTTTTTAAAAAAAGAAAATTAAATTAGCTTTTGGTAAACACACGTGCAGTCGTCACACCAAACTCCCATTCTCTCACATCTTCTGTCTCTGCCTGCAACCACACCAAGAAACCACCGTCCACCGGCAGCCTCTTGCCGTCAGACTTCACGCGGGCCAGTTGGAGAGTCGGCGGAGACCGCGTCGTCCGCCGTCCACCGTCCGTGGGTGGGTTCCCATTATCTCTATTTCTCTCTCTAACCCACCGATCTGTTTAGCCAGCCATCGCCGCCATCGCCACCATCGCCATTGTTCTAGTTTTGGGTAAGATTTTGGATGTTTTCTCGGGTTAAGCTTAGTCCACCACTGGATGAACGCTTAATACTTGTTACCCATGGTATTTAGTTTTAGATCTGAGTTTTTGACAGCAGCGTGCAAGAGCGTTTAGCCCGTTCTGGTAAGTAGTAAGGCTTTGAGATGGCTGGATTCGTTTTAGTTTTCAGGAGTTCTGGGTTTTGATCTTAGGTTGTGAATGTTTGTAGGATCGAATTTACTGCTCGGGGATTTTGAACTAGCGTTGGTTTTAGTCACACCTTGGGTGAGTGCTGGAGACCTTTAAACACGAGTTTTATGCTTTTGTTTAAGCCAATAGTTTGGAATTTAAGCTGGTATTTGGTGTGTGATAGAGGTTAATCCAAGATTCTTGCTCTACACCAGAAGGGATATTATTTTCTTGTTATTGGGCTTTTAACATTGAGGTAATTGGGCTCACTACTGAAACGAAGCTAGGTTGGGATCTGTGTGCTGATAGGATGAACTTTGTGTGAATTTTAATATGATGTCTGATTGATGTATGTGAGATGTGTACGTATGGTGAAATGATGATCAATGTTGCGAAAGCTCCGGCATCCTGAAGACTCCTTCAAATTTAAGGCTGATGTTTTCTTTATGTTTTGTGGGAAGTTGATGGAATTCATATGTTGATGGATGGTAGAAGATGGTGGCTTGGTTGTTTAGCAGGCTTAAACTCTCTGGTTTCTCATGTAAAAACCAGAGAGGCTTGAATTTAAATTACCTGCAAGGTCGTTATCTAGTAAACATAAGACTAAAATGGGTGAAAGATAAAGACTTAGATACTGTAGTGAGTGCTGAGAAAGACCTTAAGGCTGTTTGCTTTCTTGTGTCTATAATCTCTTCAAGTCCCGAACATTGCTTACCGGTCTACCATCTGCGTCGCCATCGTCGGCAGCTTGGTATTCCAAATGATGTCAAGATGTCTACCTTCATTAGGAGATATCCTTCCATCTTTCATGAGTCACATATTCTCGATAGTGCAGGCACTCGTGTGCCATCATTTTGCTTAACTCCAGAAGCTAGGGAACTTCATGAGGAGCAAATCATTGTCCTTCGTCAGTGTTGGACAGATCTTCGATCTAGGCTTTGCAGATTGCTAATGCTTACTAGTGGTTGCACACTTCCTCTGCAGACAATTGACCAGTTAAGATGGGACATGGGGCTGCCATATGATTATCAGAACTCTTTCATTCCATATAACCATGACTTGTTTTCGTTCATCCGGCTCCAAGATGATCGTATTGGGTTGAAACTTCTGACATGGGATAATGGCCTTGCTGTTTCTGAACTGCAGAAGAATGCTGCTTCCCAACAAATGGAAGAAGACATAAGAAATGGCTATTTGGCCTTTCCAATCGGATTTACAAGGGGTTTTGGACTGAATAGAAAATGCATGGATTGGTTAAAAGAATGGCAGAAGCTCCCTTACACTTCTCCATATTGTGATGCCTCTCATTTGGATCCCCGTACTGATGTATCTGAAAAGAGGATTGTCGGAGTCTTTCATGAGCTTCTTCACCTTACCTTGCAAAAGAAAACTGAACGGAAGAACGTAAGCAACCTTCGAAAACCGTTCTCTTTGCCTCAGAAGTTTACAAAAGTGTTTGAGCGTCATCCTGGTATCTTTTACATCTCTAAGAAAGATGACACGCAGACTGTAATCCTTCGAGAAGCATATGATGGTGATAAGCTTGTACAGAAACATCCTCTTGTTAGTATCAGGGAAAGATTTACAAGCATGTTGAGGAAAGGCCAACTAGATAGAAGTAGAGGTTTGTACAAAAAAGATCCATCTGGTCACTTTCATCATGACGAAGTGAATGAAACGCTATATAGTTCCGAAGAAGTGTCCGATCATAACATGCTTTTGGAATATGATTCGGAATCAGATGGTCTGATTGACAACAACTGCTAAAGAAGTTGCCATAATTTTACAGCCACCTAAGCATTCTTTTGAAACTTTGATGCACAGATTAGCAGAATATAGGGAGAACCAACCTTTAAGTTTGTAAGCAGCCTGTCCATCAACATGGTTTTGTTTCTCTTATAAAACAGTGCAGTTATTTTATACTATGAAATTGCGTAACCCTTTCTTATTCTCCTTTGGTTTTAGTTTTTTGTTTTCTTAAAATGGGGCTTGTTTTTTCTTTTCCCTTTTTTCCTAAGTATTTCGGATGGAAATAAGGAGCTGTGGTGATAGTTTATTGCCCCGTGGGTATTTTAGTAAATCTATTTTCTTTTCTGTATTAGGGCTTGGTGGGCTTTCCTTTTCTTAAAAAAAACTTTGAAGGCTTTCTCCACTAAGAACCTATTTAATTAAGCCAATTACACTAATAGCCTAAAGCTACTATTTTTTCGTGAATAACTTACTATGCTGTAATATTTCATAAAAATCTAACCCAAATGTCATATATGTCATGAGCATGCTTGTCCAAGGCATTAATTGTCTATGACTGCATGCCCAAACATCTTCACACCACCTTATGTTTATGCTTTTTGTACTTTGTTTAACTTGTTTCCTTTAATTTCTACGTCGCTTGCTTGTAACTGACATTTCACATTTTCAATAGCAAGTCTATCATATTTGAAAATGTTTAAAATGTACTATAAATTTTATATGTAGGGACACTATATAACAAAAAAAATAATTGTAGTAAACAAGAATTAAACTTAAAACTTTATGATTTTGCAAGAGGGCACAACCACTATACCAGAGGTAAAATTTAATAACAATAAAACATTATTTAACATATATTGTAATCTAACACTTCAAAATTAATATTAAAATACAAAAATTGAAAATGTGAGAGGGGCACGTGCTCTTCTTGACCCCTTAATAAATTCGCCCATACTTTCTTGCAATGCTTTCTTTAATGGTGTTTTCAACACTTTTCTTCTCTCACATTTTATAGAACTATTTTCTCTCAAAACGTGAAGGGAGGAATCATACTGTCAGTTTGCTCGTGACTTTCGAACTTAGTACGACTGGCTTGTTCACTAGGCTAGAGCAAGTGCCGCACAATTGCCTATGTTGTATTCGAAAGGTTGCGAGACAAGTGGTATTAGAGCTTTGTTAGCTCCTTGGCTAAGTGAGACGTAATCATGTTGGTAACGAAACAACTGCCAACGTCACAATCTGAGCAACTGACTGAGATCGAAGAGCAATTCTTGTATATTAGAGAATTTTCAGACGAAGTGAGATTTCTCCAAATCCAGCTGAACGAGTTGGACAAAAAGGTTGGAGGATTAGACGTTTTGAATGCTCTAATAAACTAAGGGCGGACACAATTTGGTTCAGTTTGGGGTCAAATTGAATCGAATCAAAAATAAAAAAGAAAAGATTACGAAATCGAACTGCACTGATTATGCGACTTGAACCAAATCGAATACAAGCAGTTGAGTTCAGTTTGGAAATCGATTTTTGTTTTTTTTCCCTTAATTCTCCTTTCCATATTATTGTAAAGAACTCCCAAAGTTTGGTATTATAAATTGGGTTTAGAAACGCTTAATCCAACTCTAGAAACGCTTACTCTGCTCTAATTTCAGTAGATCAATTTCTGTACTAACCTTGGATTTTGGATTGATGTTGGGAAGGATTGATATTGGGTAGTGTCTCGCACGTCAGTCGGCGTGGTGGTGCAGATGGAAGAAGATGAGAGTCGAAGAAGAAAAAGGAAATGCAAGATTAGAGAGATGGAGGGAAGGCCAAGGTCGGAAGGGAGATGCGAGAAGAGATGGATAATGGAGTCGACTGATGGGAGATGCGAGAAGAGATGGATAGTGGAGGCGGCTAACGAAAGATGCTTGAAGAGATAGACGATGGAGACAACTGGGTTAAAAAAAATGCAACAAAACAAACTACGAAATATGCCTCTTTCATCCCCACTACCAAAAATGTTTTGTCGAGTTAACAGCACAATTGTTCTTTAAGCATGTCGTAAAGTTGTGGAGAGTCTCAACAAGCATCATGAGTGACAAGGATGATAGATTCATTAGTACCTTCTAGACCGAGTTATTTACCTCCTTGAAAACGAGTATGAATATATTTTCAAGTTACCTCCCTCATATGGTTAGACCGAACGATTCAATTGTATGCTTGAGGAGTATTTGCACCATTTCGTTGATGCAAGACAAAAGAATTGGATCCAGTTTCTGGATGTAGCTTAATTTTATTTCAACACTCCAACTAGTTCGTCAACGAGGAAGAGTCTCTTTGAAATTGTAAGTGGAAGACAACCCTTATTACCTCATGTTTTTTGTCATCCTTATACATGAAGAAATCCCCAAGCTCACAACTTCACGAAAGACTGGAAGCAGATCACAGCATCGCTCGAGCTTACTTAGAAAAAGCCTTGAAGTGTATGAAAAAGCGAGTTGATAAAAAGTGGCACCCTCTCAAGTTTCGAGTAAGAGATCAAGTCCTTATCAAGCAGGAGAGAAAATTTGGTTTAGAAGGCACAAAGATTATTAGCGCCCTGTCAGAAAATACGAAGGGCATATAGAAGTCCTCAAGAAGATAGAAAATGCATCGTATAGAATGGCATTGACTGCATGAATGAAAATCCATCCAGTAATTCATTTGAACAACTTAAAATCCTACCATCAAGATCTCGACAACAAGCAGAACAACAATATTGCTCGACCATGCATCGACCTAAAGCAAAAGGAAGATAAAGAAGTTGATGAGATCTTTGCAAATCGAATAAGGAAGGCTAGAAGATCCACTAGGATAATCCACAAATTCATGGTCAAGTGGAAGAACCTCCTCGTGGAAGAAATAAGTTGGGAATATGTCGAAGATCATGAAACGTGGAAGTAGAAGATCGAAGAGTTCCAACTTCGCTAGTCGGCATGGATGCCAACTGTTTAAGTGGAGGATAATGTTATGAGCATGTTTGTCCAAGGCGTTGTTTGCTTATGGCCGCATGCCCAAACATCCTCACACCACTTTATGCTTTTGATTTTGTACTTAGTTTAGCTTGTTTCCTTTAATTTCTATGTTGCTTGCTTGTAAGCAACATTTCTCATTTTTCATATGGAAGCATGTCATATTTGAACATGTTTGAAATGTACTATAGGGGAAACTCACTAGTTAATTCCTTGACTAAGCCTTGTATTCTTTGCAAATCAAGCTTTCTAGCCATTGTCAGTTTTCATTGCTTTCTTAAATGATGTTTGCAACACTTTTATTTCTCTTTCACATTTTATAAAATCATTCTCTCAAAACGTGAAGGGAGGCAACATCATAGTGCGAGTTTGCTCCTGACTTATGGATTTAGTACAACTAACTTATTCACCTAGAACAGCAAGTGTTGCATAATTATCTGTCCCATATTCGAAAGGTTGGGATTGTGACAATATACACTCTAAATAATTCCTCTTAAATAAGAAATTTTGAAACCAATCACAAAATGACACATCATTTACTAAATTAATGATGAAAAATACAATTCTAATGATGTCATATGTTTTCATTATGACCGATGAATTAAGTTAATTATTTCGATTCAATTAAATATTATTGCTTGGACTAAGTTTAATTGAGTCCAAAGGCTAAATATGATCCAAATACATGTGGTTAAGCCCGTGGATTTGGTCCATGAACCAACTAGAATCAAGTCCCTAAAGTCCACTAGATAACTCTATAAATAGAGACCTCATTTGTAAATGGTGGAAATTTTTTTAGTAAGTTTTCTTCCAAAACTTCAAGTGTTCATCTTCCTCAAATTCCAAAGTACATGTGCAGAAACATCTTTCCCCTTTTAGTTCAAAGTCCAATGTACGCTTTTATTCAATTAAACAACTGATGGTCTGTTCTTTTTGTAAATTAGTTTTCATCAAACAAGTTTAAATGAAAATAACTTTTCTCTGAAAATTTGATGGCATCAAAGACTTTCTTATTGGTTCACATGAAAAAGCTTGAGAATATACAATACCCTTTGAAACACTAAAAATGCTTTTAACGAGCTTCTGGAGAAAGGACCATAAGAAACCAGTTGTTGGATTGAGTAAAAGATCTGAATGGCTTGTGAAATAGTATCATCTCATCGTTTTCATTCCCTTTGTTCCAAACCACCAAGAAGAGAAAAATGTAGTGGATATTTTTCCCATTTACTTCAATTTAGTTCTGTTGTTCTCTGGTGTCTCGAAACACAAAATTTCAAACAAAATAGATATTTAATAGGGGATTGGAGAGATTAAAAATAATAATAATAATAATAATCTGCTTCTACAAATTAAAAGTAAAGAGAAGAGAGTGATGAAGCTGTCCATTACTTTTCCAAAATGATAGAAATCTAACAATCTAGATGGGATCTAAGGTCACTTGCATTACTTACTTGGCTATTTGAGTTCCAGATTAGGCAGACAAACTTACCCACATTTAAAACAAACCTAAATATTCTCTTCTTTCTTCTAATCACACAATTTGTCCAATCACTGTAAAATGTGATGATGTTTAGGCATCATATTCCCCTTGGGCAAACTTGTTCTCAGGATAGAATACAGCCATCACTTGGTTCCCTCCAAATTTTCTTCCATTCAAACCAGCTCGAGCTTTCGTTGCGCTATCAATGTCTGCATACTCCAAAAACACCTGATAAAACACAACAAAACCCTGAACGATGAGATTACAGTTCCAAATTAACATGAAAAAAAAAATGAAAAAATGTGGTTCAAAGATCATGCCTTTCCAACTCCAGGTGCTGCTTCATTGGGTCTTGGACGCGGGATAACGACATTCACTAATGTACCTGCAAAGACAATAAAAACCACTTGAAAGCACAAATTTGCAGAATCAAGTAAGGTACGCATTGGACGGGTGTATAAAGAAAGAAGGTTATGGAGGCTTCTGTCTGTAAGTTATTTGTCTGATTCTTTCTACCAGAATGTGAGGACAAGAAAAGGCTGTAAAACAGAGATATCACACACAAAAAAAACACAAACAAGAAACCAATGAGTAGCATGAAGCTTTAAAATTTAAAAACAAAATATAGAATCTATGGGATTATAGGACCACAATCAATAGATTTGTTTGTTTACCAAATTTTCCGCCTTCCCCTCGCATGTCTTCCATGATATCTTCATAGTCTTCATCATTAATAAGCTCTTCAGGGGTAACAACTTGTGTAAGACAAAGAACCTTGGTGGATACAGCCCCAGGCTGTAGCATAAGCTTCTGAGAAAGGAATACGGTAAGAAAGCTAAAAAACAAAAGATAATAATACTGCACAATTATTAAAAAAAAAAAAACAAATATGACATACTGAGACATTGATGGAGAATAAAAATTTAACCATGGACTTTTGTCGGTTTTGATATAATAGGCGGGACCAGATTTCATGTTTAATTCTTAATGATAATTACTCAGTACACTATCAATGCATGCAAGGAGTAAACAAACCATGTCCTTACAACCACTACGAGTTATTTGTCACTTCTTAGGAAATTCCCTGCATTTTACAATAATATTCTAAGAATTTTCAGTCCTTCAGAGCACTCCAAAAAACAAAACTATATGCTGGTTGAATCACAAGTTCAATGAAGAGGTATGCAATTGGCCTTTTTCCCCGAAGTTATTCAATTGATAATTTCAATTAAGAACGGGTATTTAAAAATTCTTAGGTAGAAAGGAGGCAATGGCATGCATTCATTTAGAATCCACCCACCTGTAAAGCAATTTGCTGCTGTGCATGTAAAAGAACACTTTCTTGCTCTGGTTTGGGTTGATTGGCTCCTTGATTCGCACGCCGAACAGTGAGCGTCTTATCACCCATTTTAATACCATTGAGTGCTGCACAGGCTATGTCTGTGACTGAAAGATCTTGGTAAACACAAAATGCATATCCTTTTGAATTTCCAGTCTCTCTGTCTTTCACGAGATCAAAACCTCGTAGGGGCCCAAAAGACTCCAGCAACTCCCTCACCTGAGCTTCTGTGAAGTAATAGGGAAGTCCACCCACAAAAATGCGGTCTGGACCCTCAAGACCACCAGCTGAACCTGGAGTTAGACCAACAGCAGCTAGGTTCAGATTGGGGTTTGGCTGGCTGGGACCAAGCGTTGCAGCAAGAGAAGGATTGTAATCACTAGGTCTTCGCACCTTTACAGGTGCTCCCTAATTTGAACAATATTAACAAATAAGAAAACTATTTTGCAGAGTAAATTTAGTTTGAACATAAAATATGCATATGAAAACAAACCAAGTACCTCAAAGATGATCCCATCCAATGCCATTGCATTACTGGCTTCCTCAACAGATCTCATCTCCACAAAAGCAAACTTTTTCTCATGATTAATGTATACATTGACAACCGCATCTCCTATAAATGATAGATGGCCATCGCATGAGGTGATTAACTTAATACAGCAATACTGAACACCAACGTATATTAATTAAAAAAGTCCTTTAAAAAACACCATACCAGGACCAGCGGTATTTCCTCCTATTGCCGCCATAACCTGACTGAAAAATGTGGCAACAGACTGCAAACAACAAATGAACTTTGTAAATAACAAGTATGGCATCCTGTTGGCTCGAGTGTGCCTTGGCTAAATAGCTACAAAACATGGAAAGGAAAAGGAAAAGGAAAAGGCAAGGTTATAAACAACTGGGCATGAGAAAGCGAGAGAAACAAACATAGCCAAGAATGATAAGTTCTTCGAATCGATATATTGCATTTGGCAATACAGAATCAAAATACTACTAGAAACCAAAACCTACACAGGCCAAATTAGCTAAAGAACTGCAATTGGATGCACAAATGGTGATCTTTGGACAAGAAAATATGGGAAGATTTTGGACTTTAAAATATTAAACAAGGGTCACAATAGGTGCAAAAACCTGTTCGTTGGCTGTTGGTGGTAGCCCGCCCACATAAACACGCCGTGCATGTCTAGTAGCCTAACATCAGAACATACAACAAAAGTTTAAAACTTTTACACCCTTAAAATGCAGACAACCAAAAAAAGAGATGACAATGATACTGAATATTACCTGCTGTGTCATTGCCTGAACCGGCATAACAGGAAGTGCCCCAAAGGGCTGCATGAAAACAAATAAAAAGCAAACATGTAAAATACAAGTATATACATTCTATCAAATAGGGTTTATAGTACATTTTCTAAATGAAAGCTGTTTATTTCAATAAAAAAAAAACATTCTATCAAATAACTAATAATGACATTTGCCTAAAGATTGTTTTTTTCCATGCTTTTTAATATGGGAGAAGCAGAATTACCTGACCGGTCGCCAGTGGAAACATGGTAGGAAACATTCCAGGAATAGCTGGAGTTGTCCCAGGAATCTGGCCTGCTAAAGAAATTAGGCTAAATCTAAGAAAATAATCAAAATTCAAGCCAACAACATTGCCACACGCGAAGATTCAAGTATCACCTGAAACTACTTACATGCTTCACAAAACAGATATGGTGTAAGTGTAACTTAACCTCTTCCAATAAATTATTTAAGCATACAAATTTTATACATGTACAAATTCTGAGAAATATTTGTAAGACTACCCAAAAAGGAATAAGTTTCCAGATGAAGACGAACAAGATCCATCTGACGGGTGCATTGGTCCTTCTTGCACATAAAAGCTACAGAAGTCAGCTCACGCCCATTGTCAGCACAGAGGGGCAAGTAGTCCAACATTGCCTTCTCACAAAATTGGACGAGACATACAAACAAAACAACAAACAAACACCAAAGACAAGCAACAAAAAACCAAAATACCTCTCAGTTCCAGAATGAGTGTACTAAGTAAATAATAAATAATAGCATAGCCCGTCCAAAGACCACATTTTTAAATGACTACATATGCAGATTAAGGAACAAAATATAGCTTACCCAATGACACCATGCAATTTGTTGTCAACTTTCCACACTATATTCAACAAAGAAAAGCAGTTAAATAATTCAAAAGGATATTCCTGCACATAAGGATTTAGGTACCTGCAGCAGCAGTTGCACCAGACAATATTGCAGTTGTTGGAGGAGCCATGTCAAAACCACTAATTCGTTTGCTGCAGATAAATAGATGTTAGCACAACAAGTTCAAAGACAAAAGCAAAGGTGTTAAACCATGAAATCTCATGACCAGGAGAGAAGCAACTTGTATGATGCAGAAGAATTCTTCCTAAACTACAAATAGAACAGGAATCTACGAAATATACGAAACAGATGAGAAACCGAATAAAGATAGCTTGTCCCATGTATTGTGGATGTACGATTTCAGACCATCTAAATTCCTTTCAGAAAAAAAAAAAAAAAAAAAAAAAAAAAAAAAAAAAAGAGAAAAATAAAAGGGATGTCCAGATACACAACTCACATTTAGAATATGAGCAACCATTATATATCCACGATAAATTAGATCTTAGAAGAATAGATTAACAATTATTTATGGTCAAGAGGACAATAGAACTCTACCCTTTAAGAAATGCACAGATACACTACTCAAATTTAAAATGTGAACATCGATAATATATCGATGACAAATTAGAACTTGACAAATAGCTTAACAATTATTACCGGTCCATGGAAGAATAGAACTCTTAGCACTTAAAGATATTCAGAAACCCTAATCAAATTCAAAATGCTAAACACTTATATATCCGTGACAAATTAAACTTAGAAGAATAGATTAATATCTATTTATCGTCCAGAGAAAAATAGAACTCTTAACTACATTTTGTAGAATGAAATGGCAGAAATATATTACCAAACATTCCACATACCAACTACTACGCAAAAATTCTTCTGTTTAGACTTCACAAAAATTATTAGGAAAAACAAATCATTGAAAAAGAAAGAAATATATATGGCAAAGACTACTCCTTCAGCTCTAATTGGCACAAATCAAAGGAAGACCAAAAGTCCAAAACTTGTAACGGAAGTTACTCGAAGAGAACCAAAAATATAGTTCTCCCAAATCACCTCTCCACCACTTCCCGTTTAGACGACTGAGGTACAAAAGTAGTATTCTCCATCTCAAGATATGGATAAATGTGGGGTAAGTAATATCAGTAACGGCTCAATAAGGGAAATTGCATAAAAAGAAAAAAAAAACAAAACAAAACGAATGTGGTTGGAGAAATGCCAGAGAACCATAAGCTCATAACAACTCACACTTCCGCATTTCAAACTATAACTGGAGACAGTCCAATATCTCAACAAAAATACAACATACCAATCCATAACATATTATCTTACTGCTAACTTTTTTATATGAAAACAAATTCATTGAGAAATAATAAAAGAATACGCAACCATACAAAAAACAAGTCCACAAAAAAGGGAACTCCCTCTATACAAAGGGACTCCAACTATGCAAAATTATTTCACATTTGACAGCTGTCAAAATAAACCCAATATAAGGGAAAGCCCCCTGTAAAGCAATTACAGTAAAAAGTCAGACTATTAAGAGTCAAGACCAACTAAGTTTCAACACATGACGTCAAATGGACGTAAAATAAAACATTTTACAAGAAAAGTATAGCTTTTAACTTCAATATCCAACCTTTTGGAGCGTGATCTTGACCGCGTTGGAGAAGGAGACCTTGACCTATGCTCATGCATTCCCTTTGAGCGAGAACGAGACCTACGTCTGTGCCTGTCTTCTCGTTCTTTATCATAATCTCTCCGTCTATAAGTGAAATAATAAACCAATTTACTAGCTAATACCACCATTGATAAAGTTTTAACCCAAAAAAAGGTCAAACAATACATATTTACACTACAAAAAGAATGACAGCGGT
Organism: Cucumis hystrix; assembly: GCA_025688845.1. NCBI lineage: Eukaryota > Viridiplantae > Streptophyta > Magnoliopsida > Cucurbitales > Cucurbitaceae > Cucumis > Cucumis hystrix. Next base: position 3,392,609 of record CM046885.1, on the reverse strand, counting down.
TAAATGCCATGTATCCCTGAAGTGCAAAAGGTCAGAAGCAAGAATGCATTATGAACAACAAGCTAGGAAAGTTCATACACAAACCATTACCTGTCGTAGTCTCTACCCCTGTAGAAATCATCATCATCTCTACTTCTGCCCCCTTCCCTCCTCTCACCTCGATCCCTGTGGCGGTCTCTATGATGGCGGTCACGATCCCTATCACGGTCTTTGTCGCGATCCCTATCTCTATCTCTATCCTTCTCCCGATCCCTTTCCCCATCCTTGCTTTTCTCTCTATCCCTATCTCGACCTCGGTCTCGATCCCTCTCCCTGTCCCTATCACGCCCCTTATCTCTTTCTTTTTCTCGACTTTTTGAAGACTCCCTTTCATAATCCCTAGAAACATGCTGTAAAAGAATAATTTGTTAGTAAGGTTTTGGTTTCTTCGTAATCTTTTAATGTATAGGAAACTGCTTCTTCATTACATTAAATATAAATGATGGGCCCAAGCTAAGGAAAAATACTAATGGATTTCAAACGAATTGCAGCGTTTCTAATCCCAGAAAAGAGTAGGGTTTAAGATCCAAAAATAAAATCATTTTTTCAATTAAAAAGTTGTCGAGACAAGAATAGCTAGATTTCTTTGGATTTCATATATTTAAGTATAAATTGTGGTCTAACCTTACTGTATTCGAATTTTCAATTTACAAATCATGATTGGAACGCCGTATTACTAAATTGTCATTCTCTAGTACTTTATAGCAAACATCCAAACAAAAAAAATTTATCGTTCCAAATAAGATAGAGAATTAGTATTCAAAATAAAACCTAAAGGTTGGAGGTGATGTTTCAGTCATTCAGAATACTCCACTCAAACTAGGACAGAACATCAAACCTCAACAGTCCCAGTAATGACTAAATCTAAAGAATACGGTAAGTAAACTCGAATTAGAACTCAAAAAACGAATATTTTCGGCTTAGGAGCAGCAGAACGATGAATTCTCCAAATCAAAGAAAAGAGGTAATATAAGCAAAGAATTGAGATGCATGATTCAAGCGTAAAATACCTGAGATTTGGAATCAGTGTGAGTATCGTGGCCACCGTGGCTGGCAGCACGGGCTTGAGGAGAAAAACCATCGCCGTAGTTGTCTGCATCTTCCCCATTACCTTCGTACCTGCTGTCGTAATCCGTCATGATTGAATTGGGAGTACGATCCACAGAATTTAGCTGTGGTTTGTGAATCTTTTGGTGGGAGAAAATTCTGGTGATGAAATTGGGGAGTAGAAAGCCAACGAGAATCCTAGGGTTCGGAAGAGAGTTCCCGCTGTTTATATATCAGTATCTAAGTAGTAACCCTCGTAGATAGAGATGGGCATTTTGGGTAATTCCATTTTATAACTATTTTGGGTACCATCATCGCAAGCATAGCAATTTCATAAAATACTTTTTTTAAAAAAATTAAACACATATGTTATGGCTACAAAATTTCACAAATCTCTTAAATTTTCAATTATTTTTTATTAATAAAATTTAGCAAATTTTTAGAATAAATTTAGCATTATCATTAAATTAAAATAAAAAATTTATATGAAAATTATTATATTTATTTATCATAAATATTTTAGACTGTATTTATTATAGATAATAAAACTGACATACTTGAACTATTAATTATTTAATATATTCTTTATATTTAATTTGATTGATTTATCCTACTAATTATGGTATATATGACGGAAAACTAAGAAAGTTATTAGTTGAATTTAATTAACATCACCATCCATTTCTTGCTTTTCATTTCATTTTTTTTTATCTTCTTCCGATCAAACTTGCTTCTTTTGCCATTATCTCATTAATGTTTTTCGGCCAGTTCATATTTTTTTACATGTTCTATATTCTGTCCAATTACCATTCTATATATGTATTTTTTAAATGAGTAAAAATTTGGATTTTTAGGTTTTTCAATTGATTTTCTTTTACATTAGTAAATATTATTTTTCTTTGTTAATTTTGAGACGAATATATTTTCAATTTATAACAATTATATTACATCCAATTTTAATGTTATTCATATATTTAAAGATCATTTCATAATTTTACACCGTATATAAAGTTGGGATCTGTTTACATGTTTGTTCATTATATAGTTTAGGATATTATTAATCGATTTATGTGTTTTTTTTTGTTATATAGCATAGGATATTATTGGATTAGATTAATTGGGCCTTCAAGATATATCATGTTTTATATAAAACATTGTTACAGTTGTTTATTATATAATATGAGGTAAATATATGTGAAATAATTAAATATACATGTGTATAACGAATTTATCAACAAAAAAAAAATCAAGGCTTTTGCTCTGCAAAAAGAAAAGAGTTTCTTTCAACGACCTCAAAATTTCTCCCATCCTAATTGGTTCCCAAAAACCAATCTCATCCCAAAGGATAGGAAGGTCTCCGACGGGTGGTGTCCCCAATTCGGTGGTTTGTAGATTCAGAGACATCATCGAAAGTAAAATCTCTGTATCTTGTAAATTAAAAGCATGCTTAGTTTTTATTTAGAATTTTGATTCTAATTTTTGCCAATGTACTGGTATTTTAAAATTTCCAAAATTAATTTGAGGAACGTTTCTTTAAATTCTTCCGCTGCCATAAGGCTTTTATCCCTTCAATTTGGTTAAGAAGCACCACCTAGTAGAAGCAGGCAAGCTGAAGAGTTCTTTATGTCCTCTGATGATGAAATCATGTTTGAGAGACGATTATGTGTGCCAGCAGACAGTGTAGTTAAGACAGAGCTATTGACTGAGGCTCATAGTTCTCCATTTTCTATGTATTAAAGCAGTACAAAGATGTATCACGATTTGAAACAAGGAGAAACATGAAGAGAGACATGGCAGACTTTGCTAGTAAATCTTTGGTGTGCCAGCAAGTGAAGGCACCAAGACAGAAGCCCGTAGATTTGTTGCAGCATTTGAGTGTGCTAGATTGGAAATGGTACTATGGACTTCATTTCAGGATTACCTAGGACCCTGAGGGGTTTTACAGTGATTTGGGTTATTGTTGACAAATTCACGAAGTCAGCATATTTCATCCCAGGGAAGTCCACTTATACTACCAGTAAGTGGAGACAGTTGTATATGACTGAGATAGTGAGGCTGCATGGAGTTCCTGCATTGATAGTTTCTAACAAAGATGCTTGTTTTACTTCCAAGTTATGGAAGGGACTTCAAGCTACCATGGGCATGAGATTAGATTTCAGTACAGCTTTTCACCCTCAGATTGATAGTCAGACAGAGCGTTTGAATTCTGGAGGATATGTTGCGAGTTTGTGTATTAGAGTTCTCACTGAGTTGGAACTCTCATTTGCATTTGATGGAGTTGACTTATAATAACAGTTACCAGGCTACCATTGGCATGGTATCGTTTGAAGCCCTGTATGGTAAGTGTTGTAGATCCCCTGTGTTGTTGGGTGAGATTGGTGAGCAGAGGATGTTAGGTCCTGAGCTAGTTCAGACCACCAATGAAACCATACAGAAGATTAGAGCCCGTATGTTGACAGAACAGAGTAGATATAAGAGTTACGTCGATGTACGACGTAGGAATCTTGAGTTTGATATAGGGAAAATGGTTTTTCTGAAGGTACAACCTATGAAGGGTGTTCTGAAGTTTGAGAAAAAGGGAAAGTTAAGTCCACGATTCGTAGGGCCATTTGAGATTCTTGAGATGATTGGCCTCGTAGCTTACCGTTTGGTATTGCCTCCATCTTTATCCGCAGTTCATGATGTATTTCATGTCTCTATGCTGAGGAAGTATATAGCAGATCCAACACATATAGTCGATTATGAGCCATTGCAAATCAATGAGAACTTGAGCTATGAGGAGCAACCAGTTGAGATTTTGGCAAAAGAAGTTAAGCTACTCCGTAACAAAGGAATTACACTGGTTAAAGTTCTTTGACGAAACCACGAGGTTGAAGAAGCTACTAGGGAAAGAGAGGATGACATGAAAGCTCATTATCCCAAGCTATTCGAGGATTAGAACTTTTAAGAACGAAAGTTTCTCAGAGGAGGGAAGATTCTAACACCTTAAAAAAATTAAGGTAGTTTTAATTTTATTTATCTTTGATTTTTTTTTTGTTGGAATTGTTTGGGTGCTATTTTAGATCATTGTTGAGAAATATTTGATTTTTGTGGATTTTGGATGAATTACATATTTAAGGAAGAACAGTTAATTATTTGGATTTGAGAGTTTTGGTTAATGGTACGTACGTGTTAAAGATTGAAAGAGAATAATAATTATATTAAGGATAGTATAATTATTAAGATTTTATGTTTGGTTTTAGGAAAAGATAAAAAAAAATTGATTGGATAGATATTTATTTTGGAGAGAGAAAAGTTTTATTGGAAAGGAAAAAAAAAAGAAAAAGGAAAAAGAAAAGGAATTATTAAAGGGTAATAATAATAATATAATAACAAATTATTATTATTATTATTATACATTAAATAGTCTTGGTAGGCATGTCATCATTATTCACCTTCTTCTACATTCAAGAAACCCTAGAAAGGCAAGCCCCGTTGCCACCGTCGTTCTTCGATTATCTTCTTCTTCGTTCGTCGCGTACTCAGACAACTTCGAAGACCTCCGGCTAGCCGTGATCAAGACCTTGCGTGTGTTTTCATCCAAGTTTTGCCAGAGCTGCTATGGTGTTCCTTGAATCTGTGCTCTCTCAGCTTCGATCAGCACCGTCTACGTCGGAGTCCTCTCCGTTCGTCGTCACGTTGTCGTCGCTCCATCTTCGATCACGACGATGCACGAACCCAGCATTTGAAGTATCTGAGCCGTGTTTTCTTCGCTGAGCCACCCGCGAGTTTCCATCTTTTCGTGAGCTGAGCCTATTTGTTTCTCTTCCAGCTGCATGTAAGTGAGCCGAGGTTCCCTTTTGAGCGAGCTGACCTCTCCAAACCAAGTTGATTGCTTCTCCTAGCCGAGCCACAACCTTTCCCCCAAGCCAAGCTGCATTTTTGGTACTTTTGAGCCACTTTTGGTAAGTTTTTGGTGAGTGTTTGATTGGGTTTTGGTCTACCCATCTGTAATGTCTGAGATTATGAGGGAGACATGAATGAACCGATATCACATCTGAATGAGAGGGATCCTGAGGACATAAAAGTAATGTTAAGAAAGAGTTAAAAAGAATTAAAAAGTTAATACCTATACCAATAAGGTGAACCTTTATTTTCGGTGGCTTGATCATAGAAACTCCAAAGTTAATCGTACTTAGCTTGGAGCAATTCTATGTTGGGTGACCTCCTGAGAATATTCAGAGGATGAATGTGAGTGAGGACAAAGCATGTTGAAAGGACTCATGTTGGTTTGTGGGGGGAACTTTCACTCTAAGAAGCCTTTAAGGATTGTAAGGATGATGCTGCTAAAATTTCTAAAGTAGTGATCTGTGCAAACATCCTCAAAGGTTGAACTGATTTCAACCCCTCTTATTGGTAAGTCAAATTGGAAAGTTGTGGATGCAACCAATTGAAAATTTTTATTTGGTTATTAAGTTGTTTTCCCTAACTATTTAGGATTTGTTCCTTGGAAAATGTTGACTGTCAGCTAAAGACTATTTGTTAGTTAATCTCTCAGGTAAGAGATTCTACTATTAGACCCTTGACATTATGTTTTTCCTTATTATGTATTAGCGTAGCTATGATGCATGATGTGACTGTTGGGGATGATTGATATCGATAGCTACATAGACAACCGTTATGTATAACTGAGATATGTGATGACCATGATATGTTATTAATAAGATATGTTATGAATGAGATATACTATGGTTGAGATACATTATGATTTTTTGAGATATGATATTTATGTTATGTTATATGTATAGACTATGATGTTCTGTTAACTTTGTCTGTTAGAGTCGTACCATATGGGTGTCCTTTGGGATCACCACCTATTTATGCCCGTGTGACTAGCTTTTATGTGTGATTCGACGGGATGATTTACAACCTGACTCTCTTTTAGGATGATTCATTTGAGTTCATCGAGAGCCCAGATGTGTCCCTACGGGATCACTAGATAACGTGCGTTCAGGAGCACAATAGTTATACAGTTCTTTCTTATAGGACTTTAACGAGAAGTTAACAGACATGTAACGAGACTAGTAGTGGTTCCCTTACTGAGTATAAAATTATACTCACTCTTTCTACATTTAATTTTTTTAGGCAAGGATAGAGGTAGAGGCAAGCTGGCGAATGACAAGAAGTGACAGTAGTTCGCCATAGAGGACAGTTTATGTTTTCTCCCGCATTTATGTTTTCTCCCGCATTTATGTTTTCAGTATTTGATTTACAAAAATTTATTTCAGAACTCATGAGTACTTTTAGATATTTTCTATCTATTTCAAATAGGGCTCGGACTAGTATTTTATTTATTATTATATATATAATTTTTTTACATACTTGACTTATATTTTATAAGTGGATATTTGAAGCGCTTTCTTTAAATTTTGGTATTTTATTTTATTTTAAATAAAAAGTCTTTATTTGTTTTAGTGGTAATGACTTCAACTTAGTATAAGACTTATAGATAATGTACAACTCCACCCACATACTGAAAATCAAACTAGAAGCTTCTAGTAGACTATGGTAGTGTATCAGACATTGGGAGCTCGATCTCTACTTGGAAAGTGAGAAAAACATTTGTAAGGCTGAGCTATAGAGCCCAGTGAGTGATTGGTTATAAAATTGACATTTTGATAAAACTGAACATGTGATAAACTTTTCAAACATAAAGATAAATCAGTTAAGCAAAGTGATAATCATGGTCATTTAACGAAAAAAAAATACTCAGCAAATATTTGTGAAATCTAGCAAGAAATTCATGTTCATAAAATTGTATAACTAACATGACATCACTGCGTTGTGTAAGGTTCGCCTAGCACAACCATCGTTTCATAACATTACTAACTTTTACGATGTGGCCCACCACCTCTACCAGCATCATTGTCGCAGATCTACACTTCCACGTCAACAACAAAATATAATCTATGTGCACATGGTACCATACAACCTCGAGCTCATTATCACAGTCATGTAGTCAATAGAAATCTCAAAAATCACATAGAAACATTAAAACATGCATGTTTATCTTTATCGTGCATACTCAAGCTTACTCAGCTTGTTGGTGGAGAATTGTAAATCTTAAAACAATAATACTTGTTAAAACATACTTTGCTTAAAATGATATCATTTCAACTACTTTTTAGAAACTCAATAATCATGTGCAAGTGTAAACTTCATTAAGAAATCTAAGCTTGAAACTCATTCTTGAAACGAATCACAGAAATCATGTATCATTCATAAATTCCAAATCAAGCATGTAAAACATTTAATCGTAAATAACAGTTTTAGAAATCATTTTTTAAACTTGTTTTGTCAATCACAATCTTGAGCTAGTTGGTCTGTAAACTCAGCTTATTTTCTTTCGGCCTGTCAAACAAACTAAAATTGAGCATCGAAACCCTAGATATGCTTGTCTTTCTATTATAAGCTTAAAACGATGTACTTATAATAATGTACTTAAGATAACATACTAAAAATGTTGCTAATGAATTCCAATCTTAAGAAATAAAATCACATTTTCACACTTTTTACCATAGTTTTTCAGATTCAGTACATAACGTTCAAACATTCATAACTTCCTCAATACTTTACCAAAATGGGTGTGCTTTATATCAAATTCTTCCTTTTGAATCCCTTTATAACTTACTTGAAGGAATGAAGATCATATTCTCATTGTATTCACCCATAAATCCCCCGAAATAAAGCTACTCTAAATTCCTGTGTTCTGCAACCCTCTATCCTCTTCTTGAAGTTAAACCTATTTTCAGTCATATTTGGCTCACGTTATCTTCATGGGAGTTATAGGAAATTGAATTAAATTTTTAGCCATTAGTCAGTAGGGTTTCTAATTCAACTTATACACTCTAGGATACTAAAAAAACCATAGGTTCTTCAGTTTTGCCCGAGAATTTTGTGATCTGTCTTTTCCTTCAAAAATCAATTACCTAACATCAAAATTTGTCCAAACTTCCTTCATGAAATTTTTTAGAAAATGAATTAACTTTAACTCACCTTTTATTTCTTCTTGTGTAGCTCGAACAAAATAAAAAACTAGAGGTATCACAAATGAAACAAAAAACTGCCATTGTTGTCATTTCTTGAGCTTTCCTCCATCATCTTCAACCTCAAAACACCATAACTTCTTTTATTTCTTCTTAATCTCTCCCTCGATTTTTCTTTGAATTTTGAAGAAGAAAGGATGAGAAATTGGGTTGACGATGGAATTAACACCCATATAACCAAGCACCAATTCTGCTTTTCATTTTTCCCATCTCTTTTCTTTTTCTTTTTTCTTTTCTTCTTTACTTCAAATTCTTTTTCTATCAACTTCAAAAATTAACACTAAACAAAACTAGTTTTTTTTTCATCTTCTACAATAAAGCAACAATAAACTTATTACCAATATGTAATTGAACAAGAGAGTCAGAATGTCTAGGGTTTACATGATGTCTACTATGTGTTGCTTACTTCTAGAGGTTTGTCAATTGAGTACAAGTTTTCCTCTCTCTTGTCAAGTGTACGCGAAAAGAGATGTTTTCTGAGTAAGCTAAGGTCGAACACAGGAAATCTATGTTGCCTATGGTTATATGAGTAGGTTAACTTCATGTCGTGGTTGTAAAGTATTGTTATATTCACATTATAGACTATCCTAATACTAATTACGCTATGTGAGAGAAGAATAAGATGGACGTGGATGTGACGGTTATGCGTGATGTGAACTCAGTTTGTCTAGGCGAGACGAATGAAGGAATGTATATGTATTCTAACGTGTTACAAGGTTAAATAGTTAATTGAGGCAATACAAATCATTTCTGAATTTAAAAAATAGGACGAACATTCTCTCGTCAAAGCCTTCGTCATACTTGCTCACCTTCCACGATGCAAATACTCGAAATTATTATATGATTTATATTTAATTTATTTGATCGCATTATCTATAATTCATCTTCTACCATGGTGAGCAACCTTTCAATGTTTTATCGTCATACACACTTGCATTTATGATATATATGTCAATTTGTATCGCTACACTCTCTTCATCGCCTACTTAGTAAGGTGAGTTATTACTATTTCAAGTGACAACACCCACTACTTCATTCTTTCTTTCAAATAGAATGATGCATTGAATACAACACTTAATTAAACAAAGATAATATAATACCAACATTCAAATTCTCTTTTAACTATTTCTACTTTTCACTTATCATGATTACAAAGAACAAACATGATAGAAAGATAAAGAGATAGATGAGTGAAAGTGATAATTTCTTGCATTCATAAATAAAACTTAGGGCCTTTTTGACTATGAGGTTAAAATTGCAAATACAAAATGAATAAAAATTACAGAAAGTAAAAGGGTTGATCCCTAAGCAAAATTTCTTATGCTCTTGACTCCATTTTTGTCTATTACAACTTAGGAGGAATGTGATTTGAATTCCCGACACATAACAGTCTATTTGTGTGTGTCTATCTCAAATATATTTATTTATACTTATTACTTTTTTCTTACTTATCTTATTTAACCAATTGGTTAATCTCATTAATAACACCCTTAGTTGTGGTTAATCTCATTAATAACACCCATGTGGTTAATCTCATTAATAACACCCATGAACAACTAAACTTGAGATCATGTAGTTGTCAAGTATGCATGTTTGAGATCATGTAGTTGTCAAGTATGCATGTTTGAGGAAATTAGAAGAGTTTTATGATAGAAAAAAAACATTGTCTAAAAACATTGTCAGCAATATACAATGGTTGTGCTCTACCTATCGGAGTTCCAATTAAAGATATACCTCCTATTGTCAAACATTAAACTGGAAGACCAAATTTAAGAGTTTATTAGTTAAGATATTCTAATTATAATTGAACTGCATTTTTTTTATGCATGACTCTGTACTATTTATAGAGTTTTATCACTATCTCACACAATGTAAGGTTCTATCTATGCTTTTTTTTTTTCTGTTAAATAGAAAAGGTAAAGTTCTTTTTTTTTTCTATCTTATGAGACTTTAATTTATTCTATAGACAAGCATATAATTATTCAGATACTATCTATTATTCAGATAAATAAGATAGTGAAATTTGGATAATAATTCAGTTTTTTCTTTTTCATTTAAAGAAATGACATTCTTATAATTATATATAACTAGCCTTGTGCTTGTTGGGCTGTTAAAATGTTGTATACAATTTAAATATTTTACTAAATTGTTACATTTAAATAATAAAAAAAACCTCTTTATAAAGGTTGTATTAGTTTGAGGGCTATTTAAATTTAAAAATGATTAAAAATTAGCCAGAGTTTTAGATTTAAACTCATACCATTAAAATACTTATTTATTTAGTCCACCATTCTTATTTCTTATTGCTCACTGGGAAGAAAGAAGAAAAATTTACAGCTCCTCTTCTGCATCACACCTCTCAGAAAGAAAAAAACTCCATTTTCCCAAGAAAATAAGAAAACAAAGAAATCAAAAGTAAAAAATGGGAGTTCTAAAAACTGCGGAAGGAGAAAAGTCGAGAAGGTGCTTAGAACCAATCCAAGGCTTCACAATCACAACCGAATCAAAAACTTTCCTCTCCCCATTTTGAATCCCCAAAATTCTCAAATAGTATTTCGTTCCCGACACCACTTGCCTCTCCGCCGCAACTACCGCCGTGAATTTCACCTCACCCCCGCCTCCCATCCTACGATTGTACTCCTCCACGCTGAATCTTCCTAATCGCTGCACCTCCTCGTTCCTCTTCACGTCTTTAATCTCCATCCTTCCTCCTACTTTTCCCCCATATCCTTCCACCCCCACCAAAGCCACCGCCGCCGCCGCCACCACTACCACCATGACACTCAATTTTGTTTTCTCCATTATTTAATTCCAGTGTTCTCTTTCTTATTTTCTTCGTAGAAATAGGGGAGAGGGAGGGTTTATATTAGTGAAGAAGATTGGGGTTGTTTGGACACGCTAATAAGGAAACCAGATGTGGGGATAGCGGCGTGCCGCGTTTTTTCTGGACAAATCTCAATGCAGACAAAATGTATTTTGGAATTATTTAATTTATTTCCAATATCGATGCACATTCATGAACCTTTGTTTTCTTTTCTTCTTCTTTTTTTTTTTTTTTTTTTTTCTATTAGTGATTTGATTTTTAAATTAAAATATTATTCACCCGTTAATTCGATAACAAGGTAACTTTATAAAAATAGATAAGAGATCACTCTATTTTACTAATTCTTTTCACAACTCTTTTAAACCACAATTTTTCATTACATACCATTAGTATCTATTAATTAATTTAAAATAAAAACATTCATTCTTTAGACTAAAGGAGATTAAAGGGATTATTTAAAAACAGAAAGTAAAATTATAGCCTTATAAAATTCAGAAACTAAATTTAAAATTAAAAGACTTATAAATATAAAGTAGATTGATGAAAAATACTATTATCATTTTAAGAAAAAAAAGAATTAATAAGAAATTAGTTGATCTTACTATACTACTATACAAAGAAAAAGAAAACCGGCATATTAGGTAATAGCAAGATTAGTATTTCGAACTTTTTATCACAATAAAAAATAATAACAATGATAATAATTTGAGGGTGTTGTGTTGGGGTTGGGAGATAATTAGATAAGAGATGGGGACGTAAGCGAGAGGGAATAGGAATGGGGATACTGTGGGTGTTGTGATGCTTTCTTTTAAATTCTCCTCTTTCTTCGCCAACACACACTTCAAATTCATCCTCTGCTTGCCACCTCCCTTCTATTTGCATGCCTCCAAATTTTCATTTCAATCTTTCTTTTTCTTTTCATAATATAATATTTCTAACTTCCTATTATTATTATTATTATTATTATTATTATTATTCATTTTCTAACACTATCAAAACGTTTTCATATTTATCCTATTGCTATAATTACTTTTTTTTTCTTTTTCATTTTACAACTGTATTTTCTGTTTTCACGCCTTTCGATCATATTTTCCTGACCTTGCTAACATGACAGCACAATAAATGTAGAAAATTTCGCCCTATATTTTACACCAATTTACCTTCGGTTAAATATGAGTTTCTTCATCATTATTTTAGATTTTGATTTTTCTTAACCTTTTGGAAATAGATTATCAAAGACTGGATCAGACCATACTTGAGTTTCTTTGGAACGGCAACTCTCTCCATTTTTATCCTCAAACACATTTACTCCCTTTAATTGGACTTTTTTTTTATTAGAGAGTATGTATTTTACTTTGAATATTGAGAATATATTCTAAAAGAGATAAACACAAGTTATAATAATTAAGTTCATAAGACACATATTTATTATTTCTAAAAATGTCAAACAAAGCCTATACTATATATAGAAGAGGTAAAATAAAAATCTAAAAAAAAAACTACACAAGTAAGACTTGACTCAAGTTGGAAGGAGGGCTTATAAGTACAACTACCACTAACTTAACTACAAATATTAAACAGTAATTAGTTTTCTTTATATATACTATATAAAGACGATAAAGTTGAGGGGGCGAGTCTCACTGGGCCTATACTAAATCCGTCAGTGCACTTGATGCACCGAATACCTCTTAGGCCTTGATACAGTTTGATATACTCGAAACACTTTGATACACCTAAAACACTTTGATACTCCTAAAACACTTTGATACACATAATACTTCTTATTACACTTTATTATTCTCAATACACTTGATGCCTTTTAGGCCTTGATACACTTGACTAGTTTGATAAACTTAAATGTTTCACTGATAAGTTTAATACACTTGATGTACTGCTAATAAATTTGTTATGTTTCACTGGTACACTCAACAAATTTGATACGCTTGATACACATGATGTGCTGCAAATACACTTGGTATTTTTCATTGATACACTTTATATGCTTGAAGTCCTACTGATACACTTGGAAACTTGATTGATATACTTGATAATGATTCACTTTACTAATATATTGTTGATACATACTTGATAACGATACACTAAGTTATATCGTTCATACGCTTTAATAACACTAGCTACAATAAATTGCCCAAAATTTGAAAAAAAATGAAAATCACGTAGTAAATATATCAACCAATTAGTACATATAATATAAGTACATCACAACATAGACCGATATACAAAATAGATACATAGTAAAACCAAAATAGAACCAATGTAGAAAAATAAAACAAAATCATTTGAAATCAAATTCAACTCCAAAATACACATCGAAGAAAATAGAGAACAATCACAAACAAAGTTAAATTACTCCGATCAACAACTATTATATATATTTCATATTGCAATTAATGTACCGTTGATATCCTAAAATCAAGATTAATACAATATAGAATAAAAGAACTTGTGGATGCATAATAGCAGAATACCCACTACAAAACCAGAGAAAAAAAGTAGAACAATAAATAAAACTTAAAAAATATTCATACAAGCGATTCAAGAAAGAAGAAGAAGAAGGAAAAGATGATGAAAACCTTCTTATCAATTTTGGACACCAATTGTAATCTACCGATGAGGAAGAATAAGATAGAACAAATTGTTTTTTTCGTATAAGAAATGATGATCAAGGCCTTAAATAGGGGAGAAGAAGTAAGAGATAATTAAGACATTAAAAAGAGAGAAAGAAATAAGTTATTGAAGGGTAGTTTGAGAATAATAACAAATTTAAGATTGAGAGTATTTTTAAAAAATCGAAATTTTGTCATATTTGTAAAATTATAAAAGAACCTGTTATATTTGTTATAACAAATATTCTCAAAATGATACCATTTTTTCTAATTTAATTCCATCATTTTTCTTCTCCAATATAGCATTGATTCTTGTATAATTAAGAAAGTCTTATAAATGCGCGTGAAAATTTAAACCTATTAAAATGATGCATTAACAACGGTCTTAAAACAGAAGTCTAATCAGACTATAAAGTTTAAATTGATATATTAATATTAGTTGCAAACAAACTCAAAATTTTATGAAGGACAAATTGATTTTTTTTAATAACTAATAAATTACAAATAAATAAAATAATTATTTACACAAAAGACACTTTTAAATATAACAAAATGAAAAAAAAATATTTACAAAATATACTAATAAATTTCTATCAATTATATCTATTAGCAATATTGATAGATACCGGACTCTAAAATTTTACTATGTTTTATAAATATATTATTTAGTTGTTATGTAATTTACATAATTATCCTTAAAGAATAAATATGTGGCTATATATATACATGTATATACATGAAACATCAAACTTATATAAAAATTTACTTGAGAATTATAATTTTCACAAATGATTCAACTCTTCCCTTAAAGCATCTCTATCATATCCTTTTCTTTCCCTCTTCTTATTTCTTCTTTCATTTTCTCTAACTCCCAAACTATTCCTTCAATCTTCACTTCAATGGTATCATCACTTATCTCAAAAGCACTCTCCACCACCCTGACAAGCCTCCACAAACTCGCCACCATTATCACTCCGCCCCCTTTCCTCTCCGCCACCACCTCCAAAACCAACGCCACAATGGCTACCACGCCATCCACGACGCAACCTGGTCGTCTAAAAAACGAACGACCCAACCCCAGCATCAGAGCTGCCGTCTTTGCAGAGAGAAAGCTCAAGATGGAAATGCTCACCCAATGAAAGTACGAAGCTTTTTCTTTATCTTTCCCGTGTGAGCCACAAGATATTAAGGAAGACGAAAGTTCGAGGACGGTGATGATAAGGTCCATTACGAGGAGAAAAATGGTGATGATATGAGCAGGTGTGGATTCAAGGAAAGTGATTAAATGGACTCTCCATGACGAAAATGCGTCAAAGTTATTTGGAATGGGGGAGAAGAAGAGAGCTCGCCATTTTCGACGTCTTTCATAGAGCTTCACGACGTCATGAATAGATGATTCTAAGGATTCTATGGTGGTGGCCGTGGTAACGGATTGCAGCGGAGATGAAGAGTTTAAGAAGCTGGAGAGAATAGCCATGGAGGGGGATGAGCTTGAGTTGTGATACCAATGGAAGGGATTTAAAGTTTAAAAATGGAAATGGAAATGAAAAATGTTAACATGGTGTGGAGGTTACGTTAGGAGATCATGTGGCCGCCTTCAAAATCAAGTTGTGTGGGGAAAGGTAAATTAAATGCTTAAAGCATAATTTTTATACAACAAGCTTCTACTCCATTTTCCTAAAAGCACTTCTACTAAATTCCACCATACAATAGTCATATCAACATAAAACTTATACTATCAATTTTATGATATCTCATATATTATTAAAAGAAATTACATCTCACTTTTACAAATTATATAGCTCTCACACATTCGAACATACGGATAATCTAATTTATAAAAGATAAGAAGTTTAAGAATGAATTCAAAATTGTAATAGTTGTTCTACTCTGCTATGTTTTAAATATACTAGTTTATTACTGTGTGCACGTGTATATTTTTTTAACTTTAATTATATATTAATATTTGAATAAAATATTATAAATTACGTATAGTTAAAACTAATTCAAATTGACATTTATATCTACATATATGGTAATACATTCTTATGTTTAATATATATTCAACTACAAAATATTTTTTAAAAAAACATAAAAAATGGTAAAAATTACAAAATATGTACACGTGAGAGATTATGTGGACTTGTTTTTAAAAAAAAAATGTTGAGAGACATAAAAACTAAAGAAAAGAGTTAATTGAAACAAAAAATAAATAAAATTAATTCAGCCACGAAAAATTATTTTGAAAACATTATATTTAATTTTGTCACAATTGTACAAAAAATTATCAAATAATGAAAGTGAATAATAAAACCTTATTTGTCGATTTTCATTTTATTCATCAATTAACGCTCTAAGTTTTATTTATCAATTATCCTCAAAATTAAGCACGTCTGAAACTTGTAGTTGGATAGGTCTGTACAGAAAAATGGAAATTAGATCCCAATTTCAATCCCATCAAGAGGGGACAAGCCTATCTCGCCACACGTTGTTCGTTTCAGTTGCACAATCATTGTGTTAACGCAAGACACATTTCAAATCCAGGCCCTCAAGTGGGTTGATGTACCTCAAGAGTACATCGAGGTCATCAAGACGAGTAAGTTTGTAAATTATTTATAAACATATATCTTGAACCTAAATATGTAGAAGACTACTAATCCTTATGTACTTTTGTTTTGTAGCAATGATTTATGCTCGATTTTGAAAATTGAGCACTTACTCGTTTTGTTGAGCATAAAAAATACTCAGCACGTGGAAGGAATTCGAGGGAGATAATCATCAATATTTCAAGCAGTACAACGACCTTGAAGAAGCACGTGCAAACGTATAACCGAGATTGGTGAATCGCGTGTAAGATTGACACTTTCTTTGCGATCATTACATGACTTGAAAATTTCAGGTGATTTATATTTGTCTACTTTAATTTGATTTAACAGTACTCATTTTTGTCGTTTGGATGTACGTTTTGATCATTGTTTGAATGTAGGAGCATTCAAGGGTCAATAAGGTTGCTAGAGTGAAGAAATATTATAACCACAAGAACGGATCCAAGTCATTCCTTCAACAACAACATGAGCTCGCTGAAGAACGCGGTTGCTCAGTGACTGTGTCTAGTTGTTCAAAGAACTGCACGCCAATAGGACTCACGAGTTCGTTTCACAGGCAACAACGGATACACATGTAAGTTTTATAAAAACTTTTTATTGTACTTTCTATTTTAATTCTAATCATCTTACAACTTACAACTTGTATTGTGCATAATCAAATGATGAAACTCCAGTCCCAGCCCAACCTAGAGGGTTCTCAACCACTCTCTGGAGACGAGATATACGATATCGTATTGGATAGACGATCGGGCTACTCAAAAGATCTTGGTTGGGGCCCTAAGCCAAAGTCCCGAAAAAGTACTGCTTCCAATTCTCCCTCCTCTTATGACCAAGAGATACACTTCAAAGAGGTTAGCAAACTAAAGGCTAACCTTGAGAGCGCTACCCCCCCTAATTGAAGAACAACGAATAAGGGAGGAGGAGTGTGGTCGACAAATTGTAGAGATGAGAAAGATGATCGAAGACATGAGTCAAACCTAGAGAGAATCGTGGACACGGTTGGGGTATGTATATTTTTCAACTTTTAATTTTTTAAATTTCTCATCTATAATATATATCTAACTCTACTAATTTTATGTTATTTGTAGGTTTGGAATTCTTTCTTTTGACGTTCGCGAGCTGAGATTTTAGGAAATAGGTATAGCTTTTTTTTAATGTCATCGTTTTGAACAATTTGAACAACTTGAACAACAATATTAATTGTAATTTTTATTAGACATTTGGATTTCGTAATATTGTAATTTTATTATATAAATGGTAAATTTTTTATTTTAATAATTTGTTATAAATTTTAATTGTTGTCTTCCGAAGCAGAACCAAAAACAATAACTCACGATAACAAAAAATAAATAAATAATTAAATAATTAAAATATATAAAAATTTATCCCGACACATAACATTCATTGACATAAGGGAATTCCCCCGATGTCCTTTCCATGGCGTTGACGACAACTTGTCGGAACATCATTATCTTCGACGTGTGGAGGTGACATTGGGCGTACCCCATTGCCGACGTTATTTAGACGTCGACATTGAGTGCGTCGAGGATAAGGCACGCCCGACGTCATCCCTTAGCACGCCGGCCAAAGTTCTTCCAACTTATTACTTCCAACATTCTTGTCGATGGAATTTTCGACGTCGGAATAACCTTTGCCCACGTGTTTTTCCATTTTGTCCGATGTACTACAACGTCGGCAATACCCACGATCATTGTAGTGTGTTTTTCTTTCGTTTTTGTTTGTATAAGATATGAGTCAAGTCTAACTTTAGTAATTGTTTAATATGCGAATCATTTATTTATTTTATTTAAAATGATAATAACTAAATAATTTATAGATTAGATTGAAATCTATCATTTAATTGTGTTTGTAACTTTCTTTTTCTTTTGTATTCTCATAGTACGAAAGCATCAGCGTATAATTATGCCAAGCATAAAAAACTGAAATAAAACTATAACTAATTTTGTTAGTTTATTATTTTCTCAATCTTGGAAAATTATTAAAACATAATCATAATAATTTAAATTAAAAAAAAAAACCCTTAATCATAATTCTTTTCCTTAAATTTTTTTTATTAATTATATTTATTGTTTTTTTTTACTTCATATTATCGTTTGTCATAGTTTATATTTTTTAATTGTGGATAGATTTATGCCTCTCTTTCCAGCCAATTTGAAGATTACTAAGCAACACTGCTTGAAAATTAAATTAATTAGTGAGATATACCATACTATATAATTAAGAAATTAACATAAAAATAAATAAAAAATGAAGATTGTGACTCATCTATATTTTTAATGATAATAATAACAATAATAACATACGAGGATCTTTGGAAAAAGACAAAATTAGGTTGATCCGTTTGTATAATACTTTGCATTGTTGAGGTCAATTAAATTGGATTGTGCTAAAATAGCATTATGTGATACATCTTTAATAGTTCATGTTTAACTGATCTAATATGATCACATGAATAAAAGTTGAATAAAAGTATTTCAGTGCACAATCCATCTACCTCAAGTATTTTGTTAAAAAAAATAAAGAAAAGAAATAAGTTTTAAGGGCTTGAAAATGAACAATATTTGGACCTTTTTATAACCTTTAAATTATGATTCAAATCTCTAATTTTGGTTAATATTATTATATTTAAACTGATTAAACTATGCTCTATTGACTAGTGTCTAGTATTTAATGAAAATTAACAAGGGGGTGTTTTGAATTATTTACAATTGTTGTATATATGCAGTTATTTATCC
Source organism: Cucumis hystrix (assembly GCA_025688845.1). Lineage (NCBI taxonomy): Eukaryota > Viridiplantae > Streptophyta > Magnoliopsida > Cucurbitales > Cucurbitaceae > Cucumis > Cucumis hystrix. The sequence continues at coordinate 3,373,625 of CM046885.1, read as the reverse complement.
ACATGAGTACTTCATTTCACTTGAGAGATTAACTAATAAATTTAGAGCATGATTTCATTTTCTAATAATGTTTAACTAATCTCGATTAACTTACTACACTAATTTGTTTGAATTGTATGAACTTAAAAATAAACCACATTTTATAATAATTTCACCCACTTTAAGTATCAAATTGCTAATTAATACAGATGCTTTCTTTATTAATAATCTTTTAGCCTTTCAAAAAAATACTTCTAAAATCTTCTAGCTTCCAAATTAGTCAATTAAAACAGTTTTAAGGAGGTAATTCAATAGATCCTCTCTAAGAAAACACAAATAATAATAAAAATAAATAAAGCAATTAAAAGGGGATGCATTTTTAGAACTAAATTAAGTGTATATTAATTTTTTTAATACTTCTATTTAATTAGCAATAATTTAACACATACATCTTATAAATTAAACTAAATTTTTATTATATTCGTAAATCTTTTTTATAATACTATCTACAAACTTTGATTATATGATTCATATATTCTGAACTCCTAAAAAAATAGTTAATCGTAAAGTGTTATTATTAATTCAACTTAACTAAGAAAATATAATCTGTTTAAAATGTTCAATAGAACAAAACTTAGTTTCAAACTCATATTTGAGCACCTTTGTATTTTTCTTTTTGTATTTTTGTAAAAAAGAAAACAATTAACAAGAGACCTTAGCTATAAACAAATTCATCAAATTCCACCATACATATGATACAAACACCATTTTTTTTTCTCCTTACCAGTGTTGTTTAATAAGGAGAAGAGGGCATCCTTAAAATCATCAAAGTATAAGCATTGAAGGGGAAGAAAAGAAAGCAAAATGAAAAAGAATTATAAAATCATGTCGTGTGTAGAAGAGCAGCCTGAGTTTGAGCAGCCATTGAAAGTTCAAATTGCCTAAAAGAAATGGAAGGAAAAGAATGAAGAAACTCAGAAGGAACAAAGTGATTGAGATTATTAATATCCCAATTATTAGGGTTAATATTAGGATTAGGGTTAGGGTTTGTAGTTGTAGAGCCATCCAATCCAATATGTGTCACATGCTTCACATCTGTTGGATATCCAATCTCCATGTCCACTTCCTCTATTTCTTCATCTTTTCTCAAAACTAGGGTTTTTTTTTTCCACAAAGAGAGATCAAAATTCAGTTTTCCACTTCTTTTCCCTTTAAGAATATATGTTTGTGGATAAAAGAAAGCATAAAGAAAACAAAGAAACACAAGAGATATACACATCTACGAGTGATTCTAAACATATTTCTAATCCTAGAGAAAGAATCAAGTACATTATTTTTTTTAATTCTTTCTTCAAATATTTTAATTATCTTGGAAAATGATTAGGACAAAAATTGAAAAATCGCAATATATCACAGATATACTAAAATTGAGTTTTTTTTTTCAAAATAAATAATTTTCCACCTTAAATTTTGAATTAAAATTGTGAATCAAAATTTTCCACAATTTAACATGTTCCGATTTATTAAATTGAAAACCTACCTCTAATAAATCCCAAAATTCACACAAAATATTAACCTTTTCCAAAATCATTATTACATTAATTTCCAAAATTTAATTTCAATGTACTCCAAATTCTTCTCTCAATTTATAATCAAAGATTTACCTTATTAAATTGATTTTTTTTTAAAAAAAGAATAATATTTACCCTAAAAATGATCAAACATTTTCCATTGACTTATTACATCATTTCACCTCAAACTTTAATTGAGGTGATTTTGCTTTCTTCAAGATCCAAAATTTCATTTTCTAAAAAAAAATTTGAGAAAATATCATATATTAAAATTTTACCTCTTTTAAAATATTTTCTATTAGATTTTCACGTCACTTTACCATTTAAATTTTCATTTCTAAGAAAAACAATTTCCAACAATGACATAGATTAGTTTTCACCTTTATCAAAATCTTTTCATTCAATTTTCACATCACTTTACCAATTCAATTTTTCATACATCCAATTATGTTAGAAAATTTTACCATATTGACTTGGGAACAACATTGTGGTTATTACCAAATAAATTGTAGCTAGGACCTCCTAGATTATCTCTTTACTTTTGAGTCGTCTATTTACCATCATTTTGTATGCCCTAGTAAATATTCAATTCATAATCAAATTTTGGTCTTGATTATTATCTAAAATTTTACTATCGATCATATTTGATTTCTATTTATTGATTTATATGCCTAAAATCATAGTTTATCACTTCAATGAACTAGTTCTAAAATTTCTAAAATTTCATGATTTCCATGAATTTTCTAAGAATATCTGTTATATCCGTAAATTTGAATTACTGAAAATATGGATAAAGATATTTCGATTCTTGGGTGTAACCTAACCCACACCTAATAAGTTACATCTTTCCTTTTTACACAAAATAGTATATATATATAAAAAATTCATTTAAAAAATTGCCAGTAGTCGATTTTTTATTGGTTAACTGTTGTAGGAAGCGTCCAGATTTTAGAGGGAAATAAAAAAGATTGGTGCATTTTATTATTCAAATGATATTGATTTGTTCATGTGATTATTTATGTAAAAGTGTTTATTTTTCTTATTTTGTAGTCTTTGGAAGGGTTTTTTTTTGCTTCCAGAAAGTTAGGTAAAATTTGTTGGTGGGTACGTCTGAGTTATTTTTGTTTAATTACTTGGGATTTTGTTCTCACAATTGGGAAGGGTTATTTGATTTAAAACAGAAATGGCAGGCCAGCTACTTTTTTTTTCTTTCTTTTCTTGAAGTACTGATCCAAACTCCTTTTCATCAAATGTATGCTATATATATATATATATGCGCTTTTGAGGCAAATAATATCATTTAAGGGAAGTTTACTTTTTATTTAATTCTTAGATTTTATAAGTCTTTCATTCATTTTAAATAAACCATTGGGTAAAGAAATATTTAATAAGAAAATATTATTAGGAGCCAAGGTAAACTAGAAGAAATAGTAGAAGAAATATTTAAGAGTGTGTTTGAGATTGATTTTTAGATAGTTAAAATCACATTTTCTCTTGTCAAAATAATTTAGAAAATTCTAAAATTATTTTAAGCTGATTTTAAAAAAACCTAAAATCATTTTAAATTGATTTTGGAGAAATTAGTTGATTGATTGATTTTTGTCAAGTGATGGACCAAAAATCAACCTAGAAATGGTTATCCTAATTCATTTGTGTAAACTATTGTTGGTTAGTTATTCTTAATTTTTTTTTTTAATTCTAAACGTTGTAAGGAAATATGACATTGTCTCTTGTGAAATTATTAATAAAACAAACCATTATGTATGTTTTGAATTTTCTTTAAATATCTATTAAAAACATTAGTTTTACTCAAAATATCAACTATATTTAACAATAAAATAAGTAAAAATAGATATTTAACTTAATTATTTGTTAATAGAAAATACAATTTTGAGTAATTGGGTAACTCTAGATAACTAACGGTCCAAACCAAACATAATAATTGAAAATCATTTATAAATATATGAAAATCTTTCTCAAGTGTTTGGTACCAAAATTAAGTGTACCTAAATCTCTTTTTCTAAAATTGCTAATTCAACTAAAAATATCTATTATAACTAGTTGATCTAAAAAAACGAATCCAGGCTTTTCACTAGATGAATAAAATTAAGTTTTTAAAAGAGGCATTTTAAAAAACAACATAATATTATAATTATTTACAAAATGTATAGCAAAATTCATCCAATTCTATTCATAACCGTTTTCTTTTTAAATTATTGAGAGATTTTTAAAAAATACAATAATTGATCAACTATTTACGACCAATGGCAAAATTTTAATCCAAGCCAAAAATGGATAACCAAAATTTTAACCCAATACAAAGTATTCATTTTTTTTTGTTATAGGATGTACTTTCCATTTTTTTTATTTGGTGTAAATTTCCTCTTTTAGTTTTCAAAACGGAGTTTTTTTCATAAAAAAATAGATTTTGGAAATTGTTAGAAAATTGACCAGATAACAAAACAAAATATTTCATTTACTTAATTATAAAAAATAAAAATAAAAGTAAATTAAAACAAAATATTTATCAAACCAATATGCACCTATTTTCAATTTTGAAAAAAAATGCGACAATATAAGTGCTTCAAAATTAATAGTACGAAAAATAAAATTTTAATCACAAAAAAAAAAGTGATTCTTTTAACGAGAAAACGATTTTAAATGTCAAAATCACTATCAAACACCACAATTCTGAAATGGTTGAGTGAAAAACAAAATATTATTAAATTAATACTATGTTGAGTGGGTGGTTTACTATTATTATTATTATTATGAGTAGTAGTAGGTTGAGTTAGTTGAGTTTTAAAAATTAAGTCAGATAAAATAGGATATATTTTTAACTTCCAAAAAGTTTAACATAATAAGAACATAATTTTTAAAATTTCAGGTCATCATCAGTGAACCAAAATTTTAAAAAGGTCACCATTATTCAATTTTAATAATGTTTTTTAGTGGATATGTATTATTAAAATATTGTAATGCTTTCAAAGTATATTGAGAATTTTGAAACATTAGATAACAAATTTTTAAAATGGCCAAATGATCAAGTTAAGTTTCTCTATATATATCATAATTTGGAATTATATATTATTATAAACTTGCAAAATTTTCATAAATCACATATACCATTATAAAACGAAGAATCACATGATATGTTTAATTATTTCAAGACAGATATATCCTACGATTATTCATAAGCAAGAGAGAGTTGAAGATATAATTAATGAAAGAAGATCGAACAAAAGAAATTAATTGATTTAAAACTTACCAAATAATTGGGAGAAAGTTTTGAGGCTTCTAACCAACTTATGAACTCCATTTGATATGTTAGGCAAAACAAATAAGAAACCAGAAGGGTTTTTCATTTTCACTTCTGAAGTTTTATTTTCACTTTCTTCTCTTCCTAAAATAAAAGTAAATAAATAACCCAACACATTGGTTTTATTTTCCAATAAAACAGGAAAAATGGGAAGAAAAGAAACAAAAACAAAAGATCTTACTTGCAATTGCTACCCTTGTGTTTACTTCCGGACCAACACCTTCAAGCTCTCGGATTCGAGTTGTGGAAACAAAGGTGCTTGTCGCGACACTAGAGCGAGAAGCACAACCTGAGAAGAAAGGAAGAGATACAAATTTTTGAATGGCTCTCATGGTTTTGGAGAAGAGGAAAAGTAGAATGTGATTAAGTGAAGAATGTTGAGAAGGAAATGATGATTAAGAAGGTAATTGTGTTTTGTAATTAAGGGTATGGAAAGTAAGCAAAACATAAGAAAAAGGGTGAGAGAGTTTGTTATGTTAACAAAAGCTAAGGTGGCTTTAGAAGCAAGACAGAATGATTTTACATATGGAACAAAAACAAGACCTACTTCAAAAAGTTTGGTGCTTTGAAGACAGAGAAGCAAAGAGAATCTTCAATTATGGGAGTGGGTATTAGTTAGAAAGTTAGTTCAACAGTGCAACTCAACCTAATATTACACATTTTTTTTTCTTTCTATTAGAATTTGATTGGAGGTGTAATATTATTGTAGGGTTTAGGGTTGGGCCTATTGGGCTAAGATATGTAAACATCAAAGTTGAGATCAGGTTTTAATTAAACTTTGAGTGACTCTTGAAGATGAAGGCAACCAATGGATTTCACTTGCTTCAATTCATATTTGATTGTGAAAGAAAGATATGGTTATTCCCTTAATCTTGACTCAATCATATACTAACAAACATTGAATCAATATCAGAGTGAAGAGAAAGGAATTTCTGTTTTAGTTCTTTGTTTCAAATATTAAGTGAGGTTTAAGTTTTCAATTGTGGGTCACTCTTTGGATTTACATTTGGTCTTTCCTTCTCTAAAAAAAAATATATACAATACTCTTTTGTAAATATAAACGTTTATCTCTAAACCAAGTTATTTGCACTATTAGAAAAAACGTGGAAATTAAAAGATTTATGTTTTAAAAAAAAATTAAAAGCATATCCATGAGAAAAAGATGTATCTTATCTATAATGTCACATCACACTACATTTAGCTTATTATGTATAAAGTAAATATTGTTTATCAAATCTACCCAATCAATTGAGAAAATTTTCATAACTCATATCGATACTTTTTCAGAGTCACATCTATAAATGATAGGGCATTCTTGAACTAAAATGGACATTTTAGAGTATCAAAATTAAAATTAAAAAAATAACAATAGTAAGGGAAAAACATATTCAAATCTTTTGATGTCACACTTTGACACCAACCCTAAGTATTCATACCATATTCGATATTAACCATAATTAAAACTAAAAGTGTTGTCTTGTACGCAAAAGAAAAAGGGAAACTAATTTCGTGACAAGGAGAATGATGATGTGGAGACCAATTCTAGCTCACCAAGAAAAAAAAAAAAAACGAGGGACATGTTTTGATCCACCTTTGCAATTAAATTTCCATGCTCCTATTGCTCCTTTCTCTAACAGTTTTGTTGTTGCTCAAAAGTTGCATAGAAGAGAAGGTGAGAAGAGACTAAAAAATTAAGGTAATTTTGGATTTTATTATCTTAACTTTTATTTATATTAAATTTATTGGTGTTGTTTTGAGTTAATTGAATCATAATTATTTGGTTTTGTGAAAATTGAAATTAACTAAATATTTGCTGGATGAATATTTAATTATTTAGAGGATTTAGATTTTGACATTTTTTTAAGGATTAAATTAAGTTGTTTGATAGGTGGTTTTAATTATAATTGAGGTTTTTTTTTATGGAATTGTGGTTAAAAAGGGAACCTTGAACAGTGTGCCATGTTAAACTCATCTTCTTCCTCATCAAAACCCTAGTTTTGTCGTCTGCCTCCCTTGTCAATTTTTCCTCTCTCTGTTCGTCGCTGCCCACTGTCGTCTTCCCTCCACGAGCTACGTCCAGTCATCTGCATGAAGGTCGTCTCAGTCGAACCATTTTTTGTCACGCATGAAGCCGTTGTTCGAAGTATTCTAGCCGTGTGTCCACGACGAAGCTCCTGAATTTGTTCCAGTCACGTTGTAGCTCCTCTGCATCGCTCGAGTCGAGTTTTTAGTCACCGAGTTGAGTCTTGTTTTTTGTCCAAGTCGCATGCCTCCCTTCCCTTTTTTTTAGCTGAGCCGCAAGGTATTCTGCCCCCTTTCTTTTAACCATTTGAGCCATTTTGGTTAATTTTGATGATTTTTTTTTATTGGATTTTAGGTATACCCATCAAATTTTAATTTTGGCTCAGTTAACTTTGAATTTAACTTGAAGATTTTCCTCGAAGCTTCAATTGGCTAAATTTTTGGAGATTTAATCTTGAAAATTTTCCCAATCAAGGTTGAATTGGTTTTAACCTCAATTTTCTATAAGTTAGTTTGGGAGAATTTTTGGATGAAAGCTATAATCCTTAATTTTACTAATTAAGGTACTAAAATTTTCCCTGTATGATTAGGATGGAATTATTTGAAAATTATTTGATTGTTAGTTAGGAAATAATTATTCTCTAATCTCTCAGCTAAGAGATTTTACCACTGGACATTCGAATATAAATTTAAGAGCTTGCATGTACTTACTATTATGCATTGACGGTAGCTAAAATGCATAATGTAATGTTGTAGTTGATGACTGATATTATATGATGATTATGATGTTATATGGATTACATGATTATGAACTTTATGATTGATATTTCATGTCATGTTTATGATGTTTGCTACATACTTGGGACTGTGGTGTCTATGTTAACTTTGACTATTAGGATATGTTTATGATTATTGGGTTTAGATAATATAAATTACTCTCATAACCAATAGTTTTAATATGAATCCAATTCACATTAAATAAGTATTTGAACTCATTCAAATATTTTATCTCTCATAAATTAATTTTGAATCACATCCAAAATTAAATTTATATAATAAAGTTTGATTAAAATATAAACTTTATATTATAATGTATCATCATACTTTATACTAATTTTCAAATTTGAACATTTCAAATTACAACCAATATAAATAAATCTCATTACCCTTTTAATCTAGTAATTAGATATAAACAAATCACTTAATAACATATAAACGATAATGTTAATTATTATAAACGATCATTTTACAAAATCTATGCGATAATGTTATACTATTTAAATGATTGTGTAGTTAATTCAAAACATTTACATGTAAATGTTTAATGAGTATAAAACAGAGAAATGTTCAAAAGCTCTTTACATTTATTGTAATTTTATTACATGTAAATGTCATTTGCCTTCGTCAAACCAACTTTTCATTACATAAATGTTATGAAAATGGACATCGAAAATATGTAAATGTTTATGGACAAAATGTGTGCATAATTTTCACCATCCAAAAATCATAAACAAACTTCATCTAGAAACTCAGGAATTTTGATGCTCTTATCTATCGTTGTCAAACCAATTTTCCAGATTCAAGCCATTATCTTTTATTGTTAAGCCAACTTTTCATTCTCACATCTGGATCTGGAAGCTTATAACCAACCATTTTCCATCATCTAGAGTCTGAAGAGACTTCAGAATCTAGGAAGTAGATAAGAACTTATCGTAGTCCCTTCAAGACATTTTCGGAATCACCATTATAGTTTCGTTGAAGAGAAGCAATCCAACTTTCACAGTATCATCACGACCACAACATCTTGTATGTTTCTATCTCTTTCTTCTAGATCTTGTTGTTTTTTATCCAAATTGCAGCATCTTGAACCACATTTTGTGAGAATCGCATGCCTTTTTCCCTTTTTAAATGTTTGAGAGGAAAAGTTTGGAAACTCTAATGCTAATGGTTTGAGAGTATGCGTTTTAAAGGAAGATGAAGGGACTAAAAAGTAGTGTGTTAAGCAATTCCAAAATTGGGACTAAAAGGTTAATAAATACGAATTTATTATTTTACAACACGGGAATTGAGCATTTGACCAAAAAACCCTAAACTGTACGCATCGTTGCCACGTGGACTTAGTCTCTTCATCCAATATCTAAGCAATCGTAATTAAATCTAAATGATCTCGTAATTAACATCTAAACGATCATATTATTTACTGTAAATGATTTTGTTATAGAAGTTTAAATAAGCAAACAAATATCAAAACGATCATGTTATTTAATCCTAATGATTTTTTACTTAAGTGAAAACGATCTTTAATTATATCTACATGATGTTGTCATTGCATGTAAACACTAAGCATTAAACTATAATCGTAAACGATCTTGTCAACACATGTAAACGATCATTAAATAATATCTAAACGATCGTTTTGATAAAGCTAAACGATCGTGTAGTGTACTATAAACAATCGTTTATGTCAATAAACAGATTACATCTAAACAATCCTGTCATTACATGTAAACGCTAAACATTAAACCATAATCCTAAACATTCCTATCAACACATGTAAATGATCATTAAATAACATCTAAACGATCCTTTAGATAAAGTTAAATGATGTTGTAGTGTACTATAAACTATCGTTTATATAGGTAAACGATCTAGTAATTAAATATACATGATCTTGTAATAACATCTAAACGATCATGTTAGTTATTGTAAATGATCACTTTATTATATCTAAGTGATGTTGTTATAGAAGTTAAACAATCAGATTTAAATGAGACAAATAATATAAAAATATTTTTACCATTGTACTACAAGCTAAAAATGTAGTAAAAAAGCACAAAGATCGTATAATAAGAAACTTGCAAAACAGATTAGAAAGAAATTCACAAATTAGTAAATTATAAAACAATCAAAAGTTCTTTTACATTTATTGTAAATGTTATTACATCCAAATGTTACAGAACATGTAAATGTTATCTGCCTTCTTCAAACCAACTTTCCATTACATGCAATATGTTACGAAACATGTAAACTACACATCTTTTACATGTAAATGTTATATGCTTTGTAGAGAAGTTCCAAGGTCACATAACTTCATAAGAGCTTACCATATTTAAAAAAAAAACATCTTCGGAAACACCATCATCGTTTCTAAACAACCAAAGATGAAGAAGAAGCAGTTTAATTGTTGAAGACACTACTAAAGAATGGCTACAACGACTCAAATATCCCATCTTTTTTGTAGCCAAACAACATCATTATCTTCCGTTTTGAAACTCATCCTTTTCCAATTTGGGTCAGATGAGGCTTCAGAATCAAGGAAGTTGATAAGAGCATACCATAGTCTTTTATAAACGTTTTTGGAAGCATCTTGTATGTTTTTTCCTTCTTCTTCTAGATCTTGTTCTTCTTGGTCCAAATAGCAGCTTCTTGAACCTCAACATCTTGAACTTTGTTTTATCAATGGGAACAGGTTTGAGAGAAAAAGTTTGGAAACCCTAAACCTAATTGTTTGAGAGCACAAATTTTAAAGGAAAATGAAGAGTTTTTTTTTTTTTTTTTTTTTTTTTTGCGTTACTTACTGACAGGTTATAAACGCAAATTGATTGTTTACAACACGCAAAATGACCACTTTGGTCGGTAAACCCTAAACTCTTCACATGGTCGCCACATGTCCTTAATCCCTTCATGTGAAATCAATTTTATTAACTTGTCAGCGGACTTTAGTACACGATAGGAGCAAACGCTATTAAACTACACGATAAGGTAAAAGACCGATTAAGATCATGTAATAATTTACAAGATATTGTAATGTATTATAATCTAAACGATCTTGTCACTTACATGTAAACCATTTTCTAATAACATTTAATCGATTGTGTTGTTAAATCTACACGATCATGCTACTAAATCTAAACGATTGTGTAGGTCAATCAACCTATACGTTTTACTTATATAAATGATCGTGTAGTTATGTCAAAACAATCTTTGAGTACATCTAAACAATCTTGTCATTACATGTAAACTCTAAATTGTTAATGATTTTGTCATTGCATGTAAATGATCTAGTAATAACATCTAAACGATCGTGTTGCTAAAAATAAACGTTTGTTTAGTTCAATAAAAAATATAGGAATAACATCAAAAGAATCTTCCAATAATTAATCTAAACAATTGTTTAGTTAAATAAAAACAATTAAACTCAAAACTGTAAATGATGTTGTCACTACATGTAAACGATCTTTTAATAACATCTAAACGATGGAGTTGTTGAATGCAAATGAACATGTATTGTACTAAAAAACAATCGTTTATGTAAGTAAACGATCAAATCTAAATGATATCGTAACAACATCTAAATGAACATTTATGTTCATTATTTAAACGATTGTTTTACAATATGTATGCCATGTTGTTACACAAGTTAAAGATCATGTAGTTAATTCAAAACTATTACATGTTAATTTTCAAAAAGTGTAAAACAGAGAAATTTTCAACAGTGTTTATACATTTATTGTAAACGTTGTTACATGTAAAATAAATATTAAAAAAATGTAATTGTTTGTGGCAGAATCTGGATCTGGAAGCTTGTAAAACATTGGATGTTTTTTAAGCAGAAACTCAAGATTTTTCAAGCCGTCATGTTCTGTTGTCAAACCCTTCGTCCATTCATTTCCATTTGGAGCAGAAACTCAAGAGTTTCGAGCCCTTACCTTTCATTCTTAAACCTACCTTCCATTCGCTTCCATATGGATCTGGAAGCTTGTAACCCAACTTTTTTCATATGGAGTTGGTATCAGAATCATAATAGAGAAATTAGATAAGAGCTTACCATAGTCTTTTCTAGACATTTTCGGAATCAACATCACCATTTCGTTGAAGAGGACCAAGCTAACCTTAACAGTATCTTCACAATCACAATGTCTTACACGTTTTTCTTTCTTCTTTTGGATCTTATTGTTCTTGGTCAAAATCAGCATCTTGAAACACATTTTGTGAGAGGAAAATGTTTAAGAGGAAAAGTTTTGAAACCCTAAACCCAATGGTTTGAGAGCACAGATTTTAAATGAAAATGAAGGGTCTAAAAACAAAATTTTTTTATGTTATTCAATGACAGGCTAATAAATGTGAATTAATTATTTACAACACGGACCATGTGACCTTAATAAATGTGAATTGATTGTAAACGACCTTTTGTGTAAACAATCGTATAGGAATTTATTTAAGTGATCGTGTATGACATCATTTAACATCTAAACGATAGTGTTGTTGAACCTAAACGATTGTGCTACTAAATCTGAACGATCATCTTCTACGTCTTACACGATGGTAATATATATTTAAATGTAGAGGACTATCTCTGACTATCAAAGATAGACAAAGATAGAACCCTATATCCGTCTATACCAGGTAGTGTGTGATAAATTTATTGTTTGTAAAAGAATTAAACATGTGGCAACAATTGTGTTTTGGGTGTTTCTAAATCAGTAGATCCTATGGTTTGCAAATCACTTTGTGTTTCAAAAACCATAGTTCCCTGCATAGGAAAAGAAAAAACACAATTGTTTTTTATTTAGAATTTAAGGAATTTTAAACAATACAAAGCAATAGATAATGAACTAAACACTAACCGTAGAGCAATATGTTGTTTCATAGTTGACCTAAACACTAATGAACAATACAAAGCAATAGATAATGAACTAAACACTAACTAAAGACTAGAAGTAGGTGGTTTGTTTATTTCCACAACTCGTTGATATGCACTTTGTTTCTCTCTATGTTGTTGTGGAACTTTTTTTGATGGTAGGGCCAACATTCAAGTTTTTCATAACCAGTGTCAACATACTTTTAATTTCTTTTAGTCCTTGTTGTAACAAATTTGTTCTTCTATTTGTTCTTGATTTTTTTATTTGACTTATTTTATTCAAGATTTTGTTTGTTTCTATTATATCTATGTTTCTCTCCATTTCTATCTTTTTTTTTCTGTTACTCTGCTTGTTCTTTTTTATCCTGCTCTTCAATCTCTTTGAAATATTTCAAAAAAATTTTAGACTCTTCTTCTGTTGAATCTAGTGGTGTCATAGAGAACTATATGTAAAATGATGATAGATGATTACTGAAAAAGTAGTAACTGTATTGATAAACAATGATAGATTTTTATCATTGTCTATTCCATATAAACATGTATAGAAATCTATCATTATCTATCTAGACAAACATATATAGAACATGATTTAACTTTACTTACATTCTCATATTAAAAATGTAACACCCCAAATCCTAAGGTATTTTTTTTAATCAAATTTGCCTTTTATTTGGAAATTTTAAATTTTGGATGTTATATTTTTATTTTTTTTACTTAATATGGAAGGAAAAATTTTTCTAGAGAGAAAGAAAAGAATGTAAGGAGGAAGATGGAATTGGAAAAATAATAAAAATAATTTATTTTCCTTTTTTGTTATTATTAGTAATTTTTATTAATGTTTTATATAAATTATTAATTATTATAAAAAGGGGGGGGGGGGGGGGAATTAAACTTCTTCCTCCCGCGTGCGCAAACCCCCCCCCCCCCCCTTTCCATTTTTCTTTTTTCTTTATTCTTCTTCTTCTTTTCTACCCTACCCAGCCGCCGCAACCCCCTTCTTCTATATTTTCTTTTTATTTTCGTTTGATTCTACCTCGCGCCGACGACCATTAGCACAGAAATCCATCCGAGTCGGGATTCATCCGCGCCTGACTCCGTACACGAAGCCCAGCCGTCAACGAATCGTTTCTATCTCCGTTCGCCGTTTTCTTTGGAGCTGAAGCTAGAGTGTCGTTCTTCTGCGTCTGTCCTTGTTCGTGAACAGCAGCCGCGCGCGATTCGTGTCTTCCAATCAGCGCGCCGGAGGTTGTCAAGTCGACATTCGTCCATTGTTTTAAGTTGGAGGCCGATCTAAAACTGATTTTTCCTTTCAATTGAACATTGCACAGTTTTGCTTTGCTTTCTGCCGTTTGGTTACTATTGTTTCTGTCTCATCACAAACCGTTGAGGTTCTTGGTGGTTGTTTTAATAACCAATATTGTTGGGTTAGTAAATTGATTTAGAATTTATTTCTTGAAGGTGCAAAGCGTGGACATCACCTAAATCCCTTGAATTCCAAACGAGTTGGGTTAGGTTCAACCCTCCACTTTTTGGGTAAGTTGTGGAAATTATATATAGAATAAATTGTATAGGGGAAATTGGTATTGGAAGTGATCGATTTCTATTTACTTATGTTTAGGTTGTCTTGGCAAAGTTAGATTCAATCAAGGGACTAGAGTAAAGTTAAGGTAAGGGACTTCCTACTGGACTCACTTATAGCTTTGAGATGTGTTGGACTGTATGATTATATTGGAATTGAGCAGGAATGTTGGATATGCTATATACGTTTGGTTGTGAGCCTAATGTTTAACTAAGATTGTGTTTCGATGAGAAAATATATATTTATGTATGGGTTTATGTGGTTTGGTGTCAAGTGTATGTGGTGACTGACTGGCTATGTAAATATTCACATATGGTTGTTGAATGACTGAAAACAGTAGATGCAATTTATATAGGGTGAAGGTTGGAACTGATGGATGGTTGTTTAGACTGAGTGTAGGATACATTGTCGTGGTTGCGTGCTTATGACGGATGGAACTAATTAGTCATACCCCTTGTAGACCGAGGAGGATGTTATGCGTATTTAGTTCGTTGACTGATATACTGATATGTTTTGACTGGCCTTAGGTTAAATTGGAATGAAATGGTTGTTCGAGGTTAAGTGAAGAGTTTACGTGATGAGGACGTTTAACTGGATTGTAAATGACTGTTAAGATGTATAGAAGGGACTAAGGGGTAAATTATTGGTTTCCTAGTGGGTAGTTACCTTGCGGGTGCCCTACGGGATTATCACCCTTTGTGCATCCTTCGGGTGCACTAGACTGATATGTGCATCCTTCGGGAGCACTGGACTGATATGTGCATCCTTCGGGAGCACTAGACTGATATGTGTTTCTGCAGAACATTAGACTGATTTATGCGTCCCTTGGACGTTAAACTGATTATGTGCATCCTACGGGATCACAAGACTGTGACTATGCAGGGTACACCATATAATAATTTATTTTTTCCCTAACGGGACTAGTAGTGGGTCTCTTACTAGGTATGTTAATACTCACCCTTTTTATGTTTAACTTTTCAGGCAAAGGTAACACGAGGGGCAGACCGACGAGGGACAAGAAGGAATCGTGATTTGCCATAGAGGACTGTCTTTAAACTGCTTCCGCTGACGGCTTTAAAATATTTTGTTTGAACTAAGTTTACAAATAGTTAAATTTTTGTAAACATTACTTTAAAATTTCAGACTTTGAAATAGGGCCCGATTAAAGTTTTTCTTCGATTTCTTATGGTTTCAACTAAACTTCACTATGTCTTTTGTCAACAAACTGTTTTGTGTTAAAGTAACGACTTAGACAAGGTCTGAAAAGTTTGGGTCGTTACAAAAAAATGTTCATGTTTAGAGTCCTCCAGTCACTTGACTCCAAACATTCCCATGTCACGATTGTTGGCCCTTAATTTCCAAGCTTTCTTCCAAATCCAACATCTAAATTGGAAAGTCTTGTATTGTCTCAAAAGTTCAATAGACTAAAGCTAGGGGAAAACCTTGAAGCTATACAGCATCCTTGTCGTTGTATGATGTTTTCTTGAAGAATTGATATGTTAGGATTATGATAATTTCCCCCATGGATAGTTTTTGAAGGTTTCTTCATGATCCAATATGTCTAGGTGTTGGAGATTTATGTGGTTGTGTTGTTGCTTGGGAATTAAAAAGGCTTCAAGATATAGAGGTTAACTAATTTTTCTTTCAATGAGTCTTCCTCATTGCGTAGTGCTTTGAAAGTTCTCTTTATATCTCTTCCCGTTATAAATTCGTCGTGAAGGAAAAGGGAATTTTTCAAACCATTCTCTTTTCTTTCTCCTAGATTTAACTCTGAAATTTATACCCTTTTAATCCAGTCACTAAACATAATTTTTTCAGCCCAAATTTTGCTATATGTCCATTGAAGTTGAAAGCAAGGACATTGGTCTTTTTTTGTATGACATTGCTTCCTTATTAAGAAATTCAGGAATTGTGTTGGTATTTTTTCCATTTTAATGTTCAAGAATTGGCCAAAAGGGTTGTTCATCAAAACTCGAGAAAGAATTGTTTGGTCTATTTTTTATTTTATCTGATCAATGCTCTAAATTATAGTACACAGTAAGTCTAAGATTTTTGTATTCATCTTCCATAATAATGTCATTTGGATGGTGTTTGATCTGTTGAAAAGAAATAATAAACAATATATTATAAACAAATGGCTAGTTCTAACAGATTCATACATAGCACTATTCAGATTGATATTGACAAAGATAGAGCAATCAGACAAAGATACAGACATATATTGGCATTCTATTTTGTTACCTTCATTTCTTTTTCTTTATTCTGTCTTTCCTTTAGATTTCATTGATTTGCTACTGATAACGTGTATAAATACCCGTTATTATAGCCTTTTTAATAGAATAATGAAGTCAAAACAAGTAAGAAGACGATCAGAACATGTAGCTTGTGTTGTAAATGCATAAGTATTTGAGAATGCACTTTACATAAGTATTATGCCCGTTTACGCAACTTTAATGTCTAAACGTAAGATAATGAACAAAGACAGAAACTAGTGAACCGCAAAAAACATCTCGCACAAGAACTACATGATAAGGAACTCATCTGGCAATTAACGTTCCCAGGTGAGGAACAACGTTATTAGACGAGGAAAGGGTCACTAGAAGACAAAAAGTGGTAGTTGGAACAGATGTGACGCACAACAAACACCTTTTGACTGACGACGCTGACAAGTTCAGAAGAATAGAAGTTTCCCTCTAAAACGATGCCTATATAAAATCATCTCCCTCAACCTAAAAAAAGGGAGGTCTGGATGGACCATAAGCAGAGAGTTCAAGCAAGAGAAGAATCATTCCCCCGTTTTTCCCCTAACTTGTAATTTTCTATTCTTCTTTCTCTCCATCTTTATATGTCTTTGTAATATATGTGATGTTCATATTATACATTGGCCAAAGACCTATATTCTTTATAGGTATATTGTATGTTTACACCTTGCCAATCCACCATTTCTTGACTTCTCACCTGTCAATGTGTTATCAGTAGTTAGAGTTGTGATAGGTTCTTGATAAGAAGTCTAGCTAATAAACTCTGTCCCATTAGTTGAGTTATATTCATCATGTGGCCAGTATCAATCTCCAACTACCCGAGAGGGTAAGTAGCAAGGATAGGGATAATGCGCGTAAGGAGAAGTTTGGCAACAAACTTGACCTTAGCGAAATAGCTTCCAACATTTGTATCCCGAAAGGTGAACAAGTGCAGACAGTAGGCACCGAGAGGTTGTCGTTCTTAAACAAAAAGTCCTACAAGTATTATAAGTCAAGTCATCTAGGTATAGTTCGCTTAATCAAGCATAGTTAGTTGCATCCCGAAAGGTGAGCAACTGTGGCGTCTAAATACTTTGAGAGAAAGTCGCCTTAATCATATGTTGATCATGCAGTTATATCATATCAAGACACTAGCACTACTTAATCACTTAATAATGCGTAGACTTCCATTCACCTCGTTCTTGCATACAAGTTAGTTCATTCAATCTTCCACCTTGCCATAATTTATTCTCTATGCATGAGTCTCTAGTTGTAGATAAATAGTGGTAGTTAGCGTTATATTCTTTCAACTTAATTTCCATAACGCCTAAATGATAAGTGGACCCTAGAATTAAAGTCTATAAACAATTCCCTGTGTTTGACCCTGGATCACCCAGATAAACCTATTGTTTTACTTACACTTGGGCAAGCAGTAGGAAAACTTGTACCAACGAGGATTTATGTAGCACACGATGAAGAGGCACATAGTGAACACCTTACATGCTATGATCATGACCCATGACTCATCGCATAGAATTGAAGCATGCTATACAGAGAGTTACGGTAAGCATATTATGTACAATGACTTGACGTAGTGACGTATTGCAATCGTGCATACACACACAAAAAACTATTAAGTCCAACTCGTACCACAACCAGCTACTTGATGTTGCTTGCTTCTTGCTACCCATCTATTTATAAAAAAGTAATAAAAAAAAGTTAGGGTTAAGTTTCATAGAATAAGAATGATTATTCAATTAAATATACGAATATAGATTTAGGCCTCTTTATATGGAAGATAGATCGCGATAGATTTGATTGTGGACCCAAAATATTGAGCAACGACCAAAATGCCAAATTTTTTTTTCGAAGATTGATGAGAAAGGAAGATGAAGAACAAGACGAAGAAGAATGTCGAAAGTTTTGTTGAAGAAGGTACGAAGAAATAAACAATTGATAAAGAAGATATACGACAAAAAATGATGTGAAGAAGAAGAAGGTCTGTAAAGAAGAGGAAAAGTTTGAACAAATGCTTTGTCCTTTTTATAGCACGTTGATTTCGATAATATTTTTGTAATTATGAGTGATTGGGCTTGGCTTGTCTACACGATCATTGAATGTACTTTACACAATCGTTTATATCTAAAGGTTTTTTTGCCATCGTTGAGCGTTTACATCTATGGTAGTCTACAAGAACATGTATGAGTTGTATCTTTGACTACATGATCGCATAGGATAATCGTTTAGTAGAAAATTACTCACGCGCGTGTAGCCGATTAATCACGTGTTGATAAAAACATTTTTTTAATTTCACATTGTGAACTTGTAGACTTTTTCTGTTTTTGAAAATACATTAGAAATATTTTACCACTATGTTATATTTTTTAAAAAAAACCCATAAAATCTATTGTATAAACAATAAATGTCAAGATAGGTCGGTGAACATGGATCACATTTATTTTCTTATTTAATTTAGGAAGTATTTTTTTTTTTTTTTTGTGCATTTAAGGTAATAGAACTTAAGATAGGTGATAATGCACATAGGTCATGTTAATGAAATATTAAAATATAGCAATCTCCCACTTGACCCAATTGACATTATTTACAATAAACTTATATAAATATAATGTGTGGAGAAGATAAAATTAGAGGGTCGTAGAACATTGCATTAACAACCTTCTATTCCATGCATCACAGAATTAGTTATTTAAAATATATGATCTATAAAGATTATCAACAATAATGGTCCCACTCCCAACAAGTGTTGGTTATGAAAGACAATGTTGTATTTAATTAGTAATTAGTCCATGGATTGAAAGTTGAGAAATTATGTAGTCAGAAGTGCAATTGAAAAAGATATCAGAAGAAAAGTCCTCCAATCAGAATGGAATTCCAAATTATTCCCACGTGTTTTGCCGTCAGCAAATGGTAAATATGAGTAGCAAAATGATGGGAAAAAGAGATAAGAAGAGCTTTAGAAAATTTATTTTCAATTATTTTCAGATATTATCTGTACAGAAGATTAATGGTTAATAATCCCAACTAATGACAAATCTACAAAACCAAGGGGGCAATGAACCCATCTCTCTGTTTCTAAGAATAAGCTTTTCCTATGATGCTGCTAATATTCTAACTTTGCAACTCTTGATCTCGATATCTCTCACAAGTTGGCCTCGAACAATTGGAAAATATGGGATTGAAAAAAAAAATTAATTGGTAATCTTTTTTTTAAGATAAAGAATTGCCTGATCGAACATCTCTGACTTGTGAACACCAAATCTTCCGTTGAGCGTCGTAACAATGACAAATTTGCCGCAAACATTACTCGATAGTTCTGCCCAACAGAAACATAGAGAATCATCAGCAACCACGGTGACATTCAAACAAGATCATGTGAGAATGCTAAATTTTCTTTTCGCGTTAGCCAAAGTTACTAACAATATTACAATATAGTCTAACTACTTGTCAAGAGTTCGCTAGAATAACTTCTAAAAACCTCTGATCATCTCTTTTCAGTTTTAAAATAGAACACTAAAGTTTTTTTCACTCAATGATGTTTGGGGCAGGAATGGACCTGAATAATTTTTTTTTTTTTTAAATGTTCCCAACCCAGAAAAGAATTAATGCAAAGATCTTTCTATCCCCATATCCGACTCCATTTTAAGGAGAACATTCATACCTTGAACTGCAAGGACTCTGTTCAGGGAGATTTCTACTATACTTACCTCCCAAACCAGTTGTAAAAATTCAGAACCTAAAATGTAGGCAGAAGAGCGTCTTGAAACAATCATTACCCAAAGCTAAATGATTTAGTACCTGTTTCATATGGCAAACCCTAGTCTAAGAAGCATGGACACTTTACTTTGGCTAGTGTGTGCATCCAACATGTGTCAAACACTTGGACACTCCGACACTTGGTGGACACCTATCGAACACTTGTTAGTGCAGTAAATGCATTGAACATACATAAAACACTCGTTAAGTAGACTAAAAAGACACATATGACAATAATAATAACTTTTAACAAAATAATACATCAAGCTAATTCTTTTAAGCATATAAATGGATTAATGCATTTACTATTATTTTCTTTTTAATATAAAGATGGTATATATTTTTTAAAAATAATTCTTTTAATAAACGTGTCTTTGCCATGCCTAGATTTTTAAAAAATGGTGTTACCGTGTCCGTGTCGTGTCTCATATCCGTTTCAACGCTTCTTAGACCCTAGTTTTTAAGACAACAGAAAGTGAAAAGAATCCAAATTGGCTACTTACCTCTATATATACTTGATGATCAAGCAATTTAAACATTAAAAAGTAAGAAGAAAATAAACAAAAAAAAACTATTCCTGGTTTGCTGACCTACCTCATTCCCCTCTCCAATCTACTAAATCTGATCGAGACACATGTAGCTTCGAAACTCGTTCTTCTTCATCCGTATCATTAACGACACCCCGGCATCTGGGATAGCCGCAATAACAAGCAAGTTGTTCATCAATGGAAAAAAACCTGAATGCAAATTGAAATGTCAGCATCTACAGACTGCATAAAATATATCATCCAGAAGGAGCAGAACCTATAATCATATGTAAGTTCTTCCCATCGCTTGATATCCCTTTTTGCAAATATTATGATGTGCTCATCTCCATTGACACTTATAACTCTGGAGTAGCAATTTGGCTGCATAAAGGAAATATTATAGTGAATAATAAACGAGAATTTCTTATTTAGAAGAAGAAGAAAAGGATGAAAGTAGACCAACAGAAACAGAGAAACCAAATTCCATAAACAAATTATCGGTACATGAAAACTCATGAAAACTGCCACCAGAGAATTTTCCTTGCCGAAAATGCAAATTTTTACTCCTTCATTAGGTTGTACACGAGATTAGAAGATCCTTTACAATTTTCTCAATTTCCACATCAAACTTGCAGTGTAGCTTTATGTTATGGTATGGAATAAATTCATTTTCATATTTTTGTAGACAGGCTGTCAAAGGATTCTATTTCACAATCCAAAACAAAACAAAACAAAGCAAAACAATTTTGATAAATGAAATTCATCACAGGAAACAATTGTGTCATTTGCTATCATTTAGTTCTAAGAATTGGACTATATATAATGTCCCTAAACACCATAAATGAGCTTATCAGTAGTACAACAGCTACATCAACTATGGGGTGTTGTGTTTGTTGTTTGGTAAGAAACATGGTATTTCATTAAAGGGGGAAAGATTTGTAGTAAAGTTTTTATGGATAAAGCCGAAGCCTAAGCAAGTAATCACTATACAGAGCACCCAATCATCCATCCTTCAATGACATAAACTTGGTACGGCAACCAACCCCTTCTAATTTGAACCTTTATTTATCCTTAAACACTTCTGTGAGGAGCAACAGTTACTGTGTAAGAATAAGATAGCTTAGTTCATGAGAGAAAAACGGGAGTTAAATTTCTCTAACTTCCAAGCATCTAAGGAAAAATTTAGCTAACTTGCATTCATCTCCATAAAGCACTATGATATAAGATAATTCTACTGACACCTAATTTAATGAGTCATCTCATAAGGATAAAGAACACTAACATAAAAGGGAAAAAGAAAAAATAAATCAATAGCTAAAGTAATACATACTTCACAAGAGTGGTTGATCAGATGAGCAATGCTCCCAGCCCTTGTAGCATCAATTACTCGTTCATCATCAATTCTAAACATGTAAGTGCCAGCACCCTGAAATAACTGGAACACATTAACCTTTCTCGGTCCAATTCCATTACAGTGGAAGCGAAAAATCCAAAATCTACTAGAGGATGCACAGAGGAATGTTCCTAAATTTACCAAATTCAGAAAACCCACAATTCACTTCCGTCCAGAAAACCATTTTATTTAAGCAACCGAACTTTTATTGAAAAAATAAAAGAACCAAGGGCAAACAAAACCAGATACTCATAAAAAGGAGTCAAACACTAATTACAGAAAACAATCTAATAAAAAAGAACAAGACCATTATCACAATTACAAAAAGTCCTAGTGATCAATGCCCAAACAGAAGCATTAAACCTCTTGATGCAGTGGGTTGGAGTACTAGGCCAAATCCATTGCTGAACAAGAGAAATCTCATTCCTTAGAGATGATAAAAAGCTCTCCAAAAACAACGTTCTATATTGGAAAGATATTCAAGAGGTTCAAATACAACCCTAAATTGGGTATCTATAGCCTTACAAGAAAATAAAACAATTAACCAATTAACTAAAATATACTAATTATCCTTATCACCTCTCTAACTTACTTTTTGCCCTATGTTCCTATGTTTTTCTTTGCTATTTTGCTCTTTTTCACTTCTTTGAACAATTTTTTTTTTCTCGTTCTCTTAATGTAGAGTCCCGTCTCCTTTTTTTTTTTTCAAAAAAACTCTCTAACTCCCTAGTCTCCCCTCTAAACAACCCTGCCAGTCTGTCCCCTTCCTTCAATCTAAAAGAGAAGCTCAAAACCCCCTCCTCCAATAAACAACAGCCATCTTTATTCCACCCCAAACTGAACTCTGCTGCCGATGCCACAGGTAATTTGCAAACTTCAACTCCCACAACAAATGACTGGACTGCCATGATGCTTCCTCCAATAAATGCACCATTGCAGACGCAAGGAGAAATGCCTTTGAACATGCGCTAGTAAACCTTGCTAAGCAAAAACCTCAACCCTTTTTGGAATTTTTATCTTCCATACATAGAAGAAGATTAAAGCCTCGGAAGCAACCAATCGAATATACAGCAAGAGGATAAAAGGTTAAATATGAATCACAAGAAAATCCCTTAAGGATGGTGATGTAAGAAGACTAAGGGTTAATTGGGTAATTAGGTAATATTCTAGGTTAACTCCCTTTTTACTCCAGTTGTAATAGAACTCTATAATTAGGAGTCTTCTCCTCTGGTATGAAGCATATTATTCATTCTAATAAAAGATCCACAATCTTGGTTCTAGGAGGATTTCTCCTTGAGGTTACTTAGGCTACATCAAATGGTCAAGGGACATCCTAAGATCACTCTCTAGGAACAATAAGGTTGAGATCTATCACCTTGACCGCCTCTCTATCAGATAAAGAACAATGAAAGCCCAAATAAATTGAAAAAGATTGGTCGGGAGAGGACAACACTGAAGCCACAGAATGCGGTTTCTCATTCAAAAGAAAGTAATGATGAGGGAATAAATCGCACAAAGACTTGTCTGCCACTCATTGATCATCTCAAAAGTGGACACTTAGTTCATCGTCATCAAGAAAACCAATTTCAAGAAAATATTTTCCAAATGCTCCAGATCAAACAGTTTTTTAAGCTTGAGCTGCACTAGCACTAAATGTATATTGTTGAAGTAAAAATTTTAATTTAAAAAAGAACCCTAAATTCAGGAGTTTTTCCGTTTAGTGTTCATTACTCTTTTTCTAAGAAGAAACCTAAGCCACTGGGCTTTGCACCTTAGGGCTTCAAAAGAAGAACCTACCTTACCTTTAATTTTATACCACTACATCCCCTCATAAGCAAATCATGCACGTCAACCATATTTATATCCTTGAGAAAAACTTGCCTGATTAGACGTTTAAACTCAAGAACACCTTAATACAGTCAGATTACAAGAAAGCTGAAACAAAACTAACGCTAGAAGTACTTGATATGTATGGCTGTTTTGTGAAAAGCAATTTTATTGTACTTCAACTACATCAGAGAACAAGCATGCTAGATGAATTAGATGGCACCCAACAAATCGTAATTGTCACAGAATTTTACTCCTTTAAGCTTAAGCAAGAAAAAAATTATTATTAAATAAATAAATAAAGTTGATTTCATAAGATGAAATGTGATCTGAAAAATACACGAGTGAAGTTTACAGATGATTATTCCACAAACATGAGTATTTTATCAAAACATTAAAATAAATGGCCCTAATTAAACAAAAAAATAAAGTTGATTTCATGAGGTGAGATGTGATTTGAAAAATACACAAGTGAAGTTATCAGATGATTCTCCGCAAACAAGAGTATTTTATCAAAACAACACCAAACACCATGGCATTCAAATAAAAAGACCTCCACCAACATAATTAAAGAAATGGTAATGAACGTGATCCAAGGACAGACAACCCACTAAATATTAATCAATCAAGAAAACTCGTTCTAAATCCAAACAGAAACTTATATTGCATGGGTGTGACGTATGATTGATACAACATAGAAACCTACAGACAGATTAATGATACTGATGAACTTACCACAAGTAAATTATATATGAACCGCTCCCTCCTGTCAGCAATGGGAGGTCTAACAATTTCTCCCGTGTATTCAATTACCTAAAGAAATCAAATTTTATATACTTACTGAAAACAGAACAATCAACGAGAATAACATTGTTTTTACCATGTCCCCTGCTCTATGTGGATGCTTAGCAAAGATTCCAAATCCATGAATCCCCGACTTCCCTATAGAGCCAGAAGAGGTTCCAAATGAAAGAAAGCCAGTTAGATGGATACATACTTTAAGATAAGTAGTTAGATGGTAGATATAAAAACTTGTTAAATCCATCCTCAAGTAAACCAATTCCATATAATCATACAAGTAATTGTGCCTTTACTGTAACAAAAGGCATAGAAGTTAACTTCAAAATCCATTCACAACGATCGATTCAAGATTGGAAATGAATTTTTATTTAATAGAAGTAAACTTACTAATGCATTCACAACAATAAATTCAAGAATTGAAATGATTTTTTTTTTTTTTTTTGGTTAAGTGCTGATTATTGTTTTGTCTCAGTCAGAAAGAACACGTGAAACTAATTCAATAAGATAAATATGTTTTTTTTAATAAAAATGGTGACTGAATTATTAGAAGTTTATTGTCAATGTTTCCTAATGGAAACCAACGCAGTTTCCTATAGGTAGCTGAAGTAAGTTAAAACCTACAAAGACATAAAATGAGGGAAAAGAAGGGTTTTACAATTTAATCCTTACCAAATGCAAGTCTCTTCCTGAACGTCTCCCTCATAAATTTGTATTTTTCAGCCACAGAAAGTATGTTTCGAGGATCAAGCTGACATGTTTTCAAATGTTGAAGAGAAAATTTCATGCCTAGAACTCCACTGGAAGGCAATAAATTTCCTGATAACAAATGTTGGGAATAACCGCTCGCTATATAAGGCTGATTTTCAACAAACAATCGTTTCAAGGATGCAGCAGCAACGGCTTCAGGTGCTTTGCGCCCTCTTCTCCCAAAGTAATTATAAGGCTCTGCAAAGAAGTGGACAATATATTATATATCGAAGACATAATACTTCAATGTGAACCAACAAAACCTATAATGGGGAACAGCAAAGCATCTAAATTCTAAATTTACTGTCAGGGTCAGCCCATGGATTATATACAAACCACTTCAAGGTTGGTGAGTATACAGTACGTACTTTTTCTCATTTTGAAATTTATTTGAACAAGGACCCCATGCTAAACTATTGTCTTCCAGCTGGATCATGAGTACATTTTATTTGGGAAAGCAGATAGTTCAATTGACCCTTTTTTCCTTTTGAAATAATTTAAAGTACAGAAGAGAGCTAGGAATATCTCCAAAGTACCAAGGAGGTCACGTAAGACCTGCCTTTGTTTATCAGCAGTTTTAAGACTTCTACAAAACACCCACCAACGAAGAACTTCACTAGTCTAGGAACCTTAAGCTTCCAAACTATCAGAGAAGCTTTGGTCTTTAGCTTCGGACTTAGTAGTATGTAAGAAGACTTAGCTAAGAAAAGATCTCAGCAGGTAAAGGACCAAGTCATCAATCTAGTCTACAACTGTTACATTTTTTTAAGGAGAAAACTGATGAGATTTTATTGACAAATAAAATGTACAACAGATGGGGGAGAACCCAGGCAACATAGGTGAATTTGGATTACATTAAAATTTTAAAATTATAAAAATAGTAATGATAACCCTCCAACAGTGTCTAAGGGGAGAGTAGTTACACTAATAAAAAGCATTACAAAGCCCAATTTCTATAAACTTGTCAAAAGAAAGAAGACTTGTTGAAGACAGTAGTTCCTTTCTCCCCTAGATTCCAAAGATATGTTATTTTAATAGCCAACAAAATAAGTCCCTTTAACTCCTCCATAACTACCAAGCTGGAAAAAGTTCAATATTTTTTATGAATCTAGGGATTTCTCTGTCAAAAAGTTTTCTCCAAATCCCAAAATCCCAGCTCCGGTATTCAACCCACCAACAATATGCAACTGGAGCTCCTTTCTTAGATGAAAGGGCAAGAAAATCTGGGAATGGCATTAGCTCAAGCACCCGCCCAAACATATCCATAAGAGTCATTACGCATTAGCCACTTTACAGCTTAAAATACTTTAAAAAATCATATCTACTGACTACTTTTGTCATCATCAACCCATCGTTTGCCTCTTGTCAACCCTCTTCAGGAATTTTTTTTATTATTATTATTAAACAGTCTTTCATTGAGAAAAAATGAAAGAATAGAAGGGAAAGCCCACCAAAACACCCCTCTGGGAGTTTTATTAATCCAACCATAGATGGCAACAACCACCCTTCTCCTCCACGAGCTATTCCCTTCATACGTAAACCTCCAAAAAAGGTAATCAACAGGACTTCATTCCTTTGTTCAAGAAAACCGATGTCAATTGAAAAAAGTTTAGTCCTGGAACTTCTGTAACAATTTGTGACGAGCTAATCGACAAGGCTTCATATAATCTATATTTAAAAATGATTTACCTATGTCCATTCAAACATTTGTGTGTACTTCTTCAAGTAGTCCCAACGTGAAAGATGCTAATATTTTATTGAGTTTCTTATATATCATGTAGATCAACAAATCAAAGGGGCAAATTTTTTTAATAAACTACCAAGACTAAATTATTACATAATAAAAATTTACACTTAATTTTGATTAGATTCTTCACAAGAGGGACTAAATTATTAAAAAAAATTAAACTACACGAACAAAAATGTGACACACTTGTTCCAAAACTAAATTGTTATTTATCTTGTAAACTAAAATTCAAGAACTAAATTCTTACTATATAAAATTCAAATATATTTTTCACCAAAAGAGAATAATTAACCTTTCATTAAAAGAACATCCCACTAAAAAAAAGAAGCAAAACTAGTCGCCTGAGTTATAGTAATAAAATTTTTATCTTAAAAACAGATTTCTAACGATGATGCAACTAATCACACATTTAATTTAACAATAAAACTGCCAAACCTGTACGTGCACAACCAGATGGATTGCACGGTGGAGTATAATTAGAGCACTGCTGTCCAGCTTGCCCTATACGATCCTCAGCCATTAAACGCTCGTTAGATGGTGGCCTGTGTTTCTTGCAAAAGGAAAGTAATCGAATACACTGATCTTCTTCATCTTCATCCGCAGCAAGTAGATGGAGCCTGTCATCTTCCTCAAGCTTTAAAATTACAAAAGGAAAAGGAAAAGAAAATCAACAAGTTACCACAAGAATGTTTGCATAAATATTATAAATAAACCACCAAACAAGCTTTAGCAAATGGTTGGATAATATACCTCTACACAAAGGCCAGCAGCTCGTGCACAAAGAGGGTGATATGCTACATAACAAGTATTGTTTGAACACTGTTACAAAGTAGGACACAGTTAAAGTAAGAATATAAATGTAAGCCCATACTGGCATCTTCCATCAAAAAGTTATTTTATCTTTTATGTTTTTATATACTATTATTTGACATTAAAAAAACTAGATACAATTAAGGAGACAAATAATGAAATTAAATTTACCTTTACCCATCAACTTAAGCTTTTGAGTCAATCAGTGGTTTAAAATAGTATCAGATAAAAAACAAAAGTCACATAATCTCATGCACATTTCGGCCAATTGAATCTTTGGCTGTGTAGTAGCTCAAACTATAAAACAACCAACAAATAAAAAAAAAAGACAGCTATCACAGACATCGATGCTTAAATTCAACAAACTTACTTGAATGCAAGCTCCATAAGAGACCCCACAGATGCTGCATAACAGCTTCCAACGATCCTATTTTAGAAATTAGAGTAAAAGAAAATAAACAGCTATGATTTTTTATCATAAAATTAAAACTAAATAAGCATAGATTATACAACTCAAATTCATACATTTACGGCAAAATAAGCACAAATTACAAAGAAAACAGATATTTATTCATCAACACAAGGTATTAAAGAAAACTGCATATATCCCACCCAGGTAGATAATGGGGTAGACCATGCGGCTTACATGCATTTCCTATTTTTCCATTATACGTAATGTCTTACTATTTTCTGCTTTTCAAAAAGATCAAAGAGTGCATACAAATTCATACCAAAAATGCTAATCCACATGCAGTTCAATGAAAGTTTAAGAACAAAACCATGAGTTGAAAATATGATGGTTAAAGTATTGAGATTGGTGATATATAATTAAATTTGCCTTCAACCACTAGCTTAAGCTTTTGGATGAATTGGTGGTTTAATATGTTATGATATATATATATATATTTATATTTATATCATATGTCCTTTATTGTAATTGTACATAGTCTCTAGGGTTTAGTTTATTCTCTATATAAATATATAACATTCCTTTGACTAAATATAATAAGAAATATACTTCTCTGAATTCGAGATTACATGGTATCAGAGCAATTAGGGTTTCGAATGGCCATTAGCTTCCTCCTCCATTAGGTTTGAGTTTAGGTTACCTTCCGCTGACCTTTTGTCGACACCACCCATACCATAAGAAGCCCCACCTCCAGACGCCCAAGTCTGTCTTCGCCGATCGCCGGAAAACACCGCGCGTGGCCTTCACGCGCTGCCGGAATTTCCTTAGTCGTCACCCACGCGCCGGCGCGTGAGAGTGCGTGAGACGTCCGATTTGTCCTCCGTCTTCTGGGCTTGTCTCGAACAATTGTTTCCGCTCAATCTGTACCATTGGGTCTATCAAATAGCATTCGGGTTCGACGAAAACCGAAGGTTACGCTATTAGTTTTGGGTCCTTTTCCAATTTTACAGCTGTTTGGATTGATTCTCTCTTTGTTTGTGTGGACTACAATCATTGTGACTTCAATATGGCCGACATAAAAAATTTGGTAGTCTCCAACGTTATTCCCTTAGCCTCTAAGATCACAGAACATAAGTTAAATGGATCTAATTATTACGATTGGCGTCGGACAATTTTATTTTATTTGAGAAGTACTGATATGGATGATCATATGACCGAAGATCCCCCAGAAGATGCAAAGCAAAAGAAGGATTGGCTTCGTGATGATGCCCGTTTATATCTTCAGATCAAAAACTCAATTGAGAGTGAGATAATTGGATTGGTTGATCACTGTGAGTCGGTTAAAGAACTTCTGGAATTTTTAGAATTTCTATATTCAGGTAAAGAGCAACTGCATAGAATGTTTGAAGTTTGTATGCAATTTTTTCGTGCGGAACAGAAAGCTGAGTCTGTCACCAGCTACTTTATGCGGCTTAAGAAGATCACCGCCGAGCTTGGCTTGTTGTTACCTTTTAGTCCTGATGTTAAAGTTCAACAAGCTCAACGAGAGAAGATGGCTGTCATGATTTTTTTGAATGGACTCTTACCTGAATTTGGAATGGCAAAGACACAGATTCTCTCTGACTCTAAGATTCCATCATTAGATGATGCCTTCACTCGCGTCCTTCGCATTGAAAGCTCTCCGACGGGTGTGTCTATTCCTCAACCCAATAGTGCTCTCTTTAGCAAGAACAATAATCCTCGGGCAACTCAGAGGAATAGTATTGATCATCGAAAACCAAATTCTGTAGAGATTGTTTGTAACTACTGTCGTAAGCCAGGCCATATGAAACGTGATTGTCGGAAATTGTTATATAAGAATAGTCAACGATCTCAACATGCTCAGATAGCCTCCACATGTGATATACCAGAGGCTTCTGTTACTATTTCCGCAGATGAGTTTGCTAAGTTTCAGAATTACCGAGATTCATTACAAGCGTCATCTTCCTCTACTCCGGTTGCATCCACTGTTGCCCCAGGTAATACAAAGTGTCTTCTTACATCATCTACCAAATGGGTCATAGACTCTGGTGCCACAGCTCATATGACAGGTAATCCTCACCTATTTTCTAGACCGTTGTCCCCTGCCCCTTTTCCATCTGTTACATTGGCCGATGGCTCCACATCTTCTGTTCTTGGCTCTGGCACTATTCACCTTACCCCATCATTTTCTCTCTCTTCTGTGTTACATTTGCCTAACTTATCCTTTAATTTAATTTCTACTAGTCAACTTACTCATGACCTCAATTGTGTTGTCATGTTCTTTTCTGGTTATTGCTGGTTTCAGGATCGTGTGACGAAGAAGATTATTGGTAGAGGATATGAGTCGGGAGGCCTTTATCTCTTTGATCATCAAGTATCGCAAGCTGTGGCGTGTCCTGTCGTTCCCTCTCCTTTTGAAGTCCATTGTCGTTTAGGTCATCCATCTTTGTTCGTGTTGAAGAAACTTTGTCCAGAATTTAGGTCTTTGTCCTCTTTAAATTGTGATTCGTGTCAATTTGCTAAATTTCATCGTCTTAGTTCGAGTCCTCGAGTCGATAAACGAGCAATTGCTCCATTTGAGTTAGTTCATTCTGATATTTGGGGTCCGTGTCCAGTTGTATCTCAAACAGAATTTCGTTATTTTGTTACTTTTGTTGACGATCATTCTCGTCTAACTTGGTTATATTTAATGAAAAATCGTTCTGAGTTATTATCTCACTTCTGTGCCTTTCATACTGAGATAAAAAATCAGTTTAATGTCTCTATCAAAACTTTCCGTACTGATAATGCGGGTGAATACTTTTCTCATTCTCTTGGCTCTTACTTGTGTGAACATGGCATTATTCATCAGTCTTCCTGTGCTGACACTTCATCTCAAAATGGTGTTGCAGAACGAAAAATAGGCATTTACTTGAAACTGCCCGTGCTTTATCGTTCAAATGCATGTTCCAAAAACCTTTTGGGCGGATGCTGTCTCTACAGCTTGTTTTTTGATTAATAGAATGCCTTCCTCTGTTCTTAATGGTGAGATTCCCTACCGTGTTCTTTTTCCTACCAAGAATTTGTTTCCTATTGCTCCTAAGATATTTGGTTGTGTCTGTTTTGTTCGCGACGTTCGTCCTCATCATACTAAGTTAGATCCCAAATCCTTGAAGTGTATCTTCTTGGGTTATTCACGTGTTCAAAAGGGTTATCGTTGTTATTGTCCTACCCTTAAAAGGTATCTGGTTTCGCCTGATGTTGCATTTTTTGAGGATACACCCTTTACTTCATCACCATCGAGTTCGTGTCAGGGGGAGGATGACAATTTTTTTATATATGAGGTTACCTCTCCCACACCATCCTTGTCTATTGATGTGCCTCCTTCCCGCCCGTTGATTTCTCAAGTCTACTCACGACGACCTCCACCACAACCTTCATACTCATGTCCTCCATCAATGCTTCCTTCATCATGTGATCCGGGGCCAAGTGATGATCTTCCCATTGCTCTTCGCAAAGGTAAACGCAAATGTACTTACCCCGTTTCTTCCTTTATTTCCTATCACCAGTTATCTCCCTCCACATATGCTTTTATTACATCTCTTGAGTCTACATCTATTCCTAACTCTGTTCATGAAGCTTTATCTCATCCTGGCTGGCAAAATGCAATGATTGAGGAGATGACTGCTTTAGATGATAATGGTACTTGGGATTTGGTATCTCGTCCTGCAGGAAAGAAGGCCATTGGTTGTAAATGGGTGTTTGCTGTCAAGATGAATCCTGATGGAACAGTAGCTCAATTGAAAGCTCGCCTTGTTGCCAAAGGTTATGCTCAAATCTATGGAACTAATTATTCAGATACATTCTCTCCAGTTGCCAAATTAACTTCCATTCGTCTATTTCTTTCCATGGCTGCTACCCATAAATGGCCTTTGCATCAACTTGACATTAAGAATGCTTTTCTTCACGGTGATCTTCAAGAGGAAGTTTATATGGAACAACCACCTGGGTTTGTTGCTCAGGGGGAGAGTGATAAAGTATGTCGCCTTCGAAAATCTCTGTATGGTTTAAAACAGAGTCCTCGTGCGTGGTTTGGTAAGTTTAGTCAAGCTCTTGTATGCTTTGGTATGAAGAAGAGTACATCTGATCATTCGGTTTTCTATCGCCGATCTGATAAGGGTATAGTTCTACTAGTTGTATATGTTGATGATATTGTTATTACTGGAAATGATGCATTGGGTATTTCGTCTCTCAAAACTTTTCTTCAGGGTCAGTTTTATACGAAAGATTTGGGCCAATTGAAATATTTTTTGGGTATTGAAGTGATGAGAAGCAAGAAAGGTATTTATTTGTCTCAACGAAAATATGTACTTGATTTGTTGTCTGAGACAAGAAAATTAGGAGCCAAACCAAGTGGCACTCCGATGACGCCAAATCAGCAACTTGTTAAAGAAGGAGAATTATGTAAAGATCCTGAGAGATATAGGAGATTAGTTGGGAAGTTGAACTACTTAACAGTGACTCGACCAGACATTGCTTATTCTGTAAGTGTTGTAAGTCAATTCATGTCTTCCCCTACAGTGGATCATTGGGCTGCAGTAGAGCAGATTTTGTGTTATCTAAAAGCTGCTCCTGGACGTGGGATCTTATACAAAGATCATGGACATACGAGAGTTGAATGTTTTTCTGATGCTGATTGGGCGGGGTCTCGTGAGGATAGGAGATCAACTTCTGGATATTGTGTCTTTGTAGGTGGCAACTTAGTATCATGGAAGAGTAAGAAACAAAATGTTGTTTCTCGTTCGAGTGCTGAGTCAGAATATAGAGCTATGGCACAATCTGTGTGTGAAATAGTATGGATTCACCAACTATTATCTGAGATAGGCTTCAGTATTACCGTGCCAGCTAAATTATGGTGTGATAATCAAGCTGCACTTCATATTGCATCTAATCCAGTATTTCATGAACGAACTAAACATATTGAGGTGGATTGTCACTTCATTCGTGAGAAAATCCAAGATGGGTTGGTGTCCACAGGATATGTGAAGACCGAAGAACAATTGGGAGATATTCTAACTAAAGCTTTAAATGGAGCAAGGATAAGCTATCTGTGCAACAAGCTGGGCATGATCGACATATTTGCTCCAGCTTGAGGGGGAGTGTTATGATATATATATATATATATATTTATATTTATATCATATGTCCTTTATTGTAATTGTACATAGTCTCTAGGGTTTAGTTTATTCTCTATATAAATATATAACATTCCTTTGACTAAATATAATAAGAAATATACTTCTCTGAATTCGAGATTACAGAGATATAATTAAATTTATAGTAACATATTGTTATTATTATTTTATAAGAAACAACTATGTATAGTCCGATGGAAAATAAAAGAGAAGTGCAAGAGGTTGAGAAAGACCCCTCCTTAAAGGATCTGATGAAGATGCGTCTTCCAACTGTTAAAAGTCATAGACTAAAAATTACAAAAGAATTTGGTGTAGTTAATACACCACCAAGAGGCTGTATGTTGAACAAAAGCCCAAAAAGAATAAAAGAAGCATACTTATCTTAAAAAATACAACTATTTCTTTCTTTCCATAAGCACCACAAAAGAGACTATGTAGCACATCTCAAACCTATTAAGATAAGCTTTTGTGTTCCAAGGTATTTAAAACGGTACCATAGCAAGAGTTCTGGTATCTAAATTCCTACACCCCCATTAATATAAATTTCTTATGCACAGTTTCAAGCTTGGGTAGCGTTGAAGTATTGATATAATTAAATTTACCGCACCCATTAGCCTAAACTTTTGAGTTCGGTAGTGATTTTATTTTTATTTTTTGAAACGGAGACAACCTCCTAGTCCTCATTAATAATAAATGAGATAAATGCTCAAAGTACAAGAGTATTATACTAAGAGCAAAATAAGAAAAAGACAATTACCAAACAAACTAAACAAAGATGAACCCGGACAATACAAAAGGGAAAAAACCAACAAATGATCACAAAGAAGAAACAACAAAAGAGGCTGTCTCCTTTTCAAAAAAAAGAAGAAACAACAAAAGGACCAAAGCAACAGAGAGTTGAGACATTAGTAAAGAGCTTAATACAAAGAAAGTATAAACACTTTGACGAAAAGCGCCCATTTCGGACTGAAGTTTTGAATTGGGAAACAGGCAATTGGTTGCTTCAAAACTATCCAACCCAAATAAATTTTTCCAGAGATCTTTGCCCTCCACTGAAAATAATGATGACGAAGACAAAGCATCCAAAAAGCTAAAACTTTTAAGCTAACAGCATCAATTAGAAAATGTTGCTCCTTGAATATGAGAGAACTAGTTCTGAATTTAAGTGTTCAAGAGACTTGAATCCCAACACTTCATTTGCAGCCTTCAAACCTTACAAAGTACCCGATTATTGGACTGAAAGGTGGCTGAAATCAGATCACAAACGAAAACCAATTTGCATTTTTCTACTATCGACTTTAAATGGGCTGGAATTTCGCAATGCTTAGGTTGAGAGGGGTTTCCAGAGTTTTGGTTTCTATCATTCAAGTCTTCTTCATTTCAAAACAAGTCGTTGAGATCAGTTTTTAAGGGGTCCTTCAAAGAAAGGTCCTCTAACTCAGTTTTTAAGGGGTCCTTCAAGGTGTTTATAGAATACTCTGATACTTGAAAGGAACTCCAAGAGAAGGATTGTACTTCAAGAAATCTATGAAAAGGAACATTGAAATCTTCACGGATGCTGCTAATTGGGCAAGCTCAAAAATAGACATAAGGTCAACTACTGAATATTGTACCCTTGATTCAGGAAACTTAGTCACGTGGCAAAGCAAGAAACAATCAGTTGTATCTAGGAGTAGTGTTGAAGCTGAGCTAAGGGCTCTAGCTCAAAGTATCCTATCAGAACTTAGAATCACATCAGGAAAACCAATGGACGTACATTGTGACAATCAAGCCACTATAAGTATCGCCAAAGACCCCGTTCATCATGATACGCATAAATCATGTGGCTATCGACTGGCACTTCATTAATGAAAAAACTTGAAAACAAAAGCATCTCCCTAAACTACATACCTACCAAGATGCAGATTGCTGACATACTAACAAAAGCCTATTCAGGAACACTTTTGAAGTCTTAAAGGCCAAGCTGGATTTAATCAACATATACAATCCAGCTTGAGGGGGGAGTGTTGAATATGGAAAGTGCTCTCTTTCCCCATCTCTTTGGAAAGTCATTTCCAGCAATTATTTACCTTTTCTTTGTAATATTCTTGCCTTATTTATTAGTCATTTTTCAGTTGAGAGTTTTGCCATATTAGACATTTATCATTGTATATATACTACGGTGTACTCCTCTTGTAAATAATAAGAAGAATTTCATATTTCTATAATTGCAAAAGAATTTAGGGATAGAAGACCAAGTGGAGGTAAAAATATTATTTAATGCTTAGTTCTTGACCATGAAATATTCTCAAATTTCTTTCAAACCAGAGCGTTTAGAAAAGGGAAAAGACCCCATTAGACCAAAGGAATTTCATCTTCAATATAAAAAAATTCCATCGGTAGTAAACAAACACATCCAACAAAAGTTAAAGATCTAGTTATACATTAGAAAGCAAGAGAGAATACCTTATTGATTCTATTAAGACCGTCAATAGGCTCCATCTTCTTGATATCAGATAAACACGTTTCTGCAGAATGTTCAGTCAACATACATTCTATACTTTTCAATTATCGAAAACTAAGAATAAACTGACAAACCAGGTATCCATATAGCACAAGCAAGATGAGCCCAGCGTCCATCAGTTGTAGGCTTCATTGCACCCCCTGGAGAATACAAATATTATCAACCAAGCGTTCACTGGGAAAAATGAAACATGATATACAAATATATGAATTCGCAATTCAATATAACTCAAAGTTGATAAACAAAAGCCCTATTGGGAAAAGATGATATAGAGCAATCATATTTCAATGGTATGAATTCTAATACCAATGACAGGACAGAGGCAGCATGGTGGAGGACAGTCAGGAGACCCAGGCCGACACAAGTTGCACAACCATATTACTCCGTCAACTGGTTCTAGTTCTCCATAGCATCTAGCGTGGACCTAAAGTATAACAGATTACAGTCTTAAGAGAAATATAAAATAGCTTTTCAAAGGCAGGATAGACTATAAAAAAAATTACAATGGTAAAGAACAAAGGAAACAGACTAGCTCCAAAATCTAGTTGACTTATAAATACATAATACATGCAAGAAAATCACGTATACTTCAGTGATTTCATCCACATAAACCAGTAAAATTAAAGATGCAACATTCCAAACAAATGCTACAGTCAATATGTATGTATTTATAATTCACTATATTTTATGCATTCGTGGATCACTATCATTCACCCCAATGAAAACCAGTTTTCAATTCCTTCAACCACAGCCTCATCCAATAACTATTGTTTTCTTTATATTCTATTTTTGAAAATTAACCTTATAAACCTTACTTCCACGTGTGTTATGTATTTGATTTGTTGACATTTATTAAGTTGTTTTCAAAATTAAGCCATATTTTGAAAACTAAATAAACATAGTCTTTAGAAATTGATTTTTGTTATTGAAATTTTGTTATTAAGAGATGTGAAAAGCATACTAAAGAAATTATGAGAAAGAAAGCATAATATACATAAAAATAAAAAAGAAAAATCAAATCATGATCAAAAGGGCCTAAATTTAGGTCAACGTTATTTGTAATGTTTATGGGACTTAGTTTAGCTTTGTAGTTTAATTCCCTTTCAAGGCTGTTGGGTTCAGAGTACCGTAACTTTCTAGTTGTTGGTTTGTAGGAATATGTTGAAACCCATACTCGTTAGAAAATTGAAAAATCCTATTTCAGGATAGTTGCAGGAGATTTTGAATTGAAAGTATGAAAAGGAAAAGGAAACATACCATCATTCTGCATTTGTCACACTGCAAGAAGAGGTTATTTTCATACTCCTGTTGAGAAGAAGTATAAGCTCGATTAGCAAAACACACATACAGCATTAACGATGACCACCATAAGACAATTGAATAGTCAGAATTGAAAAATAAACTTGAAGGGTGTAAAAAGAGAAGCCCATTCATCAAATTCAAAAAGGGGCAAAGAGGATAGATTTAGACTCAGTAGCATGACCATTTTTATTTTTTTATAATAATAAGAATAAAAGTCTCAACATGGTCAAATACACAATAAAAACTGGATTAGGAGTGAGTTAGTAGTTATGATTAAGAAAATTTCACATATGAGTAGGCTATATCAAAATGAGGTGGCAGATTATGGTGTGAGCTAGAAGAGGGAACCCAGGAAAAATGCAGTCAGGTCAACTGTCCTATTTTCAATTATTTTATTTTAAAAATAATATACAAACATGCATATAAACAGGCAACAGCCAAACAAAAAGAACAACGTAGAGACCATTGAGACAAGTAGTCCCTATGGCAAGAGGGAGAAGTTGCAGAAAAGGTCTCTCCAATCTAAAATGGTTATAAAAGAAGTAACTCAAAGGGAATTGAAGATGACTCCATTTGTTGAGGCCATGCACCTACACAGTCCAAAAAATTTACAGAAGAATCGAACTTATTTGGGAATTTTCTTGATATTTGTTCCTGTATTCTAGTATATGAGTATCTAATTTCCTTCAATTTTATAGGAAACAGCAATTGACTGATCTTTACCTTTTACTACAATAGGACTGAAAGGGCACCCATCTACCCCAAAAGTTGATTAAGGGGGAGAAAGAGACCCCATAAAACCATAACACGATGGTTGACAGTTTCATATTTCATTTACTATATAAATGGCAACCATGTTCTTTCTACAAGAATCATATACATACTTAATAAAGGAAAAAAATGGAAAAAGAAAACACATATCAGCTACAGATGAAGGCTCTCACATAGGTACTAGTAAACTGTAGTTAAGAAAAAATATGTTTTTATAAAGAAAGTGATTGAAAGAGAGAACTTAAATGAATATAGCCTAGGAACTAATTCTCACCTCATCCATATGACATACACTGCACTTGTCAAGGTCTTTCCAGTCAACACGAACAGGTCTATAACCAATGGGAAAATCTTTGTATTTTTTGGAGGCTACTTTGCTCAAGGATCTAGAAGAAGACAGTCCAGATTTAGATATCCCCTGTTAAAAGAAAAAATAAATTACTTTAAAACATTAGATTTCTTTACAAGAAAAAATATGAAACCTACATTTTCCTCAAAGGACATGAAGGATACAGCCCCCACCTCACCCAAGATATGCAAACCATATAATGACCTTGAAAAGCTAGTTTTATTGTCGCAGTGAAACAGGGCACAATTAAACAAATATAGATTTGATAAAATATAATGAAGGCTACCAATTAGTAGACTGAGGCTCCAAGAAAAATAAAATAAAAATCATTATTTAGATATTAGTGATATTTGAGGTTTCTCCAAGTCAAAAGACTGCCCTCTCCTATTTTCAGACGCTTTTTCTTAACAAGATATGAAACATTTCGTTAGAAAAATGAAAAGAGACTATTACTCAAGGATACAAACTCCAAAATGAGTGAAAAAGCAATAAAAACAGCATAAGTAAACAACTTATTTATAGAGGATGTTCACCAAGCAAAATCCAATTCCTTATATTAAAGTTAAAAAAATAACAATAATAATAATAAGGGACAAAAAAGTTCATGGGAAACAGAAAATTTCATTGTGAGATGAAATAACAAAAGGGGATCCAATCCAATGGATTACAAAAAACTTCTCCAATTGGTAATGAGATTAAATAAGCTATAATTACAAAAGGAAGAAACCAGTTTACAGCAATTAAGAGATAAAAAAGTAATAGAAGTGAGAGAGGCATGGAGATACTGCTTCTTATCTGTGAAAATGCAAAGTATTTCGTTCAAACCAAGTGCACCAAGGCTAAACACAAATGAACTTCATCCAAAGAGTCATTTTTCCTTTTTAAATGGATCCCAAAAAGACTCCTATTAGGAGCTCATAATAACATACCACATGCAACACATCCATGCATGCACATATCAAAACAAAAAAAAAACAGAAACAGAAAAAAACAATTGTTTAAGTAAAATCCTATGACGAACACAAAACTTCAACAAAAATACAAAATGAGTATAGTAGCAGCAAGGAATCAATTAACGATTTCTTTCTTCATTGTAACTATCTCACTAGGTACCACTCTAAGAGGATGGAAGAAATCACAGAAATTTAAACCTGCTGGTGGCTCAAACAAAAAGCAAGAGTTTTATGAACAAATGTAAGCATCCCTACGCTGGCTCCTTTGAAAAGAAAGAAAGCTACTCTTTTCAAATAAATTTGATTATTTTTTAAACATTTGCAATCATGAATCTACAACCTCAAATTGAGTGCTCTTCAAAAGCCCTTTTGCAGTTTTAATTACTGTAGATTGGCGGCCAAGAGGTTCTTGTTCCTCCTTGGCATGGGGACTCCTTGAAGTTGTTTTTTGGTGGCTGGTTTAATACAGATTTCTATTTCCCTTTTACTCCACCCAAAAAAGAATCCTTCAAAGTATAACTGCCCAAATTCATGTATTTCTTTTCAAAAGAAGTCCTGGAATTGCAGATTCATTTAATTGTATCGGCCTTGAACTCCTACATTTTAGTGAAATCTGTGGAAATTTTAGGCTTGTTGTTTCTGCCCTGCTATTGTTCCAGCAAAGACATGTACCTCTTTGTTCACCACTTCAATAAGAGGGAGATGTGCTAGAGTTGAATGCTACTAAAGATATCTTTTGCCAAGTGTGACAGAACAGGAAAGTTTAAAGCCCCTGGTTTTTAGCTGTTATTCCTTCACTCTAATTCCATTCATTCAAAGAAATTCTTTCCTCCTTCGAAAAATATAATTTTAAGCCAAAAGTACACATGGTATGGACCAAATTGATACAATGGCAACACCAAAAGTACGGAAGAAATTTATATTGGAAAAGAGCTTTGACGTATACCTGGATCAGTTTCTTAACATCTGGATTGGAGAAACCAAACATATCAGAACCAGATTTGTATACAAATTCCCCTTTACTTTCGGTAGAAGCATCAGAAGTATGTTGTATTTTCTTCATCCGTTTGTATATTTTATTCCAGCAAGCAGATGGCGAGGATCCTTTAAACTAAAGCAATACACAGGAGTATCAACAACAGAAAAACCCTTGCATTAATAACCCTTTACATCTTTTAGTAGGAAAGAAGGCAACTAAAAACCCGCAGCAGCAATATAAGGCTAAGAAAAGAATATTGACAGCCTTTGCAGTATATGTGGTTCAAAAAATGTGGATTAATCAAAAAAGTAATGTACGGCTAAGATGCTAAACTAAAAGAGCAATGGAAGATAAGGTTCAATATGTCAAAATGCATAACAATAACGATTTCTTAAAATATTTACATTTCCCGGGTAGATGGTTTCCTTTTCACTTTTCATTGAGATGTTGAAATGAGACAATTCTCAAGATACAAAAAGATAGATATAAGAGGACACAACAAAGCAGAATATTTACGTAGAAAAGTAAAACAATCCAAATAAAACAAGAAAAGACAAAACTATAAGTGATCTCAAACTGAAAAACCAAGAAAGCAATTAGTCTTGAAAGGCTCAAAGAATTCTTCCAAAGCGAATCTCCTCAAGGTAATCTATCTTCGCAAGTGAACAAAATAGTTGAAAAAAATCTTCTTCTTTTTTATTGAAATAAAAGTTTTTCATTGAGAAAAGATGAAAAAAAAAAAACACCGCACACAAAAAACCAAGCCGTCAAAAAACAAGGGACCCCTACTACAGGAAGGGGAACCAACTATACAAAATCATGTCAAGTATTAGTTACAAAAAGTTTTCGAAATCAAAGCCCAAAGAGAAAATGATACTGAGTAACTGACCAAATCTCCCCACTCCCCCCTTCAACGCCCCCTAAACACCCTCCTATTCCTCTCATCCCATAAAACCCACAAGATGGCACAAACACAAGCACTGCCAAAGAAACTGGCCTCTTTCCCCACAAGGCGGATTGAGGATGAACTCCTCGACCATCCCTCTAACATCTCTACGACGAGCATACGACAAGCAAAAAGTTTGAAGAAAATTATCCAAAATGCGACTCACCAACTCGCAACGCCCAAGAAGGTGATCCAAGTCTTTCTCCACCTTCCGACACAGAATGCAAGAGAAAGGACCAACTAATGAAGGCAAAATCCTAGACAGCCTATCCAACGTATTGAGGCAGCCGTGAAGAACCTGCCAAGGAAAGCACCTGACCTTTCTAGGGACATTGATTCTCTAAACCGAAGAAAAGACTGACTCTCCTGCAGGGGTAAAATGCTAATTAGACACTGAAGGAAAGATTTACACAAGAATCCCTCCAAAGGAGTCAAACCCTTGCATCTCTTCTCCCAAAGCAGAAAGAATGATCTCAAGAAGGGAAATGAGAATCGCTATGTTCGACGCTTCCCTATCGAAAAGAGCACGTCGGAACCCAAAGAAGAAAGAACAAGAATTCCTATTCCTAACCAAAAAGCAGCCACAAAATGATTTTTCAAAGAAGATAAGTGATACAAACGAGGGAATAACCCACAAAGCAGTCTGTCCTGCACCTAAAGGTCTTCTCACAAATACGTCTCCCTTCCTTCCCCCACCACACACCGAACTCACGGAAGAATCAGGGAGGTCTTTCGAGACATCTTTCCTCAAATCCAATAAATGCCTTTAACCCCCTTATCCAACCACCCAAAGGGTTGAGTACCATGTTACTTTCAATAATCCTACCTACCCCCATAAAGAATTGTGCTCAGTGAAAAAACACCAAAGACATTTGGCTAAAAGGGCTTTGTTACTGTTTCTCAGGCTACCAATTTCAAGACTCCCTAAAGACAGGTTTCTCAATCATCTCCCACCTAATGAGATGAGAATCTTTGCCTTTTCCTTCATCGACACCTTCCCAAAGGAAATATTGAGAAAAACCT
This sequence comes from Cucumis hystrix, assembly GCA_025688845.1. NCBI lineage: Eukaryota > Viridiplantae > Streptophyta > Magnoliopsida > Cucurbitales > Cucurbitaceae > Cucumis > Cucumis hystrix. The sequence continues at coordinate 3,331,218 of CM046885.1, read as the reverse complement.
TCTAAAATGCCCAACTAGACCAAGAACTGTCGACCTTAATCAAGCTATTAAACACCCACTGTAAGTGAAAAATGATGATCCAACACCAAAAAAATACTACACTCACTGAAAGGCTTCAACCAAATAACTTCTATTGACGAAAAACTGCATAATAGACTGTTCTTCCATGATGGTTCTCTATTGGAAGGGCACTTTGATAAGTTTATTAGTGATTATAGTATCTGGCTTCCATCCAATTCACAGCAGTTGCTTTCTATATATATCATAGTTGTAACTTTAAAGCACCAAAAAAGCCATCATAAACTGAAGTAAAAAGAGAATTAACATGCAAATTATTTCTCATCGAAAGAATAAAGGAACTGAAATAACATGCAAATGCAAGTATATCGACCCAATTTAACGAACTGACCTGCTCTCCATTATCCAAGGTTACTCTAAACAAAGGTCGAAATTTTGATTCAAAATCCCTCAAAACTTCCATTCTATATAAAGTACAGACATTGGGATCTGGAAACAAGCAAAAGAGATGACAAGAATAGTGTTAGAAATTCATCCTGTTGAAAAGGTGTAAAAATATCTGCAAAAATAAGAATAATTTCAAAAATAATAAATACAAAAGTTCAAATATCCACCAGTTAAAGAAGAAAATTTCCTCACAGCTGTGTACCCTTCGGGCCATACAGACCCATCATTCTGGAAATATTTAGAATCTTTGACGATCTTCCCTAAGAACAAAAAAATGTGCTTATAAACATTAATAAAAAGGTTGCTTAAGATTAATATACAATTAGTCAATTACCCTTATTTTTCCATACTTTGACAACTTGCCACACAGCCAGCAGTATCACATTCATAAAGATTACGGAGAATTCCAAAGATATAAATGAAATTACAAAATGAGAGGCCAGTTTAAAGAGTTACAAAAAAAATTCTCCAACGGGCAATCAGGGAGTTTAAGTGATAATTACACAAAGGAGAAACCCAATTACACCAATTAAGTGACACAAGAAGAAAAAAATCATAAAGATAGCAAGGCAGAACCTATTAGTCACTTTTCTTATATTTGGAAAGTGTGCTCGTAGAAAAGACTAATAATAGCTAAGGACTCTATGGTGTGACACCCTTTTCAAGGATTCTTTATCCTCTTTCATAGATTTATGGATTTGGTTTTGTCTATGACTTTTTATTGGTGCAAGGATAAGCACCCTTTTAATCATTTTAGTTTATCTTATTTAGTCTCCAATTGAAAATGCTTCTTGTAATTGCCTTCTGGCTTTGGGGGTTTCCCCTATTTCATTAATCAATGAAATATTTCTTATCAAAAGAGAAAAAAAAAAAAAAGAACAATAGCAATAGTACTTCATATCAAAAAGATTACTATACCTACAGTTAATCTTATTTAGTTTCCAATTGGAAATGCTTCATGTAACTGCCTTTTGGCTTTTGGGGTTTCCCCTATTTCATTAATCAAGTAAATGTTTCTTATAAAAAAAAAACGACTAATAGCAATGTTACTTCATATCAAAAGATTACTATACCTACCTCAAAAGTATGCTATTTGTCAAACGTAAAATGAAGATTTTGATCATTTTTCCCACGACGTTATCTAGTTCTTTTGAGAACTAACAAGTCAAATTAACCTATATAACATTTATGAACCATACCAAGTACAATTTCAAAATCAGCGCATGATAATCAACATTTCAAGATATCCTATAATACATTAGGAAAAGTAGTGATTCAAAACTTACCAAGGCTTATTATTTCCAAATCCCCAACTTTAAATGGAGATGATCTATATCCATTGAGTGCACAACGCATCCCTCCTCCTTCATTTAGGCATTCTTCCCCTGAATCTGTTGTTCCTTCCTCTTCTCCACTTGCACTTGCAAAATCATCCACTTCAATTCCATTTTGCAACTGTAACATACTTGGTGGAAGTTTCTGCTCACTTAGATACCTGCTTCAACAGGTAAGTCAGTAAATTTCTACCCTACCAGTGACCTTAAAAACAGAATATGGCTTAGCAAGAAGTAAAAGAAACCAACAAAGCTTTTCTTACATCATCATACTCAGTTTCATTTTATGTTTTGGACTATTCATGATGCTAGTTTTCAATTGAAATGGAGATTGATAGAGACAGAACCATGCTCTCAAAGTAACTATATAAAAACTAAATTTCAGTACTTGGACGAAGGAACAACTATATCTCAATAAGAATCTGCCAACTCAAAGTAAAGATAGCTTGATTAGGTACTTAGCATGGTAACTATAATTTGACAGAGCTGACACTGCTAACAAAAATCAGCGGTCAGGCAATCAAATGAGTTAATTTGGGATAAACAATTATAGGGACTTGGGAGAAATAAATGTCATAATCATTTCTTTCTGGATATAAGAAGCCAAATCAATCCAGGATTACATTTTTGCCTCTTCAAGGCTCCGCATGAAGTGTGGTTTCTTGCATTTCTGGTGGAAAAAAGAAAGAAGACCTTTGAGAAATGAGATGGCCTGTTTTACTTTAATCCTGGACCAAAGAAAAAACTGGTCAGTGTGCACGTACCCAACAAATAATCTTTCAAAGTTCTGGTACATCAGACCAGACAAATATAGTTCATTTTAAACCAGAAAGCTCACGAACCTTGCAAAGTCATGTGTACCAAAAAATTGAACAGGTACTGTCCTTCCTCCTGAAATATTTCTTAACCCCTTACGATCACCAATGAGTGATTCATCCACTATAATTGCTGGCCACATAGCATGACCTGCATTTAACTAACAAAAGAAGTAATAAAAATATATTCGATTAAATAAATCATCCCTAGCAAGAATTATAAATTTTTATAGGAAGCCAACTTTTATTTGCATTTCTATCACCATAACAATTCGATAAGGGTAACAAAAGGACTCCACTACACGAAGGTGTGTTTTCTTGCTCAATGAATCCTTTCATCTTTCTATTTGAATCCTTGATATTGCCTCCCTCTTCAGTTCTAGCCAAACAATTATATTCTTCAATTCTGGCTTATTCTTCCTAATCAATTTCAATATCAACTCTCAATTTTAATTAAGCGATTTCTTCACTTTCTTCCAACTTCAATCTTAAATTTTAGAGAAGACACAGCCAGACACAACAAATTCTCAAACTTTGAACAAAACCCATACATGAACTGCCCCACTCCTGATTTAATACTCTCCATAGACCATGACAACAATTAAGCTTGAAGCATTACAGAAAGGTACAGCACATTCATGTTTTCCTATGTTTTCCTATTTCCATTATTTAAATTTTGATTTTCGCCCTCTAAAAATATGATAAGAAACAGATAAATGATTTACTCCTACTTTTTGTGGTTACCATCATACATCCATTATTTTATTGCACATTGGAAAAGTACTATGAACTCCCATGGCACATTTGCCCTCTTGTAATTTCATTCTATCAATGAAATTAATATTGAATGCTTCTCATCAAAAAGTAAATAAATGCATTCACTAAGAGAAGCACAATCTGTTTGCTTTAAGAGCCATTTGTTTTCACAACAGAGGATCCGAAGGTGGTGCTTGTTTCCTTCGTCTCTTCTTCCTTTTCAGGAATAACCAGCACTCCCACTTTCTTGTTTACTATTTTTGAAGACATTTATTCTTTATTTTTCATTACTGTTTTTCTTTTTTTCCATTTTAAAATGAGAAAGAGGAGGAAAAAACTAAGGGAAAAGGGAAGGGATGAAGCACAGACCAGTAAGTTTGGCCCAAACAATATCTCCAGGTTCAGGTTCCAGACAGTCATCCAAGGTTGCTGCTAACACTAGCATCTCATTGTAATCATAAGCATCGCTATCTACACTATCAACACCAAAATTCAAGTTCAAAGTCTGCATCTCTTCACCGGAAATATGGAATTTGACTTTCTCATTTGAAAGAATCAAATCTTCTCTATCCCCATCTTCATATTCAATCTACATTGAATTATATACGTAAGATCAATACAGGAGAAGACACATAATTTACAGTTCACAGTAAGTACTAATATCGAACACCACTGTGAGGTTAATTAATTGTGTGAGAGCATACATGATGACAACTGGTCTCTGAATTATAGCCCACAACACGACCACAATACCACTGAGCGTCCAATGGCCAATAAACCTGTGATGTTGTGAAGTACCATATCATTTCAAGCATATTCCAAGAAGATGATTCAAATCAGAGGTACAGACAGAATGACTTGCCTTGCATTGTAATCCAACATACACTTTCGGATCAACATCCTCAAAACTTAACCTGTGAGTTGATAATTGATTATATTCCAGTAAATAGAACTGCCTAATTAAGAAACAACTACACAAAAATCAAGATAGAAAAACTTTATGGCAAATGCTTCAAACGGCACATTTGAGGCCTTAAATTGTAACTCGAAAACCAGAAACCAATACCTGACCCATCTCTTAGCAGTAGGAGATTTGAACGTGGTCTTCTCAGAAATTTGTGAAGAATTGCGCTTCTTTCTCGGTCCAGAATTATTATTGTTATTGCTGTGAGTGCGGCAGTCTCTCAACCTAGGACCATTCATGGCACGAATAACACTGGAATCAACCTCCAATTTAACAAGCTCATTACACCCAAACTTATCCTTCCTCTTTGTCGTATTTTTGGGCGTTCTATCGACTACAAATTCCTCTGCATGGCCGTCCACACCATTCACCATCTCATCAGTCTCACAAGCTTCAGATTCCATAACAGTTGTCGAGCCCAATTCAACCTGCTCAACCAAAGAGTCGTACATAGAGGAACTTGCAGAGGAGTGGCGGGGTTTCTTCCGGCGGCGAGAATAAACATGGAGCAAACGAGGAGGCTTGAAATTAAGATCGTCAAAGTGATTGACCATAAGCCTCCGAGCTTTCACCTTTTTAGACATAACATTGGAAGAACCACTTGTACTAACAAAAGGAGAAGTAGTGGAGTAGACATGATCAAGAGAAAGGTAGCGAATCGGAGTTCCAGCATTATAAACATCGATATTGATATCATCACCATCTTCCCCATCAACAATTGGTGGCTTGGGACGCTGATGAAGAGAGAATGCCGCCATTGAAAAAGCAAGTAAAAAAAAAAGGGAAAAAGAGGGCAAAAAACCCTCCGACCAGCAACAAAACAGCGCCCAAAAAGGTGGGAAGGAAGCAAAAGAGATAGAATTGAAGGAAAAGGGGAAATGGGGTTGTGGGAATTAGGGTTTTAGAGGGAATTGGAGAGAGAAAGAGAGAGATGGCGATGGGGACGTTTGCTTTTTTTGGATTTTGGAGGGAGGTTTTCTTTTTTGCTTATGTTTTTCCCGCCGTGGGCAGAGGCTTCAACACTGAAAAAAGGAGAGAAGGGAAGAAACGAAGAATTGAGTTGAACGGTTTATATGTAATCAGAGTGAGAATGTAGTTTTGAGTTTGGGCTTTCCTTTCGTAAATGGCGAAACTGAACTCAATTCGCTACCCCCTTCTCTCTCTCTCTTTCTCGTTGTGGGATTTCTTCCAAGATTCTGTTGTCTTTCAGATATAGTTAAGCTAAAACACCATCTTTCTTAACTATTTACTCTTTTTCTATTTTTTCTTTTTTTCTATTTTTTTATTTTTCTTTTTTCTACCACTTTAGATCTATAGTTTGGAAAAATTATAATTTTGTCCCTATGGTTGTAACATGTGTTTGATCTAAGAAATTGTAAAGTACACGTTGTGAACTCAATGAGTTGTAGGTTCTGATACTAAAAAACATCACTTTTATATTTTATAAGTTATCTGAACCTTGTAAGTTTCTAACTATCTAGAATTCATAACTCTTTTGCCTCCAATGTTACACCTCATTATAGGGTGTTGGTCCAACAAGTTGGAAAGTAGGAGTTGTAAATTCCATGGCTTGTTTAGTCCAATAAATTAGTAGGTTCACCACTAAATTTGATATACTTCTTGCAATGCTAGAATTCAATTTCTACAATATAATAAAACTTCATAATTAAATAGTCTTTTTGTTTGATAAAATTCTTATAAATAGCCTCTTCCACAATGAATTGTTTATGAAAACTCTATTGACACATGGAGACTAAATTTTAATACATACACCATGGGAAATATATTTTTAACTTTTTTTAAGTCATAGGTACCAACTTTACCGTTCAACCTTCTTTTTTTTACTTGCTCTTTTTAGTAAGACTATTTGCTTTAGATAGATGATAATGATTTCTTGTCAACTAAATTAATTTTAGGTTGGCAAGAAAATAAATTAGGTTAAAAAAGACACTTTTTGTTTTTTAACTTTGGTAGAAGTAATAGTTTAATTCATAAACTTCACTTCATAACAAATTTTTGTAGTTCATATGTTTTAAATTTGTAGCAACTTAGTTATTCAACTCTATTTGGTGACAATTTAATCTTTATATTTTCAAATTTATAATGTAACAATTAAAGGTGTTGATTTGTATTACATAACTACATAGTTTTCGTTGGAATAAACTTTTTGGATCAATTATCTCATTCTTGTGTGAATCTAATAAAATATCATCAACTAGAAACAATAATAATAATAATCAAGCACACATGGAATTTTAACGTGGAAAAATTTCTCAATGTGAGGAGTAAAAAACCACATACCGAAGTTAAAATATCCACTACAATCAATAATGAGCACAACAAAGTTTTCCCTAATCACAACTAGAGGCATACACAATAGATATCTCAAAATTAACAATCTAGGCAACAAACAACAACAATAATGAAGAAATAATTAGAAAGATCTCACTTGATGTTGACAACCAAATTCTCACGGTTTCTCACTGTAGGTAGCTTCAAACGAAATCTCCATTGTACATATTAAAGACCCCTGTGCCAAGAACACGCAGTCAAAATTTCAGCTCGTTCGGACCACGAAATGATTCCTTAATGGTTGAAGAAAATTGTTGGTCGGATGGTAAATATCTTTCTAAAAACTTTGTGTCACCATTTCTCTCGATTTGCGTGATCTCACACTTAAACGAAACCGACAGCTACAATGTTTTGTATTTAATAAACAAAACCTAAATTTCAAATGGCCTTAAAGGGCTTTTCACTTAAAAAGTGAAATAATCCCAACAAATCTCCCCTTATTTCACTTTGTGGAGAAACATGTAATTTCCTCTTTGGAACGACAAAACTCAAGCATCACTCTTGGTAGATTCTTTGTCAACATATCAGATCCATTATGATCAATATGTATTTTCTCAAGCTCAAACAATTTGCAATTTAAAGCTTATCTAAGCCAATGATACTTCAAATCTATATGTTTTTTATGGAATGAAGTGTAGCATCCTTACCAATATGGATAGCATTCTATTATCCCATTATTTCACATATCATTGTTGCTTGAAGCCAAGCTCTTGTATAAAGTGATTAATTCAGACCATCTCTTTACAAGCCTTTACTGTTGTAATATACTCTACTTCAGTTGTAGAAAGTGCAACACACTTCTGCAACCTCGACTGCCAAGACACTACACGATTTGCAAATGTCATCAAGTAATCAGAAGTAGACTTTTTGTTGTTTAAATCTCATGTCATATCTAAATCAACGTACCCAACATGTATTGGCCTTCCACCCCCAAATGTGAGCTCCAAACTGGAAGTACCACTCAAATATCGCATGATGCGCACTTAACTGCCTCTCAATGTTGTTTTCCTAGATTGGACATAAAACGACTAATAACACTAATAGTGTGAGCAATATCAGGTCAAGTACATATCATAGCATACATTAAGCTCTCAACTGCTAAAGATGTGGGATCTTACTCATATCTTCCTTCTCCTTATCTATAGAAGAACTTTGTTTACTTCTTAGTTTAAAGTGCCTAGATAAAGGAGAACTGACTAGTTTTGCTTGACTCAAGTTGAAACATTCAAGTAGCTTCTCTAAGTATTGCTCTCGTGACATGTGTCACACCCCATCCCAAGCACCTGCTTGCTTGGGTCGAGATATGACATGATGTCAGCTGAAGTCATTCACTTCCATAACAACTTCAACTGACCCTTGACATGAAACGTGAAAGAAGTGTAGCAAAAGTCTTTTAACATAGTCACTTTTACGTTATATCACCATTCTACTGTATAAAACTGACTAATACGATTATTGATGTCCTAGGTAACTTATTTTTAATCCTGAACTAACTATGAACTTTTATTCACATGAGATTATCCTTATATCTGCATAGGTGAGGACACCTCATTAGCACTAGCCCAATAAGCCTATCATTTTAGGGGTAAGATCTGTTGGGATTTATGTCCTTGTTGGAATTTATGTTCTAAAACTTATAGATTGTAAATATAATCCATTGACCGTTATTAATAAAGTGTTATCACTGTATTAATTGTTATTGATTAAATTATTAGTTTTGTCTTAATAACCCAAATCCAATAAACCAACATCCTAAGTTGTTTAATGAGTCTTAAAAACAGTATGCAGGGATCAATGTTCAAGATCAGTTTAAAGGGTCTACAGTCTATGGATAAGGCTCTAGGTACCTTATCTTGGCAACACTATGGATACGGCTCACTTTGTATTTAATACAAACACAATGATCCAACGTGTTCATGTAGTTGACATGCGAGTGAGAGTACCTATGCAATAAGTTTGCATAAGATCGGACTGCGAAATAGTAACCACTAGATGTAACTCCGTTAATTAGTTAGGTTTCTATTTCACTAGGATGACCTAGGTAACTTAGTCTTAATCTTAAGTGTATTATGAACTCATGTTTGCGAGAGATTGTCATTTGATTTGTATGGGTGAGACTGGTTAGATCGCAGACTTAATATGTTTATCATTTTGGGGACAAGACCTAGTAGGGAGTTGGAAACATAATTACACAAAATGGAATTCACTCTTTTTCTACTTTAGGGTAAGTAGATGAGTGTTCCCTTAAAATGGTGTCTCCAAAACTTGAACAAAGGGCCCTACCCTCTCTATGGACCTAGAGGAGTTTTTGTTTATTGGTTGGACCATAAACGAATTGTTCATTACACGAGTACTGATATTTAAGTACTAGAGAAAACCTAGGGGTAAAACGGTAATTTGACCCATGGTGTTGCGAACACTCGTGAATGACTAAGTTACTGTTATTAGTCTATATCCGTGGACACATAATCTACAGTGAAAAGAGTTCAGTTGTAAGTCTTTAGTGAAGTGTACACACAGTTGACAAATCTTGATTAATGTGGTTAATGAGTTTAGCCAATTAATCTCATATCGTTGTAACTTCTGATCTGTAGGTCTATTAGGTCTCCTTCCTAACTCTTAAAGGGTAATGAGATTTATTTATATCGGTTGTAATTTGAAATATTCAAATTTACTTTGGTAATTAGTATAATGTATGTTGATACATTATAATCTAAAGTTTATATTTTAATCAAATTTTATTGTACAAATTTAATTTTGGATATGGTTTCAAATTAATTAATGAGAGATAAAATATTTGAATGAGTTCAAATATTAATTTAATGTGAATTAGATTCATATTAAAATTATTGGTTATGAGAGAAATTTATACTTGAATATGATTCAAATTTAGTTATTTCATTTAGTTATTAATTAATTGGATAATTAATTAATAGTTTAGTTTAATATTATTTAATTAAATTTGATTTAATTAAATTAATATAAAACTATAAGATATTGGAAAGATATTCATTAAATAAGATTTAAATGAAATATTGATTAAATATGACTTAATTAATTATTAATTAATTGATTAATGGTTAATTAATTAGTTGATTTGAAATTTCTATTGATTTAATATTTTTAAATTAATAGAATCTCATGATTCTTTCATACTCCATTTCCGATTCCATGAACGAAAGAGGGTTATAAATATGGAGAAGAAAAACTGTTTTTCTTAACTAAAATAGAACTAATGATTGATTTTGTTTTTATGTAAAATAGTTTCTATCTAAAACTTTGTCATTCCAATTGGTTCCCACAAACCAATCTCATCCCAGAGGATATGAAGATCTCCGACAGGTGGATTGTAGATTCAGAGACGTCAACAAGAGTAAGTTCTCTCTAACTTTTAATTTAAAAGCATGCTTAGTTTTTTTATTTAGAATTGTGATTCTAAATATTGTTAATGTACTGGTATTTGGGATTTCCAAATTAAATTGAGGAATGGATCTCTAAAATCTTCCGCTGCCAAAGGCTTTTACTCCTTAAGGTATATGTATTAACTTTTAATTCTTTTAAATCTTTCTTAGCATTACTTTCATGTCCTCATGATCCATCTCTTTCAGATGTGATACCAATTCATTCATGTCTCCTTCATAAACTCAGGGTGTTACATAATTAGTTTATAAAAGGAGTTGTTTTTCAACTGAAAACATTGTTTTCTATTTTTTTTTTTACTAACAAAAATTAAATTCACCGAAACATTTTTATCTTTCAACTTTCAACTCCAAGTCCAACCTCCAAATTCTATCTCTCTCCTAAATTCCTTCACTCATCGGGTCCAACAACTCAGTTCTAAGTCCAGAGAATAGAAGGGTCATTTCTAATGGTGGTTCGAGTACGAGTTTGTGTGGAGATTATCGAATTTCGAGAGCTACGAAGGTAAAATTTCTCTTAAACTTAATTCATGTAAGTTTAGGGTTATGCATGCTATTAAGAGTGATTAAGGTATATTTTGATTCGGTTTCCACTGGGCATGACTAAAATTCATCATGTGGTATCAGAGAATGCTTAATTTTACTCAATTGCATATGGTGGGTGTCAACTTATTAGATAAATTATCGATTCAACTAAAATGGATAATTGTGGATTTGGAAATTAAATTAAGCTTAGTTTTGTAATAATTATTGTAATTAGCCCAGGTTTTGTGGCCTAATATGCATGTTAACGGATCTGTAATTTTCTAGAGTTATTATAGTCGAAATTAGGTTGTAACTGCACCAACTGCGAGAGAGAAAAGGTAAAAATTGGAGAAAATACATGCACAAACCCAAAATTAACTCCCATACACAATTCAGATCCGTGACCCAGCCTATAACAACTCATCTCTTTATACTATGCTAAGATCATTACCTTAAAGATAAATAACCGTTTTGAAAATTTATTGAAAACAGAAAAACAAAATTTGCATTAAAAATATCATGAAAACATGTTGCAGCTGATTTTACAAATAAAAATGTTTAAGATCAAAACACCGAAAACGAGCATTGAAAAGCGGAAGCAAAACTGAGTCTCCATATGGCATGTCACAGACCTTTGTTGTCGCTCGCCAGCTTTCCTCTAACTTTACCTTTTCTTGAAATATTAAACATAGAAAATGGTGAGTATAAACATATACTTAGTAAGAGACCCACTATTTGATCCGTTAGGTGTCTATTAACTTCTCATTAGGATCCTTTGAGGAGGTACCTAAAACTATTGTGTGCTCGATAAAGCAGATGTAATCTAGTGATCCCGAAGAAACACTCACATTTGTCGGTGACCTCGAAGGAAGACTTATGATATCAGGTTGAAGTGATCTCGTCGTACCATTCATAAACATAACATGACCTGGTAGTCAACGCACACAACCATAAATCTGTGAAAGGTGGTGATCCTGAGGGACACCCATGTAGGTACAACCCTAATGGCCAAAGTTAACAGAACACCACAGTCCATAACATGTAGCAACATCATAAACATTACATGAATATCAATCATAAAGTCGTTAATCATGTGATTAATATAACATGCATCATCATTAACATAATATCAGTCATCATCTACAACATCACATTATTCATGTGAGCTATGCATAATTGTAAATACATGCAAGCTCTTAAATTCATGTTCAAAGGTCCAGTATTAGAATCTCTTACCTGAGAGATTAGCCAACCAAAATACTCATTTGCAGACAGTAAAAATTCTTCAATTGATTATATCTCAAAATTGAGGTTGAAACCAATTCAACCTTGATGAGATAAATTTATCATATAAATATTCAAGATTTGCCAAAGGGACCTTTCAAAGGCATGCAACCAAAATCAATTCCAATAATAACTTAATTTAGAGTCTCAATTAATTATTAAGTCTAGGATCAGAGACGAATCATTTTTATGCTTGACTATGACGGAGGAGATCAGAGATGTCTAAGATTGGAGATGTCGGAGACGAAGGAGATGTCGAAGGTGATCTGAGATAGGAGGAGATGGAGGAACTGAGATATGAAATAGACCTGACGGAGGACACGAAGGAGGAGAGACGGACGCGATGTCGGATGAGAGACAAAGAAGACGAAGGAGGAGAGAGGGAGCTGAGACAAAGGAGACGCCGGAGATGTTGCGGTGTGCGAGGGAAAGCTGAAGGTGAATCACGTGATGACGTGAGAAGTGAGGAGAAGATTTTTGCGTGAATCGCGTGAGAGGGAGAGCGTGTGAATCGCGTGGGAGAAACCCTAATCTAATTTCCTTTTATCATTATATAAATAATATATATATTATATTAATTCGGGTTGGGTTGGGTTGAATCGACTTTTTCAACCCCCAACCCAACTCGAAAAAATCCACTCTTTTTAACCCAACCCAACCCACATTTTAACATAACCCAACCCAACCTAATCCTTATAATATGGGTTGGGTAGTCTGGGTTATTCATGTTCACCCCATATTTTTACTGATGTAGAACCACCTCCTTTCTTGATGTTTTTTTAAGTTCTTTAGCTAATTCTTGAGTATCTTGAATTACCATTCTTGTATTTTAGGCTTAGTTATTCGTTAGTTAAAACTTGTGTATCTTGAGTTACTAATCTTGTATCTTGAGTTAGTTTAAACTCCAAGTTAGTTCTACAATAACTAACTTCTAACAACTCTTGTAAACTTCCAGCCTATAAAAAGGCTTCTTCTCTCATTAATAAACCATCATCAAAAGTATTATTCATAAAAATTCCTAAGCTTTGCAATTACTGTATCAATTGGTATCAGAGCATGATCCTAGCTCACCCTTCCCACAAAAAATTGGATCTTACCACTCATATCCATGGACACGGAAGCCTCCTTCGACCAACTCTTGCAGTTGGTAGAACAAGCTGTTGAAGAACTTCGAAAAGGGCAGTCGGATATACAGCAATCATTAGTAGAATTAACTAACCATTTTACCCGATTTCATGTCCAACCTTTAGAAGAAGCAATTCAGCCCCCAAGAAACCCAATTGCAGCAAACTAAGAAAGACCAAGAAACCCAGCTGTAAACCAAGAACGACTAAGAAATCAACCTATTCACATCCATAATAACCGATTGTATGGAAACAACTTACCTGGACATTTCTTAGACGATTATGACTCTTCCGATGAAGACAGCTTGCTGAACATTCATCAAGAACCTCAACAAAGGCTTGGACTTCGACCATACTTTCAGGAAGATCAAGAAATACGTATGAAAGTGGATCTCCCTACTTCAATGGTCGAATGGACGTGGAGAAGTTTCTTGATTGGATCAAGAACGTAGAAAAAAATTTCGACTATGCCAATAAACCCGAACACAAGAAGGTCCGATTAGTTGCTCTCAAACTTCAAGGTGGCGCAAGCGCTTGGTGGGATCAGTTACAAAACAATATACGATTATTCGGTAAACAATCAATAAGAAGTTGGCCAAAGATGTTACCTCTACTGAAGAAAAGATTCCTACCAATCAACTATCAGCAACTACTTTACAATCAGTATCAACAATGTCATCAAGGCTAACGAAGCATCATAGATTATACAGAAGAATTCTATAGACTTGGTGCTCGAAATAATCTTCCCGAAACAGAACACCAACAAATTTCCAAGTTTATTCATGGTCTACAAGATGAGATTAAAGATATTGTAAACTTACATCCTTTAACTTTTCTTTCAGATGCCATCTCCTTAGCTTCCAAGATTGAGGACAGTGAAGAGATCAAGAAAACAAAGATTTCTCAAAGAAAGAACAATTGGGACAAACAACAAAGAGCTAACCTAACTAATTCATTTAGAAACTTTCAACAAGGAAGTTCCTCCACAACTTCACAGCCCGCCAAGAAAGATGAAAACTCACCAAAGATTCCAGCCACCAAACCAGGTGAGAATACCACAAAGAAGAAGGTTGACAACATTTATAACCGTCCTACTTTGGGTAAATGTTTCAGGTGTGGACAACAAGGACACCTCTCCAACGAGTGCCCTCAAAGGAGAACTTTGACAATTGAAGAAGGACAAGAAGATAATGACTCGGATGACATCTTTGAGATTTCAACACCGGATGAAGGAGATCAACTATCTTGTATCATTCAGAAAATTATTTTCACCCCTACGGCTGGACAAATACCTCAAAGGAATTCCCTCTTTCAAACAAGATGCACCATTAACGGTAAATTGTGTCAAGTTATCATTGATAGTGGTAGTAGTGAAAATTTAGTATCTAAAAAACTAGTTTCTACCCTAAATTTGAAAACTGACCCACACCCAAATCCCTATAAGGTTAGTTGGATAGAAAAAGGGGGAGAAACTACTGTTAGTGAGGTTTGTACTATTTCTTTATCAATAGGACAACACTATAAAGACCAAATAATATGTGACGTTCTTGATATGGATGCTTGCCACATTCTTTTAGGAAGACCTTGGCAATATGACACAGATTACATTCATAGAGGTAGAGCTAACACTATTGAGTTTGATTGGATAAGTCGTCGTGTAGTTCTTTTACCTATAGGTAGCTCCACCGAAACAAAAGCTAACCCTAATAAAGGAGTAGTTCTTTTACCTATAGGCAGCTCCACCAAAACAAAAGCTAACCCTAATAAAGGAAAACAACTTTTTTCTGTAATTAAGGGTAAAAAGTTTCTGCCTTCAAAAATAGCACCTATCTTAGCCTTTGTCATTAAAGGAAACAACAGTGCACCTTCAAAAAACTACCTACCTAGTGAGATATCAAACTTCTAACCAATTTCACAAACATTATAGAACCAACCACTTCTCTACCACCTCTTAGAAATATACAACACACTATAGATTTAATGTCCGATAGTACCTTACCTAATCTGCCACATTATCGAATGAACCCTAGAGAGCACAAAATATTACATGAACAAATAGAAGAGCTTCTTAACAAAGGTCATATCCAACCTAGCCTAAGTCCTTGTGTTGTCCCAACTCTACTTGCACCAAAAAAAGATGGCAACTGGAGACTTTGTGTAGATAGTAGAGCTATAAACAAAATTACAGTCAAATATAGGTTTCCCATACCTCGTTTATCTGACCTCCTTGATGCTCTCAGCCAAAAAGGTATACTTCTCACCACCCTCCAATCTCAAATAATTGTCTTTGATCACCTTCCTACATTGTACCCTACTGATATTGATTTTAGAAGTATTTGGAAAAATTGCTCTAACCATAAACCTTGTAAAGATTACCACATTGTTAATAGTTTTCTCTTCAAAGGTGATGTTTTGTGTGTCCCTCATACATCTTTAAGAGAAGCAATAATTAAAGAAACACACTCTAGTGGATTAGCAGGACATTTTGGCCGAGACAAAACGTTGGCTGCAATTAGCTCTAAATTTTTTTGGCCACAACTCAATATGGATGTTGCTAATTTCATCAAAAGATGCTCCATTTGCCAAACAGCCAAAGGTAACTCTCAAAATACAGGTTTGTACACTCCTTTACCTATTCCTTCTACTATTTGGGAGGATTTAGCTATGGATTTTGTTTTAGGATTGCCAAGAACCCAAAGGGGCCATGATTCTGTTTTTGTAGTTGTAGATCGCTTTAGCAAAATGGCTCATTTTATTCCTTGCAAAAAAACTTTCGATGCTTTGAATATAGTATAACTTGTTTTTTCGACAAATTGTTAGATGGCATGGAATTCCTAAAACTATAGTTTCGGATAGAGATGTAAAATTCTTGAGTCATTTTTGGAGATCCCTATGGAAGAAATTTTACATCAACCTTCTGTTTAGTATTGCTAGCCACCCACAAATTGACGGCCAAACAGAGATGCCAACCGAACTCTTGGCAACCTCATTCGGTGCCTTAGTGGGAACAAGCCTAAACAGTGGGACCTAGCTTTACCTCAAGCAGAATTCGCCTTCAACCACATGGCAAATCGCTCAACAGGGAAGTCCCCATTTGAGGTTGTATATACTAGTCTCCCTCGGGTAACTTTTGATTTAGCTAATCTACCTTTTGTTGTTGATGTCAGTATGGAGGCCGAAGCAATGGCTGAACGTATTTCCAACTTACACCAAGAAGTCAAGAGTCATTTAGAGCTTGCTAATGACTCCTACAAAACATCCGCCAACTCTCACAAACGCTTTAAGGAATATCAAGTAGATGACCTAGTTATGCTGTACCTTCGAAAGTCAAGACTACCTATTGGTCATGATTCCAAAATGACCAACAAGTGCATGGGTCCATTTCAAATATTGGAAAGACTCGTCCCCAATGCTTACCGAGTAGACCTCCCAGCAAACATGAGAATCAGCCCATCTTGTTGCCGACTTGTCACCTTACTATGCACCAGATTTCTTCTCTTTAGCTCCCTAATCTTCACTTGAGGTCGAGTTTTATCCTAGGGGAGGGGTTTGATGTAGAACATCCTCCTTTCTTGATGTTTCTTTAAGTTCTTTAGCTAATTCTTGAGTATCTTGAATTACCATTCTTGTATTTTAGGATTAGTTATTCGTTAGTTAAAACTTGTGTATCTGAGTTACTAATCTTGTATCTTGAGTTAGTTATAAATAAACTAACTCAACTCCAAGTTAGTTCTACAATAACTAACTTCTAACAACTCTTGTAAACTTCCAGCCTATAAAAAGGCTTCTCCTCTCATTAATAAATCATCATCAAAAGTATTATTCATAAAAATTCCTAAGCTTTGCAATTACTGCATCATTTACACCCCTACTTATCAGTTCTTGAGCCTAGTTAACCTAGTTTTATGAGCATGCATAAGAGAAATGAGGCAATAAAACTGATTTATCACCTAGACTTTAGGATTTGTTTAAGTAAAAGAATACCCTTAAAACCATTATAGAACGTTTCAACTAGAGAAGTAGCGTACTTTTAGCTCTAACGTTCCTAAAAGTTCACAACGTGAGGTTCATGTAGGCTTTGGACCGTGCATAGGAGTGAACTCCCTTTGAATGGTATTTGCATGGATCAATATCAAGGTGAATAGAGGAAGTAGTTCATGTGAGTGGGTGAGGGATCTATGACAACACATCCAACGGTCTCTTTCATTAGGTCGCACTGTGAGATTCCTATAATGTGCATGCTTTCTGTCCTAAAGCGACATTCCCTTCAAAGTGTTGTGTTATAGAATTCAGAACACCATGAACTCCAAATATGGATAAGCTCTTTTAGATCGGTTTTCATATTGACTTTCCACTTTTGGGAATATGTTGATTTTGATCTCTAAGATCTGAAAATGTTAGGTTACACTTACAAGAATTACTAAGTTGTTAGCACATTCTCATAACTAAGTGCTATAGAAATAAAAAGTTATTCTAGAATTAGCATCTCTAATCAAGATTGTCTTGGTTCAAATGAGGAATAATCAACTATCCTTCGGTGGAGGTTATTCTAAACCTTTGAAATATTGTTGCACAATACAAATAATAAATGGTACATTATTAATGATTGCTAAATTATGTCTTAACTGAGGAATGTCCTCAAAACTCTACCTCCAATGCTAACCAAACTAGTAGAAAAGCATATGATGATAGGTTAAGGCTAATGAAAAAGCTCGTGTTTATATTCTCGTTAGCATGATAGATGTATTGGTGAAGAAACATGAATCCTTAGCCACTACTAAAGTGATTATGGATTTATTAAGAGAGATGTTTGGACAATCGTCATACTCTCCCTAAGACACGAAGCAACAAAACACATTTATACTAACCGTTTAAAGGAAGGGACCTATGTTAGGGAACATGTCCTGGACATGGTGATGCACTTTAACATTGTTGAGGTAAATGGTGGACCCATCGATGAGACTAATCAGGTTAGCTTTATCTTACAACCTCTGCCAAAGAGTTCTGTATCGTTTCAGACAAACGTGACATTGAATAAGTTACGCTTACAAGAATTACTAGACAAACATGTCGCTGAATAAGACTGTATCTTACGGTCTCTAATCTCACCACAAACCCACTTTGATGCATGAATTAAGTGTCAAATTGAGGTGCAAACCAAATTTGCATGGCTTTTGGCTATAAACTCATGAGGTTGATGAGATTAAACATTCTTGGAAGTTGAGAATTTTGATTGAATCTATCTCTCACTCAAGAACTCTCTCACACTTAAAAACCTCTCAAATTGATCACAAATTTGATCCCACAATCAAGTTCTAAGTCATAAGAATAGTGGAGAAGATCTTGATAGTGGTCCTTGAAGAATTTGAGATCAACTACTTTAATTCGTGGAAAATTTGAGCTACAAAGGTATGAACTCTAAAACTTGGTTTTTTTTTTAGTTTTTAAAGCATGTTCAATCCTAAAAATTGATGCATTTAAAGTGATATTTGATCCAATTACTTCCGCTACATGATTACTTATTTTTTTAACACCAAGAGGAGGTGGTCAATTTTAATTGATAGAACCAATCAATGACAATGCATTGTGTTCGAGGTGAGTACAATGTAAGTTTTATTTTCATGTAGGGAATGGAGACCTTGATTCGAGGACAAATTCTTTTAAAGAAAGGAAGGATGATGTGAATCCAACAATTGATCCAGTAATTGTACCCGAAGGAGGATTTACGAGAAGTAAGGTAAAGAATATTCAAGAGGCTTTTGCACTACACCTTCAAAAGCTAGTAAACTTCCATCAAGTGACAAATAATTTTGAGTCAAAATTTATATACAATGTTAGTTCAATGAGTCAAGTGAGAATGGAATGAATATTGGCAAGAAAAAAGTCCAATAGTTTGGAAGATGGCATGGAGGACAAAAAAGAAAAATTGCATTAGATGACAAAAAAATTTAGATAAAAACAGTTCATAACACCTTTTTTTTTTCACATTGTAAATTTGACAAATATGATGGTAATCAGATGGAAATATGCATTTTAAATTTTATACTTTTTCAATTTTGAAAATGTAAATGACATGAGCTCTATTATCATAAATTTTTTTGCTAATTTTGCAAGCTCCCTGACAAAAAAAACTATGCAGATTTTGTGAAGAAGATGCTGTCAACTGTGCATTACATGGAAAAATGTCCAAACCATGTCAAACGAGCACATCAAGATTGTCGGTTTTTAGAGAAATTTTTTAAGACATTTTGAAAACTTTCTACATTTTTTGTTTTTCAATATTTGACTTATAATTTACAGTGCAATCTCATTTTAAGTTATTAGGTTTTATTTTCTACAAGTGGCTTCTAAGTGTATTTGAATTACTTTTGAGATTCCACCCATGCACCACCTTTTGGCCTATAAAATGGCTTGTAATTCTCTTGAAAATGGATATCAATATTAAAAAGCTTGCCCTTGTTCAACCCTTTTATTACTTGAAATTTGATGTTAAAATCAATTCTTTGGATCAGTCTTGATCAACCTAATTCTGGAGTAAGTTATCTTTGAATCTTTGACTGACCATCATAGATTATAGGTTTGATCTAATTTAGCTTTCTTTTGTGAGTGTGTCCAAGGATCCTTGAAGGACCTCTAGTTTTGCATCCAACAAACATAGAGTCAGCACTCAAGGGTGAGACATCATTATTGAAATCCCAAAGTCAGAACTTAAGGGAACAACCTTCCACTTATCCTAAATGAGAGAAGAAGTGAATTACTTCTTATGATGCTATGTTTCCAGCTTCGGTTGGTATGGTCCACAAGATGGTAGACTCATCAAGTCGACAATTAGAGTCATTCCCCTCTCCCCTACAAATCAAAATATAGATTCAAATTGAGTTCCATGATAATCATTTGAAATATTAAAATTTCTTCAATTAACGGTGTTATAACAAGAGATCATCTATTTCACGGTCCAGTCTAATACAATTTCACTGCATAGGATACCATTTGAAAATGTTTTCAAAGGAGTGTTGTAGGGTGCTACTCACATGTCTTCAATCAATAATTTGAATTAAATCGTTTGTAACAATTACAAAGTAAATTGTATCCATGATGTTAGCTGGATAAAACATCAAACCCCATCCATATACTAGATTATTACTTAAACATGATTCAATTATATGTCAGTCACATAATGTGAGTTACAAGAAGTAACCTTAGATATTAGTTTATTAGGTTTTATCTATGCAATTAAATAAATTACAATTATTTAGAAATATAACATAAAAAGAAAATTTGAAATTTACAAACTACAGGTTTAGGACATATATCCCAGCACAATTATGTTTGTACTGAGGTATTTAAGTTGATCATAAGGGAATACCTCTACCTCGTAATAGTTCAATTGGTAATATTTTCTTTTTAATTCTAGTTTAATAAAGTAAACAACTATTTCCTCAAATAATAAATTTATTTAACAACCATCTTTAATAAAATAAATTTGATAAAAGAAGATGTTTTCGAAGCGGCCATGTCTGCTAATTAGTACCTTCCCTACACTCACTGATCCATTAAACATACTTTGGGAAAGTAGACCCCTTTTTTTTTCTTTCAAAATGCGTGACCAATCAAACCTAAAAAATGATGATGGCAACTACAAATCATTCCCCTCAAAAGAGACCTTTAGGGAAGAACATTAGTCATTCGATATCACTATCTATCACATTGCAACATAGAACTTTGAGCTCAATCTTTAAGTAATAAGCAGTGTAGCTTGAAGTTATAGGTACATAATACATAATGTTTCATTTGAGTCAGCTGTATCCTAGAAGAAGAAATAGAGACATGTCAGAGAATATAATGGTATTGATAATTGATTTAAAGAAATTCAATATCAGCATAGAGAACTTGAATCGTCTTACAGATGTATTTGCACGCTTTTGTTTCTCAATAAATATTTCGTTTTTCCTCTATTATTAATTCCCCAACAATGTCACTGTTAAACTTTTGAGGTGTGATATGGAGTGTGTGAGATCATTTGTGTTCATTATAAGTAACTGAGCCTATTTTGCAGAAGATTAAACGTGAGTTTGGAGTAATTACAATGTTTATTTTATTTCTCTATACTCTTCATTACTTTGTGTTACTGATTCATTAGCCTCTAGAGACATAGTAATATATATATATATGCTTTAAAATTTTCAAACGAAAACAAGTAATTTGGTAAACCTTACATTGAAGAGGAGGGGGAGGGGTTGGTACTCTTTTTTTTTCACTTGCAACAATGGCTATTGTGCGAATGCAGGGTAGATAAAGAAAAACATTCACTATTTCTTTACAATAAAGAAAAGTGATCCAAGAATTCAAACCCAAATGATGAGAGAAGCATAATATAAAAAGTTCAAAGGATAAATATTTTTTACTCATCTAGACATTCCATACACTACAAGCTACAAAGAAAAGATGCACGGTTCTATGGTTTCTTGTGATTTAAATTATAAGTAAAGCTCAAGAACATACAGACGCACACTACAAAACCCCAAAGGCATCCCAACAAATCAGGTCTGGAGTTTGGTAGGATTCCTTCTCTAACACAAGTATGATTAAAGATCCTCTCCTTCCAATCATTGGAACCTAAGAAAAAACACCACAATTGGCAACTTAAGATGTTTCACTCAAAAAGAATAAGCCTTACCAGACGAAGAAAAAACAAAAAGGTGAGTAAACACCCTCATAACTTATTCACATACCAATCAATCAACAATATAAGGATGTTAAAAGAAAATTAAGGAAGCATCAGGATATTACCTGAATTGATCTATATACCCTACTGTTTCCATATGAGCTTTTTGTATGATAAGACAAATTTGACTGCTACTATCTCAATTCCTAATCTCAATGCCTATTGCTGTTTTTTGGGGTCAGTTGAAACATCAAATCCAGGAGGAATGAAAACTATATCATTCCATGTTGAAATGGAATTATCCTGTCGATGAAACAAAAGTAAAATTTTGATCATGATTACAAGGTTAACAACAGTTTTCGTCCCTCGAAAGAAGGTTCTTTCTAAGGGGGAGAAGAGAGTTTTGAGAAAAAAAAATTGTGAACTCCTCACCTTCATTCCCTTTATAATTTCTTCAAAAACGGCAACCTACAAGGTTCAGACTAAACTTTAAAGTTCCAATCCACACAACTTGCTTCACTAGCTACAAGCACAAAGAGCTATACCTGTATATCCCCCGGTCGTAAGGCAGGATTAATTTGATTTTGTTCATAACTTGCTCTTTGTAGAGAATTCTCCAAGTCCTCCTAAAAATGCAGAAATGAGAGTTATATCCATGAATCCGTGTGAAGATGATAATCCAAGTAAAAAAAAAACCACTATTCTTAACAAACCTTTCTGAAAAATGCAGGACGGTAGCTCTTGTTCTGGACCCTCAGTATCAAACTCTTCGACTATGAAAAGTGCATTAATTTGATTACATCAGTCCCAAATATTTTAAGATCCTCAAACAAATTAATACTAACCAGATGAAAATAAAAACCTACCCATGCGATTGCAACATAACAATAAATGAGGAGAATGGAACTTCATAAAATGCTTCAAAGTTTGAAATTAGGAAATATCGTCAAACCAATTAATTTTTTTCTTCTTTCTTCTTTTCTTTGGAAAAGGAAACAAGACTTTTCAATGATAAAATGGAAAGATAAAGAGACTAATGCTCAATGAAACAGGAAAAGAAAATAAAGCAATTATAGCCATTACAGCTAGATATAATTAATAATAGCATTCAAAAGAAATGTCAAAGCCCTTCGTATCAGCCAAGAAGAGAGACCAATTGAAACAAGGGTGAGAAAAAGCCCAAAAAATCATATTCAACGTCTCAAAATCTCATTGCTGAACAGAATATCCATAATCCAAGACTTCCGTTTTTGGCAGCCAAGAAACTGAAAAAACGCTGGGAACATCTCCTAACTTCAACCAATTAATCTTACATTTTTTGGTCAGATTTCTTTCCTAGGTTATTATAACTCTCCATAAATTCCTCAACCTATTTTTCATTGATAAACTTGAAAGAGGTCAGCCCCTATTGTTCATTTCCTAAGAGTAAGATATACAGAAGTGGTAGCAAGTAATCCTTTCAAGTACCAGGGCACTGGCACCTGAAAACTTGGCAATGATACCATCTGAAATAAGAAATCTGTCATTGAGGGTACGAGTAAAAGGAATAGAATGAGTCTTCAATCATTCCACAAAAGACCACTTGATTTCCTTTGAGCTTCACCAAGATTTTTGACAATGTTTGATGTCAATTTGTTAAGATTCTTCAACATGAAACTTAGAAAGATCCCAACAACGGAAAAAACAGATGCAGCACTCCACTATAATATCATAACAACCAAGAGTTCTACAAGTCACAATGCAAATAAAGGATGAACACAAATGGAAAGCAATCACAAAACAAAGATGGAAATAAACCCAGCTCCCTCGAGAAGGCTGGAAATAAACCCAGCTCCCTCAAGAAGGCTGGAAATAAACCCAGCCTTAGGGCAGCTTTTACCAAAATAAAACCTATTTTGCAATCCCCAAAACATTTTCCTGATTGTATCCCTTGGTTAATTTCCCTTCTTGCCCCTTCTCCTGTAAGTGTGCCTAACAGAAAACTAAATCTCCCTTTTAGTCTCTTCTATTGCAACCAACTCTGGAGTTTTATTTTTATGAAATTTCTTTAAAGCCACACGATTAGAATAAAACCAATTAATTTCTAACATTTGTACACAAAAATTTTGAAGGTCATATGCTTCCTCGAATTAGCAGCTCAGCAGGGTTCTGAATCCACGATGACTTGGCTGAATCTGACTTAGACCTTTCAGTTTATTAACTTATCAATTGTATTTGTAATTACAAAAGGCATCCCGAGGCGACAAGCCTCTTGATTGCTTGGCAAGAAGCAACCCAGAGGCCGAAACAAGAAGGGAAACTAATAATGGTACAATAGAAATTCTTTAAAATCGACATAGAAGCTCAGAGCCTTCAAGCTTTAAGAACAATGAAATATATGAAATTGAAAATAACAACTAAAAAAACAAAATAATCAAACAATATCCATAGTGCCTATAATTTTATTTTAAAAATACAGAATGATCAACCAAATAAAGAAAATTAAAGTCCTATTTGATAATGATTTAGGCTCCATTTGGTAAACATTTGGTTTTTTTGTTTTTAGCTTTTGAAAATTAGACCTACAAACATAAATTTGTTTACAAAATCAAATACAGTAATAGAAGTATTAAAGGGTTTGTATGTTTCAACACTTAATTTTACTTTCCTGAAGAGAAAAGGTTTTGATTTTCTTATCCAAAAACAAAAGGTTCTATTCCTTGTTCTAGAAACGACAGTGGAAAAAAAAAAAAAAAAAACAATGCTAACAGCTAAACAGGAACAACCTAATTTTGATATTTGATAGAGAAAGTGGGACCAATAACACCTTTAGAGAAAAAGATAATTGGAAGAGTTGGTCAAAGGCAATGAAAATATTGTGGAAGAGGACATTTCTTTTATCGCTAAAACTTAAACCCATATAGGGATGCATAAATTCATGGACCCCTTGCAAACTTAGGTTAATCAAAGAAGATGAATTATTTTCCTTTTGTTCACTTTCATAGACATCGTGTCACAAGGTCTATACACGTAGAGATAGGAATAAGAAAGGGAGGGATGAGTAAAATGTTGTAATACGTGAAGAATGATAGTCATTTGTTCGTGTGAGTGATATTGTAGGGGCCATAAAATTTCTGTTAGGAATAGAGTTTTTTCTTGTAAAGAGGTCTTTAAAAGGTTTGGAGAGAGAAGGTAGATCATCTTTTAAATTTTTCTAAATTTGTAGTTCTTTTGAGCATGTACTTGAACAACACACAAAAATTCTCTCTAATAAAATTACTCACCCTCTGCCCCGTGGATGTAGCTAACATACTGTTAGTGAACCAAATATATCTCTATGTCAATCTGCATACGTTTTTTATATTGCTTAATTGTTGATTCCATAACAATGTCCTTGTTCGACACTTGGAAACTTCTTGGACAGTCTGACACTTGGACACATATCGAACACTTGTTATTTCAACAAATTATGTTCGACATGCATAAAACACTTGTTGAATAGACTAAACGACACATATACGACCATAATAATTATCGAAAAATAGAGACGAAGAATGAACACAAGGTCTACATGGAAACCATAGTACAGAGAGAAAAACCACGGTATAGATGTTTCTTATTATTTTCTGATGATAATAAAGGTACAAAGCAGAAAAATTTATAGGCAACATGCAGTGTTTTAAAAGGCTCACTAAGGCGCACGCCTAGGCTCAAGTCGCACAGATGGGGCTTATTTGTGAAGAAGCGAGGCATTTTCAATAAACCCCGACTTAGGAGCGGCCCTTCCTTGAGGCGCACCTAAGCTCAAGTCGCATTAAGCGTGGGCTTTTTTATAACTAATGGGCTAGGCTTCAATTAAAAAAAATATATATTATATAGGTTTTTTAAACCTATTACATGAAAGTTAAGAAATGACTCTTCTTCTCTTGCACGGCTTTTCTTCAACGCACGTCTTCATCTACCTCTTCCGTTCCCTTTCTGCTTCTGCTTTAAAGAATATTTTATACATTTCAAAGAGTAGTTTTCTGTTGTGTTTTGTTTTTTGGGTAGAAAACTAATTTTATAATAGTTTATACATTAGAGTTAAGTCTCAATTCCACCTTGGTTATATACTTATATTTTATACATTGTTGCTCTACACAACATATGTGTGTGTATATATATATATATATTTTCTTTTTATATATAGTGCGCCTTCTGAAAAAAAAGCCCACGCCTTTTTATGCGCCTTGCACGTAGGCACCAGAGGACCATAGCGCCTTAGTGCGCCTTAGTGCGCCTTGAGCTTTTAAAAACACTGGCAACATGAGCCTAATTAAAATAATAAAAAAATTAGGGCAAAGAAAATCTCAACTACCCTTGGGCTTTCAACATGACCCAAGTCCACTATTTCTAACACTCCCCATCAAGTTGGGATGTACATGTCAGAAAGACCCAACTTACTAACACATGAATCAAAGTTTTGTCTGAGGAGCCCCTTTGTGAGTATATCAACAATCTGTTGGCTCGAGAGTATGGGATGCAAATGCTACCATTGTCCAGTCTCTCTTTGATAAAGTGTGTCAATCTCCACATGTTTGGTTCTGTCGTGTTGGACCAAGTTATTGGCAATGCTAATGGCTGCCTTGTTATTGCATAATAGTCTCACAGGCACCTTATAGTCTTGACGAAGATCAGACAACACCTTCTGGAGCCAGATTTCTTCACAGATTTCCAAACTCATAGCCCTGTATTCGGCTTCACCGCTGCTTTGAGCCACAACTCCTTGCTTCTTACTTCTCTAAGTAACAAGATTACCCCCATATAAAGGTGCAGTATCCTGAGGTGGATTTTCTATCAAAATTAGACCATGCACAGTCGGAGTCAATATAGGCCTCAATACATTTTCTGTCAGTCTTCCTGAACCTCAATATCCTTTATCAGGAGTTGCTTATAAATACCTCAGAATTCTGTTAAATTGCCTCCATGTGAACTTCATAAGGAGCCTACATGAACTGACTGACAGTAATTAACAGCATAGAAGATGTCAGGTCTAGTGTGAGACAAGCAAATCAACTTTCTCACAAGGCGCTGATATTTCTCTTTACCAACATGAATCCTATTTATTACCTGAATTTCCAAGTTTTGCATTGAATTCAATGAGCATATCAGCATAACGACATCCCATCATACCTGTCTCATCTAATAAATCAAGGGTGCACTTTCTCGAAGACACAGTGATGCCCTCTCTGGACCTAGCTACCTCCATCCTAAGAAAGTATTTCAAAATTCCCAAGTCTTTAATTTCAAACTCATCCCCATCTTCCTTTTTAGTTGGATTATCTCAATGGTGTCATCCCCAGATAGCACAATGTCATCGACATAGACAATCAATACTGCAATTTTCCCAGTTTTGGAGACTTTTGTGAACAAAGTGTGATCAAAGTGCCCTTGATTGTATCCCTGAGACTTGATAAAAGTGGTAAACCTGTCAAACCAAGCTATCGGTGACAGTTTCAACCCATACAAAGAATTCTGAAGCTTGAAAACCTGATTATCAAACTTAGCTTCAAATCTTGGAGGAGGACTCATATACACTTCCTCTTCTAAATCTCCATTCAAGAACGCATTCTTAACATTATGTTGATATAGGGGTTAATCTTTATTTACAGTAACTAACAACAAGATTCTAGACAGTGTTTAACTTGGCAACAGGGGAAAAAGTCTCAAAATAGTCAACCTCATAAGTTTGAGTGAACCATTTTGCAACTAACCTAGCCTTATGTCTGTTAAGGATACCATTTGCTTTGTCCTTGAGTGCAAACACCCATTTGCATACCATAGTCATGTGTCGCATGGGGAGTGTGCAAAGATCCCAGGTTTTGTTGTTTTCCAGGGCTCTCATTTCTTCCATGACAGAGGTCTTCACCTTAGGGGACTCTAAGGCAAGGTGGATATTCTTGGGTATTGTAGTAGAATCAAGGTTGGCAATGAAGGCTTCAAACTAGGGTGAAAGGTTCTCTAATGAAACATAATTAGAGATGAAGTACTTTGTACAGGACCTGGTACCTTTCCTCAGACAATAGGAAGTTAAAGATGGATCATACTTACTTAACCTAGAAAACAAGAGAAGTTTATATTATACACACAAAATATAGAGAAAATTAGATTCTGTAATGACCTCATTTTCATCAGTCTTGTCATCTCTGTTTGTGATGACTTTATCAACACTGCCCTTTTCAACTATATTTTCAGGGACAACTATCTCAGACCTGTCATTCTATCCCACCTTACTGTCAGTATGTGAGCTAATGGACTCTTTCTTCGACCTGTCATTCTCACTGATCTTGTATTAATAAGTGAGTCAATAGAATCAGTCATACCTTGATCTCATAAAAGTTCAGAATCTTAGACCGAAGCCGACTAAGGATCTTGATTTGTAGGGTAGAACTGTATTGTGGGGATTTGGGTCATGTAAGATAACCTCAGTAGGACAGGTAGACTCCAAAGGAACCACATAGTTAGACTCTTCACTCACACTCTCTCCCTGAAGTAGGTTAACAAGAAAGAGAGGACGATACTCAAGAAATGTGACATCCATGGTAACAAAATACTTACGTGAAGATGGATGGAAACATTTGTAGCCCCGTTGATGCAGAGGGTACCTAACAAACATGCAAGCTTGTGCCCAAGAAGAGAATTCAGTTTAGTTAGGGCCATGGCTATGAACATAGGTTGTGCACCCAAACACCCGAAGGGAAACATTAGAGATGAGACTGGTGGTGGGTTAGGATTCCTTGAGACAGTCTAAGGGTGTCTAGAGGTGTAGGACACGGGAATGCATTCGGTTGATGAGATGAGTTACAGTGAGAACAACATCGCCCCATAGATAGGAAGGGAAGTAGAAAACATAAGGAAACATGCAACTTTCAAAAGGTGACGATTCTTTTGCTTGACAACCCCACTTTGGTGAACAATTCCTTTAGACGCAGAAACCCTAGTACAAGGAGAAAACCACGGTATAGATGTTTCTTATAATTTTTTGATGATAATAAAGGTACAAAGAAAAAATATTTACAGGCAACACGAGCCTAATTAAAATAATAAAAAATTAGGACAAAGTAAATCTCAACTACCCTTAGGCTTTCAACATGACCCAAGCCCACTATTTCTAACAATATTAAATTTGAGTGTGAAATATGTCAAACCAAATTTTAATGCATCAATTCATTTACTTTTAATTTTCCTCTAATATAAAAAATGTATCATTGACATGTTGTTCTAAACTTAAAATGACATGTCACCATGTTTGTGTTGTGTCATACTCATGCCTTGTATTTGTATTTGTGCTTCTTACGGTTTTGAAAGTCGTTCTTGTTTCTTTCCTTTCCTTTCTAATTTATTTTAAGATTGTCTTAAAATTGTAGACTAAATCTTGGGTATTTTATTTCTTGTTTTTTGAAATTTGACTTCAATTTCAAAGCTACTTTTATGGATAGGATAGGAAAATTTCCGAAGTACTTTTGCAAAGTAAAACCCTACAAAAAAGAAAATGTGGTTGTCAGAAACAAGAAATGGGAGAAGAAAACAAACAAGCAAACAAACTCGTTGATTAGGTTGTTGGAACTTGTATTGAACAACGCAACAGAACTTGAACAACAACAATGCATTGGAACTAGATAGCAGCAATGCGTTGGAAGCTGGAGTTAAGTGTTAGGAATAGGACGCCTAGAAAAAACAGTTTTAGGCATCGTAAGACGTAAATTGGACACCTAGACAGAATGCTTGATCTGGAAGTTAAACACCTTGAGTATGAGAAATGGGAAGCTCTTATATATGAGTGAGATTCATAACGCCTCAACGGTCATTACAACGTGTAACGCTTCAATGGTCATGTCAAAGTCTAATATAATAATATCTTATTTAGTAAAAAAAATAAGATATTATTATTTTATTCCTCTCCTCACCATGCCTTGTCCATCCAACCGAACGAACGGCAGCAGCACGTGGAGATACAAATCTACATTTGTCTTTCTCCTCACCCCCTCTAAAATATGAGCCCAAACCCACAACATAAGGCAAGAGTATATCAAGAAGCTTCCACTTTGCATTCTTAGGAATGTGGGAATCTCAACTTGGAATAAAATATCAATATAATTTTTTCAAAACAAATTTTTCGTCAACATTAGGTCTATATTTCCCAAGTTAAAAGTTAGCAGTTTCCTAGCAGTACTGCTTTCTCTACCATTGAATGAGAATTTCCTGGTGATCAACGAATGAACAATGAATAACAATTTTAAGTAAGAAATGTTATAAATTAACCTGGAAAACAGGAACCCCAGAAAATCCATCAGCAGAAATGCCAGCCTTCTTTCTTTCCTACGCAGGCAAATGATTATTGTCAAAGTACAAACAAGAACATGTGATAAGTAAAGATGATGACAAGTGCATAAATTGACTTTTGGGCCTCAGCCACAACCATAAAATGATAACGAAAAATAGCAACGGGTATTCAGTACTATCGTGATTTGACAAAGAAAGAACCTCAGAGAAACTAAATTCAAAAACCATTCCCGCTATCCATAAACACCACACACACACACACACACACAGAGAGAGAGAGAGAGAACTTACAGTCAGAGCATTTTTCACCTGAGAGCATTCTGGAATTAACCTGAAGGCCACCCCATTGACATTAAGCTGAAAAACCTGCAAAAGAAGTCAGTCGCATCCCCAGAATAACAAGATTAGAAAAACAAGAGAAGTTTATATTATACACACAGAATATAGAGAAAATTAGAAAAACCCACTTTATTCAAAGCAACAGGCACCACTTTGGAGCCGTAGCGCGCTGAAGGATCCATGGTTCCAATATGTTGAAGAAGTGTTTCTGCATCGTCCTTCTTAAAGCAAAATAAGCCGAGAGATTTTTGAGTGGAAGCACCAGAAACCAAGACGAATTCCTCAGAAGCATTGCTAAGAGCATAAACAGGAATACCAGCTAAGCGCTTTTCAATGGCTTCCGTTGACAAGGAGAGAGGAGAAGGGGCAGAAGGGAGGGTGAATTGGGTTTTGGCAGTTTCAGGAAGACGAGCCCAAAGGGGGTTTTTCTTAGGAACGGAATCAGAGGGTGAAATTGTGGAGTGAAGTGGAGCGTTGGGTTTAGGGTTTAGAAGGGTGGAGAAGGTAGATTGAAGTTGGGTTTTAAGGGGAAGTGGGTTGGAAAGGTTGTGGAGAAGGGCAGAGCAGTGGTTTTGAAAGCTGTTGAGTGCTTGAGGCAAGTTGAGGAAACAAGAAATTGGATCATTTCCTTGGGAACTCATTTTGTTGAGAGAGATAGAGAGACAGAGACAGAAGGTGAGAGTAGGATTTCAACAAACTCACTCAACGCCCCACCTGCGCTTTCTTTATAAGGGAGACTCAACAAGAATCAAACTCACCCACCATCACGCAAAAGGCTCATAGGAAGGATTTTACAAATATTACTCATAAGTATGATTACAATAATGGTGACGGTTCAGATTTTGCTTTTAGATTTGACACACGATTTTTTTACATTTGAAAAACAATCTTTTACATTTGACTATTTTTTGTTCCGACGATTTTTTCACGATCTTTTTATATTTTACACACGATCTTAAACAACTTATTTTTATCTTTTATATTTTGCACACAATCTTAAACAATCAAATAACATTTTGAAAAAAAAAATAAAAAATTGAGAAGATAAAAGTACGATGGAAAGAAAAAAAAATTGCAGCGGAGGAAAAGAGAAACATGGCAGTAGGGAATAGAAGAAAAGGCGATGATATAGAAGAGTAAACCTAAATTTAAAAAAAAAAAGTTAGTTTCATGGATTTTTTTTTATTTTGTTACACGTGTCGTAAATATATTGCCGATTTGTTATATCTACGAAATTTTTCCTATAATAATTATTATAATAATATAGTTTAAATGAACATTTTAAAAAATATAACAAAGCGGCAAAATATTTGCTAGATGCAAGCTAAAAACTTCATAAAACACGTGTAGAAGAACTCGAATTCATTTAAAATAAGTATATAATTGATTGGGGATTAGACATTACAAGTTTGGAAGCTGTGAGATGCAAAAACAGTGGCTAAAAACTTCATAAAGCACGTGTAGAAGAACTCAAAATCACATAAAACAAGCATATAATTGATTGAGGATTAGACATTACAAGTTTGGAAGTTGCGAGATATTTGCGAGATGCAAAAACATTAGCAAAAAACTTCAAAAACATGAGTAGAAGAATTCGAAATCACATTAAACAAATATATAATTGATTGAGGATTAGACATTACAAGTTTAAAAGTTGTGAGATATTTGGGAGACTGAAACACAATAGTTAAAAACTGACTAAAACATGCATAGAAGGACCCTAAATCACATAAAACAAGTATATAATTGATCTGAGATTGAGCGTTTGAACTTTAAAAGCTACAAGATGCTTACGATGTCACGCCCCCACTTGAACATGTCCATCCCTTGCATTCCAGGCACGGTCTCGACTTGGGTGGCTCCAACACTTATAATTGAAGTGCCATAACGTCTGGTCTTAAACTTAGACTTAAACTTAAAATGTAACACCAGGACACCTGGTTCTTAAAACTAAAGCTTAGATGAGAACTTGCTTTGCGATATTAAAATGCAACACTATAAGCTTGAGAGAATGTTAACAACTGTATTCATTCCCCAACCAACTTAGTGCAATTACAAGGCAATGTTTAAAGAACTTAAAAGTTCAACGTCTTCACAACTCTTATCACCTAACTCAATGAAGTGGCTTGCTTTCTCAATGCAGCCTCCTTGCTTCGCTTACCTGTTGAAGGGAAATTTAAAATGTAAGCCTAAGCTTAGTGAATACAAACAATATATACCTCATTAGCCTCTACTTATTCCTTTCTCTTGGACATTGAACCTTCCCCATAAATAGACTACTATGATTATTCATTTTACCACTAGTATCTCTGAAAAACTCACGTTCAATTCCAATTGCTCAAGAGGTCAGCTCAAATGCGGATCTCTCAACACATCTGGCCACCATCTCACCACGGACCACTTGACGCATGGTTGCATTGATTCTTATATGCGCACAATAGCAAGTTCATGATAGAAATAAAGATAATGGTTTACTCGCATACAAGCATTTCATTTAAGCAACATAAAATGAATACTTCAACATGGAAAACAATCTTTCAACCGATCATGCTTTTATTATAAATCAGAAACAAGTTTATAACATGGATTATACTATACATAACATGACTTTGAAAGAAAAGCATAGAAATCTTTGTTTTTTTTTTGGAAGGGTCACTCACAAAAACTAAAACGTTATCTCCTAACCCCTCCTTAAATCTATTCTTATTCTCCTTGCCTGATGCTCCTTTTGGTAGAGTTTCAACGCATATAATTTCCTTATCACTTCCTTTAAACTCATAAAGGTCTATTTATACTAATCTTAAATTGGATTAGTCATCATTAAGCTCATCTTAGCTCGCCAACTCCTAACTTAAATGCCTTATACATGTATGTTTAATATTTTCTCTAATCATGTTTAACTTAACTTAACATGTGTTTAGTTGACTAATCAAAATTAGTTAATCATCACCCTTTCTCAATTTCTTTTCCTTGCCTGGCTTTTACTCGCTTAGTTCAAAACGCTTACTATACTTCCCTTTCTTGTGTTATTTTGTCTTAGCGCATCACCTAGCTTTATTACGTGTACTACCCTTCCTCGCGTCGTCGAGTCAGAACGCATGCTCCATCCTCAAAACGCATCATTCTTACACTTAGTTAATTTATAACTACCTTCACTTCAAAACACATATTTAACATGCAAGAAGGAAAAAACTAAAAATTTACTAATGTATCAAACAACCCTAAATCACTTAAAACAATTATAAAATTGATTTAGGCTTATACATTTAAGATTTAAACGTTTCACCAAGAGAGGATAACAAAAACGAAAAAAAAAAACCTAAAAGCATATAACGATGAAAATTTTAAAAAACAAAAACAAATAACATATACCAGATAACACGAGAGCTTGATCAAGAGTAGCTAAAAATTATATGTAATGGCAAGAAAGCTTGAGAGAAAGAAAGTTGAGAAAAATTTAAAGAGAAGTTAAAAGAAGAAGAGAGAACATGATGGAGTGGAAGAGTTTTACATTGGTTTAAGGGGGAAAAAAAAAAGAAATAAAATTTCATGTAAAGACAAATGGGACTACTTACACTGCAATTTGTCCTAAAAGTTTACTTCTTCGTAACCAAACCCAAAAACCTACAACCCTTGCAATATCGAACTATTTTTGGTAATTTCTCATTGCAATATGAACTATTTTTGGTAATTTCTCATGTTTGTTGTCCGCAAACTTTTTTATTGGTTAGGAAACTATTTTCATAAAAAGAAATTACGACCATAAATTGGTTGTAACTATCATTTACTTCTTTTCCTAGAATTTGAGAATCCTTATATCCAATATTTGTTGCATTACAAAAGAAGAGAATTAATTTTGTGACCGATTCAAACATAAAAGTGTTGATAA
The DNA here is from genome assembly GCA_025688845.1 of Cucumis hystrix. Lineage (NCBI taxonomy): Eukaryota > Viridiplantae > Streptophyta > Magnoliopsida > Cucurbitales > Cucurbitaceae > Cucumis > Cucumis hystrix. The sequence continues at coordinate 3,296,986 of CM046885.1, read as the reverse complement.
GGCATTGATTATCATCTCCGATAATTCCAACTTCACTCTGAACTATTTATTTACAATTATTGAACTAAAGAAAAATGGTTCTAGTTGATGTTCCAACCGCACCAAACAAAGGTGCAGGTGAAAACCAATTGTGATTAGGTAATATTCTTCAAATAAAATCATATAACATGTGGGTTGTAATTATAGTCATTGGTTAAATTACAATTAAAATATCATTTGGGTCCATTTTTTAAAGAAAATACAGTTTTGATATATGAACTTTCAATTGTCCAATTTTAGTGTATGTACAGTTAATAAATCTCAATTTTAGTGTATGTACAGTTAATAAATCTCAAGTGTATCAATGATAGAAATTGTGTCTATTAATGTCAATGATAGAAGCATATCAATGTCTATCAATATCTATTATTGATATAATCTAAAATATTGTAAATATTTAGTCAAATTTGCTATTTTTGACAATTTTCAAAATGTTAATACATTGATTTTCTTTTTTTTTTAAAAGAAAGAAAGAAAGAAATTTAACAAACAAATGGCATAGACTAACGTTAGAGAATTGAAATTATAAGGTGAAAATAGAATGAGTAAAAGTGCTTACCGAAATAGTATTTTAAATATTATACCAAATACTTATAAATTTTGGAGTATGTTGAACTATAATATATACGTCACACAGGCATTTAAATTTTTAAGCATTAATCCTTGCATCACTTTCTTTCTTATTTTAACAAAAATAAATAAAATCTATTCAATGATATTTTTAAAACAATTAGGATTTTTTTGTACCATAATTTCATTTTGAGCAAAAAGTCACATACAACATCGCTGGACTCCTAAACAATTGTCCCAGAATAACTTCAGGGATTAAGGTATACATAAACATGGAGTGAGGCTTATTCCAAAATAAATAAATAAACAACAAAAAGGTTTTGAGTGTCTCCTTTGCATCTTCACAAATGGAAAGTAGCTTTGGTTCGATTTCCGTAGCATAATTGTACCAATGAAAGAAACAGTTGCTTCTTCTCCAAAATCTAGTTCCACAAATCATGCAACACCTTTAATCTACAATTTCCACAAATAGATGTCCTAAAAGGAAAAGGCATTGCTTTCCAACCTCTAGAAAAGAGGCTCCTGTTCTTTGATATTACTTTAGACCATGGAGACTGGAACAGAGACCGTTCATGGATCGTTGTTAAATTCCTCAAAGAAGCTTCAAGATCCCATGAAATTCTCTAGGTACTCCTTGTCCCTACGATTCTGGATTGAAGTATTCTTTGGCTTCTCTTACTTTTATCTGTATTTTATTTAGTTACATTGCAAAAAGATACAATGACCAATTGTGTTATTTATAACCTAAATCTCATTATACAGAGTCCCCAGAATCCTATATCGATGCATAACTGGTTGGGTTTCTTGGAGACTATAGAATAAACTGAGAATCTACTTTCTCTCGCCATATTCTTTTGGAAGGAAACCTCAGATTTTGTTTTGATATTCCAAAACTATGTTTTAACGAAGCTTTGCATCATTCTTCTGCGAGGAAAAGTTGATAGAAATGAGGTTAAGATAAGATATCCAACTTTATTGAAATAACCATTTAGTTTCTTGGTGGCTCTTGTGGGGATCCTACAGAGGTGATTATTGGGTGTCATTTTAAGATCTTAACAAGGGCTTGAATCTAAGTACTTTTGCGAGTTTTAGTGCCTTTGCCCAATTAAATTTTGAAACTTTGTGCAGCTATTTGGTGCGTGGAAGACCATTGAAAAATTTCAAATCAATGGGAGTAACTATGAGAAGGTAATATTTCTATTGTCAAGATGACCTTATAAATGATGGATGCTATTTTAGCATTTCAGGATTTGAAAAGAAATCAATATGAAGCGATGAGGTTTAACTATGATCACCTTTGGGTACTTACAATTCGCTCATCCATGGTTTTGCTAGGTAAGTTTAAAAATGCTATTTTTTTTCATCTTAATATGATACGAAGAGGTTACCTATGATCACCTAATTGAAGCTTATGCAAATTCTAGAATGTATGATGCGATGGTCTGAGTGTCTGAAATATAGATGAAATTGGGTGGATGTTTTCCCAACCAAATAACTTACAATTTGCTAATCAAAGAGTTCTCCATAGGTAGCTTGCTTAAAAAGATGGAAGGATTGTACTAAACCATTCTTTCTCAAAGAATGTATTTACAGTCATGTACCTTGGTTATAATGTAGAAAGCTTATGCCAAATTTGGTTATCTTAAAATGGAAATGTTCTTACAGAAGAATCTACAACTCAAAGATCAATATCAAGGAGGATGAACACTGACTCACGTTCATATACATCACCTGATAACCATATGTATTCAAGATTGCACCTTTGGTATCGAACTGTACATCAAAACTAGAAAGACAATTCTTGTTTGGTACCTATCACATGCTTGTCAATAAAGTCGAAGAGGTATGAACTCTGTTTAGGAAATTTTAAATGTTAATGAAATTTGCAATGTCACAGTTTGCAAACATTATAATTTATACTCCAAGCTTATTTGAAAATGAAAGAATTTAAGTGGCTGTGTATCTAGAAAACGACAAGACATCCCAAACCTAATATAGTAACCATTGGAATTCCATTAGATGAAAATGTCAAAAGATATGATGGAACCAAAATTTTAGAGGCAGGTAGAAAGATGAACTTGCTTTCTAGAGCTCCCTTGTTTGCTAAGCATTTGGAAAAGAGAAATTCCTAAAAAAATGTGAAATGGTATACACCTCTCTAGAACCTGAGGATATGGAAAATACAATTTGGGCATATGAAGAACCCATTGATCTAGTTATTGAAAAGCAAGAGCAACTGGACTTATCCAATACACTAACTTATAACTATATAAAAAAAAATTAATTTTCAAGGGATTTGACTGTTCATTAACAACCGAAACAACTTTTGCATGAAAACTTACATAGGGATATTTTATATGTTCAGAGTTACGAACATTGTTTTTTTTGTGTTGTAAATTTGATGTATATTTAATGATGATTTATTACTTCACTTGAACCAACGAAGAGTAGTTGACAGTTTAGCTAGTATCCTTCTCTGCTAAAGCCGTAAAATACATGTCTATTTCCTTCAATAATCTTTTATTCTTATGTGAATATGATTGAATCAAGTGATTAAGATACTCACAAACTTCTCCCAGATCGTCATCCACGTTAGCAAACACATTCCCAATTTCTTTCTCTGTTTGAATATCCCCATCTTTCTCATAGTAGATATGCTTCCTGCAAGTCTGAATAGAAGAGACCAGGCTTATATTAAACTTTCTAAAAAGATAATTAAGGTAATAAATCAATTACTATACTAATAAGCACAAGGCTAATAGTTGGAGAACTAGAAAGTATGTTTGAATAGGCAAAATACGAACCGTAGGTTTCTTTTTCTTCTCTCTTTTTTTTTCCCTCTTTTTTTCCAATAACAATTGGGGGTGGGAATTCAAACTTGGCCATTTAGCTGAGGTAATAACGCATTGACCAGCATTCCAAAATGAAGTTTTGTTATCTTTCCTACGATTTAAAGATCGATATGCTAAATCTTGGAAGCCTTAACAATTAGTGTAAGAACTTCGAAGTTTGAAGAATTGGACGAAATTCGGTCTATAGAAAACATCACCTGAAGAGCCAAATTTAGGTTAGAAATGTGGTCAGCCAGCATGAATTCGGAGTTCAATAGCTCTCGAAAAAGAGTCACCATCTCAGGGCTCAAATTACTGATTGTGACATTTCCAATTATTCTGGAGATGCATGCTTCATTGAATATTGACCGCATCCAGCCAAAATCCTTTTGCAACTTCAACAGCGCCACTGCTACATAAATCGTAGGTCTTTTTTCAGTAAATGTATTTGAAATCAAACATGGACGAGAGATGGAAGCTACCAATTCTTCAACGATAATCCTACACCACTTGTTCTTTACAGTAACCCTCGCCTCCCGCATATCCATTTCTTTCCACCCTAACACCATTGATAAACATAGGCTACAATTCGTAGCAACACAATGGTTACCGTATACAACCAGGCCTTCCAATGTAGCAATCACAGACCTCAGGTAATTTGTAGTACATTCGAGCTCCTCCTGTTTGCTAGTTCTCTGATCTGAAAGTTGAGTGAACAGCTCGAACAAGCAATATGAAGCCACGAGTTTAATCGAAGTAGAACCAAAATGCAAGAGCCTACACAAATCGTGGCAGGAAATGCAAATGAAAGAGAGCCGAGTTCCATTGGATTGGCCAAGGTTGTTTTGCCAATCGACAGCCCCAGGAAGAACAGCTTGAAGACTGAAAAAAGTGAGGGAAAAGAGAACTCAATTGGATAGTTAATTTTAACAAAAAAAAGAACTGACAAACTTACATCTAAACAATGCTTGCAACTGGTAAAGACACTAACCTTCTCATCGAAAAGTAAACAAGGAAAAGGACAAGAATTATAGTTTTTCCCATGTTCGTCCCCTCGTGCTCATCAATTAAAGCAGGCCCTTTTGAGCAAGCTTCATGCAATATAGACTTGGTTGCAGATGCCGTGGGAGTGTGGAAAAGTACGGATTTCGAAGCTTCAATTAATCTTCCATCCGTTGAGTGATGCAGAATCAAGGATAAAATAGCAACAACTAAAAGAATTTCAGGAGTCCACCTATCCGTTACATCAGTTGGAGAAATCCAATCGAGCAGCTTCCAACGACAAAACGAGAATTTTACCATGATTGCTTAAAACTATGACTAAGCAAAAACAATTGACATTATATCAACAAAATGAACACTGAAACCTGGTTACCTTAACGGTCACGGCAAGCCAAGCTTCATCGTTGGAAAGCATTCCAAAATGCCCTGATTTCAAAACGCTGAAAACCAACAGTAAGACAGCTTTAAATGTCTGTTTACAGTATGAATTTTTAGTATTGTAAAAGATAAGCTTTATTGCATTTCCTATGCCATGCACGTGTAATTGGTCTGCACAACTTGGAAACGTATTCACGATATTTGACACAAAATTCACCACCAAAATGATATGATGTTCGACACCTTCCTCAACCAGCTGTTCTAGCAAGCAGATTAGAATCGTTGCCGCATAATTTTCTCCTTCGGCAATTAATTCAGCAATTTCTTCTGCACCAATAAACTGATTGTGTACGGTGGTAGTACTAGCCCCATTTGGATCAAGGATTTGGCATATTTTCAAAACCTGATAACATAATGGATTTCTCATTTTCTTTTGTTTAAACAACCATACTAAAGTTGATCTGTGAATCCTTGAAGAATACATATCCCATTCACTTTCAGTCACCAACTGGAACAGTATACTCTCGATTTCTGAACTGTACAAAGTGTGGCGACTGCCATCAGCAACAAATCTACAAAACCCATATATATTCACCAGTTGTGTGATTGTAAATGGGTCATGGTATCCACATAGTAAGGCACTTTTGCTGACAAGAATATACTGTTCCAGAGATGCTAAAACCATCTTCTCATCAGCAAGTCTGGCAAAGAGGTATTCATGTGGTGAGTACTTAGACAACAGATATATACCAAAAAGAGAACTTATATATAAGAAAGAAGAAACAGAAGTGTTTTACCTATCATCATGTAACGAACTTGCATGTAGTAACAGCAAAACAACAGAATGACAAGCAGAAAGCTCCAAGTCATTGGAGCTTTTTTGTCCGAGTAAAAACAGTAAATCAACTGGATCAGATGGCAGAAATGATATAGCTTCTCTAATGCATTGTCCAGAATCATTTCCAAAGATCACATCCACCAGAGAACTGAGCATTAGATACACTCTCCATTTCATCTGTTCAGAAGGAAACGAGCCTAGACATTTGAAAGAGAAACTGAACCAACAAGAAGATAGAAGTGTTTTTGCAAAATCTATGGTCCTGATGTCAGGATCTTCGAGCAAAATTGAATGAAAAGTTTCCAATACCCCCATGACAAGTTCCTCTTCAACTACACTGATAGTTGCTAAAAGCCAAGGTAGTAAATGTGTTGTGCATACATCAAGAACACAAATTTTCATATCTTTGGTGACGGAGTCATCCATGACAGTAATGACTTGACTGTATACGTAGAACTCCTTGAGAAGGTATAAGGAATGTAAAAGTTGAGACGGTTGTGTTTCGAATGTTCTGAGACAAAATAAAACTACATGTTCTAATACTTCTTGAACTGATGTTGCTAGATGGGGCACCCTATGAGATGGAGACTTCATAATTGTGACCAAGATTCCACAAGTTGTTGCAAATGTGTCTGGATGTATGCCCATCTCCCCAGTCACATTCTTTCGGAGAATCCTTGTCAAAGTAAGAACTAGTTCCTCAATGTGAGATGCAGCCACTACTCCAGGACACTGAGAAATGCATTTCAAAATGAGACCAAGTGTTTGGCTGTGAACTGGATGAAAAGGAACTTCAGCAACATGGCGCAGCACTGGAATTAGTGTTGCAAATCCAACCGCAAGCCTTTGATTGAAGGGCAGTTCAGCTTTTGAAAGAAGATCAAGGGCCTGAAGACAAGCCCTTGCCAAGGGATCCTTACCTTCTGCAATCTTCAACACATTTCATTATCCTAGAATTTGAAGTTTCTGGCATATGTACTATTTTCAACAAAATAATTTGTAGTTTTCATGTATTTAACAACACAAAAATAGCTAGATATCTTTGTCCCTGATAGATTATGCTTGTTCAATAATTTGAAGGACTATGATTGCTCACCTGAAAATCGTAATATCTCAAATACATAATCCACTATATTTTCTTCGACCAATAGTTGGATCGGCGTGATGGAAGTGCCTTCGGATGACAAATAACAGATTATTAGCTCCAGAGTGCTTAATTGGAGCTCTGTGTCTGACGAAAGTAGAGGACCTTTGATAGCCTCAGCAAACAAAATATTCAAAGGGAGTTCGTCCAGTTCCTTCTCATTAAACTTTGAATAGTATTCAGGTTCACTCCCCAAGAGCCCTCTTTGAACCAGTACAGTTAGAAGTGCTGCAAAAACAAATCAATACGCATGAGATAAGAGAAGATGAAGAATGAGAAACTAAGCTTCATCTGTATGCAAATGCAAACATTAAAAAATATCACCCAAACTCATGCACCAACAGCTACAAACTATAAAGCAGGAAGAAGGTTTAACCCAAAAAAGCCAGCTCATAAGTCTTATTACATTGGTACACGACTTTGGATAATACCATCATGTTCGGTCTAGAATACACAAAAAAAATTGATATGAAGAATTTGACAAACCTACACAGTTCAATCTGACATCATCATTTTGAGTCTTCATGAGGGCCTCCAGAGATAAGTACAGAAGTTTTGGGCAAAATGCAGAGAGAACATCAGTTTCAGTGCTATGGTTAGATGCATATTCAATTACGGACAATTTGTATAAAACAAAGAGGATCTCTCCCCGTATCTCCTCGCTGCATGTGAAGATGAATTCAGAACTCGTCATAAAATGCATATGACTAGTGTAAAAATAATTTGCTTCTTTCGAATAATTCAGTTTATCACCTTGGTAATTCAAGGCCTGCCACAAGATTTGATACAATGACATCGTTGTTCTTAATTTGGCCATGGAAATTTTTTGTCCGATAGTTTAACAGCATTCCATAACAATGAAGCTACAAAGAAGAAATAGAAAAACTCTCACACTTTTGACAACGAAATACGCAGGAATCTAGAACAGTAGATTACCATATACACCTGACGGCGGCTCCAAGCCAAGGAACCAGAAGAAATCCGATCAGAAAATCTTGCAATAAAGTCGTCGCAAAGAGATCCATGACCGTCAACTTCAGTGACATCACAGAGGTGGCGAACAAGATCAGTGAGTTGGCGAGCAATGGAGTGATCGTCGAAGGAGCAGAGTGCGGCGACGAAGGGAGCGACAATGAAGTGAGAATGGAAAGTGAGGAAGGTGCGGAGAAATGTGGGCTGAGAAAGAGCTTGGGAGAACTGGGAGAGTGCGTAGGAGACGTGAACTGTGGAAGAGAGGGGATCGGAGATGAGATTGGAGAAGCAGAGGAGGCAAATGATTCCACCTTCCTGCGTGTGGAGGCAGAGCGAGGATGGGTGGCCATGGGAGCATGAACTTGGAGGAATGGATTGATCGTCTGGATGGCCGTCGTACGACATTTCCGATAATCTCTTTGGTGAAATGGGAGGGAGCAGAGTTTCAAAATTTTACTATTTAAATGTTTGGTTAAATTATAACTTAACAAATACTCAAACTTAGAAAAGTTTCTAAAACGTCCTAAGGAAAGGTTTAAAATACTATCATTAATCCAATGGACCCGTTTGGGGAAGAAAGGAAAGTACTTTTTTTGGGGAGAAGAATAGGGGAAGGAATCGAATAGGGATTTAATTCCTCATTTTCCCTTCTCAAGGATTGTCATTTCTTCTCTTCTCATTTCTTTCTCTTTTTAGAATACCATAAACTAAACTTGATTCATTTATTTTTATTATTTTGTTCGTTAAAATATCATTTTTCATTTTTTATATTTGATTTTTTGTTATTATCCGATCAATTTTCTAATTTTAGCCTTCCCAAGTGTAAGATTTAATCAAATTATAAGATAAATTAATACCTAATTGTATTATTAATTTGATATATATATATATATATATATATATATATATATATATATATATTATTATATTATTATATTTCTTTTTCTTTAGTATAATATATTTTAGTCGGCTAATATATGATTTCATATTTGTTTGGTTTAGTTTAATTTAGTGAATTTAGGGACGTTTGATTTAACATTTGTAGTCAAAATTTAGTCATTTGGAAATTTTTAGTTCATAAAAATTTCATAATTTTATTTGGGAAATTTAGCCCTATTTGTGTGTTGTTATATTAAATAGTTGGTTTGAAATAAATATAAATTTATGGAATGTAAATCATATCATTAAATTAATTAAAATTGCTAAATATATAAGTTGTTAAGATATTTATTTGTTTTTTAGATTGGAAATTCAAAACTATATTATTATTATTATGTTTGTTGTGCTAAAAATATAAAAAAATTATCTCCTCATAATATTTTCCTAAAACAAGAATTATCGTAATCATTTCCCCATAATCAGTTCCTTCTCCCAAACGATCTCAATAAGTTAAAAGCATAGTTTAAATTCTTATCGATATTTTCAATTTTCATGGATTTGATGTCGATAAAATGAGTGAATTCATATTTTCATTACATCGTAGAAAATTTTGCTAGTAGCATAAAATAATAAAATATTTATTTACTAATTTATTTTTATTTTTTGAACTTTTTTGTTTTTATAATTTTTCCAATATATTCATCAACATCAATATTTTAAAATTTAGACTTTCATATATCTATCAACATCAATATTTTAAATTTCACTTAAAACATAAAATTCCACAAACTTAAAAAATCGTCTTTAAAACATACTAAAATAATAATTAGTCGAATAAAAAATATATATTTTGCATCTTTAAAGTCCTTGTAAAGACAAGGCATTTAATAACTCGTCCAAAAAAGTGTGTTACTATTGCATAAATGGTATTGAATTAATGTTGATAATCACCATTTACCATATGTCACTATTAATTGGACATCAACACAAAGAAATTGTCGTTATTGAGGTTCAAATTGGTTAATTACGGTAACTTTTATGTTAATGACAACATTTTTTTTGTGTCATTTATTGACTTCTAGTAACATTTTATTACGGTCTACAGATACACTCTTGTAACATTTTTGTTGTGTAGTTACATAATTCTACATTTTTCTGTTGTAAAAATATTCCAATTATGGATTGTCATGAGACACATTTTTCTTGTCATTTCTCGTGCAATTTAAATAACTAAGTGCCAATATATATCTGTAAATTGATCTATATATTGACAATGAAAAGTTAAATTACATTGTCAAAGCAATATTTGGTAACCATTTTACAAGAATCAATTGCATAAAGCGTTACAATTAAATACATGACACTCGTCCTTAACAAAAACAAAAGTGAAAACAAGCAAATCTATTGCGACATGAAAGTCTTGATGCGATATAACTTGCTCAGTTAATTTATTATTAAGACGTGTTCCTCTCGAAGTCATTAAACGATATACTTGGTCTCCTTTCGGGATCCAAATGACTAAGTCCAACTAAACAAGGTACATTTAGAAGGATTCACTTATAAAGCTTATAGAGTTTCGCGTTTAAGAGCAGCAACCTCTCAGCGCCTAAAGCCCACACTTGTTCTCCTATAGAGATACAAATGATGGAAGTCATCTTGCCAAGGTGAAGTTTGTTTTCAAACTCCTCCTTGCGCGCGTTAACAATATATTTGCTACTTGTCCTCTCGGTAGTTGGCGATATTCAATGGCCAAGTGCTACAAATAGCTCATTTAACACGATAAGAATTATAAGCAAAGCTTCTTATCAATAATCTATCATAAATCCTAAACTAGAAATAACACAAGGACAAGTGAACAGTAGATACATGGATAGATTGAAAAGTGTACAAGTATACATTGTATTAAATAATGTAAGCCTTCAACCACTGGACAATACGAACAACATACAATGTAAAGAAATACAGAAACGAAAAAAAAAAAAGAAATGACATTACAAGTTAAGGGGAGATGAGATATTCTTCACTCATACTACAAGCTTTCACTTTACAATTTGACTGGAGAGGATGAGGAAGCCATTTACAGAGAAAAAGACTATTCATTTCCACCTCTCTTCAGGTTTTAGTGTCTAGCCTACTAAAGCCTTCTAAAAGAGGTCCCATTCAAACCTTTATGGCTCATACATGCTTCCTTTTCTTGATGGTGATGGAGTTCTTTTATAGGTAAATTTAGGCGAAAATCTAATATTATGAACATGTTAAGCGCCGAAAGTTGTCTTCGTTGTTAAGTCACCTCATCTCCATCTACCACTTTTGTCTTCTAGCGAATCTCTTATCGCATTCTGACATGATCTTCTCACCTGTAAATTAAAAATGCTTATAAGATGTAAAGATTTACTTCTTTTTTTTCAACGAGTCTTCCTCATTTCTTAGTGTTTTGAAAGTTCTCTCTATATCTATACTTGTTATAAAGTTGTCGTGAAGGAAAATGCCATTTTTCAAACAATTTTTTTTCTTTCTCCTATTTAACTCTGGAAATTTGTGTCATTTTAATTTAATGACCAAACTGAATTCTTTGAGCTCAAATTCTATTATATGTCCATCTAGGTTAAAAGCAAGAACATCAAGTTTTTTTGTATGGCATTTCTTCCTTATTAAAAAAACCCAAGAATTATGTTGGTATTTTGGTCATTTTAATGTTGCAGAAGTGGCCAAAAAGGTTGTTCAAAACTCTTGAAAGAATTGTTTGGTCTATTTTTTATTTGATTATATTCAATATTTATAAAATGTAGTATATTGTAATTCTAAGATATTTACATTCATTTTTCATTATTATGTCATTTGGATGATGTTTGACCTGTAGAAAAAATATAATAAACAGTATGCTATGGAAAAAAATATAATAAACATTATGTTATAAACTAAAAGCAGATAGACAATATAAACAAATATACACAAATATAGAGAGCACTATTGTAACGCCTAAAAAATTAAAGTAATTTTAAATTAAATTATCTTGGTTTAATTTTAACTATGTTGGAATTATTGAGGGTTGTTTGAGATTTTTGTTAACAATTATTTTATTTTGGAAAATTATAATAAATTAAATATTTTTGAAAAATATTTAATTAGTTATTGAAATTTAGAATTTTAGTTAAAGATTTGTTTTGGGTTGAAGGTTATGAATTTAATTAAATTTGTGAAATTTAGAGTTAATTATATATGTGTATACATAATTAATTAAATTGTGAAATGTTTAAGAGGAGATAATATAACGAATGAAATAAAATATATTTTGGAAAGAAGGTAAAAAAGAAGATTTTGATAGAAAATTAAACGAGGCGGGAGGAAAAGTTGATTTTTGATTATTTAAAAAGGGGTAAGGAAAATTTTTGAGAATTTAAAAAGGAGTAATAATAATAATAGTTATTATTTATTATTATTTTATTAGAGCCTTTGAACGTGTGCCCTCACTATTCGGCCATCTTTGTCCGTCACGTCCTCCCCGCTGTAAGCGTCCACGCTTCAACAAAGCCTAGTTGAAACCCATCTGAAGCTCGACGTGTGTGTTGCACGTCTTCAATTCAAGCAAGTCGAGTCACCCACTAGTTATCCGTCCGAACTTTAGCGAGTGCTTCGTCTTCGTCGTGAACTCAAGTCGCACGAAAGGAAAAGTCAAGTTTTCTTCTCCGATCACGTCAGGTGCGCGTAGAACATCGTTAGTCGAGCGTTTCAGTCGCGTTCCTTCGTCCAAACCATCCTCTTTCGTTCGAGCCGATCCTAAGTCCCGCGCCTCTGCCCTCTTTCGAGCATTTGAGCCGAGCACCCTTTCCTTTCCTTAGCCGAGCCAAGTTTCCCTTTTATAAGCCAAATTAAGCCACTATGGTATTTTTAGTTTGCT
>CM046885.1:2961651-3269821 GCA_025688845.1 Cucumis hystrix | reverse complement strand
GGCTTCTTAGTTAGATATTGAGACTCTCCCTTTTTAGCACTAGGCCAACCCATGCTGGTTGCTTTCGATTAAGTTTATTTTCATTGGAAAAGCAATCTAGATATCCTGTTGTATGCTGAATTGAGTTCTTGAATGATTTAAAATTTTAAATTAGGATGTTTTCAGATAATTCCAACTGCAGACAGAAAAATCAGTAGAAAAGGATAAAACTATAATAAAAGGAAAATTGATAAGTGTAGGAAAATCATATATATCTGTGTACGATATTTGTTTTGGGTAAAAGAGACAATGTGGTGGCAGTGGGTAGGAAAGGTGTTCAATCAGTTGCGTACATTACAAGCGACCCCTAGGCAGTGAAAGGTTGGATAGTGAAGTACGTAGAGTGTTCACAATTGTAATGTCCTGAGGTAGCTCCCCAGAAGTTAGATGTGGGAAGAACTCAAAGTTTTCAATGCAGCGTCGGTAGTACATTTCCTATCATTTGTCTGGTATATATCCAGCTACCTTGACTGGTGCACCCATTCCAAAGTTCGAAGTATATATGTATTGAAGGCATTTCTCTGTCTAAGATCACGAAGGACTCCTATCTCAATTAGCTCAAAGTAATTTGTAGTTTAGGAAAACGTTTTTTTTATTCCTCTTAGTTTTATTGCTCTTTGTAGATCCCTCGTGTACGTAGAGCTTTGTCTCTTTATTATTTTCTATTTGATAAAGAGATCCGTATCCTTTTTTAAAAAAAAGATAACGTTCTTTCCCATTGCTCTATGACACATCTAAGTTTAGTCATTTTCACTAGCTATGATGTGTCATCTCTGCTTTACAAGCTTTTATTACATCCAGTTCCTTAGATTTTGTTTGTTTATTGCTCAGTGATGTGATCATCTCTCCATCTACTGCATATAGACATTCTTTTCCACCCAGACTTTAGAGATTATTTTTGCGGTTAAGTTCATGGCTTGTTATGGATAAGACCAATTCATTTTGATTGTTTCTATTTATTATCGAATATTTTCCTTCTGGTATTTCAGTTGTTTCCCCCTCTGGTTCAGTATTTCGTAATTCTCTTGTATAATTTTTTAAAAAAGAATGTAGATTCCATGTCCACAAAAAAGAGCTCAAAGTTTTCAGAAAAGAAAAAAAAACTCACCGAGTTTAGAGAGATTCCAAATCCTCCATTTTCATAAATGTCTCCTCGAGGAAGAGTTTTAGCTTGGTTCTTGTGCCCTGAGGCTTGGAGACCCTTTCTTCTTTCCTGCTTCTACATTGTTAGGGGGGTTCTTTTGTTTAGTTAAGAAACATCTCATTGATAAAATGAAATAAACACCTATAGGTGATTACTAAAAAATTTTGCAATTGTTATCTAAGTAAGAAAAACTGAAGTGTTTAAAAATGTGCCTATTTTTGGACCAATAAAAAGCTGCAGACAAAACCAAGTCCATCAAACTAACAAAAACTGAAAAAGAGTCCCTAAAATGACATTTATCGCATCATGACATTAGTTGCTTGTTTGGACCGAACTTTCTGAACTGCAGTGTAAAATTTGAAGACACTTTTACATCTATGCAGTATATTCAAATTATGAAAATTTATTTTTAATCTTGAATGTATGAACTTTTTTATTGTATATTACATTTATCTAGACTTTGCACATGTTGTTTTCCACTTATGGTAATATTTTTTAATGCTAGTAGATACATTATGTCCGTTACCTTGATGTGATGAATAAGAGCCGTATATGCCTGTGTATTCTTTTATTTTTATTCAATAAAGGCCTGTTTTTTTTCATTAAAAAAACGATAGTTTAGTGTTTTTTACTCTCTACCTATGTTTATAATATGTTTTCAAGGTGATTAAGGGTGCACCTAAGGCAAGAGGCGAGGTGACCTTGGGTCACTGCGCCTCGATGGCAGCCAGGGCGAGCTCCTTCAACTAGGCACTCACATGGCATCGCCTTTTATTGCCCCATTGTGCCTTCATGGTCTGTGCAGGCGAGAGCCTCCCTCTTTTTTTTTTTTTTATATCCGTGAGTGTCCGGACCAGCTTATGTGCATCTCGACTAATCTCACGGGACAACCCGCCTGACCCTACAACATTTGGGTGTCAAGGAAACCCATAGGAAATTAATTCCTAGGTAGGTGGTCACCATTGATCGAACCCATGACCTCTTAGTTAGTTATTGACCTTTTTACTACTAGGCCAACCCATGATGATTGAGAGCCTCCCTCTTTTTGTTCATGTTCTATTTTCTTATTTTTTTTATAACAACTAAAAAATGGAGGGACTGGGAGAAGAAAATGAAGATTAGGAAGATAATGAAAAGGGTGAAGAATACGAAAGAGATACAGAAGAGAAGTAGAAGAAAAAAAGGAAGAAAAGTGAAAAAAAATAGTAGAATGAAGAAAAATAAGAAGAATCGGGAAAGATTAAGAGGAAGAAGTAGAAGATGAGAATTCTGAATGAAAATAAGAGGAGGAAAAAGTTAAAAAGTCTAAGGTTATGAAAAGAAGAGGAAAAGTTTAAACTGAAAATGCACCTTCATCCATTAATGTCTGAAGCACGACACTAAAGAGAGGGGTTGCATGCTCCATGCAGTATCTCTCCTCCATGATTGACAAATGACCTTTATTTCTCTTTTTCTAACTAATGTCTTGGTAGCATTACTTTTTAATTAAAGTTTTATCTGGTGGTGTAAGAATAAAAGTCTACTGACCTTCTGTTTAAGTCTAATTTTACTTAAATGTTAAGTATCCTAGATGATATTGTCATATTTTTAGAATTAATATTTTTCCCTTTACCTATAATAGGTTTATATAATATTAATTTATAATTTTATTCGATGTGCCTTTCTTCACTCAGGCGATGCCTTTTTGTCGCCTCTCCCCTTGAGGCGATAAGGAGACTTGTCGCCTTAAGGTGCACCTTACGCTATGAAAACACTTATTAAGTGGTTGAATAATCCAAAAATGTAGTTCGAATCCATAAAATAGTTAATAGCCTACATGCTTTGATGGATTTATCAACTTAATTTTTGATAATGAATATGGAAACTCTTTTTCTGTTGATTTAGATCTTTACAAGATGGTCTGCTCTGAAAAAGACACTGCTCTCAATATTTCAATTCCTGTTGTAATGCTTCCCAAGTCCAGCGGAGATGCTCTTAGCAAATTAATAACTGACGGAAAGAGTGGTGAGTCTTTATATTTATGCAGTTTCAAGGTTCACTGAAAAAAAAAAAAGATCTGTGTATGTGCTTATTTATTTATTTATAGAAAATAAGAACAACAAGAAACCAACTATTAATGAAAAGAGACCATTGCTCACAAAATACAAACACTGAAAAACAGTGAAGAAAACAAGAATTAAGCATGAGAAATAAAGGCATTAAGGCAAATATCGTGAATAGAAAACCCTCAAATGGTTTGGAACACCATGTAGATGTTTCATGGAAGATACATTAGATTCCTTTCCAACCAAAGTTATGATAGAATTGTTTTATGTGGTTTTGGAAGAAAAAATATTATTATTCTCTATTTCTTAAAATGACCCATATACAAGATATTATACAATGAAAAAAATATAGAATAGGAAATAACTCATAACTCAAAAAGGAAAATGAAATATTTCAGACGTAAAATCATAAAACTACAATCCAAAATAACCTGGCTTTGGGTTGTAGCAACCTTCCGTTGTACGCTGAAACATTATTTCTGAGAGTTAAAGAAACCGAACTCAAGTATCATCATTAGGTCCAAAAAAAATCTGTGTATGTGCTCTTTCTTTCTTGTTATTTCACATTTAAGATTAAACAATACGTTAAAAGATGGTTCCTTTTTTGTTAATATGGATATATATTAATATACCAAAGTGATTACTTGAATCCTGCTTAATAAGAGGGTACCAAGCTCAAAGTCCTTGGAATGTTTGAATTTTCTCTGAGGAATTTGAGTGAGGTGACCTATAGGTGACACCATTATGCATGGAAGAACGGAAGAAGGGGTCTGCCCGTATAACACCTTAAAATTGTCATATGAATGGATGTATGAAGTATGGTTGGAGGCAGGGTTTAGTTGAACTCTGTTCAGTTATCTGTTACTTGTAATGTCTAGGATTTCTATCAGTTGGGATCCTTTCTTGTAATGGGTTTTTTTTTCCAGGGTTGGTTCAGGCCGCTCATGTTCTTGTATTTTTTTTCTTTTTTCACTATTCTCAATCAAGCGTTATGCTCTCTACAAAAAACAATATTGTACTGTCTAGGATTGGTAGTGGTTGTTTAGTAGCGTCAATTGGTTTTCAAACCATTTCTATCGACTAATGTTTGGTTATCGAGTTGAGGAAGATGCAAATTTTTAAAAGCGATAAAGTAAAGAGACACCAAGTTACATGGAAACCCGAGTAGTGGGAGGAAAACCACGATTTACTTTTCTTATTAATTTCTCATAATAACAAATCATACAAGGGGGGAAATAAATAGAATAAAGTGTAGGATAAAAAAGAAAAGAATACTAGGTCAAATTTTTTCTTGGGCCAAACCCACTAAATCTAATACTCCCCCTCAAGTTGGGACATAGATATCAATGAGACCCAACTTGCTAACACAAAAGTCAAAATTCTATCTGATAAGCCCCTTGGTGAGGACATTTGCAACCTGTTGGCTCAAAGGAATGTATGGAATGCATATGCTACTATTGTCCAACCTTTCTTTGATGAAGACTTGAAGTGACGATCAATCTTAAAAAATAACATCTATAGTGACAAAGTATTTTTACGAAGGAGGATGGAAGCATTTATAGCCTCATTGATGAAGAGGAGGATACCCAACAAACAACACACATGCCTAAGCCCGAGGGGTAAATTTGGTCTGATTAGGGCCAAAGCTACGAACATCGGCTGTACACCCAAATGCACGAAGAGGAACCTCAGAAGTTAGGCGGGTAGAGGGATATGACTCCTTGAGGCAATCTAAGGGAGTCTAAAGGTGGAGGACATGAGAAGACACTCTATTGATGAGATAAGTTGTAAGAATAGCCCCCCATCGATATGAAGGAAGGGAAGTAGATAACATAAGGGCACGGGCTATTTTCAAAAGGTGACGGTTTTTTCGCTTGGCAACCCCAATTTGTTGAGGAGTGTAGGCACACGAACTTTGGTGAACAATCTCCTTGGAGGCTAAGAACTCTCTAAGATTATGGTTTTTGGAACTCCCGACCATTATCACTTCGAAGAAGTGCAATTTTTGCATTGAAATGTGTTTCAATGAAGTGATAGAAGTTTTGGTTAACAGAGGAAACCTCAGATTTATCAGTGATAAGGAAGACTTGCGTAAGACAAGTATGATTATCAATAAAAGTCACAAAGCATTGTTTCTCAGAGGAGTTAGTGACCTTGGATGGAACCCAAACGTCACTATGGATAAGGGCAAATGATTGTGTGGGTTTATATGATTGTGTAGGGTAGGAGACCCGATGTTATTTGGCTCAGATAACACACATCACAAGATAAAGAGGTGGCATCAATTTTAGAAAAAAGATGGGGAAATAAATACTTGGGAAATTGCATAAAATGACAAAAACATTTAGAAAAAAATAGCTCATGACACCTATTTTTTGCATTTGCGAATATGGCAAAATTAGCGATATTAGATGGTAATCATAGGGCTATCGGAGGGCTATCAGACGGTAATCATATGATTATCGGCTTTTAAATTTGCTACTTTTGCAATTTAGAAAATGTAGTGACATGGGCCTTATTATCATAAATGATTTTGCTATTTTTGCAAGAGCCCCTAAATACTTCATATACTTAAAGTTTGGGTGGCCTAATCAGGAATGCCACAACATAAAATCTTGTTCGGAAATGGTAAAATATGAAGACAACAAACTAGTCTTAGAGATACTACTACTGGAGGTATCATCGTCAAGAATATAGAGATACTACTACCAGAGAGTCACAAGTGATCTCGATGATAGATAGAAAATTACAGAAAATCTTAGGCACATGCAAAACAGTATGGAGACAGCCCTTCAAAGGATAAGATTTGACCCTTCTCAGTAATTTGGGCTAAAGAACCATTAACTATTCAAATTTTTTTATTACCAGCACACGAAGTATAAGAGACAAAGTGCTCAGAGGAACTTGTCAAGTGATCTGTAGTCCCCGAGTCTAGGATTAAGGGATTTTTCCCATCAACATTGATAAGACTAAAGGATTGAGGCATACCTGACTGAGCAATGGCTCATAGAGTGGAGGGTGGATTGTTCTGGTTTACAGTAGGGCCAGATGGTTGAGAAGTGTTGGCAGACTCACTTACATAAGCAGGCCCTGAATTCTTTTTATTGTCGGAGGAACGTTTCTTACCTCCTGGGGGACGATCGTGGAGTTTCCAATACTGATCACTGTTATGCCACTGTTTCTTAGTAATTGCCGATTGGGACGAATCCTTTGCTGATACTAGAGTTTCTTGAAAAGAAAGACTCACTTCTGATCATTGCCCCATCTTATTAGAAGCTGGTGCTTTTGAATGGGCCCCTCTCCCTTCCGCTTTTGCAACCGTTGGTTGTTTGATAAACAATGATACCGAATTATAACCAATTCCTAGACCTCGAGGAACCATCAAGGATGGGCTGGCGTTGTCATTTATTCAAAACTTCGAAGTTTAAAGAACATCTTGAAATCTTGGCACGTGGACAGTGAGAGTCATAAAAAATCAGGAAGAAACTTTGCTTCAAGCTCTTGCAAATGAAGAAAACAAGGAAGAGTCTTTTTTTTTAAAAAGGAGACAAGCTTCTTTATTATTAATAAACTCAATGTATAAGAGAGTTATACAATGAGAATAATAGGGAAGCCAAGAAATAAAGGAGAGAAAGAGAGAAAGGATCAGTAGGTGCACCCCAACATCTCAACTAAGTTGACACCCCCATAGCACCCGCATCATATCCAAAATACAAAGAAAAGACCAAAATACAAGAACAATACTAAGGTCATAAAAAGACCAAAGTAGCCACCAAAATAACTACAAAAGCTACCTATGGTAGACTAAAGCAAGGCTGAAAGGAAAAACAAAACGGCAGAAATACATATAAAACCGTCCAAACTACAAAAGCACTATTTCTGAACTGGCAATCGAGGGAAACTACTTTGTAACTCATCTGAAGGCGGTCCAATTGAGGCAGATGTCTTGAATGGAGTAATCTTTGAATTCTGCATTTGAAGAAACACCAAGCTGCTGCATTTCTTTTAGAAATCTCTACGATGTCTTTGAATGTGTCATCCTTGACAACCTTCTGAAATTGTCTATTAAATCGGACCTTCTAGCAATTTATAGGAGAGAGGAAAGAGAGTTAATCCAGAAAAGTAAGCTGAATTGGTTAAAATTGGGAGATGAAAATACTAATTTCTTCCATTGCTTCCTTACTGCCAAAAAAAAGACAAAGACGCAGCTTGATTTCAAAATTGATTGATGACCAAGGTACTCCTACAGTTTCCTTTCATGGAAGTGAAAGCCTTATTATTGAATTCTACAAGTCTCTCTACACAAAATCCCCTCATGCAGACTCCCTTTCTAACCCTCTTGAATGGTCAGTGGTTTCGGCATAACAAAATACAGGGCTTACTTCAAGATTCAGCCTGCCCGAGATAAAATCTGCACTTCAATTATTGGGTAAAAACAAGGCCCCCCGGTCCATATGGATATACAGCTGAGTTTTTAATTAGATTTTGGGATCATTTCAATGATAATTGCGTTGCTGTTTTCAATGAGTTTAATGAGAATGGGAAGTTAAATGCATGTGTAAAAGAGAACTTCATTTGCTTAATCAAGAAGAAAGAAGATGTAAGGGTAAAAGACGTTAGGCCAATAAGTCTTACAACATTAATTTATAAGCTGATTGCAAAGATACTGCAGAAAGATTAAAGAAAGTAATGCCAAGTATCATTGCTCCTACACAAAGCGGTTTTCTGGAAGGGTGCCAAATCTTGGATTCCATTCTAATTGCAAACGAAGTTGCGGAGGAATACAAAATCACAAAAAAGAAAGGCTAGATCATTAAATTAGATCTTGAAAAGGCCTTTGACAGAGTGGATCGGGAATTTTTAGAAAAAGTAATGAGAAAGAACTTCGACGCAAGATGAATCTTGTGGATAATGGGCTGTATCAAGAATCCTAAATATTCGGTCTAAATCAATGGTAGGCCAAGAGGAATAATTTCAGCTTCAAGGGGTCTTAGACAAGGAGATCCTTTTTCTCCTTTCCTATTTCTTTTGGTTAGTGAAGTATTGAGCCGTTTCTTCTCCAACCTTTATAAGAAAGAAATGTTTGAAGGCTTTGTAGTTGGAAAAGACAAGATTCATATACCCATCCTTCAATTTGTGGATGATACTCTACTGTTTTGTAAATTTGATGAGGAAACGGTGGAAAACCTCTGGAAAACATTATGAGTCTTTGAATGGTGTTCTGGTCAAAAGATTAATTGGGAGAAATCATCCATTTGTGGTATCAATATTTTGAGGACAGCAGGATTCTTTCAACAGCAAACAATTTAAACTGTTAGGTGGAAAGCCTCCCCTTCACTTATCTTGGCCTTACTTTGGGAGGTTACCCAGAAAGTGCTCTGTTTTGGCAGCCTATTCTTGATAAAGTCCATGGAAAGCTGGATAAATGGAGAAGATACAACCTCTCTAGGGGTGGAAGGATTACATTATGCAAATCAGTTCTGTCCAGTCTCCCCCTTATATGTCTGTTTTCCTCATGCCAGAATCTGCCCTAAAGCTCTTTGGAAAGAGTCATGAGGAAGTTCTTTGGGGAAGGAAACAAGGGAGGAAGCTAAGCCACCTAGTAAAATGGGATGCTGTCATTAAATCATATTAAGATGGAAGACTCAGTTTAGGTAAGCTGAAGCATAAGAATCTGGCCTTATTGTCTAAGTGGGGATGGCGTTTCTCAATTGAACAAAATTCCCTTTGGTGTCAAGTGATAAGAAGCATTCATGGCAGCAACACCTTCAATTGGCATTCAAGTGGAAAAGAAACTGTGAGCCTAAGAAGTCCTTGGATTAGCATATCAAGGCAATGGCGTAAAATTGATTCATTGTACCTTTTCAAATTTGGTGAGGGCAGCAGAATACTATTTTGGAAGCACCCTTGGATGGACAGAATTACCTTAGAGTGTAAATTTCTGATAGTTAGGACTCTTCTACCAGCTCTTGGTCCATTTATTTCAGAAGATCGCTCAACAATGAGGAAATATTAGACTTTCAGCCCTTGTTAAATCAGATTTCTTCCTCACAGCTAGCCTTCTTTCCGGATCGAAGGATTTGGTCCCTTGAAATCTTAGGTTCCTTCTCGGTAAAATCTTTGGTTAAACATCCTTCTACATCTTCTCCCATGGATATTTCTCTGTACAAAAGGCTTTGGAAATCTAATAGTCCAAGAAGGGTAAACATCTCCATATGGATTATGCTGTTCGGAAACTTTAACTGTGCATCAGTACTTCAAAGAAGCTCCCCTCCCATGCTCTCACCTCATATCTGCCCCCTTGTGTTGATAATCTGGAAAATATCCAGCACCTTTTAATTGACTGTCTTTGCATCTAAATGTTGTTTCCGACTTCTCCAAACCTTTAATATTTGTTGGGTTTTTGATCCAGATTTTAAGAATTTTAAGAACAACGTGACTCAAATCCTTGCCGGTCCACCCTTGTAGAAGAAGACAACTGATTTGTTGTGGGTAAATCCAATAAAAGTTCTCTTAGTTGAAGTTTGGTTTGAAAGAAATCAAAGGGTTTTCCATGATAAACGATCGACTTGGATGGAACGTTATGATTTTGCTTGTTTGATTGCATCTTCATGGTGTTCTTTCGCCAAATCTTTTCAGGATTACTCTTTGCAGGAAATTTTGTTAAATTGGCCAGCCTTTATAGCCTCTCCACTCTGAAGTCCTCGAACATTATGTCTTCCGGATTAGCCCTCTGCTTCAACTAGTTTTCTGCCTAATCAAGGATTAATCTTCATTTGTTCTCGGCCTGCTGCCTTTGTTTTTATGTTTTGTATGGACTGATTATTATTATTTTTCTGTTTGGCCTTGTATTTGTGGCTTTTTGTTGATCTTGTATTGAAAATGGGAGCCTCGTATAAGAGTTTTTATTTTCGCTTCTTGGATATGATGAGGGCGCTAAGGGAGTGCCAATCTAGTTGAGATGTTCAGGTGTGTCTGCTGATCCTCCCTCCATTGCTCCTTGTATTACCCTTTTGAACATTGAGCTTTTGTCTCTCTATTCTTCAATATTAATAATAGTGAGATTCATTTCCTTTTAAAAAAAAACTAGGTTGGTCTGCTCTTAGCACCTTCATCATACTCAAAACAAACTAAGATATAAAGATAATGTCCACAATCTAGTCCAATCATATGAATTAAAATTACAAGATAATGTCCACAATCTAGTCAAATCATATGAATTAAAATTACAAAAAAGAGATACACAGAAAACTAGCCATCTGATTGAAGGAAAGTCGTCCAATTTAGGCTTATATCTTGTACTGAATAATGCTTGAACTCCTTAGAGAAAGAGCCCCAGTAGAAGCTGAAATTTTTTCTGAGTTCCTCTATTGAAATGCTTTGCTCTGAAAAATTCTTTGATTTCGTTCCAGCCACAGTTCCGAGAGTATTGCTTTTATTGCATTGATCCAATTATATTTAGAAGAAGATTTTAAGGAAGGACCCATTAGAAATTGCTGTACATTTTCTTTAATAGAATTTCCAAAAGCCCAACTGTTGTTAAACTCTGCAAATAAACTGTGCCAGCATGAAGATGAGTAAGGACAGTCAAAGTTTGCTGTGAAGACTCGCTTGCTGCCAGACATAAGGAGCAGATTGAGAGGGACAGATACTGATTAGGCAGCTTCCTTTGAAGCGTTTCTGAATTATTTAGGCTTCCAAAAGCCATTATCCATATGAGGATAATGCTGTCTTCTCCAAAGAACCTAGGAGTAGTTGAAAATTTGATATTTCAATCTCCTTCAACAATCTTCTGAAATTATGCTTTTATTGATCGTTTGAGAATTAGAGATGTCTTGTTAGATGAAGATTTTGATCTTTCCTCCTTTCCATCAGTAGTAAATGTTCCAAAATCAGTAGTAAATGTTCAAAAATCAGTTTTTGCAGCTCTCCCTAGGAGTAGAAATCCTTTTGAAATTCTGAAGCTTTTTCCGGCCATCCCACCGGCGGCAGAGAAGAAGACAGAGGCCGACAATCAGGTTGATAGTGGATTAATTGCGCGGGCATCTGAACAGTCCCCCTCTTTGAATGGTGCCGAACCCAAGATAAACAGCTGTTGCAAAATGACAACGGGCCCACATCTATTGATTCTATTTTTTTAACTCTGGTAGACGATTGTTTATCAAGTGAGAGGAATAAAGAAAAAAGCCCACTTAATTACTATTAAGAGTAATTTTAATTCGTCTGCTGAAGATTTATTGAGAGAGAAAAAAGGATAAAGCTTCTTTAATTACTATCATGAATAATTATGATATAGCCTCCAAAGTAATTAAAGAAAACTTTTCCACTCCACCCAATGACTGTCTCCAATTCCGGCCAACACATCTCCTCCACTCCCTTCGGTTTCTGGATTTTGCAAAAGGTAACAAATTTTTTCAAGCCCCGAAAATCCTCAAGCATTATATTCGAAAGCAAACATCCTTCAACAACTTATGGACAACCTTATTAAAATCTGAGTTTAATGATGGATGTGCTCTTAAAGTTCCACTTTCAGCTCCTTCTCGAATTCACCGTTCTGAGCCATCTATTTCAAAATGTAATCCGAACCTTTTGGAGGTATGCAGCTCCAAAATTCAGACCTCTAATTGCCTCATCAGGTCAATAAACTCAGTTTCTCCTACCAAGCAATTCAATTATTCGAATCTTCCCCGCTCTAACTCTAAAGTAAATTTGATGCAAGGCTCTCCTTGTCTTGCTGCGAATTCCTCTGAAAGGCTTCCCACCGAGGCCTTGGATTCACCTTTCAGCGTCAGCAGTGAGGAGTCTTTGGGTCTCCTTAACAGTTTTGATCACAAGTGTAACGTAGAAATTGAAGGGGCAGACCTCACTGCCTTATTTGATGAAGCCGTCACCCATCCTCTCAAAGCACCCTCGGAATTGCCTAAGGATCTGCTGTTCTTGGTCAATGATAGTGGCATCATCTTGGTTTAAATAGACAGCTGACTGGAGGGTTCTTGACTGATAAACATGCTGCGTATGGTGGATGTTTCAATTAAGCGAATGGGCACCGTTTTCATCTTTTGATGTTGGTCTAAACTCTGGTTCGAGTGCATCTCATACTTTTGTGTATGATCGGCAGAAAAAGGGCTTGTGGAAGAGATAATCGATGGAAAGATTGTTTTGTCGACGAGGGCCATCTTATGGATAAAGGGGTGAAGGAACTCTTACGTAGCATTTCTGAAAAGCATGGAAAGCAAATGGATTCAGTGGAATTTGCAAAAGATATTCTAGGTTTCATTATATCTTTCAAGGATCAAATCGATATGGTTGAGGTGAAGCACCCTTTGGTTATTTCAAGACATTTAATGATTTCTTTATAAGGGAGTTAAAGCCTGGTGTTAGACCAATTGCACCTGTGGAATGTGGTGATGTTGCAATATGTCTGCTGTTTGCTGACTAATGGCATTTAAGTCATTTGATGACAGCCTAAGGGGTGGAAGTTTTCAGTTCAAGGTCCTTTAGGGCAAAATATAAGTGTGAGTGCTTTCAAGGATGGGTCGTTGGTGATATTTCCATTGGCACCACTATATTTTCATCGCTTTCATTTTCCAGTCTCTGGTTTCATTGAACAAATTGTAGACATACTTGGATACCTGTATACTGTTAATCCAATTGTTGTCAATAGCAAGTATTGCAATGTCTTCATAGAGAACAAGCGTTCAGTAGCTATAATTTCAACGTCTGATTTTGGCAAGGTTGCTTTTGTTGCAATTGGAAATACCTTGGTTGGCAGCTTAACCTTAAAAGAAAAGGGTAGTGGGATAATGTAAAGAAAGGAAGAAAAGTTTTGGGTATTTCTCTTTCAGTGGAAGTTTCATAATTTGTCTTTGAAAACAATGCAACACAGCAGCAGGTTGGTGCTATCTAAACAATCAGTTTGTGAATTACTCCACTCAAGAACTTTGTCTCAACTGGGCAGTCTTTATCTCTTAACCAGCTCCTTAGGTCCCTTCTGTTTTGGTGACTTGGTTTGCACTTTGACAGCTTCGTTTTTCCTTCTCTGGCCGGCCTTCTTTGGAGCATAGCTTATATGTTCTTTTGGTCTAGTTTACACAGTAGCAGCTTTTGCTTTTGTTTATAGGCTCAGCCTTTGTACTGCTGTGTTTGCTCCATTTCCCTTTCTTTATTTTCTTTATCTCTTTGTCTCAGCTCTCTGTATTAGGTTGGACTATGTCTCCATTGTATTTTGACATATTTTATTTTCTAGCTTTAATTGGGATATGTTGTTTTGGTGTTAAAGGGGTGTCAATCTAGTTGAGATGTCCAAGTGCACCTTTTGATCCCCCTCACTTATCGCTCTCTAGGCTTTTTTATCACGCTCATTGTGTAACTCTCTTATACTTTTGAGTTATTATTTTTGAAAAGGAGACAGCCTCTTTATTAATATTAATATAATAATAGTGAGACAAAATAAAGTATTTGTCTCCATTTCAAAAGAAAAAGAGACCAAGAGGAAGTGGAGGTGTCCCAATGATCTGAAATCGAGCCTTTTGGATTAAGGGCAATTCTATACAATCTTGGAAAGCTGGTTTTCAAAGCAATTCTATCCATCCATGGATCCAACCAAAACATAATTCTGTCACCCTTTCCAACTTTAAAAACTGCGAATGATTCTACTTTATGCCACTGTCTAGAAATATTCATCCATGGGCTTCTTAAACTTGAATTTTCTTTGCCACTTGTGTGCAATTGAAAGAGGCTACTTCCATGGATACTTGGTGATAAGAGCCACGTTTCTAATTTTCAGGTTATCCAACCCGAGACCCCCATCTGCTTGGGTTTTGGTAACCAATTCCCATTTCACTAGGTGATTCAACTTGCTTCCATTGTTCCCTTCCCAAAAGAAGTTCCTGATGGATCTTTCAATGGAATTGTACAATTAGATGTCAATGGAATCATATCTGCATTTCCTGACATTCAAATAATAATTTTGTTTTCGAATAACGTGTTAAGCTCTAATTGCCTTTTTCCTTACAGTGAAACTATTACCTTTGTTCTTACAGTGAAACTTCTATTATATGCTCCAAAACGTCCGGTTGTGGACTTCTCTGTTGTGTTTTTGTGGATGATGTCTGTGGGAACAGTTGCATGTGCTACACTTTGGTCAGAGATCACTGCTGAGCAGACTGAGGAGCGCTATAATGAATTATCGCCGAAGGTACTCACTACTTAGATTACTTTGTTATGGGAGAACAAAACAATGCATTTAGGTGCAAAGCCATATTTGAAAATTTGCTTACTGTTTTATCCACAATTAGGGCTCCAATTGACATCAAGATCATGCTTCTGAACAAAGTTTTTCTTTTCATAGTTTTTTGCAGTTCCTGCTTAGCTGCTATAGGCTGCTTTTATGGGGAATAGATGTTTCTTTTCACGTCACTCTAGATTGAAGAACCTACAGTCTGTATTTGTAGATTGCATCACCATGACATTTGTAATTATGTGTGGACGTGAAGAATAATAATTGATTTTCCATAATATTCAATTTACCTTTCGCTTGGATAGATCCTTTTCCTATCGAATTTATACTTTGTTATGATCTTGTGAATTTATTTATTATTATTTTTTAAATTCTTGTGTTTTCCTTGCACCAGGAATCTTCCAATCCTGGAGCAGCCAAAGATGACTCTGAGGATGAAACCCTTGATATTAATGTTAAGAGTGCCATTGTATTTGTCATTACGGCATCTAGTTTCTTGGTGCTGCTCTATTTCTTTATGTCTTCTTGGTTCGTTTGGCTGTTGATTGTAATGTTCTGCATCGGTGGTGTTGAGGTAACGACATTATTCTTGCATGTACATTTTGAGATTTGTACTAAATTAGGATAGTAATTTTTTATTCCAAGGA
Source organism: Cucumis hystrix (assembly GCA_025688845.1). Taxonomy (NCBI): domain Eukaryota; kingdom Viridiplantae; phylum Streptophyta; class Magnoliopsida; order Cucurbitales; family Cucurbitaceae; genus Cucumis; species Cucumis hystrix. The sequence goes on along the minus strand of CM046885.1, from coordinate 3,254,707 downwards.
AAATGAACATAATTTTGGAGATATTGTTTCTTTTCCTACTTGATCCTCAGCCTTAGTTGCTAACTTCACATTTTCTCCAGCAGGGATTATAATTTAATGTTTTTATTTATTATCTTAGCCGGTAGAATAGTGCCTGAGAATCTACATGCTGTTATTTTTGTTACATTTACTTCTAAAGTTTCTATCATGTTGTGCTTGGCATTTCCTGTCTGTGCCTTACTAGATAATAAATGGGTATATGTTTGTTCAGAAGGTAATTTTAGTTGTGAATATATGGTTTCGTAAATAAATTATATTTCTAATGTAGTAGAAAAAAGTTCCAGGTCATCGTGTAAAATCAGCATGGGATTTTATGGACAAAAACAAACCATTGTTTTATAAATAGTTTCAAATTTAATAGTTTTGTGAAGAACTTCAACAGGTTCATTGAGGGATTGCAATAATTTTGATCCTCCTCTAGTTAATGGTTAACAGGAGGTTTACTCCGACCAACTGTAAAGCGCAAAGTAAGACTGATAGGTTTTTTGTTGTTGGAGGGGTGGGAGCTTCCTTCGGTGATATTGGATAATTCCTAGGCCCAAACTTGCTACCTGCAAATCATTTGGCCTTAACTCAGGGTCCACCAGATGGAGCGCTTGTCCCTTGAGGTTTGAAAACATTTGGTTGGAGCACTCGTTGATCAAGAATTCCTTCTCTAGCTAGTGGCAATTTGAGGTGCTAGGTACCGGGAGGGTATGGGAGGTTTTTGGAGACCAAGAGATTCTGAGTGAGCTTAAATTGCTAAATGACCTAGAGCAGGACTGCGGAGGGGAATTGGGGGATTGGGAAATTAGAAAAATAGAAATTGCGGAAGAAGATTGTGAAAGTTCCTATGCAGATTTATATCTAAGGCTGTCTCTGAAGGCTAATCTTCTGGAAATTCTCAGAACAAAGGAACGGAATCTGTTACATAAAAGCAAACTCATGTGGCTAATGCTGGGGGATGAAAATACAAGTTTTCTTCGTCGTTTTTTAGCAGTCAAAAAAGCAGCCAAAAAGAGGAGAAACTTGATTTTTGAGCTCATAAATGATCTAGGTAATCCAACCAAAAAGCTTTTGAAGCCCTTAGAATGTGACAGAGTCAAAGGTAGATCAGGAGGTTTCTTTTCCATGTGGTTTGAAGGGAGGACCTTCGTGTTGGACGTGATGAAAGAGTTTTGAACCTCAGAGGTTATTTGTAAGGCATTCTGCAGTAGTCTGTTCGAAAGAAGCTTCAATTTCTGGCATTAGTCTCTCATTTTAGTAATAAAGAGGCTTGTTTCCGTTTTTGGGAGAGGGAGTTAAGTGATATTCTTAAGAAGGAAGAACGTTTCCTGGTTGAAGGGGAGTATGTGAAAGAGGTGGTGAACTTATCGTAGAGTACAAACCAGACCTTTAAGAATTTTCAACCAAAAACAAATAAAAAATTAAGCAAACAAAGTACAACTTTCAACCAAAAACAAATAAAAAACTAAGCAAACAAAGTACAAGCTTAAAACAAACTAGTACAAAGCATAATAATAAGCCAAAGAGAGACGTCAAACAGCCAGCTGGTGTGATATTAAAAGGGATATCCTTGCTTTGTGTTCTTTCTCTTCTCTCAGTCTATGGAGTCCATACCCTTTTTGGAAGGAGTGCACTGGAATCCTATGCCTACTCAAGATTCCAGCTTCAGATTCTCTTTTTCCTTGAGGAGATCAAGGAGGCGGGCTTTGGTTTTGGTATGACTAGAGCCTGGTCTGGGTGATTTTTCTATGGCCATGTTGGAGGATACTTAAGAGTGTATTAAGGAGGACCTTTTTTTTTTTTTCTCGAAATGGAGACAAGTATTAAGGAAGACCTTTGGAATGTCTTTCATGAGTTTTATGACATAGAGTCGTCGTCGTGCCACATTATGTAAGTTTGTTCTTTCACATATCCCTACTTACTATATGTCAATTTTCTTAATGCCAGAAAAGATGATCCAATTAGTGGAACGTTTAATAAGGAACTTTTTCTTGGAAGGGCATTCAGGGGAAAATTAAATCATCTAGTTAAATGGCACTTGGTTACCCGCATACAAGAAGATGTTGGACTCAGGATTGGTAGTTTAAAAATAAAAAAATTAGCTCTTCTATCCAAGTGGGGGTTGAGTAACGTACAATACAAACTGGACCTTTAAGAACTTTCATCCAAAAACAAATAAACAACTAAGCAAACAAAGTACAAGCTGAGAACAAAAATAGTACAAAGCATAATAATAGGCTAAAGTGCCGTCAAACAGCCAGCTGGTATAATATTAAAAGGATGATCCTTGCTTTGTGTTCTTTCTCTTCTATCAGTCTATGGAGCCAATACTCTTTTTGGAAGGGAGTGCATTGGAATCCTATGTCTACTCAAGCTTCCAACTTCAGATGCTCTTTTCTCCTAGAGGGGACCAGGAAGGTGGTCTTTGGTTTTGGTATGACTAGAGCCTGGTCTGAGTGATTTTTCTATGGCCCTGTTGTAGGATAGTCAAGAGTGTATTGAGGAGGACCTTTGGAATGGCCTTCACGAGTTTTATGAGAGAGAGCCTTGGAAAAATGGAAGAGATACAGCCGTGCTAGAGGGGGTTGTGCCACATTATGTAAGTTTGTTCTTTCGCATATCCCTACTTATTATATGTCAATCTTTTTTATGCCAGAAAAGGTGATCCAATTAGTGGAAAGTTTAAGAAGGAACTTCTTGGAACTTGTGTATACAAAATGAGAGAATTTTAGTGATGTTTAAAGTTGTGAATACAAAAAAACAAGTACTCTCCCCTCTCTCCTCTCTTTTCCTTCCCCCTCGTCCTTGCCCTCTTTCTTGGTACCCATTTTATCTAGTGAACTTCTAGACAATCTCATCAACAGTAAATGGGAGTGGAAATCTGCAAGATTGCTGAATCTTATTATTGTATTTGGTTCAAAGATGGATGTTTCCAAATGGAAGATGTAAACTTTAAAAAAAATCTTCAAATTACAAAGATTCAACTGATTTGGTTCATAGAGACCCTTTCTGAACTAGTACGACTTTCGGTGCAAAGTTACTTCCTTAGAAACGGTATGGGATTAGAGTGGTTCCACGAGACTGACAAAATTCAAAGTAACTTCTGGATGGATTATGTTAGAATTAGTGGGCTTGGTCCATAGAGAGATTATGGGAGATTTATCCTAAATCTTTTTCCTTTTTTATCTCATTGTGTATTCTATTTATTCTTCTTCATTGCACCTGTTGTAATTTATCAGAAAATAATAAGAACAAAAATATCGTGGTTTTTCTCCCAGTACTCGGGTTTCTATGTAAGTCGGTGTTTCATATTTTTATTGCTTTCAATATGGTGTTAGAGCAAAGCAACAACGAAACTTTAGAAATCAGTTTAGGAGAAACCCGGACCGAACCATAAGCCGCCGTCGTTGATGTCGCCATTGAAAAATTACTCCACCAGCTTCAGAAGCCACCAATGTCACAATGGGCCAACCCTCACTGTAGTGCGCGAAGCCAAAGGGTCGGAATCTTTCTCAGACGCCACCTCTGTCAGGCGTGTGGGCCCATGCTCTGCTGTCCGTTCATCTCACCGCCCCGCCCAATCTGTTCTACACGTCGTCGCTTGTCCAACCGTCGCACCCTTCCGGTTAGCCGCAGCCCTATGCACTGCCTTTGCCCTTTGGTTACGGACAACCACCGTTTGATTTGTCAATCCACCGCTGCTGTCATTTGATTCTTTACAGCAGCCGTGCTTATCTGTTAACGGGATTGACCAAATCGATAACAAATCGAGGGTTGAAGTTGGCAAGTCTTTGGCGCATTCCAAACCAACCAAGTTGCCGATGTATTCTAAGAACCCTATAATTTCGCTCCTCAATTTGCCTTCAAATTATATAATTGACTATGCTGCTGCCTTTGGTGCTCGATCCTTGACCCATGATAATGAGAAGAATAGTGGGAAACTAATCCCTGTCTGCTAGCATGGGAAGAAACAGTTGCACCCGAAGAATCAATGTTGGGAACTCCACGAACGTTTCTCAGGAGGTAAGAAACGTTTCTCCAATGAGAAACAAAACTCAGGACATGGCTATGTGAGTAAAATTGCCAACACCTCTCAATCAATTGCCCCAACCCATTGCCCAGTTCGGTATGCCTCAGTCCCTTGGCCTATTTCCTCATCTTTTCTCCAAAGTTTATGTTTTCTTCCTTATCTTGTGATGTATGCATACAAGCTAAACAACACCGAGTCTCGTTTTCTTTGCAACTCTATAAGCCAACCCGACCTTTTACTCTTGTCCACAATGATGTTTGGGAACCATCCAAGGTCACTACATCCTCTGGGAAATGATGCTTTGTGACCTTTATTGATGACCATACTTGTCTTGGGTTTTCTTGATTCCCGACAAATCCGAAGTTACCTCCACATTCTGGGACTTCTATCACACCATAGAAACGCAATTCAATACAAAGATTGCAATCCTGCGAAGTGATAATGGTCGTTGGTTTCAAAACCACTCTCTTAACGAGTTCTTATCCTCTAAAAGAATTGTTCACCAAAGTTCCTGTGCTTACACCCCCCAACAAAATGGGATTGCCGAACGAAAAAATCGTCACCTTTTGGAAGTTGCTCGTTCCCTTATACTGACTTAGACTGGGCAGGATCTGTTGTTGACAGAATATCTATCCCGGTTATTGTGCCTTTGTATGGGGCAATCTTGAAACTTGGAGGAGTAAGCAGCAGTGTTGTGACCAGGAGCAATGTTGAAGTCGAATACCGGGCGATGAGTTTGGGAATATTTGAGGAAATTTGACTCTAGAAAGTCTTGTCTGGTCTTCATCAGCAGTGTGAGACACCAATGAAGCTAATTTGTGATAATAAAGCCGCATTTAGCATTGCTAACAACCTAGTTCAACATGATAGTGGGACATTTCATCAAAGAAAGACTTGACAGTGGGAGCATATGCCATTCCATACATCCCTTCGAGCCAACAGGATGATGATGTTCTCACCAAGGGGCTTCTCAAACCAAACTTCGACTTTTGTGTTAGCAAGTTGGGCCTCATTGATATTTATGTCCCAACTTGAGGGAGAGTGTTAGAGTTGGTGGACTTAGCTCATTGGGAGATTTGCCCTAAATATTTTTTCCTTTTTTATCTGTTTGTACTATTCTATTTATTCCCCCTCTTGTACCTATTGTATTTTTATCATAAAATAACAAGAACAAAAATATCGTAGTTTTTCTCTTGGCACTCGGGTTTTAACGTAAGTCAGTGTTTCGTGTTTTATTGCTTTCAATAAACACCTTTGATGTGAATTCAACAATAGAACCTTTGAATTGTGGTCGCTGAAGGACCAGTTACAAAAAGTAAGGCCCCCTCTGATGTAAGGCTGAAGGCCCTCTCTCATCGTTACTTCTCTGATTTGTGGTGGCTTTTTTAAGTAGGATCATTTCAATTGTAGTGCGTCACGCTCTTGATGGCTTTGTCGTTAACACCAAGAGCCTTCCTTTTTTCATAGTCAATTTACTTATCATACCATATTCTTTTGCTTGGATAATGAGGAGTCCTTTGTTAATTTGAATAATTACCTCAACGAGGAGGCTTGTTTCTTGTTCAATTTTTTTTGAATAATTAACTTGTGTTTTTGGAAATGATATTGGGCCTAATGATGGGTAAATGTCAGTGTGAGGCTTCCTATAATGAATATGTACGAAAGAAAGAAAGAAAATAAGGGACTTACTCAAGCAGAAAGGGGAGAGGGGACCAGCTGAGCCTTCTGTTAGTCCGTACGTTGTAGAGGGGACCAGTGGAAGGGGTTTTGGTAAGGTTTGGAGAATCAGTGCAGGGGTGGAAATGTTTATGGGAGCAAGTGCTCATTAAGGAGAGGGGGCTCTCTCATGTAGCCAACGGCTATCTTGACTTCTTTGCTTATAAAAAATTCTTTTTTGTATGTCCTTGTATTCTTTCATTTTTTTTCTCAATGAAAGTTTGGTTTTCCGTACAGAAAATAGTTCAAAGCTTCACTTAGATTTTTGTTTTGTTTTGCTTTGGTTTTGAATTTTCCTTGTTACACTCCTTTCTGAGTTTGTTTCTTGAACTTGGTTATCATTTTCACTAATCAATGAAAATTTCATTTCTTGTTTTAAAAAACTTTCAAAAGTACAATTTTTCCTGGAAGCACAATAATCACAATACCCAAAATTTATGAAAAGAAAACCAACCTATAATCTAGAATGTTTCCTCGATCAGAAAAATATTGATTAGGAAAGGAAAGTTCGACCACTAACTGAAAGTTAAAAATTAAGCTAAATTCTATCAAAGATAATCCTATTTAGTTAAGCAAAGTCTTCATTGCAAATGTTCGATTACTGGACTTATCTGATACTTACACTTTCACATTTGTTTTTGCATGATTTATGCTATTCACTTGAATTTTGACACTTGACAGGGCTTTTCCGTGGATTAGTTAAGTTTTTTTTATCAGACTAGTGTCCATTCCATGTAAATATTCAGTGGTCTTTTTTGTGCGGCTTACCATTAAACATTGTAATTTTACAGCAATCTGGTCTCTTGAATGTTATTTGATAACCTGTCAATATTTACCTTTCAGGGTATGCATTCCTGTATATTAGGACTGATATTAAGGTATGCTTGCTTGCATATTTTTTACTGCTAAACTTATGATGGTTCGTTTATATATATGATTTCTTTCTACAATTATTCTTGTTCTTATAATTTATTAAGCAGAAAAGGCCAAAGTTGCGGGAAGAAGACTCTGGATTTGCCTGTAGTAGGGGAGGTCTCTATTCTTTCACTTGTTGTGCTGCTTTGTTGTATAACTTTTGCGGTCGTCTGGGCTCTAAATCGACATGCATCATATTCTTGGATTGGGCAAAATATTCTTGTAAGCATCCTTTCTACTTTCCTTTTTTTTTTTTTTTTTGTTTCTTTTGGATTCATTTCTTCTAATTTATCAATGATGGAGATGTGAGAATTCTGTCATCGGTCTTGCTGGAAACATAAAGGTTATGTATATCTTACCTTTCTCCTTCGAGATAAGAAATAGTTTGAATTCAAATTGGTTGGTTCATGATGAAGGTTGATAAAATTAAATTTAGCATAACTAATCAACTTAAGCTTTTAGATTAAGTAGCCAAGAGGTTTGTTTTTTAAATTTTAGAAAATGAGCCTCTTTAGAAAATTATACAAAGAGCAACAAAAACCAAAGGATGAGCGGACACACTCGGGCATCTCAACTAGGTCGACACCTCTTTAGCACTCTCGTCATATCCGGTAGAAGATACTCTCAAAGAAAATCCACACAGAAAATGAACCATATAAGTATATTAACTCTCCTTTGACTTTTGTCTTTAAGGCTTTATATAAACTTCTTTACAACGGTGATGAAAGGAGAAAGATGGGCTGTGAGAAATTTAACAGAAAATTTTTCTGGATGATTCCACAAGGCTTTATATCTCTTACGACCTTACTTGAATAGGATCTGTTCTATAGGTTGTCCATCTGTGTTCTTGAGTTCTAACAAGGCTTTCTATCTCTTCCTATATGTCAATCTTCTTGATGCCTGAAAAGGTGATACAATGAGTTGAGCGTTTAATGAGAAATTTCTTCAGGAGGAGGTAAATTAAATTGCTTACTAAAATGGGATGTGGTTACTTGATTTTAAGTAGATGGTGGTCTCGAGATTGGTGGATTTAGCACTTTATCCAAGGGGGATGAAGATTCTTCAATGAAGAGAATTTTTTTTTGAAACGGAGACAAAAACTTCTTTATTAATATGAACTCAAGGTACAAGAGATTAATACAAAGAGAACAATAAAGAAGTAGTAATCAAGGGAATCCTAGAGGGATCAGGAGGCGCACCCAGGCATCTCAACTAGGTTGACGCCCCCATAGCGCCAAACATCATATCCCGAGTACAGCCAATCAAAACAATAAAGAAAAAATAATAAAAGCAGCCAGCTTAGTACAAAGTCCAGAAAACAATATGGGGCGGAGAAACAACAACAAGAAACTAATAAGGGGGGGGGGGGGGGGCAAAAATCAATCTAAAACAGGGGCAATCCTTCAAGGCTTCAAAAAGCAGTAGAGAGCTACAGACTGAAATATCTGCCGACATTGAAACTGAGGCAGGTTGAGAAAGTAGGCAGCCCATTTAAGGAAAATGTCTTGGATGGAATATTTAGCGAACTCCTTTTTAAGGGAACACCAAGCTGCTGCGTTAAGGTCTGCTACGTTAAGGTCTACTGCATGCATAATTACTGCCCTTGGTCTTACTTTATCATGGAAGATACGTTAATTTCGTTCGAATCATTATTCTGAAAGTAAACCTTTTGACAAGTTGTCCCATATGATACTTGATTTTTTGTGCAAAACTAGACCCGACAGAAGTTGTGCCACACTAGCACTTAGTGAAACGTAAAAAACCCAAGCTAAATTAAACAAGGAGAAAATCCTTGTCCAGCAGAAGGAAGAGATAGGACAGTTCAGGAAAATATGAGAAAGATTCTCACTAGCCTTCAAACATAGAGGACATATCGAGGGGGAGAGGCTTCTATTGGGGGCTTTCTTGTGCAAGATTTCTAAACTATTGAGGGACCCGAAGACCATAATCCAAATCAAAATATTAATTCTCCGTGGGCTGTCTGTTTTCCAAATTGCTGAAAAAAGATGTCTATCCATTGAGGAGGCAGGTTTTAAGTGAGCCGGAAGAGACTTAACTGAAAACCAGCCTTGAGGATCAATGAACCATGTTCTATAATCGTTAGAGTTAACCACTTTTTCAGAAGAGAAGAGGGAAAACAGTGATTGAAAATCTACAATTTCATCATGCTTCAGACTTCTTTTAAAGGCCAATGACCAAGAAGAAATATCATGGTCCCAATGTGCAGCAACTGAACCAGTGGGCAAAAGAGCAATTCTAAGAGCCTAGAATATTGCTCTTTGAAGGGGCGTTACCAACCCAAAGATCTGTCCAAAAGCAAATTCTATGGCCGTTTCCAAGATTAAAAGAGGCTAATGAGTCAACCGACCTCCAAACTCTAGCAATGCTAACCCAAGGGCTCCTTAAGCTATTACCAGACTGCCCTTTAATGAACCAATCAAATGGCTCCTTTCCATGAATGCTTCTAATTATTTGCCTCCAAAGAGCTCCCCATTTAACGAGCAAAACGGTGTTATGATTTTTAACTCCTCCTAGGCTGAGGCCCCCATCTTGTAGAGGAGCTGAAGCCTTGTTCCATTTAACAAGGTGGTTGATTTTGCTACCGGCATGGCCTTCCCAAAAGACATTTCGCATGATTCTCTCTATAGAGGCAGCTACATTTTCTGGTATTGAAAATAAAGATAGGTAATATGTAGGAAGGCTAACCAGAATTGAGTTGCATAATATATGTCTTCTGCCTCTAGAGATGTTATATCTTTTCCACCTATCTAGTTTCTTGTGAATTCGATCGAGGAGGATGAAGCTTCTAGGTAGGCGCCCTAGATCTGAGAGGCGAAAAGCTTGTCTTTAAGGAGAGGTGGCAAATGTCGAAGACGTTGCCAGTGCTATGAGTTTTGCCTTATGTAGATCCAAAATGATGAATGGGATTGTGGCACTTCACTCTCCGCCAATGCGGAAGGATGCCGTCGAAAAGAATGGAATGCTGCTTCACTCTGCTGGATGCGTCGGAACCCGTATAACAAGCGAGCTGGGAGGTCTTATCAAGGAATTACAGAAGCTAGAAGGAATTACATATTCAAGCAAGCTTGACATCTTAATAGATATAAGGAAGAAAGTCCTCGAGAAAAGAAAGACCGCATGAATTTATTCAGTGGCTCTCGCTTTTTCTTTATTAGTAGCTGTAGTTGAAAGAGTTGAGGATGCCTCATCCGTTATCTATCTTACGCCAGATGTTCTATGGATAGAAGTTCATGCTCTTCATTCTTTTTTTGATTCGGGACCATGAGAGTTCCATCCCATACCTTGCTTCTTATCGCATCCGAGACTGGAACAACAAAGAAAGCGGTAGCCTAACTTCCGAGAAGAGAGTGGACGGAACCGGCATAACTGGAAAGGTCCATAAGACAAGTTAATATGGATAGTCCTTCAGACGGGGAGGCTCAAAGAATTTGAGAAGGAGATAGAGATCCTCTCGCCTTATTGGGAAAATAAGGATTCCCTCCTTCCACTCAATCTGGAGTAGTGAAAGATCCCTGCGGTTGGCTTAGAGTGATTTCTACTCCTTTAATGTAGGTCAGTGAAAGACTTCTCCTTATATAGACAAATCAATCCCAATAAAAAAGGTTCTTGCTCGAGTAGAAACTGACTGGTTGCCAAAACATCTTTTGCTGAGGGTAGCCTTCCAAAGGGAGACCTAAATATATAATCGAAGCTCTTCTGCCTTGCACCCAAGCAGATTTGCTGTTTGAATCAAATCATCCTCTCCCACATTAACACCGCTAAGGACTGATTTCTCCCCGTTTACTTTTTGCCCCGAACACCATTCAAATAACCTAATGGCGTCTTTAAGCTTAAGAAGCATCTTCACATCGTACTTATAAAAGAGAAGAGTCATCGGCAAATTGAAGCAACGGTAGGTGGATTAAGTCTTTGCCAACAAGGAAACCTTCAAACTGGCTGTTACTATGAAGCTTGTTTATGATTTCTCCTAGAACCTCACTTACTAGGAGAAATAAAAAGGGGGAGAGGGAGTCCCCTTGGCGGATACCTCTAGATGCTGTTATTTGGCCTCTTGACTTACCATTAATGAAGACTGGAAATTTTAGATTTTTTAGGCAGCCTATTATCCATGAAATCCACGTGGAATTGAACTTTTCTAGAGATAAAATCTTTTCTAAAAAGTTCCAATCCACCCTATCAAAGGCCTTTTCCAAATCAAGTTTTAAAATTCAACCTTTTTTTCGTTTTGCCCTATAATCTTCTACTGCCTTGTTAGCAATTAAAATTGGGTCAAGAATTTTCCTACCTTCAATAAAGGCACTTTGGGTAGGACTTATAATTGCATCCATAACAAGTTTTAGACGTTCAAATAGAACTTTTGCAACTACCTTGTATGCTAACGTAGTAAGACTGATTGGGCGGAAATCCTTGACAAGAGTTGCGCTGCACTAAACAAATGAAGTTTTGTTGAATGCAAGCATTTAATCTTCCATTTATGTGGAAATCAGCCATAATGGATTTGAAGATATCCTTGAAAATAGACCAGTGTTTGATTAGGAACTCCGCTGTGAATCCATTCGGGCCTGAAGCTTTATTTCTGCCAAGTGCCTTTAAGGCTTTAAAGATTTCCTCCACTGAAAACTGGGTAACAAGAGCCTCATTCTGAATTGAGGAAACACAAGACCAAGCACTATTAATAGGGATGAATCTGTCCCTCGGAATTCTTGTGTAAAGTGTCTCAAAAAATTCTAGCACAATCCTTTCAATGTCGCGGAAAGAAGTCGAAATGACCCACAATCGTCTCTTAATTCAGTTATGAGGTTCCTTTTTTTCTTTGCATTTAGAAAGCGGTGGAAGAAACCTGTATTCTAATCCAAAGACAGCCAATTGAGTTTACTTTTCTGAATATAATTTCGCTCTTCATTTTGGTAAATGCTAATTAATTCCACATGCAAAGCTGTTCTTGAACCCAACTCTTCTTCATTTAACCCAATCAACTCAGCCACGGAATTATATTTTTCTAATTCTGACAGCAAGATTTTCTCTCTTTCTTTGACCTTGGCTTGTGCTGCAATATTCCAAGCTTTTACTGCCAATTTAATTGATCTCAACTGCTCATGGAGAATGAAACCGGTCCAACCATGGAAGTTTGAACTACTCACAGTTTCGACAATAATCTGATTACATTCACTGGACAGCAACCAGCTGTTAAAAAACCGAAAAGGAGAGGGACCCCAAAGAAAAGCACCAGCCTCCAAGATTAAAGGAAAGTGATCCGAGAAGATACATGCTTTTCGTGAAACCTGAGGATTTTCAAAACAAACATCCCACTCCTGATTTATGAAGAATCTGTCTAATAATTATTTGGAAGGAGAATTACCATCTCTAGACCAAGTGAACCTTTCATTTTGCCATGAGAGAAATCGAATCAATAAACTTATTGAACAATGACATTCCTCTAGTGCTCCTGCCAAATGGAAATCTTTCATGGGCCCAACGAGTAATATTAAAATCCCCACCGACACACCTGGCCACAGTCGAACAAGCAGCTAAGAAAGACAATTTGGGCCAGATCCAACAAACCTTTTTGCACAAAGTGAGGCATTTGATTGACAAAGAGAAGCGTCTTTTAATAACCTCAAATACTGAAAGTTTACTGCTGTCCCACATGGTAAGAATTCCCTCGGAAGATCCAACAGAAGCCACAAAATCCCAGCCAATGTCCTTAGAACTCCACGGTGATTTTATAAAAGCCGAATTCAAGGTATCCTTCTTAGACTCTTGAATCATGACTACATATGGATTGCAATTTTTTATGAACTTTTTGAGTGCTGCACATCTCCTAGCCATCATGAAGGTTGTCTCCAGGAACACTGGTTTGAAAATTGCCGACTGAAATGGGGCTTTTCCGGCAGAGATTTAAGGAGTGGTTCATTTTCCGGCCGGCCAAGATCTACATCTTTGTTCCCCAGCTTCATAAGTGCCTCGAATGGGTTCCTTGAGATGGAAGGAGCATTCGTATTGAGGAAGTTCCAATTCTCAGGAAGGCCATCACCTTGTAGTTCTTCGCCAATAATCACTGAATTTAGTCTACATAAATCGATATGATTGGAAAAATCACCATCAAATAAGTCTTGTTGAACAATTTGAGGAACTTCTAATGGTTCAAAATCCCAAAGTTAAGGAAAAAATTTCCTTGGGTCTCACTCTTTAGTTCTATAGGTGCTGGTAAGAATCCACAGATTTTTTTAAACTTTAATTCTGGCTTCGGAGCACTTGAGCAAATTAAGTGTTTCTAGAGCAATACTTTCCAAACCTCCAAAGTAAGCTCCAATTACTTCAAAGATATTTCTTCGCCATAAGTTGAGCAGAAGATTTTTAATTGACAACCAACCTTCGAAACCTTCAATAAGGATTGGTCTGCTGTGTCTTGCTTCGTTCCATTTTTCGAATAATAGATGAAATTTTTCATAATTGAACCATTTGCCCTGTGCATAAATCATATCTTCAATTTTTCCTTAGGTAACTTTAATGATGGCTTTGTTGCAAATAAAGGATTGAGACTGATTTTGGCTTGAAATATGTCTTCTAAATGTGACACAATGTCCTTCCAATCATAAAAAAATGAATAGTCTGTTTAGAACCCATAGGTTATTAAAATCTTCCTCTAAAATGTCGTTACTTTTTCTCACCCAAAATTTTTCCTCTGACTGCTTCACAGAGTGGTTTTTCTTAAGAGAGTGGATTGAATTTTTGGGAGTGGAGGCCAAACTCTGTTTTCCTGGGTGAAAACAGAGTGTAAATTTTTTTTTGGAAACTTTGCTTTGTCTGCATAACTTGAACCTGACTTTGGGGGAGAAGAGGCCAGAGGTTTTTGAAGGGCCAGATTCAAATTGGAGAGAGGAGTGCCATGAGATGTAATTATGAGATATCAAATAGGACCTGATCATATTATGGAAGGAAAGCCAACCTTGCCGCGATTCACCTGAATAAATATGGATGAAGGATTGTATTCTAGAGGTACTACGAACAACACACCTTAGAAACCATCCGGATGGAGTTCGAAACTTGGATAGTCTTGTTATTCCAGTATCAACGTTTCCAGATTTGTTAAAGAATTTCCAGACTGGTTCTTTGAGAAGAACCGTTATTGAGTTAATGAACCATTCCAATTGGGTCTTGGATAAACTGAGAATTTTCTGGAAGTCTACATCTTCAATATGGAACTGCCATTTTTCGAACCATATACAGTAGAAAGAATCAACAGTTTTGCAACTTTTAACTTCCATTTCCGGAAGAAGCTCACCGGGGAAGTCGTTACCGGAGTGAGGCAAGAAGAGGGTGGGTCAGAGGAGAGACAGGGGAGAGAGGAGAGAGAAGGGAGAGAACTTAACTTTTTTTTTTTTTTGAGTTCTTATCTTATTGGGATCAAGGTACTGGAGATTCAATGAATAGAATTCATTATGGGTTCAATTTAAAAGCATCCATGGAGAAAGTTCTTTTGGCTGGCGCACTACAGGAAAAGAATCTTGCAGCCTTCACAGCCGGTGGATTAGTATATAAAGGATTTGGCTTCATGTGGAACCATTGGCCATTTTAAAAATTGGTGAAGGTACAAGCATAGCTTTCTGGCTTGACCCTTGGGCGGACTATTCCCTAAAGTACATTTTCCTAAGGCTGTTTAGAATTTCTTTAAATTCAAACGGGGCTATCCATGAGTTTTGGGATTCTACAGTTGCCTCTTTGTCTTGCTGATTTTCAAACACTCATTGGTCTTACTTCAGCAAAACAAATTTCTCCAAGCCCAGACAGAATGGAAAGTTCTCGGTAAAATCTTTGGTCACTCATCTTTCCATATCCTCCCCTATTGGCAAAAGCTTATATTCAGCATTATCGAAGACTAAAAGCCCTCGCAGTGTTAATATTATGTTAGGATTCCTTTCATGAAACTCGGTAAAATCCCAAAAAAATAGAGAAACAGTGACAGTACTCTGCTATGATTCTATTGATGATAAATTCTAGATGAGTTCACAATATATCCACATAATACACTAAAGGACAGCACAGTAAAATTAGAAAGAAAAGAGCAACAAATGCCAAGGTTATTTTCCAGCTCCTTCAAGAAGGCTGGAATCTTCTCTAAACCCTCAGCAGCCTTTACCCAAAATATGATTCAATTTGCTAATCCCGAAAACATTCCTTATAATACCTAATCAGGGGTGGGTTCGCCCAAGAACATCCCCACCCTTGGTCTTCCATGTAATCCCTTCTTCCTTTTGTAGGTGTAAATGATTGAAGGTTTAACAATACCGCTCAGCTCGAAATGATTAATTTTTCTTCCAGAGTGCCCTTCCCAAAAGAAATTCCTCATTAGTCTTTCCAAGGAAGAAACTACTTTATTTGGCATTGCAAAAAGAGATATGTAATATGTAGGGAGATTAACTAATACAGATTTGCATAATATATTGTACTATGAACTTTTTTAGAAAAAGAAACGTTGCATTGATAGAATGAAATAACAGGTAGAGTCCAACACACCCAAAGGTGATTACATGAAAGAACGCCAATGAGCGACAAGATAAGAAAGATGTAAAAGCTTAAAAGGGTGCTTATATTTGCACCAGAACAAAGCAGTAGAAATAACATCCATGAAAAGCTCAAAACTGGAGCTTTCGTCCTGAAAAAGGTGCTTATGTCCAAAGAATCAAAGTAAAAGCCCGAGTGATAGCCAACCATAAAGTTTTCTTATGTCCATGGAAAGGATGACCAACCAACAGAGAAGTCAGGTTATCAAACATGTCATTAGAGAAAGCTGTAGACCAGCGTTGACCTGAAGGATAAAGTGCCAAGAAAGGGTTGTAAAATTGCAATGGAGAAACAGATGGACAGCAGATTCCGATTGGGAATGACACATATGACACCAAGAGGGAGAGAGGGCCATGTAGGGGATACGACGTTGAAGGTAATCAGCAGTAATAATGGTATTCAGCAGTATTCATGGCACTAAGGCTGAGTTCCTTCATGAAAGTTCTAATTTTCTTAGGAAATCTATCCAACCAAATAGCAGAGTAAACATCCGTAGTCTTCTTGTTATCAAAGCCCATCAAACCTTCTCACATATAAGGTTAGTCAAGTCACACCTGCGATTATAAAATGAAGTGAGTTTACGTTTGGTTTGTTCAGTGCTGTCTAGGATCTTGAAGAAAAGAATATGGGTAATAACAAAAATGAAATAAATAAAGATAATGGTCACATATATGATGGGATACTTGCTTTTAGTGAAGAATAGGACAACGGTATATCTGTGCCTAATATTAGATAATGAGGGAATTTGTGCCTTGCATCCCCCAAAGCCAAGGACTAATGGAAGAGGCCCATTTTTCTGGATTTTATCATTTATGATGCCATTACGTTCTAGAAATGTTGGATGAATTAGCTCAGCATCTAGCTGTCCAATTGTGATATCAGTGGCAGAGCCACATTTACCAGGGGCACTGCTTTCATATTACTTGTTCACTCTGCAGTTGTTTTCTTAACTGTTATGCTCCACACTTTATGTGCTTAAGTATATAGATTTTAATTTGTCAAATTCTTCTTAATAGGGTATTTGCCTGATGATCACAGTCTTGCAGATGACCCGATTACCTAATATTAAGGTATTCCAAGAAGTTCATCCATTTGGTTCATATACTGCTTCAACTTCCTTACAATCTTAATTATCTCAGGTAGCAACAGTACTTCTTTGCTGTGCATTTATCTATGACATCTTCTGGGTGTTCATATCACCTGTAATATTCCATGAGAGTGTAATGATTGCGGTAAGCTTTATTCTTTTTTCTGTACATTTACTTATAATTAATTTGAAACAAAGTTCAAGCAATGTAATGATATATATTCGTTAGAAACTACGAAATGAACTGGTTTTGAGTAGGATATTCTGGATGTCACCTGTATTTTAAGCCAAGTTTTGCGTTCTCTTGTTGTATTGGAAGTACTTTCTTTTTAAGTTTTTCCACTCTTTCTTTCTGGCCCTATATTTGGAAACTTGTTGGTTATATCTTCCTAAGATGTCTATCCGGGTAGAAGATAAGCATGACCAAAATTGTACGGGATAGATTTCTTGATTGAATACAAAATAGATTTTTCTTCCTCACATTAGACTTCTGAGAGAATATTTTTTCCTTGCCATCTATGCATCTCAGAAGTAGTCTGTTTCTTTTGTCTGGTGATGCAACCAAAAGTGTTGATTCCATTCCCTGAGAATGACATTTCAGCCTTTGAGTTTCTGATACAAAATTAAAAGTTCAATGACTAATTACCTAATTAAAAAACAGAAAAGCCTATTAAATTGGTTAAAACTTAGGGAAAACATGTATTATCTTTGCAGAAAAACAAAGAAGAAAAAAAAAAAAAGAGAAAATGACAACGAAAAATGAATAACAAAAAACAAAAAAAACAAAAAGCGGGGAAAAAAAAAAAAAAAAAAAAAAAAAAAAAGAGAAAATGACAACGAAAAATGAATAACAAAAAACAAAAAAAACAAAAAGCGGGGAAAATAAAAGAAAAAAAGAAAACTTGGAAGCTTGCTTCCTTATAGGACATGGGGTAGAGGTTATGAAAGAGCCAAATGCGCTGTGGAAAGATGTGATTACTAGCAAATATCCCTTTAAGGATGGAGATTGGATTTCAAGCTACAAAGTTTGAACCAAATGAGACTAAGAAAGGGGTGTGGAGATCTATTCACGAGGCTGCTGCATAGCTGAAAATTGGCACACAATTAGGCAATAAGATTTGGTTCTAGGAGGATTTGTGGATTGGTGTCTTGAAACTTAATTTAGCCTTCCCAAGAATTTATAAAGTGGCTTCTATGAAGAATGGTTTCACTAATCAACAATGGTCGACCTCATCCAACGGCTGTGTTATACCGTTAAGAAGGTGTTTGACCAGTGATGAAGCTACCAATTGGTCTCCCTTCACAATCTTCTTGAGATCATTGGACATTCAAATCATGAGGACTTTAAGGCTTACCCTTAGCAAAGATGGTCGGGCCAGTTTTCAATGAGCTCATTGATGACTAAATTGAACAATTACAGGATTTAATGCTGACTGGGACTATATGGTGGGCTAAAATCTTGAAAAGTTGGAGGTGTTTATGTGTACATTTATTCAAGGAAAGCTAAATACGAGTAACATGCTTTGAAGAAGGTAGCTGAACAACTCCTTATCCCCCTTTTGGTGTGATGTATAGAAAAGGTTGTGAAATCAGCATCCTTTATCACTCATTTGTCCTTAGGCTGCTTCTTTACGGGCTAATCTTTTCCTTCTGTTTCAGCTTAGCTGGTGCTTTCCTAGAATGATTGATGATTCTTTCTTTTTGAACAAGAGACAAAACTTTATTGAAAGTAGAGACAAAGACACACACCGATTTACGTGGAAACTCGAGTATTGGTAGAAAAATCACGATATATTGTTCCTATTATTTTCTAATGAATTTACAATAGGTACAATAGGGAGAATAAATAGAATACACAAGGGAATAATAAAAGGAAAAGATTTAGGAATTAGGGAAAATATTCCCATAATCTTTCCATAAATACCCTAAGGGCCAAGCCCACTAATTCTTACACTCCCCCTCAAGTTGGGACGTAAATATCAATGAGGCCCAACTTGCTAACAGAAAAGTCAAAATTTGGTTTGAGAAGCCCCTTGGTAAAAACATCAGCCACCTGTTGACTCGAAGGGATGTACATAATGCATATGCTCCCACGGTCAAGTCTTTCTTTGATGAAATGCCGATCAATCTCAACATGTTTAGTTCTATCATGTTGAACAAGGTTGTTAGCAATACTAATAATAGCGACTTTATTATCATAGAAAAGCTTCAATGGTATCTTACATTCCTGATGAAGATCAGACACGACTTTCTGGAGCCAAATTTCTTCACATATTCCCAAACCATGGCTTGGTATTCGACCTCAGCACTGCTTCTGGCCACAACACTTTGCTTCTTTTTCCTCCAAGTTACAAGATTGCCCCAAACATAGGTATAATAACCGGAAGTAGACTTTCTATCAACAACAGATCCTATCCAGTCCGAGTCAGTATATGCCTCAATGATCTTTCTGGCTATCTTTCTAAACATCAACCCTTTACCAGGTGCTGTTTTCAAGTATCTCAAAATTCTGTTAACAACTTTCATGTGTTCCTCATAAGGAGCCTGCATAAATTGGCTGACAACACTCATAGCGAAGGAAATACCAGGACGAGTATGGGATAAGTAAATTAATTTACTCACAAGGCGCTAATACTAATCTTTATCAACTGGAACTTGATCATTAGAGTTTCCTAGTTTACAGTTGAATTCAATAGGAGTTTCAGCTGGACACATCCTAACATACCTGTCTCGGTTAGCAAATCAAGGGTATATTTTCTCTGAGACACGGAGATGCTTCTTTAGATCTAGCCACCTCCATTCCAAGAGAATATTTCAGATTTCCTTTGATGGACTTTGGTGGACAATTCCAAGAACTTTGGTGGACAATTCCTTTGTAAGACAAAAACTCATTGAGGACTTCTATGACAATGGTTTTGGAACTCTCGACCATTGTCACTTTGCAAAATAGCAATCTCTGTATTGAATTGTGTTTTTATGGTGTTATAGAAGTCCCAGAAGACAGAGGTGACTTCAGATTTGTCGGAGATAAGAAAGGCCTAGGTAAGATGGGTATGGTCATCAATAAAGATTACGAACCACCGTTTTCCATATGAGGTTGTTATCTTGGATGGTCCCAAGATATCACTATGAACAAAAGTGAAAGGTTGGATTGGTTTATAAGGTTGTGAGGAAAAGAAACTCGTTGTTGTTTGGCTCGAGGACATATATCACAAGATAAGGTTAGACACATCAATTTTAGAGAAGAGATGAGGAAATAAATGTTTGATATATTGGAAATTAGAGTGGCCTAAATGAAAATGCCACAACATACAGTCTTGTTCAGAAGTAGTAGAATAGGAAGATAAAAGACTAGTCCTAGAAATGCCACTAGAAGAGGTGTCATCATCAAGGAGGTAGAGTCCCCTACTATGCTGGGCAGTGCCAATCATCTTCCCCGAGCTCAGATTTTGAAAAGAGACAAAATTAGGTAAGAATATTGCTTTGTTGTTTAGCTCATTAGTAATCTTGCTTATAGAAAGCAAATTATAAGAAAGTCTGGACACATGCAAAACATTATGTAAGGAGAGCTTTGCATAGGGAGAAATCTTCCCCTTTCCAGCAATGGAGGCCAAGGAGCCATATGCAATTCTAATTGTTTCGTTACTAGCACAAAGAATATATGACACAAAATGTTCAAAGGATCTAGTAAAATGATTTGTGACGCCAGAATTTAGAATCTAGAATCCAGGGGTTCTTCTCATTAATACTAATAAGACCGAAGGACTGAGGTATACCTGATTGGACAATGGCACTTAAAGTAGCGGGATTGGGATTGGTCTGGTTCCCGTGTGTGGATCAGGTAGTTGGGAAGGTCCAACAGACTCACTCACATACGCCCGCCTTGTGTTCTGTTTGTCGTTGGGAGGGCGTTTCTTACTGCCTGGGGGACGACCATGTAACTTCCAACACTGTTCTTTGGTATGCCATTGTGTTTTACAATGCTCACAGACAGGAACTGGTTTTCCATTATGCTTGTCACTGCCACTGGTAAAGGACCTCGCACTAAAAGCAACGAAGTCGATAGTACTACGAGTTGCAAAAATATTCATAGCACTTGTTGGATATTCCTCGAGGCGGATTTTAGAACAGACTTCCATCAAGGAGGGAATTGGTCTCTAGCATAGTATACGCCCTCGAACTACATCAAACTTAGGATTGAGACCAGCATGAAGATCATAAATCCTGTCAATCTCTTCAATTCTAGAGTACTGCAAACCATCACTGGGACTATTCCATATTAGTTCTCTGCATAGGTCCATTTCCTACCAGATAAGAGAAAGTTTATTAAAAAAGGATGTGACATTCATGGTTCCTTGCTTGCATTCATGAACCTGCTTCCTTAGCGTGCATAGGCGAGAGACATTCTGATGTTTGGAGTAAAGTGTCTGGGCTGTGTCCCAAATATCTTTGGCTGTTGCAGCAAACAATAATGGTTTGCCAATCTGGAGCTCCATACTGTTGATCAATATGGATCGAAGATAGAGTCCTTTGCCTTCCAGTATCGTTCTTGTGGATCGCTCGATGGAGGACGAGGTATTTCCCCAGTCAGAAAACCAAATTTAAATTTATGCTGTCCTTCAAGCACCATCTTCACTGACTGAGACCATGAGAAATAGTTATTTCCATTCAACTTTTCCCTTGAAAGATGATACACCGTAGATTGAGCCATTGTATTTGTCACGTAAGGAGAGGATATATTAGGGAACGAGTTTATTGGATTCTCATAATACATCGGTACAGGAGTATTGGATGTCGTCCCTAAGGTAGTCTCAATTGTTGCAATCTGTTGTTGAAGCCCTTCCAGTTGTTGAGCTATTCCCGAGGAGGCTTGCACGTTAGGGTTGAAATGTGCCGAAGATTTACCAACCTCAAATGTTAAGTGAATTTGAGGATTCTTAACATCGGGATGATAACTTAGGTCAGTGGGTGGCAGGGCATACAAATTTGATGGAAGCCGTGGTGGTCGGTCGGAATTAAGTGGCAGTACATATATCGAGGCGTGGGGAGCAATATAGCTGCGAATGAAGAAGAGGGTTGCACATATGGGATGGTCGACACTTTCAAAGAAGGAAGGACCGACACGTGTAGCTCCAGCGGTGGCGCGTGGAGGTCCAGCTGCAGCGCGTGTTGGTGCAAGAGGGGTTTTTGAGGGCGCGGGCGACGACGGAATCACTTGGATTACATTTTACGACGTTGTTTGAAGGCGGCGGAACCATTCGTCCATGGCAACACCAATCCGAGCATCGACGACCGCACTAAAATTGGCGGCTGTCTCCTTTGTTTGATTTCCATCAATGCTTGTGTCTTCTAGGGTCTGTTCAATGTCCCGCACTGATACCATATTGAAAGTAGAGACAAAGACACCGATTCACGTGGAAACCCAAGTAGTGGGAGAAAAACCATGATATATTGTTATTATTTTTTAATGAATTTACCATAGGTACAATGGAGAGAATAGAATACGCAACGGAATAATAAAAGAAAAAGATTTAGGAATTAGGAAAAATATTTTCATAATATTTCCATAATCTTTCCATAAATACCCTTACGGCCAAGCCCACTAATTCTAACACTTGTCATTGATGAAATGAAAAATGAAAAAGAATGAGAGATTAATGCTCAATAGATACATAACTCCACATAGGAGAAAGAAAAGTAAACAATAGGCAAATTATCAAGTAAAACGTAATTGGAACAATTCCATAGTTAAATCATATTAACAACGAATAAAAGCCGAAAGGCTGGCCAGTTGAGATTGATGTCCTGAGAAGAGTAGCCACTAGCCAGCAAAGGATAGAGTATTAGAGCACCAAAGAGACGCATTGAGGTGAGCTGAGGGAAGGACATTTGAGCTAGAACAATACTACAAAATTTCTCAGATTTCTTTCCGACCACACTCCCGGCAGCAAGGCTTTCATAGTGTTCATCCAAAGAAGGTGTGGCCTTACTGAAAAAGAACCCTCAAGCAGCTGAATTACAGTAATTTTAACACTTGAGTAAAAAACCCTTGATAATCCTAATAAATTAAGAAAAGCTTGCACCAACATTTGAAATCTTGACCTTGTTTAATTTTATTTTGAGATTGTAATTGTTTTTTGGGTTTTTCTGAATTTTCTGTTTTTTTTTGGACCCTTGTAATAGGCTGTTTGTTTTTAGGTTGCTCCTCTGTTGATTTTGTTTTTCTTTGATATTTACTTTCTCGGAATATGATGATTGGCGCTATGGGGTGTCAACCTAGTTGACTATTTCTTCTTTATTGGTCTCTTTGTATAATTCTCTTGTACTTAGAGTTCTCATTAATAAAGAAGTTGTCTCCGTTTAAAAAAAAAACATTTAAAAGTGAAAGGGAAAATGAAAAGAACGTTGTTGCAGCTTTCTACATTCAAATGACATGGAAAACACATTGATCGATGAAGGCAAGAACTGGCTAATTTCTTTTGAAGAACATCAACTATGTTGAGGCTAATGTTCAATAGAAATCAAAATAAAATGGAAACTCTCGAAGGACTACCAGATTGACTCATTGCTATAATGCCAAGTAAATCCCTTTGATAAAGGATCATCTTAACTTGCAGGAAAGGTATCTAACTGAAAATGAACGTGATGCCTCCAAATTCAAAATTCTTGAATCAGACACAGCGTTAAGTGTATTCTTGGAGAAAACTTCCATGAGAGTTGCAAATTCTAAAATTTCAGAATTTTTTTAAAGTCTCCATGAGACAATTTTCCACGCTGAACACAAAGCATCCTAAAAGTCACAAACAGCCCCATTTGGCAAAGATGAGAGAGACCAAGAGGAAATTTATTCTTCAATACCGTCGTACCGACCCAAAGGTGATGCCAGAAAAAGGATATTGACCACGAATTTAATGAGAATGGAGCAAATGATTCTACAGATTTCCAAGTTCTAGAAATATTAATCCATGGGCTTCAAAGACTTGAATGATGTTTTTCTAGTGTATGACAATCAAAAACATCTGGTCCTCGAATACTAGATATCACCAATTTCCACTGAGGAAGTTCCATAAGTAGCATCAACCGCATTTTAAAGCAAAGCTGATTTTTGAATGGATAAACCACCAGTACCCAATGCTTCATTCAGCTGTGAAGTGATAACTGACTTCCCGTACACAAGATGAGAAATTTTACCTCTATTGTTCCCTTCCTGAAAGAAATGTAAGATGGATTCCATTTCCAAGCTTGCGGCGGATGGTGGGGGTGCTCCTTCTCAGGTTGGCAGTGTAGACAAATGGCCACTCGAACTTGATGGCCCAAACTTAAACCCTAACCCTAACCTTGTGAGAATGTAGCTGTCAAATGGATAAACAAAGAAACAAATATTCCAAACCCTAGATGGGCTCTGATACCATGTAATTTGTACTTTGGAGAATAATCTCTTACAATTTAATTAGGCTAAAGATACGATACATATAGGCAAGTAAAAATTCTAATCTAGGGAATATAAAATTACAATAAATGAAAATTATATATAATAATATATCAACCATTATAACACAGATCACTACCAAATATGCCCTGATTGTTACAATTGGAGCCAACTTTACTAGTACGCAGTGCACCAGACTTATGTAATGGAAAGGATTTATGTTTGGTCAATGTCTTTCTTTCTTTTTTTTTTAATTTTGCTTAGTTGCTTGTAACACCTCCTGTTCTATCTCTTTGTTACTTGTAGAGCTCCTGTTCTATCTCCTTGCTCTGAAAAATAAAATGGAGCATTTCATTGTGTAATTTAATCTGGTTTCACCATGAATATTGTTCAAAGGATATTAAATGAACAAGATTAATGGGTTTAGTGTGTATTGTCATGCAATTTCTTTCTAATTCAATTTTTTTTTTGGTAATTCTAGTCATTTCTCTGGGGCATGTTCAGCTGATGCACTTTATAATCTCAAGATGCATGGAATGAAAATACAGTCCACTTTATTTCTTTCCTTCTTTCTCAATGAAAGTTTGTATAAAAAAAATTCCTGGAATGAAAA
Organism: Cucumis hystrix; assembly: GCA_025688845.1. Lineage (NCBI taxonomy): Eukaryota > Viridiplantae > Streptophyta > Magnoliopsida > Cucurbitales > Cucurbitaceae > Cucumis > Cucumis hystrix. Next base: position 3,230,307 of record CM046885.1, on the reverse strand, counting down.
TTTTCATTTTGGATTTGTTTGCAACTTTTTCAGGTTGCCCGAGGAGACAATAGTGGTGGAGAATCCATTCCAATGCTCTTAAGGGTTCCTCGCACATTTGATCCTTGGGGTGGATTTGACATGATTGGATTTGGGGATATACTCTTCCCTGGTCTGCTTGTTTCGTTTAGTCACAGGTACTGATGCCACGAACAGTAGGATGTCTCCGGTGTAACAAAGGACTTTTTGTTATCTTGTATTGCTTAAAAAACACCAAATCATGTGATTCATTTCTCTCACAGGTTTTACAATTATTTCGAGTACAATTGGTATCGACTAAACTGAAACATTCAAATTACTTCGGTGTTGGGGAGTTGCCAGTTTTTTCTCCAACGATTTGGCCACATCTCTTCCACTCAGTCAGTTGTGGCCACTCAATGAAAGAGAAAAATGAACCCCCCAAAAAAGAAAAACTAAATCCATTTATTTGATGCTCTTAAACAAACTAGCTCCTTACATATTAAGTAAAATAGAATGAAGTTTGCCAGCTACACTACCGTCATCCTTTTCTTTTGTTTGTAGCTCATGTCTTCCACAAAAAGCCCATTCTCCTCGTACCAAAAATAGGTAGTTTGTAAGCAATAAGCTTGAACTGCCATCATAATTGGAAAAAATCACATTGAAACTGCACAGAAAATGAAAATAGAGGATGAAAAACCCACAAAAATAGCATTAGTCAGTGAGCTCGGTAGAGGCAGCAGGAACAGTGGAACACGACTGTGGTGAAGAGAGAAATCTGGCGAAATAAGATGGGAATGGGCTAGTGGGTAATCAATGAGAGAGAAAAACAGTGGAGGGGGTCTAGGGTTTAAGGCACAAATGGCTAGAAATAAAAGAGATGCTTGCCCTGACGATAATGATTGACATCAGCCGAAGGTGTCGGTGGTCGGAGATGTCTGCAATTGTAGACCCTGGAGGACAGCTCGAAATTTGAATGACATTGGTGCACCCAAATTTGTGTTTTTATTCATTGAAATGGAAATAAGCCTTAAATATTATTAAAAAGGGGCTGTATTTTTGCATGGAAGGGAGATTTGGTAACCAATTATTAGCCCAACTAATCAGTCTAACAAATAAGTCTCTGGCCAACAAACAGCCATAACGAACTAAAATAATGGCCCAAAAGAACTACAAGGAGAGAATAAAACAAGGATAACCATAAAAAGATAAGCGGACTAAGATACTGAATACTCCTACCCGATGTGCAGGATTTGCATGTTGAAATGAAATGAAATCTTAACCATGTTCAGCACATTTTTAAACTGTTAACAGTAATATTCTGTATTTACGTCTTTTTTTGTGGTTCAACTCTGTTTGCTCAATTCTTTTATGTTGGTTTGTTGTCCCAGATTTGACAAAGCGCAAAAGAAAAGTAAGTGTAATGCATATTTTCCATGGTTGCTTGTTGGTTACGGCACTGGTGAGTACCTTTTGAAAATGTTTTTTATTTATTATCTTGTTAACGTCATAGAAAATATCTTCTTGGCTTGTCTAACTTTTTACATATTTGTTGGACCATGGGTGCGCGTTCACTTTTGTTCATTATATCTTTCTTTACTTTAAACATTAGTCTCATTCATTATTTCATTGAAGAGACTTGTTTTCATTAAAAAATAATATTTGTTGTTGGACTGCACACCTTTAATGTGATTAAGGCGGCTATCTGTGAATGTCTCCATCAATTACTGAGTTTGTTGTCTTGCTGTCATGACTTTAACTAAAAGGCAATTGCTGTTTCTAAAAAGTTGCTATGTATCATTGCAATGTGGGATACGTCTGCAGGTTTTTACTTGGATCTTTGTGACTAGAAGGGTAGGGACTAAGACTGTTTCCATATTTCTCTGTCATCTTATATGACACCTAGGGCTGAAGAGGGTAGGGAGTGGTCGTATGTGCACTAAGTATGGACAGGGAATGACTCTTGGTAAAGTAACATGGTAAAAAAAATGCTTAACAGAACGGTTAGCTCCCACATATACAGACAAGCAATACTTTTCCTTTTGTTGGCTCCTTGACTAGGAACTTCATGACTAAACGTGTTTGGAGGCTCATTCACTAGGAAGTCAATTAATGTCTTAGAGTGGGAAGGTCTATAAGTTTAAGTCCTTGTCCTTGAATGGGTTAAAAAAAAATAATTACTGAACTTTTGAGTAAAGGAGGTTTGGACCACTCAGTCATTTATTAATGGTTTGGCTTTACCCTTTGTTTGGTAGTTAGGAAATTGATACTTTTGACATTTCTACCCCTCAAAAAATTTCTTCGTAACCAAAGAAATTATGTTGTTAGAAAGAGAATACAAACAAGAACGTTAGGCATAAAAAAATGCTTTGTTTGATTATGCTTGATCTACAGTTCAGGGAAGAGGGGGAATTGCTTAGTTGGAAGACTAAATGATCTTGTACTGATTCGATCAAACGTTATTCATTCAATGGGTATCATGAGTGATGAGCCAGTTCACATTTTCAGTTCTAGTTTGATCATTAGGCTGCCCTACAGTGGGACAAATCTAGTGTTATTTGAAAGTTGTTATTGTCAAATTATGATGTGACAATGAAGCAAGAAATTTTAGTTCACTGGATACTTAATTTCTCTTTGTAACAAGTTGATTAACCTGTAGATACTTCTTATTTATTTATTATTATTATTTTTCAGGTCTCTTCTTAACATATTTGGGCTTATATTTTATGAATGGACATGGTCAACCTGCACTCCTTTATCTTGTCCCATGCACCTTAGGTAACACAGTTTTGTTTACTTAGTCAGGTTTCATAACTCCAACTGTGGACCAAGTCTTATTTTGTATCAATTTTTCATTTGATCATATTCCAATTCTTAAATTTACCTCTCCATTGTTTTTTATTTACTTCAGGTGTTACTGTTGTTTTGGGTTTTATCCGAGGCGAGCTTAAGCAACTTTGGAGTTATGGGACAGAAAACTCCGTGCATAGGGAACCTTCTGGAGAAGCTTAAAGTTGTAGGCCATTTCAAAATGCAACTGTAAAATAATTTTTTTTTTCTTATTATTTTTTTCCCATTATGTGGGGAGAAGGGCATTTGTTATAATGGTAAGGGCTTCTTCTTACACTTGTAGCATCTTTTGGCTGTATCGTCAACAATTTGATGTATATTTAAGAGTTAATTTATTTCTGGTGTAAAAATGTGGCATAACCAAAACACGTATATCGAGAAATTATAATAAAATAAAATAAAATAAAATATAAATAAATAAATAAGAAAATTAAGAAAATCAATAAAGTAATTAAGAAATTAAAAATCTCAAATTTTCTCACTTTCTCCAAATTATTTAAAATTCTTTCAAATGTGGATGCATCTTACAATTCCACAGAATGTCAGAATGTCACTATGTATAGGCAATTTGACAAGCATGAGATGAGTTATATTCCTACTAAGAGTCATATTTTAGTGGACACATGGATCAAGAGAGTGGTCTTATTTAGACACGAAATGTCTACAATCAAGACCTATGACTTATTCACTCTCTCTAATCAAAGAAAAAGTACATATTTTATGTAATTTATATACTTATAAAATTACAATTTACTCATTCTCAGGTAAACATCACTTGAGATCTCTGAGTCAACGCGTTGACTCTAATTTAGTACACTAATTTTTTTAAAGGTTGTAGTAAGTAGTGGTTTTGTAAATAAGTCTGTTAGGTTATCTTTTAAGTAAATTTATTCTATTCTATGTCACCTTTTTCTTCAAGATCATAAATATAAAAAACTTTGGTGAGATTTGTTTTGTTTTACCACCTTTAATATAACCTCATTTTATTTAAGCTATACATGTCATGTTGTCTTCATATAATGTTGTTGGAAAGAGTTTATTAGAGACAAACCACATGATTCATGAATGTGTTGAGTCATCAATCTTAACAATATACATTCTTGGCTAACTTCATGAATTGCAAGAGTTTTGGCATGATTTGAGGAGGTGACTGTTATGGTTTGTTTGAGATTTAGCTTTGTATGTATTAGATAGATATTCAGAATCTGCAAAATCAACTAGGTTAAATTTTTTTTTATTTGAATAAAATAATTTCATATCAATTATTCCTCGAAAATAACGAAGTATATGTTTAATTTCATTTCAGTGCATTTTTGTTGGAGATGAATTATATCTAGCTAATAAATTTACTGAAAATGCAATATCTAGTCTTGTATTATTAGCAAGACACATAAGTACACTGCACTATGATATGATACTTCTGAACCAAGAAGCTCTTTTTTCTTGAATTCTTTCTTAAGATATTCTATTGCCTTTGAAAGCTCTTAAGGTATGTTTAGGATGAGGATTTAGGGAGAAAAGGATAAGGAAACTGGGTCAAACCGTGTTTGGTCCAAGAGTTATGATAAATGGGGATTAGGGTTATCCTAATCTCCTTTTAATCCTACTTCCCTTACGTTTTCCCCTCCATTTTTCTTCGTACAACCCTAAAATCACCTTACTCCATTTTTAGCCCATTTTTTCCATTTTTCTCTGATTTTTGTACGATTTTCTTCCCTTTTCCTCTGATTATCTTCCTTATTTTTCGTTGTCTTCTTCCTTTTCTCTCCCGTGTAAACTGAAATGAAATTGGAAATGTATTTCATTCCCTCCCATTTTTGACGATATACAAGTTCTCTTCGTCTTCGATTTTTGCCCTACTCTCCCTGATTTTATGTCCCTGCTCTTGATACCCATTTTCGTTTTGCGACGGTTGCGTTTTGACGTTGCCTCCGAAACGGTTCTCATCCTCTCTCCGATGCGTTTCGTTGATCGGTTGCAACAAGTGTGCGTTACCTCCGAAACATTTCTCACACTCTCTCCATCTTTTCATATGTTTGGTTTGCCAATGAACCGTTGTCGCTCCCCAACCCTTATCCTAGAACAATTTTACTACAATTTTGTTTCGATCGAACGACCATTAATGTCATAGAATTTCTACCTTAATATGTTGAACGGAAGCCGAGTAGGGGCATGACGGAGCATGGCAGGGGTCACTGGTCAACACTGAAGGTATCTGCAGCCAATGATGAGTACATTGGTGGTTCTATCCAAATGCTTTTTCATGTTTGTACATTTTTTGGGTCTATATTTATTTTTTCATTGCCAGTGATTAGTTTAATGTTAAGACGCTATTTGATGTTCAATTTTTTTTTTATAATGGTTCACCTGTTAATTTGTTTTGGTGTTCCCGACTCATCGTTACTCACATGTATGATTATTATTAGTCTTCCTATGTGATCCATTTTGTCCTGCACCTCCAATCCATGTTATGTTTACTACATCAAAATGCATTTTTTGTGATTCATTCAATTTGTTCATTGGCCCATTATTATTTAAACAAACTTGTTTCACTTGTACTCACACCTATGGATGTGTTTCACTTGTTTTTGTTTTCATGGTTGCATTGAATTGTGTTTACGATCTTTTGGTTTATGATAATACTGTCTATTCCTCTAGCATCCTATTTTTTATGTCAACAATGTCATGAAAATTATGGTCTTTGCTTTTACATATGATGTTATCGAATCCACCGCTCGAAATTCTACCGCAAATGTGTTCTTCTTGAATTCCTTTGTGGGAATTTCCTAACTCTGAGGCTACGTTCTTTCCCTTTCATTATGTGCTAACGCTTCTGTTATTTATTGTACAGTTACATGGATGTGTAAGGTTCTCTTTCCAGTTAAAGCATGTTTAGTACACGCTTTATAATGGATGTTCCTTTTACATTACGTAATGTATACCGGCACGCATATGTAATGACTTGCAATTTTTTTGTTTCAGTTTTCAGCTCGCAGTTAAACCATTCGTAAACAAGGTACTACGCCTATATACCTCGTTCATTTATAAAGTCGATGTATTTGTTGTGTAGTTTATTGAATTTTGTAATAAATTCATTTGTTTCGTTCGTGCCAACTTTTTTTAAAAATGTTGCTATATATGTATGCTAATATTTTAAATCTAATTACTATATTTGTAACTTTTTTCAAAATGAAATGAAGATTTTAAAATATATGTTTCAGTGAACAAAAAAGAAGAAATAATTAAAAAAGATATATAAATTAAACTTCATATTTTAAAACATAGAACATCCAATACTCTAAAACTTAGGGTTGATTTTTTTTAAAAAAAAGTTGAAGTGTATATAAACTATTTAAAATTATTTTAGAAGAAAGATTATTGTAAATGATAAAATTGTGAAAAATATTTACAAAATATAGTAAAATTTCAAATATCAATAATAAAATATGAAATTTTGTTATATTTAATAAATATTTTGGCTTGGTAGTATATTTGAAAATGTCAATTTCTTAAAATTCAAAATTTTATTTAAAACAATTTGTATCATTCTTGAAAAACACCATTTTCTTTGAGTTCTATTCCAAACAAATTAAACCCTTATTCTATAACATATTTCTACCTTTTTCAAAAAAAAATCTAAACAATGTTTTTATCATAAGAGAGGATCATGATGATCAACCTATAATGAAAATAAACCACGTTTGCTTTGAGAAAGATATAGAGACCAAGTTGCCACAACTAATTTATATTATTCTTCAAGATTGAAATGGATCTTATTATATGCAATGTTCAAAATCTCTTAAAATAAGCAAGAAAAAGCATATCATGAGAAAAAGAAAATCTTATAATCTCATAATTAAACAAGCTTGCCACAACTCATTTATATGTATTTTTTCAATATTAAAAAAGAAATCCATCACAAAATTTTAAAAAATGCAATCATAAAAACAGAAACTATAAGAAATTCAAATACAAAAACTCAGAGTTTTTCCTTCTTCTGCAGAGATTTCCAAAGCTGCTTACATACAATATCAAGAGAAACAAAAATATAGAGAAATAAAGGAAAAAGGTACAAAAAAAGTATGGTTATATACACACAAACGAATACATTTTTAAAATTGAAAAAAAAAAAGAAAAGCAAATAAGAGTATAAAAACAATGGATTTATGCAAGAAGTACCACCCCAATGCATGCAAAAATATTATATATATTTATATTGTTCTAAAATCTCTTCTTATATGCATGGAAAAAAAATTAAAGGCTACAAACCGATATTTATCATATGAATTAAATCTCTCTCTTTTCTACTTTTGCTGTATGTTGTGTATAATTTAAGCTTTGTGTTTGGATATATATATATATATATATATATATATTATATTATATTATATTATATTATGATCTGTGTTAATAGTGAGGAATTTTTTAAGAAGATTTGGATCAATTGACCTTTGACAAGTGATGATTAGATATGGCTTTCATCACCTTAACCTGCGTGGACAAGCAATGGATGTAGTTCGCAGTTTCCTCCAACAACGTGCACACGTCCATGGTCTCACCACCAGGGAGCAGGCGTCGGAGCTTACCGACCATGTCATCAGGGCTAGTCGAGGGTCTTCTTTTTCTCCTCATTAGAGTCTTGTGTCTGGGTCGCGTGTGGAGCCTGAAGAGAAGGGCTCTAGCCCAAGCTCGCCTTTGCCCTGCAACCCGAGCCATGGAAGAGTATGCAGCCATTTTTATCCGTCGACTCTGGCGTTTTAGCTGATCTGGAGGAGCGGAGGCAAAGGTGGCGGATCTTTGGGATTTGATTCGGGAGAACAATCGAAGGAACGTTCGAGCGAAACAGAGTCGGGATGAAGTGGAATTGAATAGGGTTATAGCTGATTTAGAGTTAGCCATGGATAAAATGAAGAGGGAAAGATTTATAATATTTAGAGAGAGAGAGAGATAAGGATCTTGAATTCCTTGTACAACTAACTCTGACACAACATATCTTTTGAAAGAGAGAGAGAGACAAAGGGAAGAATGAAGGTTTGGAAGTTTGAGATTTTTTGTTTTGGGACTGACACAGAGGGACCTCTTAGCTTGGAAGGACAGAATTAAGGCAACATCTTCAGTTGAAGCACAAAGTATAATAATTTGATTGATTTACACAAACACTATCAAAGCTTAAGAAAACACAGAATTTCTCTCTCTAAAGTGGAAACAATTCAGGAAGAAGCATATAGGGGAAGGAATCAAGCATTCGGGAGGGAGGAATAAGGGATTGAAATTGGATGGCTATGGGGAATTGTGGCCTTTTGGAATCAAATGGGTTCTTTTCATTAATTATTATTAATCACACTCAATTTAGGGTTAAAATCTCATTTTTGGTTCCTTTAACTTTACTTTTTGTTCTATTTTAGTCCCTAAACTTTTAAAAATGTCTGTTATGGTCCATAAACTTTTGAAAAAAATTTAGTTTAGTTCCTGCTGTTAGAACTTCATTTTCGTTAAACTCTTTAACAGATTCATGATGACATAACTTTCTATATTTGGATGATTAGCCTCTAGATTCTTCATATTAATTAAATTGATAAATTACTTAGAAATCTTTTTAATTTATTTTATAAATCTTTTATGCCAACATAGAAATATAATTATCACACTTGAATTAAATAAACGAAATTTAAAAGGAGAATTTTTTAAAAATAGCAAAATAAATTAAAATATTTACAAGCTATAGCAAAATTTTGGATTCTATCACTATAGCATATCAATGACTATCAGTGATAGAATTTGCTATAAGTTGTAAATATTTTTGTTAAATCTACTATTTTTAAAAATTTCTCTTTAACACCAATTTTGTTCTTTTTCTTTAAAACTTAAACCTCTCACATCTCAACCTTCCGACTCCCCACCCATTCCTTATTTATTTTTTAAATTGAAATAATCTTGAAGCAAATTCATGAGAGACATTGGTGTTTAACATATTGAAGTAGAAAAAAAAAAAAAAGAACTAACAAAGAAAATAAGTACAACACTTGTTTAAAATAAACTCTATGAAGTTATATACAAATATTTCCACAATGAATCATAAAAAAAAAAATAATTAGAAAGAAGATAAAAAATACCTTGATGAATCACCAAAATATCCCAAACTTGAGACAATGGATGAATTGTATCAAACATACAAGTTGAGAAAATGAAGTAGACAATGTGCCCAAAATATTGACGATTAAAATCTAGAAGACATTGACTCTCCGATAGAACATTAATTTATTATCTAAACTTTTCGATTATCTAATTTGGAATTCTATTCATCAAAATATAAAACCCACCTCATGATCATGAGAATTAACGAAATTTTAACTACGGGTCCTTAATTGTTTATAAAATTTTAGAAACTAAAACATACCCTTCTACAAATTTTGGAATCAAAATAGAACCAAATACAAAGTTTAGAGACCAATATAAGATTTAAATGTTAGTTTATTTATATAGATTATGTAGAGTGATAATAAAGTATTGAGAAAGAGAGAGTTACTCGACATGTGTCTGTCTCTCAAAATAGAGCTTGGGGATCACGCAATAGCTAAAACCTAAAGACATGATTGGATGGTGCCAACAAAAAACACACACAAATAAAATAATAACAATTATTATTCTTTCTCAATTTGTTTTTCCTTTTCATTGTGGGAAAATGATAATTATTCACAAAAAAGTTATTGTATAAGACTAGATTAGAACTAGCCCAATAAATGATATATTTATGAGAGAGAAATTATTAAATTTACCCATACATCTAACAGTTATTAAAAAACAACCATATACATATAATAAAGATATGTTAAGATAAATATTGTGAAGTTTTGTGTGTTATGATCAGATAGACGTTTGGAATGAGAGAGTTTTTCTTTTAAGTGATTTTCTTTACCACAGGGGAAATTTTTTTTGTAAATTTTGGAGAGAGAGATTAAGGTAGGAGAAGTGGAATATGGGGCCTAGATAGGGCCAACCACCACATGAGAGCACATGGGATGAGTTACCCACTTGTCCCATGGAGAGAACTTTTCCTTTTTTTTTTATTACTAATACTTTCCTATAGGTTTAATTCCTAATTGGTCTTCCTTTTCACTAAACTCTTCCTTTTGCTTTTGGACTCCAACCATTTTCTCTCTCCCTCCAATAATGAAATCATTTGATGTGTTTGATTGATTGAAGGTTAAAACATATAAGATGGAGGCTAATAATGAAGTTAAACATGCAAGGTATTTGTTCATATAAGTTTCACATTTTTTAAAAACATAATCACAAATTGGTTCAATTATAAATTTAGTTTCTTAAAGTATAATATTTTATTAATTTTTAATTGTATTTTATATTATCACAGTCTCAAATCACTTTACATTAAACTATTTCTTGTCATTTTACTCTAATCTCTTCACAAATAATATTATATTCTTGATATTGTAGGCTATTAATAAAATCCTTCAGCCACAAAGCTCTAAAAGCACTAATAAGGATAGGGATACAAGGTACAGATACAATAGAATATGCACGACAATATACCAACTTTTAATAAATTAAGATATGGATATCTTGAAGATATTATCCTTTTAATATATATATGTATGTAGATGTATATGTATACGTGTACATGTACATGTATGTATGTATATGTATATGATTTGTATGTATGTATGTATATGATTCAGATATGGAGTCTACTATTAAGAAAAACCAAATGAAAACGTCGTATATCTCCACAAGTCATTTCGATTTAAAGGAGCACACTTTAAAAGATGGAAAGAGAAAGTATTATTCTACCTTCACTACTAGAAAAACATACTCTCTTGCGTTTGCATTTTTAAATACTTGACGTTTTTAAGAAAAAAATGTTAAGTAATTGGTGATTTTAAGTAAAATGCAAGAAATTTTGAAGAAATGCAAAGCTAGGGCACTTTTTCGTAAATTTTTTAGGCAGACACATTGCTTGATATTTTGAAAATGTCTAGTTGACACTATCAGAAATAGGAGATCTCCCGATGCACAAAATCATCGAAAGATATACGAAAAACGTTGACATAAAAGATCTCCCGACGCATGAATCTATATTTTCTAGTCGTTTTTTAAATTTAAAAAATGTTAGATAAATATAAATAATTTTTTAATCTAATTTTTTAAGCAGGGTACCTAAAAAAGAGTGCATTTTAAAACTATTGTAACAAATAGGGTGCCTAAAAAAGATGAGACACAAATAAGGGTGAAGCTGGAACTATTTTGAAGTCGTGTATGACACACAACTTCCTTTAATCCAGTCACAGTCTACGTGGCTGAAAATTAGGTCAAATGGTGTGACTGGATTAAAGGAGGTCATATAAAAAATTACTAATCCTCAAATTAACCTATTATTTGAAGTATAAATGATAATTATTTGAAATTTAGACTCTTTGATGAGTATTCTCACTTATCACAAAATTTTGTTTTGATGCAACATTTGGTTGGACGTTTTAAGCTATTCAATTGAATAAATTTTGAAAATAATATTGTATATCTTTAGGTGACTTTTTTTCTTTAAAGCTTTCATACTACAACAAAAAGTATCTATTACGACAGTTGTGTACATCCCAAAATTGAAGGAAAAAAAAAACTGTCACAAAAGGTAAAAGTACGTATATATATTAAAGTGTCGACCATTTGTTTCTATATGGGTGTTATGTACTATAACATTATTGACATTCAAATGGTTCGTGTAATGGCGGAGCGACAAGGAGAACAGGAAAAAACGGTAGTAATTGAGGAATTTGCAACATGAAATAAATGTCATAATATATGAATTCGTTACACTCCATAATTGTTGTCAACATTAAAACAATGACATTTTTGTTAAAAAAAAATTGTCACGATTGCCCTATATTTGACAGGAAAAAAATGTCGTCAATATGAAAACAATGACATTTAATTTTCTAAAAAAACTGTCACGATTGACATATATTTGATAGGAAAAAACTGTCGTCAATTTTGAAAGATGACATTTATTTTTAAAAAAACTGTCACGATTAACATATTATTGACATTTAAAAAATGTCATAATAAACGAATTTGTGACATTTTTTTAACTGTCGTTAATAGAAAAATGATTATAGTTATTTGTTGTCATAATATAAAATATGACAGTTATTTGTTGTTATAAAATAGTAATTAACAACATTTATTTTCTGTCATGAAAAAACTTATTGTGACAGTTTTCGAAAACTGTCATGGAAGGACTTGCCATGATTCCTGATATTACGACTGTAAATAATTGTGACGGATTTTATTCATGACAGAAAATAATTGTCGTTGTAGACCATTTTTGTTGTAGTGTCAAGAGTTATTTTTTTTTTTTTATTAAGTTTCTAATATGACCATGATTTTGGTGCAAATAACAATGCAAAAATGCATGTAATTCTACATTTGTAATTGAAGTTTATATGAATTAAAATTTACAATTACGAACTAAGGATGATCCTAATCTCCCTCTACAACATCATCACCCTGTCATCGTCATCTACGTTCAATACGTATTTGATATGTGTCTACAACATTGAGTCATCTTGTCTGCTGAATAATATGTTCTACATTTACCAAGGTTTGATCACACATTGAATTCAAGTCTTATAAATCTAGCGTGTTCCATCGAGTAATTGTGTATGTCTCGAACAAAATTATTCTGAATGATTGCAAATAATGTAATTAAATAATATGCATGCTATAAAATTAGAAAACAAATTATATTAAAATTCTTACCATGCAATTAGTAAGCATCATCATGGTATGATAAATCATCTTGTAATTGACTTGTACCATGAAAAATAGTCATCTGATATATTTGGCTTGTGTGTTGCTTCTTCTCGTGCACAACGATCATGACGTGTTTGTTACATTGTGATATACTCCTCATGAATTTTACACCAATTTTGATCGTGTTTTACCTCCTAAATCAGTTTGGTACAGTGTCGGGTCTGTGAAGCACAATGACGACGATATGGTCTGGTAAATGACACTCAAAGATATGGAAGCATATCATAAGGCCCAGTTAAGTCCAAACCTTTTCACCATTATGACATTGATCAGGTAGCAATGCCATAATATTGGGTGTGTAGTCAAATTAATTTGTTAAAAAAACAAACGTAAGTAGACAACAAAAAATAAGTAGACAACATTTGTACAATACTTTACTACCTAAGTGTGCATTAGTCGGTCAAATATCAGTCGATATGTTAACAACATATTTGCTGATTGTTTCGATGCAAATAGGACACATTTCCATCTTATTTGTGAAAAAAAATTAATAATAAGTTATAAAGAGTGCAAATATATTAAAAAAGATAATATATAAATAAAATAATACCTGAAACTTAGTGGTCAAGCAACTGAAGCTTGTAATCCAGCTTGTGGTGGTACAATAAGAAATTTGTCATATGCTCATACTTGCTATAGCATCAGTAGCCCAACTATTTCTAAGAATTGTGCATTAGTGGCTTAACACAATTCCCTATAAAGCCATGAAAGACATGCAACTCCTCAAGGGTACGTACTAGCCTGGTCGAAATTACTTAAAAACCGAAGAAGCATACAATGTACCAAGGTATTTTACTTGTCGGCAAACAAAAAACCTCCAATGAGTTATATAATGTATGGTGGCAATTTTGTGAACTGTTCGGCCAACCATAGAAGACTCAATCTTTGAAAGACTCAATCTTTGATCTTTCATGTCAGATGCTAGAGCTCTGAAGAAATCTTCATATACATGTTTTCAGTTATACATTAACGATCTCACAACAGGCTCTCCATCCACTGGTAACCCCAACTAGATTGTGACGTCCTGCAACGTGATGATGCATTCCCCACAAGGCATATGAAATGTGTGGGTCTTTAGTCTCCAACGCTCTACTAAAGCCGTAATTATGTGTCAATCCAATTTCATGAATACAATTTGAGCAACACCAAGAAATTCAGCAGCCTTTACATACGGCATAATACGCTGATCAAAAGGGATAGTGTGTCATGTTGTGATTTATAAGATGGTTGTTGATACAACTAATTAGGATTAAGAGGGTCATATTCCATTGTGCAAATTCCCTAAAAAAATTAAAATAGAGAACAGTTAGAACATAAAATTATTTCATTACTGACATAAAAAATTTCAGTACTAGCATAAAAGGGGGAAGATCTAGCATAAAAGTGATTGATTAAAAATATTACACATGCTAAACCCAGGAAACTATGAACTTCACTAATTGTTGAAGGTCGAGGCCAACTGGTAACAACTTCAATCTTTGTTGGGTCCACAGAAACTCCCTTACTGGATACTACATGGTCAAGGAAAGACACATGTTTCAGCCAGAACTCACACTTGGAGAACTTGGCATATAGTTTATTGGCTCAAAGAGTCTCTAATACCTGATGTAAATGCTCCTCATGCTCAATCTCTGTCTTGGAGTAAACCAAAATGTCATCAATAAAAACTATCACAAAAGTGTCTAAGAAATCCTTAAACACTCTGTTCATCAAATCCATGAATACAGCAAGAGCATTTGTCAAGCCAAAGAACATCACAGTAAACTATGTCCATATCTGAAACGAAAAGAAGTCTTGGGAATATCACTGTCTCTAATCCTCAACAGGTGATATCCTAAACGTAAATCGATCTTCGAGAACACAGTGACTCTCTGCAGCTGATCAAACAAGTCATCAATCCTGAGCAACAGATATCTGTTCTTGATTGTCACTTTATTGAGCTCTCTATAGTCAATGCAAAGACGCATCGACCCATCCTTCTTCTTCACAAATAATACTGGTGCTCTCCAAGGTGATACACTAGGCCGAATAAAGCCCTTGTCCAACAATTCCTGCAACTGAACTTTCAGCTCCTTTAGTTCAGTTGGAGCCATTCTGTATGGAGCTCTCGATATGGGACTAGTGCCTGGTTCCAACTCAATGGCAAAATCGACCTCTTTGTGAGGCGAAAGTCCTAAAAGTTCTTTTGGGAAAATGTCGGGATACTCCCTTACTATTGGTTTAGAGGATAAGGATACCTTGGGCTCTCTGGTGTCTACAATGCTAGCCAAAATATTCCAAGTACCCTGGTTGAGCAGCTTACTGAACTTTCTGGTCACTAGGGCACTTCATGTAACGAAAGATAGTCTCTACCGAACTCAACCACATCTGCTCCTTGGTGGGGTCTGCCAATGATTCATCGAAAGTCTGAGGGTTATACTTCCTGAAATCCCTCAAGTGCTTGGCTTCTGCTGAAAGCATGTCAGATAGGTTCTGGGCTACAACTGGAGCCTGAACTCCTACAGTTGGAATCTGAACACAGGCTGTCGCTGTGCCAATGCTTCGAACAACAAGTCTCTATACCTTTGCTTTATAGCAGCAATGTGTGCATGAGTGACATGTGCAGTAGGGTCGACAGCTTATACAACAGGCTGTCCTTCAGGCTGGTTTTGCCCAGCTCCTCCGCCTTTCCTGCCACCTCTACAAACACTTCTGCGTGGCAGCATTTTTCCTAAATTCCACCACCAAGAGTCTTTTACAACAAATTCATTCACAACATACTTATCTAGTTTAATTTAGGCAAGGTCATATATGAAAAATTATAAACTTATATCATAAAACATACATGGTGAGTGACGAAGGATCGTATTAGCCGTAGAGATAAAATCAAAGACTTACATCGTAAGTTAGTCTATAGAATCTAAAAACTGGGTTTTGATACCAACTGTAACGACCCAACTTTTTTTTATACTAAGTTGAGGTCATTACTATTAAAGTAAATAGAGACTTTTTATTTAAAATAAAAGATAATACTAAATTTAAAGAAAACATTTCAAACATTTATTTAAAAATTAATAATAAAGTATATGAAAAGAAGTATAAATAAACGAAATACTAGTTCGGGCCCTATAAATTTGTTTGAAAAAAATTAATAAAAGAAATATCTAAAGTAAAGAATGAGTTCTGAAATAAATTTCTGAAAAATATAATACCGAAAACATAAATGCGAAAGAAACTTAAACTATCCCTTATTACAAACCACGGTCATTTCTTGTCATTCGCTAGCTTACCTTTTTCTCTACCTCTGTCTGAAAAAAATTAAACATAGAAAAGAGTGAGTATAAATTTATACTCAGTAAGGGACCCACTATTAGTCCCACTATGTGTCTGTTAACTTCCCGTTAGAGTCCTGTAAGAAAGTACCACATAACTATTGTGCTCTCGAATGCACGCTATCTTGTGATCCCGTAGGGACACATCTGGGCTCTTAGTGAACCTAAAGGAATCACCCTAAAGAAGAGTCGGGCTGTAAGTGATTCTGTAGAATCACACATCAAAACTAGCTACACAGACATAAATAGGTGGTGATCCCGAGGGACACCCATATGACGACTCTAACAGGTAAATCTAACAAAACATCATAACCTATACATATAGCATAACATAAATATCATAACTCAAACATCAAGTATCTCAACCATAACATATCTCATTTATCTTAATCATGGTATGTCCCATTCATAGAACAACGATTTTCTATGTAGCTATTATTATCTAACATTCTTAACAGTCACATTAGTCACATCACATGCATTATAGCTACGTTAATGCATACTGAGGAAAAATATAATGTAAGGGTCAAACGGTAGAACCTCTCACCTGGACATTAGCTAAATTAATAATTCCTTAGTTGACAGTCAATTCCTCCCAAATATTCAGTCCTAAACATGAACAAAATTAAAATCAATAATTTTGTCAACTATCACCTAACTGTTTAATTAGACATCCAAACTTATACAAACTTACCCCAACCTTGAATGGAAAATTGAATGGAAAATTGCACTACTCAAACACTCCCACAAGAATTTAGTCAACTTTCAAGTAAAAAAAAAAAAACAAATCAAACTTAATCCAATTGTGAATTTATCTCAAACCAATAGTTATCATTTGATGGGTATACCTAACCCAATCAAATCTTACAAAAAATTGTTTAAAAGGTGAGTGGCTTGGTGTAACGTCCCCACTTTTTTACTAAGCGGGAGTCATTACCATTTAAATATTATAGATTTTTTTTTTTTATAGAAAAATCCTAAAATCCAGTTAAACGTTTTTAAATAGTTAACAAAAATGATAGAAAAATATATATAAAGAGGAAATAAAATAATTAAATAAATAACCAAAATAACCAATTCAAAATACAGTTTGGGCCCCTTAAAATAGAAAAAAAAATACTTAAACAAGTAAACCTGAGTTTTGAAATAAACCTCTGAAAAGTATAATTACTGAAAATAAATGCGGAAGAAATTGAACTATCCTCTATAGTGAACCACAGTCACTTCTTATCATTCGCCAGCTTGCCCTTGCCTCTCCCCTTACCTGAAAATTAAACATTTAAGAGAGTGAGTATGAGTTTATACTCAGTAAGAGGCTCACTTTTGGTCTCACTATGTGTCTGTTAGTCTCTCGTTAGTGTCCTGTAATAAAGTACCACACGCTATTGTGCTCCCGAACGCACACTATCCAGTGGTCCCATCGGGACTGGACTGGGCTCTCGGTGGACCCGAAGGAAACACCCTAAAGGAGAGTCGGGCTGTAAGTGATCCCGTCGAATCAATCTCAACTAGCTACACGGACATATATAGGGGAGGACCTCGATGGACCCCTCGTGGTACGACTCTAACCGGCAGACTAACAGAACACTATAGGCTATACATGCTCAACACAACACCAACATCTTAGCTCAAACAGACATAACTCAAAATAACATATAATCATATCATACACTAATGGTGCTGCATATCAATCAAAAGGGTTACCGAAGTAACCAAATGGTCATATTACATCTCTCTTAGTTACAACACAGGATATACAAGATATACATGCAACTTTAAAGTGGTTAATATAGGGAAAGTCTCTTACTTGGATATTTGCTAAAATATGATAATTCACTAGTTGACAGTCAGGTTCTCCCAATACTCAATCTTAACCACGAATAAAATTTAAAATTAATAATTTTGTTCACCATCACCCTACTGTTTAATTAGTAACCAAGCTTATCTAACTTACTCCAAGATTACGGTTGAATCCAACACAATTTTAAATTGGAAAAATTCACAGCTTCAATTCCTCAAATTATGCTTGAACCTTCAAGCACATACATCAACTTAGATCAATAACTTAACTTATTTGGGACAAAAATAGGTGATTAATGGGGGTGCTAAACCCAATCAATACTACCAAGAAAACTTACCAATAGTGGCTCACAACAGGGAACCGCTCGGGCGTGCGGCTCGTGGAGAGGAAGTCGGCTCGTACGACTTGGGCAAGGAACGGAGCTGCTCGCGCGGCTGAATATCACACGTACAGGGAACAACTCGGGCGTGCGACTTGTAGAGAGGAAGTCGGCTCGCACTGCTTGGTTCAGGTTGCGTCCCACGATGCGCGACTGTTCAGCGCGGTTAGATCGGCGCGTGACTGAGTAGCAGCGTCGCTGGTGAGACCAAAACGGCAGAGAGGTACGTGAAGAGGGGGCGGATGCGAGTTAGGGTTCTTTTTTTTTTTTCTTTAGGAAGAAGATGAATAGTAATCTTGGCACGCATCAGAAATGACTTTAAATATATACACTAATAATAATAATACCATTATTATTATTATGTACTTTCCCCAAATCACTCATCTTTTCCTTTTTCCCCTCCTATTCTAATTAATGTCCTCTCTCTCTTCATTAACCACCCATTCCATCACCTTTAATTAATTAATTAATTTTTTTTCAAAAAAACATAATATACCTCTTTTAATAATTATCATTATCCTTATTCCTCCATAATTTTGTAAAATAAACACATAACAATAATTACTCATAATACTTCTAACTTTACACCTTTAATTCACCAACCAACCAATCCAAAAATCGAAATTTTAATAATGAAATCCCAAATTACAAAATTAACCACATAACATTCCAAAACACTTAACTTCCACAATTCAAGCAATTTCACACCACCCAAAATCCAATATAACAAAAAATTAAAGTTGACTTAATATTTTTGGGGTGTTACACTTGGAGAAAACAAAGCTCGACTCACCTCAATGGAGCTTGGCTCAGAAACGACTCACATGCGACTTGGACTAAGCAAAAGACTCGGGCTAAGGTGAAATAGAGAGGCGTGCGGCTTGCGAAGCGTGTGATGGACGATGAGTCGTTATCGATGGCTTGGGTGGAGTGTGACAGAGGAAGAAACAGAGACTCGACGAAGAAAGCTCTGACCGACAAACCTTGGACGGATGAACGACAACGTTTCGACTAGGCGTGAAACGACCGGTGGCTTGAATGGCTCTGTACTTGAGTGGCGATGTACGACTGTTGGCAAAGTGAAGTTGACGTAGATGGGACGATCGGCAGCGGGACTACTTAGAGCTTCTAGGGTTTGCCTTTGATGAAGAAGATAAATACTTCCTCTCTTCTTTGCACGTATCACGAGACTCCAAATAGAGTATAATAATAATATCATTATTATTATTTATTTTTCCTAAACATCTAATTTCCTTTTTCTCTTCCTATTCCTTCTTCCAAAAAGAAAACAATTAAATCATATTCCCTTTCTTTGTTAATTAACTTAACCAATCACTTTTTCCTACTTATCTCTCATCACATCACCTCTCTCTCCAAACATATTTAAATAACAATTTTAATAATTATATTATTTCCAATAATATAATTATTTTTATCCTTCCATAACTTCAATTATCAAAACCTATACATATAAATAACCCATACCCCTAAATAATTATATTATCTCAATATAATTAATTTCCTTCCAAAATTCACAAAGATAAAAAAATATTTTTAAAAAATTAATTAAAATAACACCCAATTTTTCCAACATAAAATAAATTCAACCAAGATAAATAAATTAAAAATTACCTTAATTTTTGGGGTGTTACAATCGTTTAGATTTGGTACACAATTGTTTATATTTGGAACATGATAGTTTACATTTGGCAATCCAATATCCCAACGATATTTTTTTCACGATCTTTTATATTTGACACACGATCTTGAACCAAATAGCTGTTTAAAAAATATAAAAAATTACCGAAGAAAGGAAAAGACGAGAAAATTAGGAAAAGAAAAAAAATTACAGAAGAAGAGAAAAGGATGATGGGAAGGAAAAGAAAAAAATGCAGAAGAAGGAGTATGAAAAGGAAAGGAAAATGGAAATATTTTTAAAAAAATTGCACAAGAAGAGAAAAATACAATGGAAAGGAAAAATATAGCAGAAAAGGAAAAAAATCGCAGAAGAGAAGAGAAGAAAGACGATGAAAAGAAAGGACAAATTTGAAATTTAAAAAAAATGATAAATTTTATGGGCTTTTTCAATTTGTGACGCGAACCGTAAATATTTTCTACCATTATTCTATTTATGAAAGTTAACCTAAAATAAAATAAAAATTATATTAGTTTAATAAAAAAAGTGACATTAGTTTTTGGGGTAATGACAAGATTTACAAAGTAATTTGAAAAAATTAGGCTAATGTCCCAAAAATATCCTTTTTTTTTTTTTTTTTTTTTTTTTTTTCAAAAATAGCAAAATTGTGGTTCAACCCAATTAAAAGAAAAATTGAAATTGAAAAATGTAAATAATCTCCACGGGCTTATGCATTAAATTTGATTGCAATAATGTGATTGTTATATGATTATTTTTATTTATTTGCCAATTGGTTAGCATAGTCTTTTGATTACTTTTCATTTAAGATAGTAATTTGGATATTTCTTTATTACCTTCTAATTGTAATTTGATTATCTTTCATTTTTTTTTACACATTTAGTTACTATTTAACATTGATTATTATATAATTATTATCGTATATTTATTTGTTAATTATATGATGATTGCTTGATTGCTATTTGATATTTATTGTTTGTTGATTGTTAATTATACTAATTTTTATATTATTGTTGTCTTACTACTATCTCATATTGGTTCGTATTGATAATGAATGTTGTTTGATATTAATTGTCATCTTATTACTATCTTATATTGGTTGCTAATAATATTTTATTACTGTTCTATCATTATTTGATATTGATTGTTATTTAATTGTCAATGATATCGATTACAATGTCATTGTTATATAATTATATTTGATACGAATAGTTTTTGTAATTATCATATGGTTGAAATTAAATACTAAGTAATTAATAATCGTTTGTATCATCTCTAAAAAAATGTTGGGAAATTACTAAAAATAGGACAAAATTTTAGGGCTCAAAGAGTTTTGGGATGGTTTTTGAAAATAAAGAGTTTTTAGGACAAATAAGGTGGTGAAATATCCAAATTACCCTCATAAAAAAGAATGCTAAAAGGTAGGTCATTTTTCGCCCACTTCCTCCATCTTCACGTTTTTTATTCTCAAAATCTCTCATGCACGGATGACTTTGACGAGCGACGATGGTAGGCTTTGGATGGGGACGACGAGGCTTTAGACGGCGACAACGAGCTTCAGACGATGACGACGTGGCTTCAAACGACGATGACGACGTGGCTTCAAATGACGATGACAACAAGGTTTATGAAGATTTTCACACATCTTGTGGGTTCTTTTTTCTATTTTTACTTTGAGAAATTTTGTTCCATTCTATATGCAACTAAGGATTTAAGGATACAAAAACTCCTCTATATGCAACTGGTACACGAATATGAACCCTAATTTATGCTTCTCTGTACCTAACAACAAGCAAAAAGTGAATGGGTTTTTTAAACCACTTTTTCTTTTAAAACCTCTTTACTAAGTGGCGAGATGCAACAAACATTATTCTAAATCTAATATTTATATATATTCGTATTTCGTTTAGGCGTCGTGGTGTGGCCATTGTGCATGTTATATCGCATAAAGCTTTCTTTATATGTTGATTAAATTACACAACATATGGAGATTTTTATTCCTATTATTCTTGCATTTACTTTTTATTTTGTAGATATCTAATTGCACTGATATTTTTTTGGAGATTAATGGGATAAGTTGATCTCTTACCTCCTAGTATGAACATCTGCAATTTAGTCGGCTTCAGAAAATTGAAAGTGTGAGATTCATGTCACATACTGAAAAGGTTTCTTGTCTCATATGAATCGAATTGTAAAATACTATTTCTTTAATCAATATCATCTTAGCCAAAAAAGATTGTGTTATCAAATTACATGTATATAGATCTATCATCTATGCTTGCCTGAGGAAAAAGAGAATCTTGACTAGTCGAAAATGTAAAATTTAAGTTATGTTTTATTACCTCTCTGTATTCATCTCTAACAATTATCAGGAAGTCTCAACGCCAAAAGCAAATAATAATGAACTATATGATAAATACCATTGGTTCTGCTTTATTAGCTAAAATTAACTTCTAGAATTATACCATGACATCCTCAATCTAAAGTCTGGTATTTTGTAGTAAACAATGTCCATTTTTCTACCATAGGATTCTCAAGTTTGGTATTTTGCAGTAACGATGGGGAGGTTTAAAGATTTTCCAATCTACATCTACTTCAACTTTTTATGTAGCAGACATTAGGATTATTATCTAGTCTCTCCCTAGTGTAAATAGTGCACATTCGTTGTTCATTTTCATGACTTGATTCTTTTTGTCTTTTTGATCTCTTTTGTAGGATTTAGAGAAAGTTATTAGTCATAAAATCTCAATTTCACGCTACAAAAAATGTCAAGCTGATCATTAAAAAAGTAAGTTATGTACGATGTTAATTTAGTTTTTGTACATATTTTTAGGTCGGTTTAAGAGTTAAAGTGATACTTAGGAACTTTTTAGGTTGTTTTAAGAGTCAAAATGTGACTTAGACACTTTTAGGAATTTTTGTTTGTGGTTTTTAGAGTTGGGATGTAGCACTTTTTAAGAGGTTAGGAGTGAAATGATTAGCCATAGTGACATGTACTTCTTGTTCCAAAATGTGGTAAGGTAGCTAACTCAAAATTTTTAAAGCATGCATTGAGTTGGATTCAAGTTTATTTGTTTTACTCTACACATTTTTGTTTTGCAGTATCTCAAATAATGTACTAAGCTTCTCACGTCTCAGTCTTCATCAAACGTTCGTTAGCGAGAAGTAACTTAACATGATCCCAAGGAAATAGAGTGATTGGTGGCTACAAAAGAGTCGTGATGGGTCATCACAATGATCACAATACCAATATACCAATAGACAATCAGGGAATGACTCTACTTCGACAAGCCTAGACATTGCAATTTTACTATTCGATTGAGTAACATATTAGTGGGGAAAGGGATTGTAAGCTTTAATATTTAATATTACAATGTTTATATGTATCTACATTAGGTGTACATGTAACCATCTTCCGCCAGTGGTTTCTAATAATCCATAAGAACTAAATAATTTCTAGTTTCTCTTTTATACTTTCAATGGTATAAAATTATAAAGCACATTATTCCACCCTATCCTTGTGATTTCTTCTTTCTCTTCAACAAGTGTTCCTATGATAGTTAGTCAGGAATGAACCATCAACAATGCCTTCCTTTTGGCCTTGTTCTAGTCATCTGTAGCACTTATAACTCACACATTGTCTGTAGCACTGAATTCAAAAAAATTTCTCTTGGAACTCACACATTGTCAAACCTGAAATACATTTTATTCGTACACAATAGTTATGTCAAGCTGAGAAATTATTGGTACAAGTAAATACATTTTATTGATCTGAGCTATAAAAGCATGAACACCTTCATTTTTTCCATTTATGTCAAGTTACGAGATAAAATATAAGGGCCTAATAAACTTTTGAAACATGCATAGAATCACTCTAAATGATTTTGGAGGGGTAACAATTTGATTATGAAACTCATAGTGCAAGTTTGAAACATGTAAGATAGGTGCGAAATGCTGCGTGATAGTTGTGAGATATGTGCGAGATAAAACATAAGGGCCTAATAAACTTACTAAACATGCCCAAAATCACTCTAAAAACTTAGGAGGGGTAGCAATTATTATGAAACTCATAGTGAAAGTTTGAAACGTGTGAGATAAGTGCGTGATGTTGTGAGATAAAACATAAGGGCCTAATAAACTCACTATTAGTTTTATCTCGCATCTATCTTGCAGCATCTCGCACCTATCTCGCACATTTCAAACTTTCACTATTAGTTTCAAAATCAAATTGTTACCCCTTCTAAGCCATTTAAAGTGATTCTATGCATGTTTAGTAAGTTTATTAGGTCCTAACATTTTATCTCGCACGCATCTCGCATCTATCTCATAGCATCTCTCACACCTATCTCACACACATTTCAAACTTTCACTGTGAGTTTCAAAATCAAATTGTTATCCCTCCCAAGGCATTTAGGGTGATTCTATATACATGTTTCGTAAGTTTCTTAGACCCTTATGTTTTATCTCGCACGTATTTCACACGGATCTCACACATTTCAAACTTTCCCTCTAAATTGGATTCAACATCCACCGTTCTTGGTGACCAAATCTTGAGAATAGTACTCTGCCACTAAAGAAAACTCTCTAATTCAACGTGATTGACAAAAGAATTAAAAAGAAAAAAGAAAAACACTTTTAACTTAAAGTACTAAAGCTCTTGCAATTATAGATTTATATAACATTACAATTGACAATTCCATTTTAGAACATATAAGTAACTAAGGGAATAAGTACATAAGAGTAACATAGCTTATATAGTCATTAAAATTGACTTAACATCTCAAATATAATAATAGTTTGATATGAAATTTTAATGTTAGAACCTAGAGGAAAAACGTCATCATACAAAAACACCTACTAGAAATAATGTTATACGCTTCATAATTATGTATCTAAATGCCAAGAATATCACTAGCAAAGACCATTCGTTATTTCAATTCTTGTAACTATTTTATACACAAATTGGAGGCATCAAATATAAGAAAGGTCAGATTTCAATGTTTCTCTTTAATACAAAATGTTCATATTTGCTTCTCCTTCAATGGACAATTGAAAAATATATAAATTTGTTGGAGCTGGAACAAATAAAATACAACTCTGATGGGTTGTATGCAACAGTGATGATTGAGATAAGACTCGATAAAAACTATAGCACACTCCTCAACCTTCCTCCCCAAACTCTTTTGTAAACCTTTCGTAAATTTTCAGATCATAATCTTGTACGCCACACATGGACTAACCACCACTGGGGCTTGAATAGTCGGTGATGGTGAAGGAGACAGGGACGACGATTGAGAAAGAAGAAGAGTTGAAGTTTCTGCATTTTGCTTCGTAGAAGAGAAAGTGAGGGAGAAAGAGAAAGCCGAAAATTAGGGAGAAGGAAAAGGAGAAGAATAGCAAAAAGTTGATTTTTAGGGTTTTTTTAAATGAAGGGCAATGTAGACTTTGCACAACTTATTTGTCCTAAACAACATCCTTTTAAAAATTCATCTAAAAACTCCTTGTACAATTGAAAATAGTCACATTTTTGGTAATTTCCCAACAATGTTGTCAAACACTTTTACCACACCTTTTGAACATCAAAATTGCTATTTGATATTAGTTATTATCAAATTGTTATTTAATTTGAAAAATAAAAAATGCCCTCATATATTTACAGACTTACGCACGTCAAATTTTATTATATTCTATTGTCATTTGATTACTTATACTATTGTCAATTGTCTGTGAAAGTACGGTTTGTGACCAAACTCATGGCCCAAAGATTCACAGGGGTTTGTTTTTTATTCATTCATTTTCAAAGATGTCAACGAATTCTGAAATTTTACTGAGTAGTTTTGTACTCATTTTCATTTCTTTTAAAACTGTTTTCATTTGAAGGATGAGGTAAAAGTAGGGAAATTTTGATTCTGAAGCACAAAGTCATGAGATTTATTTAATGCTTTTAATTATAGTTTATCATAGAAACAGTTTGTGATAACTTGCTTCCATTGAAGTTTGCAAGTTTTAAAACCTTCTAATTATTATAGTTGTATTAAAAAATACACAAGTTTGGTAACAACTATCTAATTTTGTGGATGATCTCTACGATGAAAAGACAAAGAAACCTTTACAATTTTTACAACTTACCTTTGATAAGTATGTTGTGTCCAATGTTAAGAGGCAATCAATTCATAAGGATAATTCATAAAATTAATAAAATAGTATTGGATCAACTAGAAGAATAGCAATTTTAAAGTGGTCTTTTAAAAAATAGCAAAACCGTTTTTTTTTCTTTCAAAAATGGAAAAACCCAAAAAAAGTACAATAAATAAGAACTTGCAAAATCCCAAAATACCCATCCCTATACACATAGAGTGTAAAATACTTTCTTAAGCTAAAATAAAATAAGTACACTTAATAAACGTTGAAACATAATTACAACTACATACTTGATCAATTAAAATCAGAACTCTTCATCTCCATTTTTCAGACCCGTTGCAATGATCTTCATTTTCCATTTTTGTTTTTCGATTCTCCATCTTCCATTTTACGATTCTCCATCTTACTTCATCTCCATTTTTCATTTTTCTTTTTCTATCTCATCTTCTTCAAGCGGGAAAACCCTAGTATTTCCACATTGAAGTGGGCAAACTCCAATCTCCACCCTTCCTTTTGCAAGATACTGTTCCATTTGAAGTTTTAGTTTCATTTTCAATTTCATCATGAATTTTCAAGAAGAAGAATATAAACATTTGAAGCAAGCAAACACTACTTCATTTGTCATCTTCTATCTTTGATTTTTAAGTGTACAACCTACAATCTCAAACGCTTGGGGTGGAAGAACAAAAACCTTCACTCAGACAAACAAAGATACAAAAGTTGCATCTTCTTTGTCTCTTAGGGAAAATTTAGATGATTTTTTTAAATTATTTATATTATTTATTTAATAAAATGTAGATGGAATTTTAGAGATTTTAACTAAAAAACACAATATCTTAGCCTATTTTGTTGAAAAAAATCAAATTTTAAAAATAAATTAAAATCTTAATACGAAAACTAATTTTAATATCTAAATTAAAAATTCAATTTCAAAAAATAAATTAAGATCTAATACGAAAACTTAATTTCTAAATTATTAAAGGTTGAAAGATTAAGCCAATTAAGGTTATTTTGAAATAAAAAAGGGTTGAGATTTAGCCCATAAAAATTAATAATATGGTTATTTTGAAATAAAAAAATGAATAAAGTTGTTAAAACATAAAAAAAATTGTTAAATCCCGAGATATTAGAAAGAAGTTATGATAGAAGTTGTATATGTTATTAACACGTCGAAATTAATTACAGACTCAAAAGTGCATATTACAAATTAATTACACTCGAGAGACTTTTGATAAAAACACATATATTGAAATAATTAAAGTTCGACAATGTGGGTATTTTGGTATTGTATAAATTAAAATACCATGCCTGTGCTGTACTCCTGAAATCACGTTGCACGTTATTTCTTATATTAGATGAACATCCAATTATAGACATCAAATCAATATTGGTAGAAATTATAATTTAATTAATGTTATTCAGTCAAATGAACAATGTTTTGGTTTAATTAAAAATCTTTCTAAACACAATTAATATAATGGTTTTTTTAATTTTAATTCATTTCCACCATTGTATAAATTAAATGTACTGAACTAATTATATATATACAATGCAATATTTTTAGAATAAGCTAATTTAATTTTAATAATAAACATTGACAAACAAATAGGCGAGTTCTCACTTAAACAAAAATGGAATGAAAGAAGAAAATTGATAAAAAAAATAATGATTTGGTTATTTTGAAATTCAAGTTTCTTTCAAATAATTATTTGGTTATTTTGAAATAAAATCAATAGTTGAGATTCTTTCAAATTCAAAATAATAATTTTATTCTTTTGAGATTTAACGATTAATGTTATTTTGATAAAAAAATCTATCGTTGAGATTCTTCAATTTTGAAAAGTAATAATTTTCTTATTTTGAAATTTTCAATTAAGATAATTGGTAAACAAATCAATGGTTGAGATTCTCCCAAATTCAAAATAATAATTTGGTTATTTTGAGATTCAACGAATTATTGCTATTTTGATATAAAATCAATGGTTGAGATTCTCCAATTTTGAAAAATGATAATTTGGTTATTTTGAAATTCAATTAATGTTATTTTGAAATAAAATCTATCGTTGAGATTCTCCAAAATGAAAACTAATTATTTGGTTATTTTGAAATTAGTAAGATTGAATAAACTTGTTAAAATGTTCAAAGAATTAGTCGAGTCCGAAAGAAGTAATGATATGGGTTGCTATATCTTTATCACGTCCAAAATAATTAAAGGCTCATAAATGTATAATACACAGATTAATTATACTGAGATTTTTGTCAAAAGATTTATTTAGAATTCTTTTATATGGAAACATATTGTTGGGATTCAAATAATTGATTTGCCTATAATTTAGGAATCTGGGTGTGTATCTTTTAATGAATAATATCTCGTAAAAATATATACACATCTATAGGTATATATATATATATTGACGTGATTGTCGTTTTGTTTTTTTGACCACGAGACTGCACTTTATTGAGATAGATTTTGATTTATCAAGCAATTCTGTTGAAGGTATGATGATTGTCTTCTAATATATCAATTTACATTGAAGATAGTCAACGTATATGATGAAAAGTGAGCAAAAATAAATATGAATGAAGACCACATGATTGAGGAGTCAATTCACTAATTCAAGGGGAGCCTAAACTTGTTTTCGAAGAGATTCACAATTACATTCAAGGGGAGTGAGTTTATTTTTTAAGTTGTGGTGATAACTTATTAGAGTAACTTTAGTGTTTAAGTTACAGACTTTTGAATCTCAATAATATTTCTTATTTGAGCAAAAGAACTCCCCAGACATAGATCGTATTTGTCGAACTCTTCTGCATATTTGTCACTTTTGTGCTTTAGCCATTTTTGTAGTTAATAACTTTAGATATAGTTAAAAGTTATTTTGATTATCTTACTTTTTCATACCGTACCGACAAAATAATTATAGTTTGAGAATATTGGTATTTTAGTATTTTATAAAATATCATGCATGTGCAAAAAAAAAAAAATCATTTGCTAAAAATTTAGAGAAAAAGGGGTTTTTGCCCTTTTCCAAAATGAAGGATGCTATATGCTTTATAATTGAATTATTGACCTATTTATATACAAATGCATTGACCAATAATGAATTTTCAACACACCAAGTGAAATTTCCTCATAAAGTTCATCTCTCGTGAAATTTCAAACTAAGTGAAATTTTCTTAGAGAGTTCCTCTCTCATAAATATGTCAGAAAAGTCTTTTTTTCGGCCTTGGAGCAGTAGGTTTATTCAATGAATGAAGCTTAAACCACCAGTACATATGACTAATTCAATGGTTGATATTTCACAATTCTGAAAATTTCATTTATATATACCCTTTATCTTTTCTTCAATTTACCTTATGTACTTTTAAATCTCTCTTCAACCTCCTTCTTCTTCTTCTTCTTCAACTTTAACAAAAATACAGAAGATTTTGATCCAAAATAATCCAATGGATACGAAGCACAAAGAAATGCAGTTCCTTGGAGCCTTCCAAATCTTCAAAGAAACCTACAAAATTATCAGCAAAAACAAGAAAATATTTGCCATAGCAGCTCTTTGCTTCATCCACCCTCTAAACTTCATTCTTTCAGGCTTCATGTTGACCTTGAATTACATCCTAAGAAACCTCCATGATTATGGGAATACATCACATCTCTTCTCAAGCAATTATATGTCCACCGTTTGGCCCTTCCACATCATATCCATCACTTTCCTTTTTGGTTTTTCTATCTTATCCACCGCCGGTGTGTCTCAAACCGTTGCCGCCTTATACACCGGCCAAGAACCGTCCATGAAGGACACAATGAGCGTGGTAGTCAAGGTTTGGAAGCGTCTTCTCGTCACGTTTCTTTGTGTTATTCTGGTTTTCTTGATATATCATATGATAGTTGGACTTGCTTTGTTCATCATTATTTTGCCATTAGGAACAGTTGATAGAACAACTTTGGGTGTGGCTTTTGTTTTTTATTTTGTTGGGTTGTTGTATTTGGTAGTGGTGTTACAATTGGCTGGTGTTGTTTCTGTGTTGGAAGAGTCTCGTGGGTTTAAAGCCATGGCGAAGAGTAGGTTGCTCTTGAAGGAAAATATGGTATCTGCAACAGTCATCGTGTTGGCGATTTCTTCTGGTTTTGGGATTTTACTATGGCTAAAGGCTCTTACTAGAATGATGCTTTTTTTGCCGTCAGCAATGGTCGCTATCTGGATGCATTTGTTGGCCAGCTTGTCGTTAGACTTGTTGGTTTTGGTTTTCCTATTATGGAGGCTTGTATCGGAGACGATGTTCTATTTTGTGTGTAAATCGTATAACCATGAGAGTATCGACATGTCGACTGTCTCACATCATGATCCAATTCTTTTAGGAATCTCAGAGTGTTAATATTGTTGATTTGTATATGACATAAATATATGTATGCGATACTCCATCGTATGTGCTTGATGAACTTTATAGGTTTTACTCCAATTTCTATGAGGAGATAACTTAATGGTTTGTATTTTTTTTTAGGAGGAAGTATTGAATTTGGATTTCATTTAATCATAATGTTAAAAATGATTGGCCAATCTTCTCATGGTTCGTACACTGACGTATTTGACATGGGATGGCTAACTGAAGGTGATTGGAGAATCATGCTTGAAGTGGCCTTTACTTTGAGTGAAAATCACAAAATTTTCACAAAAATGAAGAAATTGGGAATGTATAAGCAATAAAGATTGATACTAGATTTACGTTCTTTAACTAAATAATGTATTATCTACTGCATTCATCATGATTAAGAAGGAAAGTAGTTTTATTAATAGGGAGAGATATGTAGAGTGTTGAGATTGTCACAGTGCGGTGGAGGGTATGTCGAGGTCTCGAAAGAAAAAGGCAATCCATGTGATTTTATCAGATGTGCTGGCCATGGCATGATACTTGGCCTCTGCTCTTAATCTTGCAAAGGTTGTTTGTTTCTTGGAGGACCATGTAATGCAGTTGACCCAAAATAGACCTAAAAGCTTGTGCTGCTGCTGTGCCTTGTTTGGTGCCTCTGATTCAATCTTTGCATCACAAAAGACATAAAGATTAGAAATACTATTTCTCAAAATGGGGAGACCATCATTCATGGTTTCTTGTATGTATCCACAGAATTATTTGTTTGACAACTCGTATATCTTTCTTAGGAATTTAAAGTTGTTGACAAACATAATATTCACAGATTGTGAGAGGTCAGGGCATGTAAATGTCAAATATTACCGTGAGTCCAACTAAGCTATGGTAAGTTTGAGCATCAGTATGACTACTATTGGAAGAATGAGTAAGGGTGGTAACAGTCATTGGATACTAACTTTGGAGCCACTGGGTTCTAACTTTGGAGTCCTTCAACATATAACTTTTAATGAGTATTTCTTTGGCATATTTGTTTTGACATAGAAATAGACCTTGGTGAGTTCTAACTACTTCTATTACATGGAAGTAATGGAGAGAGGACCAAGGTCTTTTAAAGCCAATTATTTGCCTAGGCTAGTGATGAGTTTTAGATTTCAACCAGGTTCATAGCCAATGATAATTGTTAGAAGAGAAAGGATACGTGGATGACACAAATGTGAAGAAAGTGACGTATTGATCTAACTTAAATATACCTTTGTACAGGTTTAGAAAACGTAACACTAGAATTTTAATGGTTAAAAAACTATATAAATATTACTTAATCTTCATAACTTCTAAAAACTCTAAAAAAAACTCAATGGACACAATTGGTTATAAAATCCAAAGTTACAAATCAATCTACTTGTAAAACCATCAAATTTTCATTAATAATATGAAACCTTTCATATTTTCAACAACCCTTAAACTTGATTTGTTACACCTAGTAAACTTATTTTGATATAACTTTTCAATTTGAAGGACTTATTTCATCAATAAAAAGTACAAACCCCGTAGTGTTCTTTCGATCATCCAAATCACAACTTCAATCACTATCACAGTAACCAACAACCATTAAACTTGATTTGTTACACCTAGTAAACTTCTTATTTTGATATAACTTTTCCATTTGAAGGGCTTATTTCATCAATAAAAAATACAAACCCCGTAGTGTTCTTTCGATCATTCAAGTCACTACTTCAATCACTATCACAATAACCAACGATATCAAAATTGCTAGAAGAGACATAGTAAAGACCATACCCAATTGTCCTTTTGATGTGACGAGCTAAGTATCTTCTTTGTTATTTTGCAATGTGTTATTGACGATGTCTCCATAAATTGACTAATAATTCAAACTGGATAAATAATATCTGATCTTGTGCATGTCAAGTATCTCAAACGTCCAAGCAAGCATTTGATTATTGTAGAATCTACCTTCTCTTCTCAATTTTTTTTTTTTGGTAATTTTGACTCCACATTTTCATTGGTGTTTCAACTGGATTAGTGCCATCCATATTAAACCTTTTGAGCATTTCTATAGGATAGCTCTGTTGAGATATAAAATTCTCATCTTTACTTTGTTTTTACCTTGATCCCAAGATAATAACTCATGAGTCCGATGTCTCTTATTTCAAACTCCTTTGTCATCTCCCGTTTAAATCCATCATGATGGGACAAGAGCCCTTACACAGTGGAAGAATAAAGAGACGTAACTCAATTTGAATTGAGATCTAGGAAATACGTATACATTGAAAAAATATAGAGAATATATCACATTAAATATTAAGCATGCTTTTCACAAAAAAAAAAAAAGATTGTAGAACAAACAGAGACTTACTTTCGTTGACGTCTTCGTATCTACTAGACACCGAAATCAGCTTGATGGTTTTTCTTAATTATGGTTTTTTTTCGTTTATGTATTCTTCTGCATTCAGAATAAGAAAAACAAAATCAACTTCAACATACCTGGTAGGACAGTTGACTCTTCTTTTGTCTATCTCTTGCTAATGAACAACTTCTCGATTTAGATTGTTCTTTTACTATTTCTTTCTTGTTGATTTTCAACATCTGGGCTTTCAATTTCTTCATTTGGAATGTTAGATTTTGAGTTAGCAATTGACTCCACCTCAATTTGAGTAGCTTCATTCTTGAGATTTTCTTCATAGTTAAAGAGACATAAACATCTCATGTTCCCTGAAAATCACACATCTACCTTTCAAGCATTGTTTTACAATAAATGCGAAAGTCTGTATCCTTTAACTCCCTTTGTAAACCTGAAAAACACACATCTCCCTGCCTCGGACTTTAATTTCCCTTGATTTTGATGCACATATCCTAAACACCCAAAGACTCCTAATTTTGGAGGGTTGCCAAACCATTTTTCTTCTAGACTTAGAAAACTAATTGAACTATGGGGACATTAATTAAGAGTATAAAAAGTATATACCACAGCGTCTACCTAAAATTTCTCCCTTAATAAAGCATCAGATAATTGACATCTTATTCTTTCCATGATAGTACTGTTTAGCCTCTGAGCTACAACATTTTGTTGTGGAGTGTAACAAACTGTGTGCTGTGCTGTGCCTCTTAATCCTCTCATCTTTGTAAAATTGATTGAACTCATGGATCTAGCTAAATGTAAAATTGAAACATTAAAGACGTATATTAGACAAGTTCTTGGACTTATATGATGAGGGTGCTACAAATGTACTGTGTAACGAATTGTGTTGGTGATGACTGAACGAGAACAGTCACTGGCTTCTAACAAAGAAGAAGATTAATCAAAAGATAATTCCCAAGGAAACACTTTACGAAGAGATCAAAAGAAATTGATTATTAAAACAAAGCAAATGATGAGAATAATGTTGTAAGGTAACAAGAAGAGAGAGAGAAGTAAAACACAAGATTTTAGTGGTTCAACTGATAAGTCGAATTTTATTATGTAAATTTGGAGAAGAATACAGAATGAATAGAAGACACTCAAAGACTTCTCTTTTTATATCACTCAACATTTAACTACAGCGTAACATTATAAGCAAGTAGCTAACTAGAGTTGAGAAAGGGATTTTTTGGCTTCAATATTTGGAGAAATCTCAATACATCTAGTACCGATCGCACTTTTTCTTATTATCTTGGACAAGTTCATGGAATAAATTTACACGCGAAATGTAAAACCTCTAAACAAATATAATTCAACCTAAAACTTAATGATAAAATACATTATACGAACTTCCCATAAATGTATAGTATGAATCAATGTTTCAATTTTGAAGATAATAATGACACTTTTGATAAAAAAAAAAATCCACAAACAGTTTGCAAAGACACACCAATTAATTCTAACGATATTCAATACAATCGTTTGAATATTAAAAAATGAAAAACAGAAACAACGATCAGGCAAACAATGACCACCAAACAATGTCAATATAACCTACTTTTATTTGCCCACATGTCATACGGAGGGGAAATAGATTACATATTGACCAAAAATTCCATAAGCTGGGACAACCATTAGAGTATAAGCATTATTTTTTGTCTTATAAAACCAAACCCTATTTGCTTTATATGTAAAATTGAGGAAAAACATCATAGGACAAAGAATGATTTGGAATTGAGTTTCAACTTCTTCTTCAAAACCTTCGATTTTACAGTGTGGACCCTAAACATCAACAAACAGCCACACTATATTAATCAATAAAATCATGATCTTGGGTTTCACATAAACATATAGCTCTTTTCAAGGTTTCAAATTCTTTTGATTGCTAAAATTTTAACTATTTTGATTTAGTTCTTAAACAATATACTTCAAAGATCATAAGGTGATTCAGGACGATCTAATAAAAAGTAAAAATTATACCCGGTTGGATACCTATTTTTTTTATTATAATTGTTACCAATATTTTTTTAAAAAACCAATCTTAAGTTTTGGAAAGCAATAATAGTAGTTTTTTAAAACTGTGTTATAGGAATTTGGCTAAAAATTTAATTCTTCTACTAAAAAATGAAATGATGCAAACTATTGTAAAAAAAAAAAAAGACTAAAAAGAGATCCATAGACTTAATTTAAAAAAACAGAAATAAAGACCAAATCATTACCCTACAAAGTCTATTCAAACACTGTGTGTGGTAGTTTAAGAATCAAAATAATATAAGAATTAATTAAAAGTTTCGATAATCAGACTAGAATTTCAAGCCTTTAAACTAAAGAAAAATATTTTAAACAGAATATATGATTTTGTAAAAGAAAACCTTGACGGTTGGCTATATTGTAAGTTGTTTATAAAGATCTAAAATAATGTTAAAACAGTTTAGGTCAAGAAGCATCAAGTTAGTATTTTGGAAAAAAGATTAAAAACATATTGATCTTACACTAATTCATTATATTTGAAAAACACTTAAACATTGTGATATTAGAAAATGAACAATACCTCAGCAAGAACAATCTCCTTAGATGCAATTGAGAATTTGACTCGAGAATTTGTTACATCAACACAAATGACTGTGACACATAAACAAGTTGTTAAAAGAATTAATTTTTTTTAATAGGAAGAAATAGAGGATTATAGCGCAAGTCGGTGCCTCCAACGGCCCCTCCTGTACTATATTCTCCGAACTCTGTTATACAATTAATTAAATAAATATATCAAAAGATCAAGAAGAAGATTATCAATTACTTGAATCATTTTGGAAGATAGGTAACTCTTTAATAATTCGTCTTAATGCCTTAGATTTAACTATGAAATATTTTCCTTCGTCAAGTTCATGTTGGCCAATTTGATTGTCTTCTGCTTGGGGAGGTGACAATGTCAATTCATGATGCAAAGGTTGGATTTCGCCTAAAAAACAAACCATACATTTCGAATTAATTAGATTAAACCCTAAACAATAAATAAAATAAAAGATTAAGAGAAAAATCTCCCACAAAATAATCAAGATAATTATTATGTAACAACATTGTTCTCACAATATATACATAAAAAATAATAATCTAAAATATTGATCAAGAAATGACAAGAATATAGCATCGATCATCTAATTTTAGAAGCAAATTAAAAGATTTGAAAGAAAAATATACTTACTTGAGGGAGTATCAAATCTAAGGATTATTTGGTTTGTTTTGTCCAAAAGATGGATTGTCATTGAAGCAAAACTTCCACCATCCAATATAGCATCATGGAACGATTCAAGGGAAACCTTAGAACTATGATCATGATCAACGGAAAAACTAGTGAACCATTGTGGCGACAATTGTAGCGTTGCGATGAAGCGAGGGGAACGGTGCGAGGCAATTATGAAGAATTTCGAAGGCGTGAATTTCACATCAGCATCGTCGAAGGAAATTTGAGCAAAAAAGGAGGTTGCGTCTAGAAGAGGATCAAAGTTTGTAAGCTTGACCAAGAACATGGTGGTGTAGTAAATGTGAAAATGAAGGGGAATGGCTTTGCCTTTTCTTTTATAAACAGCTCTTAATACATTGTGATGCGTTCAATATATACAAAATTTAATGTCAATTAGTATTTTTCCTACAAGAATTAATTACTATATATTTACTATGAAACAGATTAAAAACAAAGGTAGTTATAAATGTAATCTTTATAATTATTTCATATATCCAACGATTATCAATACAACTAGCTACTGAATCTTATATTTAGGCCACTAATATCAAATCATGAGAATGAGAGTTAGAGTTGGTTTGATAGTTTTCTTATATGGGCGAACAAAAATTAGAAGGGAACGACTTAAAAAGGGGAAGCAATATTTTAAAAGCTTAACTTTAAAAAACTAAAGGTCAATTTTTAAAAATTATTTAGTTTAGTATTTGTTGTGTTTTAAAATTTAGTATATTTTCGCTCAATTAATTTTTTTAAATAAATGATTTTCATCTTTTTTATTTTTAATAAAATAATGACGCAAAAACGAACATAACTCAATTAACCAATGACAATGATATTTACCGCAAGATCTTTAGTTTAAATCTCCTTAGTTCCTATTATATATATGGAAAGAAAAATTAATAGTAAGAGCGATATGGTTGAATTTCTAGCTAAATTTTAAAAACTAGTTTTTACTTCTCAAAATTTAGGCTAGTTTTTAAAAAGATTGATGGAAAGCAAATAACAAAAGAAAGAAGGGTTTATATGTTTAATTTACAAAATCTAAAAATAAAAAAATTGATTACTAAACAATTGAGCCTAATTCAGTTTTTTAGGCCTTGTTTGATGCTCATATTTCAATCTTTTGACTTTTGGCTTTTTCAGTTTTCAATTTTTCAATTTTTGGTTTTCTATTTTTAAAAAACAAAAATTATATAGGTTTAATATTTATTTTTTTAAAAAATAAAATAAAAAAGAGTTTTTGCAAAAATAACAAAAAAATTTATGATAATAGAGCTCATGTCACAACATTTACTAAATTTACAAAAATAGCAAATTTAAAAATGATGACCCTCTAATAGTCCTATGATTACTATCTTATAGCTCTACGATAGCCCTATGATTACTATCTGATAGCCGTTTTATATAACTAGTTTTGTCATATTCGCACTATGCAAAAAATTAGTGACATGGGTCTTTTTAAAAAATTGAATATGGCAATATGGCAAAATTAATTACATGAGTTGGTAATTTAATTGTGAATATGCGAATATGCAAATAAAATCGTCTAATTCAGCTCATGCGAATATGCAAATATGGCTCATGCAAAAAATTAGAATTGTTTTTTTTATAAATGTTTTTGTCATTTGATGCAATTTCGTTATAACAAACCAAACTTGTTTAATAACTATTTTTTGGGTTTTCAATTTTTTTAAAGATGATGGTCGATAGGTATATATTAAAGAAAGAAAAGAAAAATGGTTAAAAACATGTAAAAAATGGTTAAAAACATGTAAAAAAAAAGGTTAAAAACATGTAAATAAAATGGTTAAAAACATGTAAATAAAATTGTTAGAAATATCGATACATGGGGTCTTTTAAAAAATATAACAAAGCGGCAAAATATTTATGAAGTATAGAACAATTTCAAAAACAAGAAAAGCCCACAGATCCATAATGAAAAAATTCTAAAACTGTTCCGATTAATTGTCATCCAACGCGTAATATATTTGAAAAATGATCCTTTAGTATTTTGAAAATGATAGTTTAGATTTGATACAATCGTTTAGATTTGGCCTCCCAAATCTAAATGATCAAATCTAAATCTAAACGCTTTTTTTTTTTAATAATTTTTGTGTGCATGATTATTTAAATTTGGGTTGCCAAATCTCAATGATTTTTTTCAAGATTTTTTAGAAAATGATCGTTTATACGTTTATATTTTGTACACGATTGTTTAGATTTGATCGCTATATTTGGTACAAGATCGTTTAAATTTGTAGTCAAATCTAAATGATTTTTTTAAAGATTATTTGGTACACGATTGCTTACATTTGTCTAATTTTCTTTTTGTACATGATTGTTTAAATTTTAGATTTGATCATTTAAATTTGAGGAGCAAAATCTAAATGGTTTTTTTTAAAGATTTTTTGTACACGATCATTTATATTGGCTATTTTTTTGTATACGATCGTTTAGATTTGACTATTGAATATCCCAACGAATTTTTTTCACAATCTTTTATATTTGTCACATGATCTAAACAACAAAATAAGAGTTTGAAAAAGAAATTTAAAAAATCTTTTATATGTAGTACATGATTTGAAACAAATAACAGTTTGGAATTTGTTTAAAAAAAATTGCAGAATAAGAGAAAAAGACGATGAAAAAAAGAAAAAAATTGCAAAAAGGAAGAGGAGAAGAAAGACGATAAAAAGGAAAGACAAGCCTGAAATATTTTAAAAAAATGATCAGCTTAATGGAAAAATATACCCATATCGCTTGATTTGCCAAATCAATAAAAAAAAAATACATATATCGGATTGAAAGTGATTTCTACTCAAGTAATTTTAACCTCTAAATCACCTAGAATTCAACATTGCCCTCGCAAGTATAAAGTTTATTAACGTGACTTCTTAAATTTTTAGATAGTTTATAATTTATTTATTTAAATATATTTGGGGCCAAATATTAAATGTTTGAGGTAAAGAATTAAATTGGTATTGATAGATTGAAAATGTGCTATCTAGCTCCGCTTAATTCAAACTTATTTATTAATTTTATGTTCTTAGTTATTTTGTAAGTTTTGAACAATTCGAGGATAGAAATTTGGGTTTGATGTCGATTTGGAGCTTCATTAGATAAAAATAAAGTCTTGAAGCATCATTCGAGGCAAAACGTGAAGAGAATGGCCATTTTGGTCTCCGCTTTACTGTGTTGTGGTGCCGTAAGGCAGTAGTGTATCAATTCCTGAAAAGCACTCTGCATCGCAACATCATAAGGCAATAGCGTATATGATATGAATTCATCATTTTTTATGTCATGTAGAGGATAGAACCTTTGAATGTGTCCCAAGGACCAATTACAAGAAGCAAAGCAAAAAAGATTCAAGAGATTTTTACATTACACCTTTAAAAGCTAACAAATTTATATGAAGTGACAAATAATTTTGAGCCAAAAATTATTTACAATGTTAGTTTAATAAATCAAGATGAATCAAAGATGATATGAGAAAAGTTCTAAAAGAGTTATTTAAGGCATTGTGAAGACTTTCTACATTTTTTTAGTTTTTTTAATTTGGCCTTTAATTTAGTATGTGGTCTTGATTCAAGTTCCTAAGTCTTTTTTCTTCCAATGGCTTTTAGGAGTATTTGGATAACACAAAATCATGAGATTTATTTAATGCTTTATTAGTTTATCATAGAAACAGTTTGTGATAACTTGCTTCCATTGAAGTTTGCAAGTTTTAAAACCTTCTAATTATTATAGTTGTATTAAAAAATACACAAGTTTGGTAACAACTATCTAATTTTGTGGATGAACTCTACGATGAAAAGACAAAGAAACCTTTACAATTTTTACAACTTACCTTTGATAAGTATGTTGTGTCCAATGTTAAGAGGCAATCAATTCATAAGGATAATTCATAAAATTAATAAAATAGTATTGGATCAACTAGAAGAATAGCAATTTTAAAGTGATTTTTTGAAAAATAGCAAAACCACTTTTTTTCTTTCAAAAATGACAACGAAAAAAAAGTACAATAAATAAGAACTTGCAAAATCCTAAAATACCCATCCCTATACACATAGAGTGTAAGATACTTTCTTAAGCTAAAATAAAATAAGTACACTTTAATAAATGTTGTAACATAATTACAACTACATACTTGACCAATTAAAATCAGAACCCTTGATCTCCATTTTTCAGACCCGTTGCAATGATCTTCATTTTTCATTTTTGTTTTTCGATTCTCCATCTTCCTTCATCTCCATTTTCATTTCTTTTTATCTTCTTCAAGCGAGTAGACCCTAGTATTTCCACCTTGAAGTGGGCAAACTCCAATCTCCACCCTTCCTTTTGCATGTACTGTTCCATTTGAAGTTTTAGTTTCATCTTCAATTTCATCATGCATTTTCAAGAAGAAGAATATAAACATTTGAAGCACGCAAACACTGTCTTCATTTTCCATCTTCTATCTTTGATTTTCAAGTCTACAACCTGCAATCTCAAACACTTGGGGTGGAAGAACAAAAACCTTCACTCAGAAAAACAAAAATAAAAAAGTTGCATTTTCTTCGTCTCTTAAGGAAAATTTTAGTTGATTTTTTTAATTATTTATATTATTTATTTAATAAAATGTAGATGGAATTTTAGAGATTTTAACTAAAAAACACAACATCTTAGCCTATTTGGTTGAAAAAAAACCAAATTTAAAAAATGAATTAAGATCTTAATATGTAAACTAATTTTAATTTCTAAATTAAAAATTCAATTTCAAAAAATAAATTAAGATCTAATACGAAAACTAATTTTAATTTTCAAATTATTAAAGGTTGAAAGATTCAGCCAATTAAGGTTATTTTGAAATAAAAAAAGGTTGAGATTTAGCCAATAAAAATTAATAATATGGTTATTTTGAAATAAAAAAATGAATAAAGTTGTTAAAATCATAAAAAAAATTGTTAAATCCCGAGATATTAGGAAGAGGTTATGATAGAGGCTGTATATGTTATTAACACGTCAAAATTAATTACAAACTCAAAAGTGCATATCACAAATTAATTACACTGGAGAAACTTTTGATAAGAACGGATATATTAAAATACTTAAAGTTCAACCATGTGGGTATTTTGGTATTGTATAAATTAAAATACCATGCATGAGTTGTACTCCCTAAATCATGTTGCACGTTATTTCTTAAATCAGATGAACATCCAATTATAGACGTCAACCCAATATTGATAGAAATTATAATTTAATTAATGTTATTCAGTCAAATGAACAATGTTTTGGTTTAATTAAAAAACTTTCTAAACACAATTAATATAATAGTTTTTAATTCATTTCCACCATTGTATGAATTAAAGGTACTAAACTAATTATATATATATACAATGCTAGATTTTTAGAATATGCTAATTTGATTAAGAAACATTGACAAACAAATAAACGAGTTCTCACTTGAACAAAAATGGAATGAAAAAAGAAAATTGATACAATAAATAATGATTTGGTTATTTTGAAATTCAATTATAAGTTATTTTAAAATTAAATCGAGATTCTCCCAAATTCAAAATAATAATTTCATTATTTTGAGATTTAATAATGTTATTTTGATTAAAAAAATATATCACCGAGATTCTCCAATTTTGAAAAGTAATAATTTTGTTATTTTGAAATTTTCAATTAAGATAACTGGTAAACAAATCAATGGTTGAGATTCTCACAAATTCAAAATAATAATTTGGTTATTTTGAGATTCAACCAATTAATGTTATTTTGATATAAAATCTATAGTTGAGATTCTCCAATTTTGAAAAATGATAATTTTGTTATTTTGAAATTCAATTAAAATTATTTTGAAATAAAATATATAGTTGAGATTCTCCAAAATAAAAACTAATAATTTGGTTATTTTGAAATTAGTAAGATTGAATAAACTTTGTTAAAATATTCAAAGAATTAGTCGAGTCCGGAAGAAGTTATTATATGGGTAGCTATATCTTTACCACGTCCAAAATAATTAAAGGCTCATAAATGTATAATACACAGATTAATTATACCGTGTTGAGATTTTTGTCAAAAAATTTATTTAGAATTCTTTTTTTGTTGCTAACATCAGCCTTCATTCCAAACGCGCATAAATCTTTTTTTTCTTCTTGGTTTCCTTGCAGTTGCATAATTCCTCACAATGGAGGCCTTCCAGTGGTCCATTTTGGGTGAATTGGGTACCGTTTTCCTCAGTAAAATACCACGAATCCAAATTTCGACTCTAAATTACAAGATTTACCATTAAAATTATCCAAAAACGCAAAGGCTTTTACATGATCATATAAAAAAATTTAAATCTATGGACAAATTTTAAAGAAAACATCCAATTGGAAACCACATCCATAATGCAAAAATCCCACCTAACTAATGCAATTTTTAAAATTCTCAATTGAAAATTGAGATGTCTTTGATACCAATTGAAGGGAAAAAGAAAACCTTAGGCAACGAAAAATTTTACAGAACTATTCCTCAATTTAATTTGAGAATCCAAAAATACCAATATATTGGCAATATTTAGAAACAAAATTCTAAAAGGCTAAGCATGCTTTTAAATTAAAAAAATACAGAGAATGAAAAACTCACGTACTTTAATGCCTCTAAGTCTACTAAAACTCCAAATTGGAACATCACTCGTCGGAGACCTTCGTATTCTCTAGGATGAGATTGGTTTGTGGGAACCAATTGGGATGTGAAAAGGTTTAGAGACAAACTATTTTGTAGAGAGCAAAAACATAGGTTTTTTTTCTATTTTCTTCTACATATTTATAACCCATTTCCTTGAGGAAATATGAGAAAATAATAAAAATTAAATTAATAGAAATTTCAAATCAATCAATCAATTAATTAATTAAATCATACTTAATTAATATTTCATGTAAATCATATTTAATGGATATCTCTCCAATATCTTATAGTTTTAAATTAATTTAATTAAATCATTTTAAACTAAACTATTAATTAATTCTCCAATTAATTAATAGTTAAATGAAATATCTTATATTTAACTTAAATTAAATTTTAATCATATTCAAATATAAATTTTTCTCGTAACCAATAATTTTAATATGAATCTAATCCACATTAAATTAATATTTGAACTCATTCAAATATTTTTTTTTGCATAAATTAATTTTGAATCATATCCAAAATTAAATTTATATAATAAAGTTTGATTCAATTTAAACCTTTATATTATAATGTATCACCATACATTATACTAATTCTCAAAATAAATTTGAACATTTCAAATTACAACCAATATAAAAAAATCTTTTTACCGTTTACGAGTTAGGAAGAGGATCTAATGGACCTACAAATCAGAAGCTACAACGCTATGAGATTAATTGACTAAACTCATTAACCATATTAATCAATATTCGTTAACTGTGTGTACACTTCACTAAAGACTCACAGCTGAGCTCTTCTTTCTGTAGATATATTTTTGTGTCCACGCATATAGACAAATAACAGTAAGTTAGTCCTTCAGGAGTGTTCATAACACCAGCTGGGTCAAATTACCGTTCTACCCCTTGGTTACTTCTAATCCTTAAATACTAGTGTTCCTCTAATGAACAACATGTTTATGGTCCAACCAATAAAAAGAAACTCTTCTTGTGCCATGGAGAGGGTAGAGCCCTTTGTTCAAATCCTAGAGACACCATTTAAGGGAACACTTATCTACTTACCCTAAAGTCAAGAAGGAGTGAAATTTTATCTTGTGTAATTATCTTTCCAGCTCCCCACTCGATCTTGTCCCCAAAATGATAAGCATATTGAGTTGACAATATGGCCACTCTCATC
Organism: Cucumis hystrix; assembly: GCA_025688845.1. Lineage (NCBI taxonomy): Eukaryota > Viridiplantae > Streptophyta > Magnoliopsida > Cucurbitales > Cucurbitaceae > Cucumis > Cucumis hystrix. The sequence goes on along the minus strand of CM046885.1, from coordinate 3,186,494 downwards.
TATACAAAGCAAAGGACAGCCCCTCACAAACAGGAATTCATAATACACTCAGGATTAAGATTAAGTTATCTAGGTCATCCTAATGAAATAGAAACCTTACTAGTTAACGGAGTTACATCTAGTAGTTACTATTTCGTGGTCCAGTCTTATGCAAACTCATTGCATATGATAACCTTATCCCTATACTATACAAAGTGAGTCGTATCGATAGTGTTACCAGGATAAGATACCCAACCTTATCCCTATACTATGTACCCTTCAAGCTGATCTCGAACATTGATCCCTGTATATCTATACATAATGTTCAAGACTCATCAAACAACTTAGGATGATATTTTACTGGATTTGGGTTATTAAGACAAAATCAATAAGATGATCAATAACATTTATTGAAATTATAATAATCACACTTTATTAATACTGGTTAATGAATTATATTTACAATCTACCAATTTTAGGACATAAATTCCAACAGGTACAACAAAAAGTACGTAAGAGTTTTGTGACTTTGTGCTCTCTGCAATCGTCTAAAAATTATTTTAAGTAAAATTCCTTTCCAAGTTTAGTTCCCACAAACCAATCTTAGCTCAAAGGCTAGGGAGGACTCCAAGTGGTGGTGTCCAAAATTGGTGATTGGCAGATAAAGAACGTAAGTGTTCTTCCTCTTTTCTATATGTATATATTTTTTAAGAAGCATGCTTAACCTTTAGGCAATATTTTGAAGAAGCACGCTTAGCCTTTAGGCCATAGAAATTTGTTTTTGATTTTTTGCCTATGTATTTGTTAATTTTTAAATTCTCAATTAAATTAAGTTTATGATTCTATTAATTATTCCGCTGTTAGGGCTTTTATCCCTTCAGTTACACCTCAAAAGTACCCAATATCCTAATTTCCACTACAATTAAGTTTAAACTAAAAGACTATCGTAACTGCAGGATAGTTGGAACAACTTAATCATATAATACTTCAATCCTTCCAAGCTACCTAACACTTCCAATTAACAAGCTTTACAATCTACCTAACACTTCCAATAAATTATAAACGACTAAAGGCTACCATAATTCTAACTAACACTTAATTCCATCAAACAAAGCATATTAACAAATTAAAAACTAAAGGCTGCCACAATTGCAGAATAACCACAACACATCAACGAAAATGACTCAACTGGGCCCCTTCTCAACAATTTCAAATATTTAAACTATTTCAACAATTAAAAAATTTTCAATTTCAACAATTCAACAATTTCAATACATTTCTATATAATTTCAATACATCTAAAAATTTATACTCACAATTTCATTCATAAAATTCAAACAATTTTAATACATATAAACGTAAATTTCAACAATTCAATCTTAAACCTATAACAAATTTCAATATACATTTTAGACATACAATTTTATTCCTAAACTTCCAACAATAACAATAAAAGATTTCAATACATTTAAACATACATTGTAACAATTTTAACTTTATCCATGCAAACAAATTCAATATACATTTAAGACATACATTTATGTAACTTAGAAACAAAAAAAAAAAAAAAAACAAGAATGAATCGTTTATCATAATGTAGAAAAAAACAACAATGAATCGTTTATCAGAATGTAGAGCAACGATAGCGGCAAAATATGATGACGATGGGAGGACGGTGGTTTGCGGAATAACTCGACAGTGACGGCAAGGGGACGACGGACAGCGGACAGCTACGGTAAGGTAGCAGATCTCTCTCTCTCTCGTTCTCTAACTCTCTCTTTTGTTTGAGTTTTGTGTTATGTGAACACAAAACTCTTATTTATAAGGGGTCTCTCGATGCATCCTGAAAACATCGCGAGATCCCCACTTAACCCAACATCGAAAGTGAAACATCGATCATAGTGGGGCTCATTCCTGATATTTCACTTATGGCATTGTCAACGTTAACGTTGGTCATATTAAGAAAATTCTCGATGCCATGCATGTAAACGTCGAGGAAATCTAAAATTTAAATAATAATTTCCATTTTTCCCGATGCTAATAAGGTCCACATCGGGCATAGCTAGGTATCCCTCACCGTATAATTTCATGGAGTCGAGGAAAAGGTAAATTATTATTTATATTTTAGGTTTTCTCGGTTATGTGCACGGTGTCGGGGAAGGGGTACATTGTCTCGACGTCTTGAACACAACATCGGAACAGATGACCACTGTCAACATAGACGTCACTGCATCGGTGTAGTTTCTGTTTTTTGACATAGTCTATCTCGAAGCAGTTTTATGCATCAGGATATCTTCGTTTTCTGGTAGTGCATGCCTCTTCTTGGCTAGTTATTCTTACCGTGTCACTTACCTTTTTGCGATAAAATTTTGACTTATTCCTCCTTGCATCTTTCCTCGCAGGATGTCTCATATTTATAATTATTTGAAACAACTTCTCAGTAAAGATCTTGATGGAAAAACGAGTTGTGCGTAGCTGAATAAGGAACAAATTTTACTTTAAATGCATCTAAACTATTCAGAAATTAACATGGATTAAAACTACCCTAATTAATAGAAATAAGAGTTAAAATAAAAACTCACTTCTGAAGTTTTCCAATACTGTAATTTCCTCATGAACTTGAAGCCGAGACTACCGCTAGTGTTGATCCACTATTATCGAGACTAATAACTGAGTTGTGGGACCCCTAGAGTAGAGGAAATAGAGAGAGTGATAGAATTTGGAGGAATAACTTAGATTTGAGATTATGGAGAGAAAAAGAGTAATATTTTTTTTTTTTTTTTTTTTTTTTTTTTTTTTTAATTACAAAAAATAAATTATCAATTTTTTTTAACCAATTTGAAATAAAACCTATTTATAAGCAAATTATATGCAAAATTGCATGTAATGAGCTTGTCAAATCTCAACACCTAGCATTTCACTAACTATTAGTGGGCTAGGTGTCTTCATCTCATGAAGCCACTTATTCCACTAGGTGTTAGTGGGATTATCCAACAAAATATTGGATTTTTTCACTTAGTCGAATGGGCAACATAGTAATTTGACATTTAAATCAATGTCAAACTTTGACTTTTTGACGTCACAAGTCAACATTTTAACCTTTTACTATTTTTTTTGTCTTGACTAATTTTGACTTTCCGAGCACTAACAACATTCAATTTTCTAAAATTCAAACCATATTTGAATATGAAATCGATCAAAGTTTGACTTTTCAAAGTCAAAAGTCAACATATTGACTTTCCACAGCTTTGACCATTTTCATCAATTTCGAACTTCCAAATATGTATCTATATTTATATTTTTAATATTTAAATCACATTTAAATGTAATACTCTATCTTAAACTTATAATCGATGCCTATATTACATATATTTGTCGGTTTATCCCTCTTTACCTAATTCAAACAATTCGAATTATTCCAACAAAATGTTCTAAGTTAATTCCTTATGTGCTAGCAGTGGAACCTAATGGATCTATAGATCATGGGCTCCGACGATCTGAGATTGACTGGCTAAACTCTTTTAGATCAAGTTAATCAACATTCGTTAACCAACGAGTAATTGCACTAAAATTCTGTAGTTGCACTCCCCTCATTATAGATATATTTGTGTCCATCTAATAAACATGATCATTAAGTTAATCCTTCATAGGTTGTTCGTAACCTCGGCTAGGTCAAAGTACAATTTTACTTCCGAGACTACATCTAGCTTGCTCCTTAAGTGCTTTCGATCCACAATTGAACAATTGATTTAAGGTCCAACCTATAAACCAAACTCCTCTCGGGCCAATGAGAGGGTTGGGACCCCTTGTTCAAGACTTGGATTCAATCCTTAAGGGAACAATCTATCTACTAACCCTAAAGTGGGTAGGTGTGAATTTCATTTTGCACCTTATGTCCCTAGCTATCCACTTAGCCTTACCCCTAAAATGGAATGCTTATTGGGTCATCGTTTATGATCAATTGCTCTCACCTATCACTACAAAAAATTTCATTTTCAGTGGCACACCAAAAACATCACTAAAATGCAAAAACACGTCGCTAAAAGTATTAGCTACGCACAACCATTCGTCGCTAGGACTGTTGTTGAATCCGCGTAGCTAAAAGTTTTAGCGCGCAACATTACGCGTCGCAAAAGATATGCTTTTAGTGACATTTCCGCATTACTAAACGCTTACTTTTAGTAACATTTGTTATGTCACTATTTATTTTTTATAGTGACATATTGCACTCGCCACTAAAGGTGAAGTTTTAGTGACAAATAATGTTGTTGCTAAATGTTAATTTGGGACACTGTTACAAATATCTTTTGCGACATATTTAAGTGCGCCACTAAAAGTTCCTGCGATTTTTTTTAAAACACCAATTTATTACAGCCCGACACAATAATAAATTGGGTATTATTTTTTATATAAACCTGTTAAAAAAGTCAAATATAACTATATTGAATTTGTTTTGCAGTCCAACAATGTGATATACAACATGATCAACTCAAACAACACATAAGCAAGAATTTAAGCTTTCCGTCAATTAAATTATTTAAGTTTTTTGAATCAACCCAAACTTTCAATAAAAAAACTAACAAATTGTATATATATCCTTGAACATACATATAGTTGGTCAATACAGTTCTAGTTCAAGAAACACAAACTTAATTAAAGAAGCTTGAAACTCAATGACCTTGTATGAACTTGGCTTCAAATACATACTTGGATTCCACAACCTAAACCAAAATACAACAATGTCAAGTTAAAAATAAGCAATTAATTAGAGCAAACTTAGAACAGATAAGTATACGCCTTGTAGCATATTAAATCACTAGAAGACCCATTAAATCGTAATTAATCAATGAAGAAACAAGGGAGAGATTTACCTTAGTTAAAAGAACTCTTAGATAACTCCAAACTCAAAGTCTCATCGATTGTTATCCTCAACTCTTTAAAATCTACAAACAAAATGAGAATAGCATTAAAACTAAGAACTTTAACTTTTAAGTCTAACAATCATGTCCTTCAAATAGAAGCAAGGCAACAAAGATTCTTACCATCTATAAAACTTCATAAAACATACATCTTTAACCATAGATATACAAACCTACATATCATATATCAAAACCAATATTGACCAAAATATATCAAGTTCAAATTACATGTAAGTTCATTCTTTAGAAGATTGTACTTGAAAATCTCTACATAATCAACAACACTAACATCTCCATAGCCAATTTAGTTTTAATACATACACAAAAGATTAAGAAACGGAATTGTAGTCTATGCACAACAGTCTAAACCTTCTTACAAGTTTCTAGATCTCAAGATTTTTTGTTTTCTAGCAATAGAAAAAAAAAAGTCAAACTATTTGTTTTCAGAATTTGTAGACCATCAAACAACAAAAGACATTAAACATAATCAAATAACTCCCAACTAGGTTAGCAAATTAGCTACATAAAAGCAACATAGTAAACAAAGTCTTCAGATCTAAAATTTTACCAAGTCTTTCAAAAGTTAACACTTCCATAAAGCAAGCGAATCACATAAAGAATCACAAATGGAGATTTAAACCGAATAATTATGAGAAACCAAAAAGTATGATAAAAATGGCTCACCTAAGTGTTAGAATTACAATTTTGTTGTAGTAAGCATGATTAAACCTGATTATCTTTCTCTCATGATGGACGCGTGGAAGTTTCCACAAGAAGATTTTTCTTCCACATAAACAAAACTAAATCATACTTTACTAAAATCTTCAATTACATAGTTATGAGGGTATAGAAAGGATAAACCAATGTCGTCTTGAAGTAAGATAAATGTGTGAATAACATACTTGGCCTAGGAGGATATCATACATGACGAAAAAAGAAGTAAAATCTTAGAACCGAAGAAATATAAAAACAATTAGAGAGATCTCACACTTGAAAAGTGTTTGTATGAGTTTGATATCAAACCAAGGCAACAAATATAACCGTTCTAAATGCAAGAACTTTAAATACCACACATAATATTTTTAAAAAGAGTTAAAGGTAATTCACATCATAAAGTAACCTTGTTTCTTTGCTTCTCAACCTAGCTCAAAGTGTTTGTATGAGTTTGATATCAAACCAAGGCAACAAACATAAATGTTCTAAATGCAAGAACTTTAAATACAACACATAATATTTTAAAAAATAGCTAGTAGATTAGTTTCAATTGAAAACAAAAGGTGGATTTTAGTTTAGACTTTCTTGAGAATTAGTGTTGAAAAAGATTGTTGTTCTACCTTATTAGCAGATGAGTAACGACTTGAAAATGTATCAAGAATCTACAAAATTATTTAACATTAGTAGTTAAGAAGCAGAAAATATTATGAAATGTTGGAAAATATTGTGACTTTTAAAAGAACTAGACATTTTTAAACAAAAGAGAGAGCTCATATTTATTTGCTTTATAATTTAGCCATAAGATATAGAATGAAAAGTATTTTATAACTAGCTGAGATGAGATACCAAATTCATTTTCCTTTGGTTCATATTAATCACATCATAGCTACCATTAACAACATTTCTATCCTCACCAAACTCAATTCTCCCAATTCTCCCAATTAAACCATTGAAACACTTTACCCAATTGAATTCTAAGTAAATTTTGCCCTCTATCAAACACTTTAAATTTGCTAAATTGAATTCCACTTTCATTATAGCCAAACACTTTACAAGCAACATTATAGACTACAAATAATTTTTGAATACCCAAGTAAAAGAAATAGACATGAATATTCAACGGTTAATGGAATGACACAAATCATCTAGAAAACCACAGAAAGGAACAAATTTATACAACTACAATACTCCAACAAAACACCACCAAAAGTGAAATACAAGTGAAGCAAACACATCGCTACAGCTCAAGAAATGCCAAGATAGTTAAAAAAATATAAACTGACCAATGTGTAAAGAATAAAAGATTAATTTCTCATATAAACATGGTAAGAAAGCGAAGAAAAAGGAAAAAAAACATGAACAAACCTTGAGGTTAAGGAGAAAGAAAACTTGAAATATGGTGGGTCACTGGCTGAAAGGGAAGAAATGGGTCGCCGACCAAAATAGAAACGGTCGTGGGTCAAAGAGGCTTCTTTGTGGTGGTGGGTAGCCGACAGAAACGATTTTGAGTCTCCGTTTGAAACTTTTGATGTGTGGCCATCGAAATGGTGGATATGTGGCCGACAGAAAATAGGGCTTTTTCGTGGTCGTAGGTCGCCGGGCGAATTAGTCGTGGGTTGCCGTTGATGTGTGGTCGGCCGGTGGAGATGGAGAAGACTGGGGTTGGGGTTTTTGGGAAGGGTTTTCGTGAAGATGGTAAAGAGAAGTGAGAAATAAAAAGGAAGGTATATTTAATAAATTCTTTAATGAAAAGTTGGAGGGAAATTGGAAAAATGGGGGAAAATTTGAAAGTTTTAGCAACATTTAAATTTGTTGCTAAAACTATTTAATTTTTAGTGACATTATTGTTGGGTGTTACTAATTCTTTTAGTGACGCGGATTAAAAATGTGTCGCTAATAATAATCTTTTGTGACATATTTTTTTTGTGTTGCTATATATGAACTTTTACCGACAAAAATTACTTGCGCCACTAAAACTTTGTCACTGAATAATAAATTTCTTGTAGTGTGTATGTAGATCTAAAGATAATTTCGTTTGAACAGAAGTTCATAGTTAGCTCAGGACTAAGATTAAGTTACATAGGTTATCAATAAACAAAGTAGTCAGTTTTCTATAGTAAACAACATTATTACAAAAAAGTGACTATTTCATGGTTCAATCTTATGTAAACTCTTTACATAGGATTCCCCCACTTTCATGTCTCTAGATGAACAATTCAAGATCACATCATTTGTACTAACTACAAAGTGGGCCACATCCATAGTGTCTCCAAAATAAGATGCCCAACCTTATTTGTATACTATAGACTATTTAGGCTATATATACGACCTTGATCTACATTTATGTTTTTATATAAAGTTCAAGTTTACTTAAAATATCCTTGGGACCTTAGATAATTGGATATAAGATACTTTATTGAAAAAAACTATGACAACAAACTACGAGTTTTAAGACATAAATTTCAACAGATCCCTTTTGAACATGACTCTTTTTTTCGTATTAGGGCCTCACACTGTTTATGGTCTAACAACTAAACAGAAACCCCTCTCGTGCCATAGAGAGGTTATGACCCTTTATTCAAGTCACAGAGACGCCTTTTAAGAGAATACTCATCTACTTACCCTAAAGCCTGGAAGGAGTGAATTCCATCTTATGTGATTATGTTTTCAGCTCCTCACTCGGTCTTGTCCCCAAAATGATAAACATATTGAGTCGGCAGTTTGACCACTCGCACTCGTATAAATCAAAGGACAATCCCTAGTGAACAGGAGTTCATAATACATTCAGGATTAAGACAAAGTTACCTAGGTCTTCCTAATAAAATAGAAACCTAACTAGTTAACGGAGTTGCATCTAATGGTTACTATTTTGTGGTCCGATCTTGTACAAACTCATTGCACAGGTTACGCTCATTCGCATGTCACCTAAACGAACCTGTTGGATCATTGCATTTGTATCAAATACAAAGTGAGTAGTATCCATAATGTTATCGGGATAAGGTACACAACCTTATCTCTATACCATAGATCCTTCAAGATGTATCTCGAGCATTGATCCATGTATGTTTCTACATACTATTCAAGATTCATCAAACAACTTAAGGTTTTAACTTATAGTCAATAACGTTTATTGAAATTATAATAATAAGATTTTCTTAATAACGGTCAATGGATTACATTTATTATTTATGAGTTTTAGGACATAAAACCCTTAGACCTATGACATTAAATAGATGAACGGTGAGACACTATACGAGTATTGAAAGCGCTTCAAATTCTTTTGTTCAAGTTTTTGCATGATAAGGTCTCTTGGTTACGCTCTTGATATAGTATTTATATGATGGGCTTGTCTTCAGTGACATAAGTAGAATCGATGCAGCTGTAAAAGGGACCTTGATGAATAAAGCCCCTACAGAGGCTATATAGTTTTGATTTTCACCAAGGCTTCTAATGGATAGTAATTCGGGACTAGAGATCATGTCTTCCTGTCCTACACATCATCGCAGGTAGTAAGTGAGTTTAGATATGAACTTGTTGAACTAACAACTCTTGTGAAGAAACAAATATTTATTGCACGAGGAAAACAGCCTCAGGAGCCTGTTGCTGAGGTGAATTATGTTGGAAATCAGCAAGCTGAGAGGCCTTTCAATTACAATCGTTGAATTGGCCAAGGAAAAGAAAGTGATCAAGGGCGTGGTAGGTCTAGTATGTCTTTAGAGGATATAATGAAGTGGTTAGCTGATACTACTTTGCAATTGAAACAGAACCAAGAGACTACATATGCAGAACTCGGCCACCCAAGTGGCTAAGTTGGCCAATAGTATCAACATACTTGACATCCAATATGGAAAACTTCCTTTCCAAATACTGTTGAATGTGAGGAATGTTAGTGTCATCTTCAGCTTATACTCTGTTGGGAGTCCTACATCATTCATCTTATACCTTGTTGAGGAATATAATGTTCAAGAGACTACTTTATCAACTCACCTAGGAGATGAGGAGTAAGATTTGATCCTCCCTTTAGTTTAGATCCTCCTACTCCCGTTGCTCTTTTCCCTAACAGGTTAGTTATCGTTAAGTAAGTTATGCAAAATGAGGAAGTGAAGTTTGTCCAGTCCTCTAGTAAGAATTTATGGGTTAAGGTTCCTTTTGAGGAAAAGAAGGTAGAACATAAGGATGAGATCAAACAAGAGGCTATTATTCTAGGTAACGTTCCTGTGAAGCATGATGATCCAAGTACGTTTTATATTCCCTGTTCTAAATAGGGTTTACAAAATTTTAGCATGCTTGACAAGAAGATATAATCACAAAAGGGGGCCGAAAAAGCATAGTAGTCAAAGATCATTCGATATTTTATGCTAATGACTGCTTGCATCATTCTATATAGTTCAAATATATAACTTGACAGAACAAGTATTAACTTCAATATTTAGGCTTTATATTAACTTGATACAAGGGACTCATACAATCAATTCAAGTTGGATGAGATGCGAAATAGAACTAGCTGAAATTTTGGGTGTAGCGTCCGCTTGTGAAGGTGATAATCAAAAATTTTTTTGGATATTGACGATCAACAATTTGATAATTTTTTTTGAAGATGTTGAGATATGCAAGCTGCTCTTTTTTTTTTTAAGATATGAGTTATGTTGTTGATATGTTTATTAGTTTTAGGGGTAAAATGTCCATATTGTCAATTGTGAAAATATGTTGTTTAAGTGAGGCATATATTTTGTTGATATTGAATATAGGGGTAAAATGTTGATATAGGGGTATAGAATGCTCCTTTGGTCAATTTTGGAGTGATGTGTTTTTTGGTTTAGAGATATATTTATACTGATTGGATATCGAGATAGAATATTGTTCATATGGTAAATTTTAGATTTGTTATTAATTTGGGCTATATATGCATATATTGTTTATATATATAGGACATGGACTTTGTTATAAATTTTATAGGTTGTTGTAAGTATATGACCAAGTATATGTCTAAGGATATATATATATATATATAATTTGTTAGTGTACTTAATTAGATGGAAACTTTGAATTAATTGAAGAAGCTTAAATACTCCAATTAATACATGTGTTATTTATAAGATAGATTGATTGAAAGCTTAAATTCTTATTTATTTGTTGTCTGGGTTGATTATTTTGTATACCATGGTTGAACTTCAAAATAAGTGTCAAACAAGTACAACTATATAGGTATTTCAAATTGTACAATTATTTTTCAAAAAATGTTTCATGTGCAAAATGTATTAAGTATTAATTAACTAACTTTTTCATTGTCGAGAAGAATTTCTATTTGATAGGTATAATATATGTCAAAGGTTTAAATATTCTTGATTAATAATAAATGTCAAAAATCTAAATACTTGACACATAAAATAAGTCAATTGATCTCATATACTTGACATTTATAACGTATCAAATACATTTCAACTTGACGACGCTTAATTATACTCACTCAAAAATATTTCTCTTGTTTATGAGATGGAAATACTTGATGTATTAAAAAACGTCAAGTAAATAGATACTTGATTGCAAAAAAAAAATGTTAAGTAACCCAACTTTTGACACAGTGATATGATAAGAATATAAGGATATATGTATATTCACTAAAGGTCCAAAGATTACATTTTACATTGTAATATTTTTCACTCAAAACAGGCTTGAAATGATTGAATCGAAGACAATCAGTAATTTTCATATTACTTTTAAAATTTGCTATCAATCTTGTAGACTGAGCAATAATAAAACTGGAATTTGGCATTCCAATCCTATATTATCGGAGAAAAATATTTCAATGTAAAAAGTAATATTTTTGACCTACTGAATATACTCTTCTATTTTATGGCGCCAACAAGAAGTGCCAATGACTACTCTTCTATTTTATTCTATTATTCTTATTTTTAGTATACCTAAAGGTTTGTTTTCAAAAAATAGATGTTTTAAATTTTTATAAAGACAACAAATTATACTTTTTATAAACCCCATTATTGGAAATCTACAAACAAAACTCACACCATGTTCTTAGTTAGGCTTAAAAATTTTGAACCTCTTTTTCATGCAACTTCTCGTCTTGCTCTAATTGCTAGAGAAGCCGATGTCAAATTCACACCATTGTTCTTTTCAATAACTGTTTCCAATAAATCCCCTCGTTTTGTTTCATATCTTGTAATGACTTACCATTGCTTCATCAATTACAAAGTCGATAATGATCATACCTCAAGAATATCCCTTGAATCTTTCCATGACGCACTCTTGGACGGCGGAGGTTCTCCTTCAATGACTATTCATCTTCTCGCAAACATTAACCAAATGATCCTTAGATTTGAATCTTCGAGTTAGTATAATACTATGAAACAATCTTGGCTATCCAAGATTAATATCTTGTTAATTACTTAATTTTATTCTCTCTTTTTTTCAAGAAAACACTTGATTTGTTATTTTTTAGGTCATGCCCCGCAAGTGCGTCATGAATTGTCATTGACACCGTCGCAAGAAGAAGATCTAGGAGAAATTGATTATGCAAAATTTTTCTCAATTGATTCGAAGGATTTAAGACGTGTTATAAGAAATTTACCCATCTTCCATGAGGACTCAAGTAAAAATTGGGTTCTTCCTTTTGTTTTACACATATATACCATTCTAAACTTTTTTTTTTTTTCTTTTAATAATTTTCATTTGTTTATTTGTCATAGTATGTGTTACTGCAACGGGGTCACAAATCAAATTCTCTATTGCTTCTAAAGAGATTGTTCTTACCAAAGAGGTATGGTTCTAACAATACCATATTGATCTTAACTATTCTTTCTATATGCATGGTCAAATATAAATTTGTTCTTATATGAATCTTTAATTTCAAATTCGTGTTCTTTATTTTAAATAATCTTGGGTTTAAGCTACGCTTCTTGTTTTATTTTCAAGTTGTTTATTTTATTTGCATTATGTTCGTTCTTGAAAACTTTCAGTAAAAAATCATTTCAGTCGAGTTGAAATATATATTGTTATTTATTTATTTGTTTAAATTTTTGGGTGAAATGTATAACAGTGGTGGATATAAATCCATCATTACTATAGTGAGTAGTCGTTATATTTAAAAACTAAAATAAATATTTAGACCCCTTTCCTAATCATTTCCACTACATAATTTGGTTTTTTTTTTATTTTAAAAATTAAGTCTTTTTTTTTTTTCAATACAATAATTTTCATTTTTTTTCAAGTAAATAATTGAATGGTTAGTTAATTAAAAAAAGGTTTTTAAAAGAAACATTTTTTAGTTGTCAAAACTTAAAACGAGTTTAAAAACGTCGATAGAAAGTAGATAAAAAAAAAAAAAAAAAAGAATTACGTGAGGGCAAAGATGGTTGTGGCTTATTCTTCAAAAATGAAAACAAAAACAAAGTTATTAAAATCTTCCCTTTTTTTCTTTAGTTTTCAAAACCATACTCGGAGTTTAAAAAACATTGGTATAAAGCAGATGGGAAAAAAAATTAAAGATAAAAAACGTATTTATAGGCTTATTTTAAGAAAAAACAAAAAAGAAAATGACAACCAAACGATGATCTAACAATTTTTGGTAAGAAAGATTTGAAAGTTTTATAATATTTTTAAAAGTTGATATAAAGTTAGATGTGTTGTGCAGAATGAAGAATGTGTAATTGTAGGTTACGAGGGAGAAGAAGAAACTAAAATCCGAATAAATCAAAATCCAATGTTGTTTTTTCTTAATTTCACACATGATACACTTAGGATATGGTTATTCTCAATATGTAATCCTTTTTCCCAACTATAATTAGTTGCAATAATAATAGTATTACTTCCATATCATTTTCTTACTTTCTTGTCAAATTGTTTTTTACAATTTTGTCATCTCTATTAAAAAATATTCAAATTTTTATATCATTTCATTTTTCACCTTCCAAAACAATAAGGTTCGCAACATGAATTTATAGATTTATTTTATTTGTAAATGTTCATGTATATATCATATTCATAAAAAAATCAATTTTTCATATATTCTTTCACTGTTGGATTTTCTTAAAATAATATGGTGAAGACCAAATTTTGAACTTGGTGAAATGTTTCTCAAAAGTTTATTTTCATGTAAACACTTTCCATAAAAAATCTCTAAAACACACGTATTTGGCAGATATTTCGGTGAAGAAATTTATTTTGTTTGTTATATATCAAAAATGTTTTTATTAATTTTAAATTATTATAAAAATTTATCCGTGGGGGTAGCCAGTGTTCATTTTTTAAACTCATTTTTAAAAAATTTATATTAGGTGATTATCGAATACATAATTTTTTTCAAAATAACGTACATTATAATTAATCACTGAAAAAGGTATACTTAAGGAACGAAATTGTAATTAATCAACCTAATAAAATAATTTATTTGACCATTGAACATAGAGTATATAAATGAAATAATTTCTTTGACAATTATTTTATTGAATATTTGTATTTCTCATTCATAGTTTCCAGGGATATAAGATAATTATACACAAATGAATAGCTATAAAAGGGAAGAATAATATTGCATAAAGAATAAATACAAGAATAATATTGCATAAAGAATTAAAAGAAGAATAATATTTGCTCTAATTACTACAATATCCTCTCTCAAACTCAAGTTGGTAGAGTACAGACCACCTTGAGTTTGTGAAGTAACTGTGAGAAATGAGGAGAATGGAGAACTTTGGTGAAAATATCTGATGGTTGGTCAGTGATGGAGATGGAGAGTGTTGTTTTGAAGGTGATGGTGAACAAAATGACAATAATTTTGAAGGTATTTTGTTCCACTACAAGAATCTGGGCTATTCTCGATGCAGTACATCGTCGGCAAACTTTCAAAATGCATCGACTAACATATTGCCGACGTCAATCACGACGTGGGCAAGAATGTCGGTAAAATCTCGTCGGAGGACCTTTGCCCGACGTGCAAAATGGTCAACATTGGCCATAATATATCCCCGACGCCGAAGATTCCGATGCTTTGACGATGTCAGTATTGAACCAAGCCCGACATTATTGTAAGACGTCGGAATACCCAACTCCGACATATGAATAATACATCGGGGAAATTGTCTGATCCCAACGTCTACAGTGCGTCAGTAAAAGGTTTTATTTTATTTTATTTTTATTTTTATTTATTTTATTATTATTTTATTATTTTTATTTTTTAATATTGTTCTCGGTTTCGCTCCATTTGACAAGAAACAAAATTTGCGATAATTTATGAAAATTAAGAAATTGCAATTCATAATAAACCAGGTACAAAATATATATAACAAAACATACAAATAATATGTTCAAAATGTTTAAAACAATTACATTAAAGTAAAAAAAAACCTACACCTATCTTCTTGCTATCAAGTAGTTGCGAACGCCACATAAAAAATGCAAAACCTACAAATGACATAAAAGTACGGTTAGAATATCACAGATGCGGAATTAAACAAACAAATGTTGAAAAGCATGTACTCCAATTGTTTACGGCCCTCTATGTGCCCGACTCATATCCTCGATCATCTTCTACATCTCTTCCATTTGTTGTGCATAGTTTTCTTCCATTTCTTGATCATGGTCTGCTATTTGTCGATCAAGATTTGTCATTAGTTGGTCCCACTCCTCCTCCCGTAGTCTTTGTTCTTCAATCAAGCGGTTAGCATTTTCAAGGTTGACCCTTAGTTCGCTAACCTCTGTCATGTGTGTCTGGTGGTTGTAAGAGGAAGCAGTGGAAGCAGAACTCTTCCTGGCCGGCTTGGGCTTGGGGTCCCAACTATGATCTTTTGAGTAGCCCGGTCGTCTATCCAAAACAATCTCACATATCTCATCTCAAGAGAGTGGTTGAGAGCCCTCTAGGACGGACTGGGACTGAAGTTTCAGCATTTGATTATGCACAATACAAGTTGTAAGTTAGGAGAGATAATCAAAATTAAAATAGAAAGTAATAAAAAGTTTTGGTAAACTTAAATGCGCATCCTCTACTGCTAGGTGAAATGAACTCGTCAGTCCTACTGGTGTGCGCTTCCCGAAATAACTTGACACAGTACACCGAGCGACCACGTTCTTCAGTGAGCTAGGCCTGTCTTTGAAGGAATGACTTGGATCCGCTCCTGTAGTTGTAAGGCTACTTCGCTCTAGCAACTTTACAAGCACTTGATTGCTCCTATATTCAAACAATGATCAAAACGTTATATCCAAACAACAAATTAAATGAAGTACTATTAATTGATTTTAAGGTAGACGACATAAATCACTTGAAACTGTCGAGTCATGTAATGATCACAAGAAAGTGCCAATCAGCTAACAACCGATTGACCAATCTCAACGGTGGGTTTGCACGTGCTTCTTCAGGGTTGCTGTACTTCTTGAAGTGTCGGTGGTTGTCTCCCCTGGATTCCTTCCACACGCTAAGCATTTGATGCTCAACAAACCGATTAAGTGCTAGATCTTGGAAATCGAGCATGAACCATTCTACAAAAGAAATAGATTTGAGAATTAGTCTTCTACATATGTAGATTCAACATATGTATATGTGAAAAGATTTACAAACTTACCTCTAGGCCGCCCATGACGACCTTGATGCACTCTCATTGTACATCAACCCACTTCAAGGTCGAGGTCGGAAACGTGTCTTGTGTTAACACACCGATCATGCCACTGAAACGAGGGGCGTGCTGCGAAACAGACCTATCACCTCTTGGGGGGATTGAAATGGGGATCCTCCAATTTTGTTGTACATACCTCTCCAACTCAATGTTTCTAGAGTGTTGTTGTCTCCTTGGAACGAGAGTGGTAGTGGGTTGAAAAGGATCTACTAAAAAACACACTATTAGATTGGCTAGTAACCATGACTACAAGTGTTTAGGGTATCGAAACTTACTTGAAGTATTGCCCACCAAAGACGATCCTCCTGAATTATCTAACGCGTCCAAGTTCAGGCAAATGTCTGCTTCATTAATACCACTCGAAAATGACGTCATAATTCTTGTAGACATAAAAAACCAACAAATGTTAAACAAATGTAAGTATCACAAACTAAATGTATAGAAAAATGATTAATGTGTATAGGTTAAGAAGACATTGTTATTCATCTTTGCTTGATCCACTTTGATGTGATGATGATTGTTCGTCGTCATCATCGTCTATGAACTTGTCTGCGTCATGAGGCACATTTGGTCTTTCCACCACTAACATAAGTAAATGTAGTTTTATACTATCATTCTTTTATATCTTTTTATTATTTTATTCTTTTACACTTCCTAATTGAGAAGTAGATTCTAGAACTAAGCTTTGATATCAATTTCCTGTGTTCGATCTTGGTTCACCTAGGAAAAATTTATTGCTTCGTTTACACTTGGACAAGCAATAGGAAAACTTGTACAATGAGGACTTAACAATGATGGAGAATATTGGGAGCATTTTGCATGGAATGATTATATCCACGCGCATGATGAAGAGATTCATGAAGAGCATTTTGCATGCAATGATCATGAATCAATGACACATCATGTGATCTGAATTCAAAAGCACTATACCAACACAAGCAACATCACTACTGAACCTATGTGGTCTAAAATAAAAACCATCACCAAATTTGTGGAGTTAACCAACTAGGTCAGGTTGTAGGCTTGGTCAAGTGCAAACTACAACCAACTAAAATAGACCAGGTTGTGCGGGATCGACCTCAACAAGCGTTGATCTCACCAGCACTATGCAACATATTCCACCCTAAGTCCCATGAAACACAATCTCCACAAGCACATACACAAACATGTTTGATCATTGTGTGTTTGTATCGAGTATACAATGAATCATATCCATATATGTTACCAGAATAAGGTAACCAATCCTTATCCCTACATTATAGACTCTTTAAGTTGTATCTCGAACATTGTTTCCTGTATGTCTCACATACAGTTCAAAACTCATCAGACAACTTCAGATATTGGTTTAATGGATTTAAGCTATTAAAACAAAACTAATAATCACTAACACTTTATTGAAATTATAAAAATAACACTTTATTAATAACGATCAATGAATTGCATTTACTATCTGCGAGTTTTAATGCAAAAAAACCCAACAAAACCATCACATCTATTCTTGAAAATTCAAGGATCAAAATGATTTTTTTTTCCAAAAATAATAATAATGATAAAAATAATAAAACCAACTTAGATCAATTAACCCTTCTGTATAGTTAACGGGCCTTTTGTCTTGCTAATTCAACAACCTGACAACTTTCAATATAAAAAAGATCATCACTTTTGTTTATTCCTACTTCAAACTTATCGATTGTTCCACTTTAATTTCTTACTAATTCAACGCTTAAAAGTTATTTCATTTTGACAAGTTCTTTCTTTTCTTTCCTTTCTTTTAATTATTTATTTTTTAGGTAGACCTTGACAAGTTCATTACTCTCAATTCTCTATTATAAACCTTTGGGTACTCTTTCTTCTTCTCTATCTTCTCCTCTATCCTTAGAAGAAAAAAAACCATGGTGTTGCTCGAAATCATAGATATCTTTCAAGAAACCTACGAAATCATCCTCACATGGAGAAAAATTTTCAGCCAAATTGCTATTTCATTAATTCTGCCGCTTACCTTCATTTTCTTGGCTCATATGGAGATTTCAAATCTTCTTTTTGGCAACTTCTTCTACCAAGTATCTTTTCTACACAAAAACAACCAAGATCATGATGCTCGCAAATACAATGAACTATCTGATCTCATCACCCCCAAATTGACCTTCTTTTGGCTCTTCAACATCTCTTACATAGTCTTCCTCTTCGTTTTCTCTCTCCTTTCGACCTCCGCAGTTGTTTACACGGTCGCTTGCATACACACAGGTAAGAACGAAGAAGCAACTCCACTCTCTAATTTAACTTTGTGATGAAGTTTTCAAGATTGTTTGTTCTATTCTTTTCGAAGAAGTTTTAATTTTGATTATGTGTTTTAACCCTTTTCAACTGTACCATTTTCGTTTGTGAAAACATTTTAATGAGATGATGTTTCATCATAGGTAATATCGATACCGATGAAAATATCGAAATTTAGATTTTATTGAAATATTGATAGAAATTTTGAAAAACTTTATGAAAATTGAATAATGAAAATTTGTA
This sequence comes from Cucumis hystrix, assembly GCA_025688845.1. NCBI lineage: Eukaryota > Viridiplantae > Streptophyta > Magnoliopsida > Cucurbitales > Cucurbitaceae > Cucumis > Cucumis hystrix. The sequence continues at coordinate 3,167,743 of CM046885.1, read as the reverse complement.
TAATTAATTATTTATTGGAACTCTAATTGTGACATAATAATTTTTAATATAATCATCTTTTCTAGATAGTGAGACACCAATTAGATGGATATTGTAAACGTGTAAATGTCGATCTGAGGTTAGAAATCTAGAAATAAAAGAAATGAACAAATAATTGCAAATGATGTCAAATATTAACCCATTACAACTTTAGAGAGATGAAATAATTGCCTAATTGTAAGTTGTTTATTATAAATTGTGCATGTCTAATTTACCAAAAGTATTCCAAGCTTAGACATCAAATTGAGAATCTTCATGGTTCTAATAGAAACGGGCATCTTATATATATTGTAGTTACTTGAATGAAAATAATAAGACTTGTAGGACCAATATATAGGCCCTAATTGTGAATATATATATATATCTTGGTCATCTTCCTCCTTCGGATAGATAACTTAGTGAAAAGTAATATATTGGTTTGAATGAAGTAAAAGAAAAACATGTGACTACTTAAAAATGGAAATTTTGGATGGTAAAAGAAACGAAAACTCATATCTCAATTCAATCTTAGGTGAAACTATACAAAGAATGCCATAATATAACAGTAACATACTTCCTAAACTGAAATTTACCACTAGATATGGTTTCATCACGTAATATTTTATGACTTGAAATTAAAACAAAATAACAATTAGATAAAGAAAAACGGTGGAAAGTTTCGCCGTAATAACATGAGGTTTGTGAAAATTGAATGAGTTACCAAAAGTTTAGTGGAAAAATTCGGTCAACGAAAAAAAGGAAAGTTTCCAACTAATCTTCTGAATTTTATATATCATTGTTCCTAGAAATCTTGAGTTGTTCTCTTTATGTTGACTTTGGTAATTACTATTTTTTTTCATCTGAAAGAAATACACAAACACTTCATTGATTGTAGTTCCTAGACTAATTTTTTGTTATCTTACAAAATTGTTATTAAGCTTATCAATGACCAACGACTGGTTCCCAAATTGTTTTAATTTGTTCAAAGTGTTTTCGAACTTCTTATCATGAAATTGACTCCTACTCCTTTAGGCATATTTTGTTGAGTTGTGTGAACTGTTTTTGTGCTGTATTCGTTTCTTTGTCTTCGTTTCTGCTCGTATGTTGATTATGTCTTGACCCGACGCTGTAAAAAATTAAATACCATTTTTAACATTTTCTAAAATAATTATTATATGAAAAAAAGGCGTTGATAACGATTTTCATTCAAACTTTTTAACATATTCTATTGAGCGTACGCAACAAGTTACAATGTAAGTCGACCTTTTTGCTTCTCTATGAATTTTCTGACTCCACTTATGAACGCAGGTCGAGAGATATCTTTCAAGCAAATCATTAGCATTGTGCCCAAAGTTTGGAAACGACTTGTAGTCACGTTTTTCTGCGTTTTCGCCTCATTCTTTGCCTATAATCTGCTTGCAGTATTCGCTTTCATTTTACTTCTTTTCATTCTCCTAGTCAAATATGGGCCATTCGGCGATGTCAATGGTTCAATCTTCGTCGTCTTCTTCATTCTCTACTTCATTGGCTTATTATATTTAAGTGTCATAGTTCAACTTTCGAGCGTTGTAACGGTTTTAGAAGAATCATATGGATTTAAAGCAATGGTGAAGAGTAAGGCGCTCTTGAAGGGAAAGATGTTAGTAGCCACACTCATGTTGTTGCTTATCAATATCTCTTTAATGATCATTCAACAGGCTTTTGTGAAGCTTGTGGTCCATGGAGTTTGGTTTGGAATACTTGGGAGGGGTATTTTGGGAATAGTGTGCTTGTTCTTGCTTTTGAATTTCTTCTTATGGCAGCTTGTTTTGGAGACAGTATTGTATTTTGTCTGCAAAGAACAGCACCAAGAGAATATCGACAAGTCGGCGCTATCAAATCATCTTCAAGTTTATTTGTTGAATGGATATATCCCTTTGACGCCCAAAAGTGTTGAGCTTGAAAAGCGTGAAGAAGTTTGATTTGTTCAAACGTTTGCCTTGTGGGTTTTGTTTTTTAGGTTTGATTTCCATGTTTGTTTTGTTAATTACTCTTATTTTGTACAAGGAATTAAGGAAAAAAGTCTTAGGGTGAGAATTGGTGAACTTTGATGTTAATGCTTTCCCGTTTTAGAAGAATTATAATTGAATCACATCTTGAATCCTCCACCCGACTCCAAGGAGTTGTCAATGGAAATTTAGTAAAATAAGTACTTTTGATTATAACAGTAGTTTCCAATTGGGTTATTTGATAGCTTAGTGGATTAGGGGTTTTCAGTTTCAACTTGGAGAGCATATATAATAGTTTGAAAAGGAATCCAATTTGCAATCTCCACAAACTTGTTTCCGAAAACTACATTGGTAGAAAAAAAATCACATCCATATTTATGTCATACATAACAAACCTATTTCAAAGACCAACAATAATTAACACTGAACTTGTTAAAGGAGTTTAATCTTGATTATCTGAGATAGTCTGATGTGTAGATACTCTCATGATGATACGATTTACAGACGAAATAGAACATCGTCTCCAACACGAGCCTCCATAATAGGTAAACCAAAATCAACAGTAGTGATGACAAACTGCTCGATACATTCATCCACATTGACAGCGAAAAAAGCATTATCTTTGTAACAAAACCCTCTAACCATAGAAAAATCCCCAAACCCGAACAAACTGCCAACGCATTACTGTCGCCGATACCATCCTTTCCTTCAAGAGCAACCTACTCTTTGCCCATGGCTTTAAACCCACAAAACTCTTCAAAAACAGAAACAACACCAGCCAATTGTAACACCATTACCAAATACAACAACCCAACAAAGTAAAAAACGAAAGCCACACCCATTGATGTTCCATCAACTTTCCCAAATGGCAAGACAATCAAGAACAATGCAAACACAAGCAACAATATGATAAACCAACAAAACAAAAATACCACAAAGAAATGTGACGAGAACTCGTTTCCAAACATTGACTACGACGCTCATGGTGTCCATAAATGACGGTTTGGCTGGTGTATAATGTGGCGACCGTTTGAGACACACGGCGGTTGAGAAGATAGAGTAACCAAAAATTAATATGAGGGATAAGATGTTTTAGGGCCAAAGACGAAATGGTTGCTATAGAAGAGATGTGATGTATTCCCATAATCATGCCGGTTTCTTAGGATGTAATTTAAGTTCTCCATGGAGGTTGAAAGAACGTAGTTTAAAGGTTGGATGATGATAAGAGCTGCCATGGCAAAGTTTTTTTTTTTTTTTTGTTGATGATGTTGTAAGTTTGAAAATCTCAAAGGCTCCAAAGAACTTCATTTTTGTGCTTCATATCCATTGGACTTTTTTTTGTTAGATATATTTAAATAATACGTTTAAATAAAGTGTGGTGTGGGGTATGTATGTGAATTAAGAATTTATCATATTGAGTTATTTTATTAAATTAGGCCTATTATTCGATCTATTTAATTAAGGCCCAAATTCCTAATTGAGTATGAATTAAATGGGTAGAAACTTATTCTTAGATTGATTAGGATTTAATGGGATCTTAATTGAATTAGTATATAAAGAGACTTAGGGCCATGGTCGTCAATATACCAAAACCATAAGCACTCAGTCTTAAGGAGAAAGATCTCACTAAAGGCGTTTAAGGTTTTTGTTGAGGAAGACAATAACCATTTTATAGCTATTAGACAAGAGCCATTTTACAACCATCATCAATGGAATCTGGTATCTAACTTATTCTTGACAATTTGGCATGAATGATCTGGATTAATCTATTATATAGATTTAAAGTATTTATGCCAACAAGTAGTATCAGAGCATGAATTTCATGTTGAATTGTTGGTATATATATATATTTGTTTTGTATTGGTTTCTTGATTCAAGATTTGATTGATCATATCGTGGTTTCAAAGTTTAATCTTTCTTCATTCAAGATTTGGTCAATTATATTGTGGTTTTAAGTTTAATTGTTCTTGATTCAAGATTTGGTTAATCATATTATGATTTTAAGTTTAATTGTTTTAGATTCAAGATTTGATTAAACATATTGTGGTTTTAAAGTTTAATGTTTCTTGATTCATGATTTGATTAATCATATTATGGTTTTAAGTTGAATTGATCTAGATTCAAGATTTGATTAATCATGTGTGAATTCATGTTTAATTTGATCATGTTGATCATCTTGTGAATTAAATTTGAATGATAATTTTGGGATATTCACATGTTTATGTTACATTAATTGTATTTTACTGTACTCAATTATTGGGCGAATTTTGGTAAAGATTATTTGGTGTTCTTCCTCCATTATTTTTCAATAACAAAATTATTATTATTGTGTCTTATATTTTAGATTGAATTGGTCAAAATAACACGTTGCCAAAGTAGCCTTTATTATCAAGATTAGTTTAATTCTAGAATATATAGGATGTGCTTATTCATTGATTTATACGAATAATTATCGACCCAAAGTAAGATAACTATTTGACCAAATTAAGAGTACACGTGTGGTAATGAGTAGGTGACAGTTATAAGGATTGCTCATGTGAAAAATAGTCAGTCCAAAGAAAGGCTAAATTTTTTTACGAAGTTTACTGTCAGTACTTTGATTACTACGTTGAAAGTACCGTTTACAGTTGATGTCTCTACCCAAAGGTTGGACATCAATGTTGTGCTAGGTATATTGTAAAAGGGTCGATCCATCATATATGTGAAATTATTTTGTCATATTTTATTTTAGTTATGACACCCATTAATTGTGACTATATCATTTATTTGCTTGTTTTTTGTTTAGTTGGTCTTGCTAAAATATCTGAAAATCTAAATTCAATCCCTAAGTTGAATGGATTGAATTTCAAGATTTCGAAGGAAAGCCTAGAGATACTTCTCAAGTGTATGGATCTAGACCTTGAATTAAGGACCTATAAATCTGCTTCTACTAAGGAACAATCGAATATGGCTAATATTGAGAAGTGGAAATAGTCAAATTGCATGAGTTTGATGATTATTAGGCACTCCATTCGAGAGTCATTTCGGAGGTTTTATCACTTAAAGTGAAAATTCCAAAAAGTTTCTTGCCGAAATTGAAAAATATTTTGCTAAAAATGAAAAAGGGGAAGCAAGTAGTCTTTTGACTACTTTAACTTCCATGAGGTATAAGGACAATGAAAACATAAGGGAGTACATTATGAAAATGTCTAATCTCATTGGTAAATTAAAGCACTTGATATTGAGATAAATGAAAATTTACTCGTACATCTAGTACCTATCGCTCTTCTTGCACAACTCACTCAGTTTAAGATAAGTTATAATACTCAGAAGGATAAATGGAGTATTAATGAGCTTATCTCACAATGCATGCAAGAAGAAAATAGGATTAAGAGATAAAGGACAGAAAGTGCTCACTTGGAAACTGACTTCCATGGTAAGAAGGAAAGGAAACCTATAGATGCTGTAGAAGGGACATCTCAGCAGAATAAGAAACAAGCTACAAAGAATATCCTTGTTTCTTCTGCAAAAATAAAGGTCATCTCAAGAAAGATTGTCCCAAGTACGCCAAATGGCATGAAAAGAAGGGGTTGCCTATGTTGTCGACTGTCAGTTGAAGCTAAAAGATTCATCTATGTGGGCGATGACAAAGCAGTTGCAGTTGAAGCTATTGGTAATTTTAGATTTCTTTTTAAAACTTATTATCTTTTGAATTTGAATGAGATTTTTATTGTATTGTCATTTAGAGGAAACTTAGTTTCTATTTTCAGTTTGGATAAATTTGGTTTTTCTTGTTCTTTTGGAAATAATAAAGTTGGTCTCTTTTAAAACTCGAAGCTTGTTGGTACTGGTTCTTTAATTGATAACCTATACATGCTTCATTCTTATGCTTCATCAAATAAGGTCTTGTTGTCTAAATCATGTGGTACAAAGGGTAAATTAAATGAGAATTCTGCTATGTTGTGGCACAAGCGTTTAGGTCACATCTCTAAACAGATATTGGGTTCATAGTTGAAGTGTTAGGTAGATATTTGAGCAACACGGGGATGGATCATTATAGAGCGGCCAAACGGTTTATAAGGTATTTATAAAGAACAAAAGATTATATGCTCACTTATCGGAGATCAGAAATTTTGGAGATCATTTGGTATTCTGATTATGTTGGATTTCAATACACTTTATGATCCACTTCAGGCTATAACTTCATGTTGGTTGAAGGAGTTATATTTTGGAAAAGTGTTAAACAAACACTTATGGCTTCTTCTACCATAGATGTAAAGTTTATAGCATGTTATGAGGCATCTAGTCATGGAATATGGTTCCAAAATTTTGTCACTAGGTTGTGCAAATAGTAGTTGGCAAAGACCAATAAAATTATTTTTTGACAATAATTCAGCAATAATGTATTCTATAACAACAGAAGCAATGCCAAGTCAAAGCATGTAGACATAAAGCTTCTAGTTGTGAAAGAAAGAGTTCAGAGTGGTCAAATTTGATAGAACACATAAAGAACAAATTCGATAATGACAGATGAATTGACTAAAAGTACACCACTAAAGTTTTCCATAAGCATGTTACTCATATTGGTGTTAGTCAATCTTCTGATTCCATGGTTTAGTGGGAGTTTGTTCTTAAGGATGTTCTTTGACCTTAATGCGTTTGTTTTCTATATAGAATAAAGTTGATGGTTTGTATTTTATTAGTAGAACTTATTTATGATGCATTCAGTGCTGCAAATGCAGTTTAGCATAAAGTTTTTTTAGAATGATCTCATTAAAGAATTTGGATCAGTTGGAAATAGGCATGATCTAGATCACTTTGCATGTAGTTTCATGCTATCCATCCATACTTGATCTATGTGATTGAATGTATTGGAATCGTTGATCAAGGAAGGTTTAGTTACAATGAAAGTGACAAAAGCCGCCTTGGTTCCATTGATGTAGGAGATGGACCAGATTGAATTAAAGATGAATTCTATTATTAAAATAACATGTTTATGTGCGTTTATGGTTTATGTGATTTAATTATATTATGAATACAACCATAGCCCAAGTAGGAGATTATTAGACATATTTAAATAATACGTCTAATTAAAGTGTGGGGTATGTATGTAAATTAATAATTTATCACATTGGGTTATTTTATTAAATGAGACCTATTATTTCATCCAAGATTCCTAATTAAGTATGGATTGAATGGGTAGAAGCCTATTCTTAAATTGATTAGGATTTAATGGGATCCTAATTAAACTAGTATATAAAGAGACTTGAGGTTAAGGTCCCCAATATACCAAAACAATAAGCTAAGAGCATTCAGAGTTTTGTTTGAGGAAGACAATAGTCATTTTATAGCCATTAGACAAGAGCTATTATATAGATTTAAAGTATTTATGCCAACATTTTTATGAATCTTTTGTATTTTTTTAAGTGAAGAAGAAGAAGGAAGAAGAGTGGTTTGCAAAGAGATAAGATTAACTGATGTTTGTATGATGAAAAGATAAAAGAGATATAAATGAAAGGGAAATTGCATTGAATGACAAAAAAAATTTAGAAAATAACAGCTTATAACACCTCTTTTTTGCATATTGCAAATTTGGTAAATATGACGGTAATCAGATAGTAATCTGACGGTAATCAGATGGTAATCTGACGGTAATCAGATGGTAATCTGATGGTAATCTGCTTTTAAATTTGCTATTTTTGCAAACTCCCCTAAATAAAAGTTGTTGGCAATTGAAATATCAACCATTGAATTGCTCACGTGGTGGGTTACGCTTCATTGGTTGAATGAAAGATTCAAGACCGAAAAAAAAATACAGAAAAAGATTTGACTTAGTTTTTTAAATGAAATTAAGATTCGTGATAAAAACAGTCCATATCCATCATCATTGATAAAATCTTAAATTTTGCTATATTTTGTAATTTGTTGGATTCATTATTCTATTATTACAACAACTTATTTTGAAATGTATTTCGCCTTGATAATTCATTAATTTAATGTTTAAAAGCTTCGATCTCGGTCACATTTTTTGTTTAAAAATAGCTCAATAATTCAATTATAAGTATAATGACTGTAAACATGGTATTTAGTTGGGATTGAATTGTCATATATTACAAAATGAGCCGCTTATTAATAAATAGAGAAATGACCAAAAAAAAGATCAACTAGTTAAAGGGAGATTCTATTTTTTTAATTTTTTTAAAACTAATGTTATTTTAAAAGGGTTGATTTTCATAAATATAAAATCTGGGAAAATATTTATGGTTAGGGTAACAAGATGAAAAAGCCCATGTAACTACCATTTTTTTTAAATATTACAGGTTTGTCATTCATTTTCATCGTTTTTCTTCTCTTCCACTTTTTTTCTTCTTCCCATTGTCTTTTTCTCTTCTTCTTATTTTTTTTCTTTCCATCATCTTTTTCTCTTCTGTAGTTTTTTTTTCAAATTGTTATTTGATTCAAGATCGTGTAACAAATATAAAAATTCTATGCAAAATGTTATTTAGTTGTTCCAAATATAAAAGATCGTGAAAAAAATCATTGGTATTGGATAGTCAAATTTAAACAATTGAGTACAAAATAGCCAAATCTAAACGAACGTGTATAAAAAATTCTAAAAAAATCATTTACATTTGGATAGCCAAATCTAAACGATCGTTTTCCAAATATAAACGGTCATTTTCTAAATATAAACAATTGTTTTCCAAATATAAATGAGTACCAAAAAATCTTGAAAAAAATCTTTGAGATTTGGCAACCCAAATTTAAACGATCATGTACTAAAAAATTATGAAAGAAATCGTTTATAATTAGATTTGATCGTTGGACTTGGAAAGTCAAATCTAAAAACGATCACGTAGAAAAGAATAGTTAAATCTAAACGATCATTTCCCAAATATATTACGCGCACTGGATGCCAATTAATCGAGACATTTTTGGTGGACTTATGGGCTTTTTTCGTTTTTGAAATTGTTGTAAATAATTTACTGGTTTGTTATATTTTTTAAAAGGATAGAGGTAGGAGGAAACTATTGTCAAAAACAGAGTAGTGAAGTCGGACGAAATCCACAACTAGGTTAAGTCGTGTAGATCCACGATTTCAACGTGTTGTCGTGGACCTGGTACACGACAAGATATTGAAGTGGTGGACCCGGTCCACGACTCTGATGAGTTGTCTGGTCAAAACTGTCACGTGTATATATATAATTTACCATGTTTAGTTTGTCATTAAATAAAATAATTTACCAATATAATAATATTTGTTCTATAAATAATAACATAAAAGGGGTGTTTTCCTAATATACTCATAACAAATTATTTTTAGAAACTTTTTCTTTTGAAAACTTCAAATTTTGGGTAATTATATATATAATTACGTACCATATTTACTTTCTCATTACCTAAAACATTTTACCATGTATAATAATATTTTTTTAATAAATAGTAATGTAAAATGTGGGTTTTACCTAATTTATTCGTAACAAATGATTTTTTTGTAACTTTTTATTTTCCAAACTTAAATTTTAGCTACTAATCATGCCAAATATGAAGCAAAATCAATTATTTTAATTTTAAATTTTTTATAATTTTTAAATATACACTCAGCTAATTAATTTAAATTTGCATTCTCAAAAGAAAATATTTTCATCTTATTGAAAATTTAAATTGCAAACTAAATTGTAGGATAAGGATCGAGTTACAAACTTATGATTTTTATTTTTATTTCATTTCTAATTTATAAACATAATTTTTTTTTCTTTTGCGATAATATATTATTAAGAAATCTAGCATTGTTTTAGGTCCAAAACTTGAATTTCATTAAAAAAAAATTATAGAATTTCTATTTAGTTGGTGCATTTAGAACTATTTATAAAAGTTCAAGATTGAAATTGTAACTTTTGAAATAAGTTATACATTTTTAAAACAAATAACAAAGTTTAAATTTTTTTTAACAATAATAAATGTTGTGAAGAAATGCGTATACTGGGTACACTACTTCCTTTAGTCTAGCCACCAATCTTCAACACGTAGGCTTTGATTGGGTTAAAGAAAGTCATATACTGGGTACACTACTTCCTTCCCCAAAAAATAACTCTATTTTTTACAATAGTTTGCCCTTCACCCTTATTTTTGTCATATTTTTCAAATGAACCCTAAATTCTTTTAAAAAAACATTATTTTTGAAATTTGTTTTAGTTTTTTCTAGATCTAAATTTTTTAATTTAGGACGGTTTTACCATCTACCAGAAGCTAAATTTTATATGGAAAGTTGAACTATAAATCTATGGGATCTGATTTCATATTAGATGAATGTGAATTTTCATTTCAAATCAATTGATAGACTAAGAAAAGTAGTTCAATGTACATTGAAAAGATGGTATAGGACGTGCACGACATCTCATTGCGAGGTTAGCACGCTGCGCGCGGTGTCATGAGCATACTTGTCCAGAGCGTTGTTTGTTTATGGTCGTATGTCTAAATATCTCAAACCATCTTGACTTTATGTCTTGTACTTAGTTTAGTCTATTGTTTTCATTTGTATGTCATCGAGTTAGGATGTGACGTTTCAACATTTTCATATGCAAGTCTGTTAAAGCTAAAAATGTTCAAAATGTACTATAGGAGAGGCATAGTAGTTGAATCCCCGACCAAGCCTTGTAGAACTCTTTGCAATTAACTGTCTTCAATGTTTTTTTTAATGACGTTTTCAATGAATTTCTCTCTCACGTTTTATAAAACAATTTTCTCAATAATGTGAAGGGAGGCTTCATCATATCGAAAGTTTGTCTGCAATTTTTGGATTTTGATTGATTGCCTTGTTGACTGAGTAGAACAAGTGCCGCATAGTCACTCGTTTCGTGTTTGAAAGGTTATGATTGTGACAATTGGTATCAGAGTTAGGTTCGGCTTATTGACGGTTAAGACATAAAGCATGTCCACAACAAAACAATTTGGCAACGTCCATGTTGACCGACTGGTAAAGCTTGAAGAGCAGATGCTCTCTACTTAGTGAAAGTTCCTGACTCCATTAGTTTCTTGGAGTCTCGACTTAAATAAATTTCTGAGACAGTCGACGCATCAATGCGGTGATCGGTCGTCTCGACAGATTACCCATACAAGTGTTGTTGACAAGTGTTGACACTCTAAAGACAAAAGTTGTAAGAACGGGTTGCCATGAGCGTGGGGACAGTTCGATAGGCTCTGTTGCTCATATAGAAGAATATGTTATTGAGCGAGATGAAACTAACTCCCCCAAACATTGTAAACGCAATGTTTAATATGATGAAGAGAGATGGGTGGAAGAAGAAAAATACAAAAAGCAAACATACCTTGTGAACAACTCTTTTTCATTATGTTCCTTTTTTTTTAAAATTAAAAGTAGCTTGGTTCAATGGTATTAATATGAACTTCATCATCAAAGGTTATGATTTAATTCCTCACCCATAATTGTTGTACTTTAAAATTCTTTATAGGAGATATATTTCATATCAAGCCGAGTATTTTACTCAAATTTAGACCTACAAATTTAAAATTTACCAAACTCACTAATTTCAAGTTGATCCAAATTATAAATTGAGAGTATAATCGGCACAAAATACCATTGAGCCAAACTAGTTTGTTAAATATCTATTTTGTGATTTAATTTGAACATAGATAAGATCTTTTCTTTTAAGATGGCAGAATTGTAAGAGCCAATAAAATTTAATTTAAACGTTGGGTATCTTATCAAAACTAAAGAAACAAGATAATAAAGCGAACAAGATAAAAAAAAAAAAAAAAAAAAAAAAGTCCATCTAACGATACAAAATAATAAAGTCTATCTCTTTTTTTAAAAGAAGTGAACAATATTGCTTTAATTATTGAGATTATTGGAGCAAAATTTTAACTAAAAAATCAAATTTCACAATCTTATAAAGTTATCGAAGTTTACTCCTCTCGTTCTGAGTTGGTTTAGATTATATGGTATTGGTTTAGATTATATAGTATTAAGTCCTTATAAAGACCAATGGACATTCAGTTTAAAAACAAAAAAATTGAAAATATTGATACAAGAACAACAAATTTTGAGTTTTTAAAAAATATAACAAACTAACAAAATATTTAACTTTATAGAACAATTTTGAAAACAAAAAAAAGTTTACGAGTCCACAATGAAAAATAAAAAAAATGCCTCAGTCAACACGCAATTAATCGACCACACGCGCGTAATTTTTTTTCTAAAAACGATCATGATATGCGATTGTGTATTATTTGCTACACATAGAACAATTTTGAAAACGAAAAAAGCATACGAACCCACAATAAAAAATACAAAAAATGCTCCAGTTAACATGTGATTAATCGACCACACGCGCGCATGTAAATTTTTTTTCTAAACAATCATAATACGTGATCGTGTATCATTTCCTACATATCATGTTGATGGGAATGATACACGATGTGTGAAAATGATACACTATCGTGTAGAAAATGATACACGATTTTGTAGTTCTATTTAATGATGGGAAAAACCCTCAGTGTAATTCTTCTTCTAAACGATCATTATACGCGATCATATAGAAAATGATACACGATAGTGTAGTGCTTTTTAACGATGGAAAAAATACTTCATGTAATTCTTCTTCTAAACTATTATGATAAACGATCGCGTAGAAAATAATACATGATTGTGTAGGAAATTATACACGATTGTGTAGTTCTTTTTAACAATGGAAAAAATGCTTCAAATCTAAATGATCGTGTTGACTATGTAAGCGATCGTATAGATCATATCAAAGTTTAGATCATATCAAAGTGATATTTAAATGATGTTGATGTTCCGAAAGAGGAACCATAAGAAAGAAGAAAGAATGAGAAGATGAATAAAAAATCTTGAAAAGAAGCTAAAGAAATCTAGAAGAGAAAATGAATAAGTCGTAAAGAGGAAGAAGAAAGAGAAGTGACGAATCGTCTGCAATATCAAGAGTAAATATGAAATTTATAAAAAAATTCTACCGACTTCATAAGCATTTTGATTTTGTCACACGAGTCGTAAATATTTAGTATTTTGTTATATTTATGAAAATTAACCATAAACTTATGTAAATATCATTTTTATAAATCTTCATGATATCTATGATTTTTTTTTAAATGTCTGTCATATAACAGTAAATTTGAGTTGTCAATATATACATCGATAATGATCATCCTTGAGTATACCGAAAAATTCCAATTAATTGTACACTTACATTTGACACAATTATCATAGCCCTCAGTTATCAGAACACACATTATTGACATTGTAATCTTGTTTTATTCGTGCAATAGTTATCTCAAATTCACATCATAGCTAGCCTAGCCTAATATAACCAAAATGTACACATATAACACAAGTAGTTTATTAAAAACACATCACAGCACATAATCATTCTTCAAAATAGTCATTCAATTTAAAGGTTATTTATAAAACATATAAAAAGAGAGAGAAAAAACATCCAAATGCATATATACAACAGAACTAGTAAATTATGTGACGTGGGATTTTAAGGACCATTATTATGATGGTCATTTAAAGGACGAAGCGAGGAGGATCAATACGGTCGCATTTGAGTGAGTTGGTTTGGCCACCTCCTCCATTACTCCTGCATGGTTTTATGTGCGAATCCCTTCTCCTTCTATCCTTCCTCTGCAAAACAGCACACATATTCGATCAGTGTAGCGAATGCACGTTATAATTCACTAAAATTAATCTGAAAAAACTGCTAAAAACGGAGGCTTCAACTTGAATGGGAAGAAGATCGAACCATAGTTATATGACTAAACTACCTCCTTCTATTATTGGTATTATTTCTGTTTTTCTATATATATTATATAAAAAACATTAGATTTAATTTTTTTATATATATTATATAAAAAACATAAGATTATGGGAGACTTGAGCTATCTTGAGTCTATATTAAATCTGCAACGCTCCAATCAATTCATTTGAATTCCCTACAAAGTTTAAAAAAAAAAAAAAAAAAAAAAAAAAAAAAAAAAAAAAAAAAAAAAACAGACAGAGAACGTATATGATAAAATAAATAAAAAATTGATTGTTGGAAGAGAAAGTGCTATTGACGATGTATAATAACTTTCAAAAGTTACTTTAAGTCTATTGAGTCGTATAGATGTGAGAAGATCTAGCTACTAGTATCGCTTCTTTAACGTTCCATTGGATGAACTTAGAGAACCATCCCTACCATTTTATTCCATATATCCAATTACATGACCTCAACTTTCAACTTTCAAATTTAGCTTAATTAATTAATTTAATTTTTAAATGGACCTATCTCTTACAGTATTTTTATTACACGGTAAAACCAAAATAAAACCAAATCAAATTTTGTGTTGAAAAAGAAACCTATCTCATGTGTAAAAATTTTATTGGGCAGCTATCTAAGCGTACGCAAGCTGCAAATAACTTTTTTTTTTCTTTCATTTTAAAATAACTTAGACTTATGTTTAAATCATGATACTTTACACATAATATCCAAATTAAGTCAATGATATAATTAACGTACCTACAAAATATAAGAGTACATCGATTGATTAATATATATCAAATATAAAGTATATCAGTTGGTTAACCAATATACCAAACATAAAAGTATATGGGATATATAATTAATATAAAGCTAATACACTAAATAGAGTAAATTTAGCGTAATAAAAAACAAAATCAAACTTTAAATTGCTATATTTGAAAATTTCAAAAAATATTGCTAAATTAGAAAGTCTTATAATATTTCTTTTCATTCCTATAATTACCTCTAAAATTTAAACAAAAGAGAGTGTTTTGTTAACTTTTGAATTGTGGATTGAATATATATGTGTTGGAATTTGAAAGTCTGTATTAGGAGTTTAGAAGTGTAAGATGAAGTATCTCTATAAATGTTGAAAAAAAAAAAAAAGAGTTAGAATTTGAAATGGAGTAATTCAATATTTACATATGAATTGGTGGAGACTTTAGGTCCAAATTGTAAGAGTGTGATTATTGTACTTAAGATAAATAAAAATCAGAAGAGATCAGTGGAAGAGATACTTACTAAAGTGATACCCCTTGAAGTTTGAGGAGTAGCTTGGATATTGGCCGCCGTGGGAATTTTGGGGTCCGGTGCGACGGTGGAAGCGGAGGAAGAATCATGTGGTTGCTGTCTAAAAAGTTGAAACCTAAAAAATCTTGAGATGCTCATAGGAATTTGAAGGAGAGACTTGAAGATGATAGGCAAATATGAAGCAACCCTCTTGGGAATCATCTCTGGTTTCCTGTTCTTTTCACTTGAATCCTCTATATAATATTTAACTTTTTATTTTCCTTTTTCGGGTTCAGGATCTTGGATCTATTATTCTTGGCTCTATCAATAAGGAATCTTCTTGGCTGTTAATCCTCATTGATTATTATAAATGAATAGTTCTTCAAAATTAGAGTTAAATAAATTGAAAGTCAGTTGCCCTCAAGCTCTACACATTTTTGTAAAATTCAATCTTTAGTGATTCAATCGTAGTTTGTCACTTAAAACAGAATTCACATCGGTGTAAAAAACTACAAACTTTTGTAATTGTATTAATTAATTATTTTTTCGAAGAAGATCGGATGAAATCTTTTGTTCTATTCAATTAACGTTGAACTTTTATAAAAGAATAAATTTAAAATTTTAATCATAATTTCTTTGATAAAACCAACGCTTGAAAAAAGGTCTACATGCATTTGAGAAGCATAGTCTAATTATATTGACTTACTTAACAAAATTTAAAGAGTTTAACCCATTCAAATTATAAATTTAAGGATAAAATGATCTAATATGTTTTAATTCATACAACTTCTTATAGATTACTAAAGTATTATAAGAAGATGAGTAGCAGTACAATGATTATAATTTGAATTGAGGTTTTGTGGCCATCCATCAAGCCTTCCCAAAGTTGGCTGCTTTTCTAGTGTTCTGTCTGCACTCGATGCAGTCAGGTTCCACTATGGCCTCATCTCTCCCTTGTCTTTTCAATTATTTCTTTATTTAATTTTAGTTCTGTCTATTCAAATTTACTCAAGCTTAAATTATTCAAAAAATTAGAGAAAATACCTTATCCCGCTTTAATCTCTTAAAATTTTATTTATTTTTATTAATAAGATTTGACTATTTCTATGAATCAATTTATCCTCCACATTAATTTTAAATATTACATATTTTAAAATTTAATATATAAAAGATTGATTTTCATAAATATAACAAATATGCAAAATATTTACGATTCGCGTAAATAAAATGAAAAAACCCATGAAACTGGCCATTTTTTAAAAGCATTTTTGGGTTTGTCCTTCATTTTTATCATTTTTCTTCTCTATCTCTGCGATTCTTTTGTCTTTTATCGTATTTTTCTCTTCTTTTTCTACAATTTTAAAAAATATTTTTGTTTTCCATTCTTTTCCATTTTCTTTCTTCTGCAATTTTTCTTTTCCTTTCCATCGTTTTTTTTCTCTTTTTCTGCAATTTTTCTTTTATTTTTTTTCAAACTATTATTTGGTTCATGATTGTGTATAAAATATCTACTTTTTTAAAAAAAAAAAATTCAAACTGTTATTTGATTGTTTAAGATCGTGTGTCAAATATAAAAGATAAAAAAATATCGTTGGGATATTTAGGGCCCGTTTGGTAACGTTCATATTCCCTGTTTCTTGTTTCCTATTTTCATTTTTAAGAAACGGAGGTAAACACCTCCGTTTCTTAAAAATGAAAATAGGAAACAAGAAACAGGGAATAGGAACGTTACCAAACGGTAACGTTCCTTGTTTCTTATTCTAAAAAAAAATAGAAACGTTTCTCAATTTATAAGGAATTATTGGGGAAAAAAAAAGTAGTTTCTCCCGTTTCCGTTCCCGTTTCTCAATTATTTTTATTGGTTTCTTTTTCCTTTTTCCCAATTATTTCTATTGGTTTCTTTTTCCTTTTTCTCAATTCTTTTTATTGATTTCCTTTTTCTTTTACTCAATTCTATTTATTGGTTTCCTTTTCATTTTTTTCAATTCTTTTTCTATTTCATTTTTCTTTTCCATTTTCCTAATCTCGTGAATTACTTTTTCTTCCTCTTATATTTCCATCTTCTTCTCCAAATAACCACTCTCCACGTGGTTTCCTTTTTCTTCCTCTTATCTCCATCATCTTTTCCAAATAACCATCCTCTTCCTCTTTCTCTCATCGTCTTCCTCTTCGCCTCACATCGTCTTCCTCTACACGACGCCTTCCTCTTTGCTGGATTTGGGTTTTTCTCTTCCTCTTTGCGTGAATTGTGTTTTCGCTGTAGGTTTCACCGAGTTTATGGGTTTTTGTTAGATTTGTGTTTTAGCCGTGGGTTTTTGTCTTCCTCTTTGTCGTGGGTTTCGATCATCCTCTTCGTTGTGGGTTTTCGTTTTCCTCTCGTCGGCTTTGTCCTTCATATCCCAATCTTCATCTCGTTCTTCATAAGATTACAAAAAGACCTTCCTATTTAGGCTTGATAATTTTATTTTTTTATGTTTAATGGAGGACATATATTTTTGTTTGATATTTGATTGAATTAAATGTGAATAAAATAAAAAATGAATCTCAAAGAAAATCAAGAAAAAAGAAACAATTATCAAACATATTTTCTGTTTCTGTTTATTTTTTTCAAGAAACAAGAAAAAAAAATAGTTAACAAACACATTACTGTTTTTTGTTCTAAAAAAAGAAGAAACAGAAAACCGAGAACAAGAAACAAGAAACAAGAAACAAGAAACAGGGAACGAGAATGTTACCAAATGGGCCCTCAATAGCCAAATCTAAACGACTCTCTACCAAAAATAGCCAAATCTTAAACATACCTAAGAATCTTCAAAAAAATCGTCTAGATTTGGGAAGCCAAATTTAAACGATCAAATCTAAACAATTGTGTAACACATATAAACGATATATACTAAATCTATCACATTGGGTTATTTTATTAAATCGTTTAGATTTGGGTAGTCAAATTTAAACGATCATTTACCAAATATATTACTTGTGTTAGGTGCCAAGTAATCATGGGGCATTTTTGGTATTTCTCATTGTGGGCCTGTTGACTTTTTTTATTTTTGAAATTGTTCTATACAGTGTAAATATTTTACCACTTTGTTATATTTTTTTTTAAAATACCACTATATATAATCTATTGCCATAAGTTCCACATTTATTATTTATATTAACACTTACGTGTTTAGTCTATTAACTATTTAATATATGTATTTTCATTTAATTTTAAGATTGTCATTTATGAGATATCCTACGTAAATATGGTATATAATTAATTCAATTATATTAAGATTTTAATCAAAATTTTGCCCGACTTATTTTTCTTCCGATGATTTTAGTCAAATTTTCTTTCAATATACTCTCTCTCCGTCTCATGAAATATAATGATTATAAATAAGAAATCAGTAACGTATGTGGTATATATGAAAAACAATGCAAAACAGAAAGAAAGTACGTGACATATATACTTTACTGTAAATTTTCTTAATCGAAAAACTTCACCGGAAAAATTCATTGGCATGCTATAATTCACAGTTTCATGAACAAAATTAATAATATGAAACAAATATAAACTCTTTGGAATACTTGAAGGAGATGAACATAATAAGAAATAATGAACGTGGAGAGAGAAATCAGAAAACGCGAGAGAGATCGGATGAAGAGAGAGTATATTGGAAGAAATTGGGACTAAAATCACCGAAAGAAAAATAATTGGGACAAATTTTTATTAGAATCTTACTATAACTGAATTAATTATATATCATATTCACATCGATAGATATCTAATAAATGACAATCTTAAAATTAAATGAAAATAAATATATTAAATAATTAATAGACTAAATATATAAGTTTTAATATAAATAATAAATATGGAATAAAATATTTATAACAATAGATTATATATATTTCGAAATAAGGGGTCTCGTCACTTTCAATATTTTTTTTTCTCTAATATTGTTATTAAATGTGGGTGGTCTTGTCATTTGGGTTCAATATCTGCGTAAATTTGTAGCCCATTAAAACTTTTGTAAAAATTATGGCAATATTGTGTCAACATGTAAATAGAGATCCCTATTTAGCCTATTCTAATTTTCTTATCAAATTGAGTTTCTACGTGATTCTTCGAATGTACGAAACAAGAAAATGATGCATCCATGGTTTTAATAAGATATATATTAAGGAAAAGTGTGTATAATCATCAACCAATAAGATAAAATATGGAGCTTTATTAATCGAAACTCAAGGGAAGTACCCATGCATCAGAATGAACAAGCTGAAAAGCTTCAGTTGTCTTAGATACAACACTAGTAAAAGGAAGACGATGACTCTTTGCAAGTTGACAAGCATTAGGAATGTATTAACATTGACTGAAGACAAGTTACATTTAGAAAATCTTCTTTTCAAAACGAAAGCTAAGGTGTTGATGACCGAACCAAAGATGCCAAATTCGAGTGTTATTATCCGTAAACAAAAAGACAGCAGCACAAGGAGGAGAAGAGGATAAAGGTTGACGACTGGTGGATTGTAACTTATATAGAACATCTTTTAAGGTTGGGCGCATAAAACTTTACTATCTTTACTATCATTGCAAACTCTGGCAATACTTATAAGACGTTCCAAGTGTTGGAATTTATGTCCTAAAACTCGTAGTTTGTAATCATATTCTATTCAATAAGTCGTTATTAATACTATAATTTTAAAGCCAATAAACTAAGGTCCCAAGGCTATTGTTATGTAAACTTGAACTTTATGTAGAGACATAAACGTGGATCAAGTTCGAGTAAATAGCCTAAATAGTCTATAGTATACGAATACGGTTGGGCGCCTTATTCGGGAGATACTATTGATGCAGCCCACTTTGTAGTTAGTACAAACAATGTGATCCTAAATCGTTCATGTAGAGACATGGAAGTGGGGGCATCCTATGTAAAGAGTTTACATAAGACTGGAACCATGAGATAGTCGCTTTTAAGTTATAACACCGTTAACTTTGTAAAACTGACTATTTCGTTTATATATATCCAATGTAACTTAATCTTAATCCTGAGCTAACTATGAACTTCTGTTCACACGAAATTATCCTTAGATCTGTATAGGTGAGGGCAGCTCAATGGCGCTGGCCCAATAAGCCTTCCATTTCAGGGGTAAGATCGGGTGGATAACTAGGGACATAGGGTGTAAGACGGAATTCACTCCTACCCACTCTAGGGTTAGTAGATAAGTTGTTACCTTGAGGACTGAATCCATGTCTTGAACAAGGGGCCCCACTCTCTCATTGGCCCGAGAGGGATTCGGTTTAAAGGTTGGACCTTAAACCAATTGTTCAATAGTGGATCAGTAGGACTTAAGGAAAAAAAAAGATATAATCTTGGGGGTAAAACGGTACTTTGACCCAGCCGAGATTATGAACAACCTGTGAAGGATTAACTTACTTATCATGGTCATATCACATGGACACAAATATATCTATAGTGAGGGGAGTGCAACTACGGAACTCTAGTGGAATGACCCGTTAGTTAACGAAGGTTGATTAACTCGGTCTAAAGAGTTTAGCCAGTTAATCTTGGATCGTTGGAGCCCATGATCTATAGGTCCATTAGGTTCCCCCGCTAGCTCATAAGGAATCAACTTAGAACATTATGATAAAATAATTTGAATTGTTCAAAATAGGTAAAGAGAGAGAAACCGATAAATATATTTGATATAGTCATCGGTTATAACTTAAGTAGAGCTTTATGTTTAAATATGATTTAAATATCAATATGAAATCATATTTGAAAGCTCGGAATTGATGAAAAAGGTCAAAGATGTAAAAAGTCAAAATGTTGACTTTTGACTTTGAAAAATCAAACTTTGACCGACTTTATATTCAAATATGATTTGAATTTTGAAAAAATGAATGAGGATTCATTCTCGGGAGATTGAAATTAGTCAAGAGGGATAAAATGGTAAAAAGTCAAAATGTTGACTTTTTGACTTTTTAAATGTCAAATTACCATTTTACCCTTGGAAGAATATTGCATGTAAATAACAAATGGCTTCATGCATGTGAGACACCTACTTGGTAATATTCCAAGTGTGGAGAGTGGAAGCTCACTACATGCAAATTTTGCATGTAGTTTGCTTATAAAAGGAATGGATTGGAAATAAAAATGGTTGGTTGTTTATTTTTTTGTTGAAAATTTGATTTTGTAATTTGGAATTGCAAAATCAAACCAATTTTCTTTTTACTCTCCAAAAGTTCTCTCGACAAATTCTTCCTCCTAAATCCATCTTTTTCTCTCTATTTTTCTCTACTGTTCGAGTCCCACAACTCGGTTCTAAGTCCGGAGATTAGCGGGTCAACACTAGTGGTAGTCCCGATTTTGATTTCGTGAGGAGATCGTGAAGAGCAAGTGAGAAGATTGCTATAATAGAAAAGCATCAAGGGTGAGTTTTTCTATTAACCCTATTTTGTTTCTTTTTAGGGTTATGATGCATGTTTACCACTAAAGTGTTTAGTTGTAATTAGAGTAAATTTTGATCCTAATTTCGCTGCGCATGTCTACCGTTTCCATCACCAAGATAGCTGGAGTATGTAAGACATGATAAAGTAAAATGGGTTTATTAAAAGAAGTAGATAAAGATGACCAATGGTGGTGATAGAGATTTGCTTAGCATTACCAACAGTCACCTGTTCACTACCTTGATAAGGTATATATGATTGTAAAACTGAGAGGTATCAGGCGACAAATGATATACAACTTCGGAATTCACAAACTGACTAGCCTTCATCTAGATGCTGGAAATCATAGTGCACAGAGCAGTTGTTGGTCATAGGAGTAGGGGCTGAACAAAAGATATGTGAGCTTAGGAAGAGGTGAGAAAAGGTAGGAAAGCGATAGAAAGAGGCAGTAGTATGGCCAAATTTGTAACATAGTTGACATTTTAGTTTAGAGCAATGTGGTTTAGAGGCCCATTTTTTTTTATTAAATTTGATGGAAGACATAGACTTGCGCAACAGAAAATAATATCAATTTTATTCTAATTGCATCTAAACTATTTAGAAGTTAACATGCGACATTACCCTAATTAAACAAAATTAGGGTTAATAGAAAACATACCTTCGAAGTTTTGCCAATCTTCGTAATATAATCTCTCCTTACTACATGAACCCACGACCACCACTAGTGTTGACCCGTTATCCTCTTGACTTAATAATTTATAGAAATACAAGTTATTATCATTATGGCCTTTTAGGTAGAAAAATGGAAGCAAAACGCGTAGTAAATGTGTCAAAACACGTAGCTTCTAGTGCAAATCCATTAACTATTAGGAAATACATCCTACATAAGTCTTCATGTCTGTTTTACGCTGTTTTTCAATGTTTTCACACAGGATTATAGATAAAAAAAAAAAAAAAAAAGCTAGTGAATCGCAAAGGAGCATGTGCAAAGATTACGCGAGAAGAACCTTGTCTGGCAAGTACAGTTCCTAAGCAAGAAACTATGTCATCACACGAGGAAGGTTCACTAGAAGACAAGAATGGTAGTTGGAGTTGATGTGACTTGACATGGCTGCAATCGGCGTTGACAAGATAAGAAGAATAGAAGTTTCCCATCGAAAGTTGCCTATAAAAGAACTCCATCCCTACCAAAGTAAAGTGGTCGACTTTGAGAGAAGTCAAATATCTGAATGGATCGATCAAACCCTAGAGAGTGGCGGAAAGGAGCCTTTCTGCAGTCTGAAAGAGTTATTCTTCTTCTTCGGTTAGTCTGTTAGTGAAAGCTTAGGGACAGAGTAGAGAAGATTCCACATTTCCCATCTCCCTTAACTTGTAATGTTCCTTTTCTTTACTTTCCATTTTTGTATTTCTTTGTAATGTATGTGTTCATATTGTACAGTGGCCTAAAGTGTATATTCTTTAATACATTACATGTTTATAATATTTCAATCCAACATTCCTGGTTCATCTGTCAATGTGTTATATGTAGTTTAAGTTCGTGATAAGTTTTTGATAAGAAGTTTAGCTTATAAAGCTTATCGCATTAGTTGAGCTACAATAATCACTTGACTAGTGTATATCGCCAACTAGTCAAGAGAGAAAGTAGCAAGGATATGACTAACACGAGCAATGAGGAGTTTGGAGACAAACTCCACCTTGGCGAGATAACTTTCATCACTTGTGTTCCGAAAGGACAATAAGTGTGGGTATTTGGCACTGAGAGGTTGTCACCCTTCAAAGAGAAGTGCTATAAGTCTTGTAATTAAACACTTTTAGATAGATCTCGCTTAACCAAGCTTATCATTGCATCTCGAGAGGTGAGCAAGTGTGGTGTTTAAGGCACTGAGAGGTGCTTACCTTAATTAGAAGCTAGTTGATTGATCTTTATCGCATGAAGGCTGCTGCATGTCTTTGGCCTAAGAACGCAGAGACCTTCCTTCACTCTTTCTTAGTACAAGTTAGTTCACATTTCCATCTTGCCACCATTCTTACTACCTTTTGTTGATTCTCTAATGTAGATAATAGTTTAGTTTAGACATATATCTTTGCCTTATACTGTATAGATAGTTATTGTATACCACCTAGATTAAGAGCAAGCCTTAAAACTAAGATTTGATATCAATTCCCTATATTTGACCATGGATTACGTAGAAAACCTATTGTTTCGCTTACACATATGCAAGCAATAAAAAAACTTGTACTCAACAAGGATTTAGTAATCACGCAAAGCAAGAGAGACACAGTGAGCATCTCGTATGCAATGACCATGCCTCACCGCGTAGAATTAGATATAGACATACACAATACTACACACTAAGTCCGAAACAGAATTTCTCAATCAAGACTCATAACCTAGTTGTGGGACAACTTGGTGAGTGTAGGATTGAAAGGATAAAATGTAATGGAAATTGGAGGAAGACCAATTTTTGTGAGAGAGAGAGATGAAGAATTTTGTGAACAATTAATTGGAATAATTAAAAAATTATTAAAAAGCTTTTGAAAAAAGATTTATCAAAACATTTTATAAAGTATTAACATGCAAAATGCATGTAAAATCTTCACAATTGTTCAACACCTCACAAGTGTTTACATCCCATGTAATGAATTATCCCACTATGTGTTAGTGGGATTATCCAAAAAAATATTGGATCTTCCAACTAACTTTAGTAAAAGCGCAATATGGTCGTTTGACCATTCAAGTCAAAGTCAAACTTTCACTTTCTACCATTTTGTCTACCTTGACTAATTCTGATCTTCTGAGCATGAATCTACATTCATTTTTCTAAAATTCAAATCACATTTGAATATAAAGTATATCAAAATTTGACTTTTCAAAGTCAAAAGTCAACATTTTAAATTTTTACAACGTTGAACATTTTCATCAATTTTGAGCTTACGAATATGAATATGAATTCTTATTTTTTTATATCTAAATCATATTTAAATATAAAGCTTTATCTTTAAATTGATGACCAACCTCTATATCACATATACTTATTGGTTTCTCTCTTTTTATCTTATTCGAACTATTCAAACACATCCAACATAGTGTTCTAAGTTAATTTCATATGAGCTAGCTGGGAAACCTAATGGACTTATAGATCATGGGCTCCCAGATCCGATATTAACTGGCTAATCTCTTTTAGACTGAGCTAATCAACATTCATTAACTAACAGATCCACTAAAGTTCCATAGTTGCACTCCCCTCACATAGATATATTTGTGTGCATCTGATATAACCATGATTAGTAAGTGTGAGACCCCTGCCTGAATAGAAGGGTACTTTTGAGGAAGAAGAAACTATATGAAGGATTTTGAAGGAAGAATTTTTTATAAAATAGGCGTTTTGATACTTGGTGTTCTGAAGAATCATGGCGCAAGAAAAGAATTTATGAGAAGAGACGATATACGTTTTTAGAGCTAAACACAAGATGAGTTAGGCATTGAAGAGTTAGGAATTGTTTGGGAAATTTTCTAATTGTACTTAATGGGCCACGTGTAAGGATTTGAGCTAAGCATGGTTTGAAAAGTTATTAAATTTATACGTGTATTACCTCGAGTAGGAGCTGTCAAGCTTAAAGAAAACTTGTGATGACTAATCCAAGTTGGGATTAGTATAAATAGGGTTTAAAGATCAATAGAAAAGTGGGTATGCTGAAATTCTTAAAGTAATTATGTTGAAAAGAAGACTCACTAGTCAAGAAGAAGGCTTTTGGGGAAACTAGTTGTTTTGACGAAAAAGGAAATATGTTGTGAGTGATATTTCCACAATGTTTATAGACGTCAACACTTTCTAAATTTCAAGTTGATTTTGTAATGAGGTTTATATGTGAATGTTTATGAAAGAATGATTTCTAAAGAAAGCCTTCTGTCATGCTTAAAAGCAGAATTTATGTTTAACGATTGTATGCTTTGTTTTGTGTAAACCATTAGTCTAGTTCCTATCAATCGAGATAACTATTATGTGTACATAACGAGTAAAGACAGTCATGCAGAAACCTAAATTTTTTCGACCTTATTTAAAATTAACTCAATTGTTAGATTAATTTTTGGTTTAATTTGTTTTTTTTTTAATTTTGTGATTAACCAACTTTTGTAAAAAAAAATGTTATTTAATTACTTAAAAAGTTTTTAGGTAGTTTGGTTAGAGTAACTAAATCAATTAGTTAGTCTAACTAAGGTAGCTGGAGAATTACTAAATATGGTAACTTTTTGAAAAATTAGTTTTGGTCAATCAAGGCTTCATATCATTTTGAAATGAATCCCAATAATAATGTTATTTTCAAATTAAAAAATCCCACCATTTTGAATTTTGGCTATAATAATCTCCTTTTCTTCATCAATGTAACGACATAAAGAAAAGGTCACACAAAAAAACCCTAGATTTTTACAACCTTCGTATCATCTCTTCTTCATCTAAACCTCCACTAGAAGAAATCTGGACTTTAGTGTCAAGTGAAAAAATTGAAAAACCGACATTAATGATAAGAGTTTACTATCGTTTTTAAACCGACATTAATGATCTGTCCATTTTTAATTTTTATTTATTTATTTTTTATTTTGTAAAAACCGACATTAATGATATTTCTATTTTTAATATATTTTTTTTTTTGTAAAAACTGACATTAATAACCCTCCCCATTTTTAATTTTTTTTTAGGTTGTAAAAAGTTAAATAGTTTTAAAAAAAAAAAAAAAAAAAAAAAAAAAGCTAAAATTTGACCAAAAATTTCCCCCTCCAACCTTTCATTTAATCATTTATTAAATATATATATATTTTTAATCCCTAATTTCTTCTCCACTTCCACATAAAAAGAAAAGAAATCTAATTTCCTAATCCTCTCTTCAACCCACAAGCTCTCACTCAACCCACGACACCTCAACCCTCTCCTTGTCATTGGCCGGCGACATTTCGGCCAACGGCAACCGACTGCAACTGACAGAAACCCACGACAAGAGCCTTTCAGCAACCACATTTCGGTGACCCACGTTTCAGCGACAACGTTTTGGGTTTCGTGTTTCGGGAAAGGCGTGAGATCTTTTGAAGAACCCATTGAAGAATTTGAACGGTCATGCTCAAGCTTAACCCATATGCTAAGACTGGTAGAAGAATGGCTCTTTTGGCAGAGAAGCAACGAGTTAAGGCTAAAAAGGAGAAACTCGACAAGAAGAGGAATTTGACTACAAAGGTATACTTTTTTGTGTTCTTTGTGAGATCTTTTGGATACTGCTCATCAATTGTTGTTTACATTCTTTGGGGTTGGTTTTCATTATTTGCTATGGTTTATTTTGATCATTTACTTGCATAATTACATTCTATTTGATTTTTTGTATGAGGTTCTCTGTTATGGGGTCTACTGTTGGTAAGATTTGTGTCTAATTATTTCAAGATATCACATAACTTGAATATGCATCCATTTTTATGCTTACTGTTGACTCTTTGTACTTCCATTTTCTTGTACTCTGAGTTATGTGTTGAACTAAGTTTTAGTTAAGTGGAGTTCTATTTGAAGAGTCGGTTTGTTGATTGTTAGCCTCAAATAAAAATGATAGAGATGTATTTAAGAATGATATGCACCCACAATTTGGTATAATTTATCAAGGTAACTATGTGTAACAGGATCATTATTCTCTTATGATTCTGGCCTACTGTTTTTTCAATATTTTTTTGGTCTCTTATTAAGGATGATGTGCACCCACAATTTGGATAATGCCTAGTACCTCATATTATAGACTGATTGAATGATTATTTGCTTTAGGTTCTTGTTTGTACAACAACCTTAGCAAACGTTTGTGTTTCTTTAGTTGGATTATTTGACTTGAAGAGTCTTTAGTAAAGACAATAAGATGGCAAAGATTGTACTGTAAGTTCTTGAAACTCTTGCTTCTTTTAGTCATATACTCCTCTTTGTGTTTTATATTTTATATATTCCTATGAAGAATGCATTAAAGAAACTATTTTTTTCTAAAGTAGAAAATTGTTTCTAATATTGGATTCATATTTCCTTTATAACCCACTTAGCCATTGTCATTGGGAAGGAATTTTTTATAGAAATTTGATTGAGAGCTTTTAGTTTGGCTACAGAGCCTCTACTACCATTATTAATGATCCTAGTTATTTATCTTTTAGAAACTTGGTAAAATTAGCGGAATAGTTTTTGCTATTGCTGGAAATGGTTGGATGTTGTCCAAGGTTAGATTATATTATTTTTTTTAACTATCTTCTGTTTTACTTTATGGCTACTAATTGTATAGAGATTTGTTGCATAAAATGGTGGTTTAGTGTATATTTTCGTTTGTATCAACATTGTGCACAAATCACTATTTAACTTGTTTACATTATTGGTTGCGGTGTGCATTTGGTAGAATTGTGTGGGACTAATCAATACTTTGCAATGAAGGCAATGGATAAGGGTGTCATGCTCAACCTCAACAAGGTTTTGAAAGATTTTGGTTTAAATTCATCAATATTTTCCCTAGGTTCATATTAGAAATTCAAATACATTTCACTTTACTCCTAGAAGTGAATGAGACCTTGATATGTTTTCCTTTCTCTGGTGGATCCATTTAAATTCAGAAGCATCACAATATTTTGTGGAAGACAATTTCTGTTTAATACTTCATTTGATAGGCAAAGTTTTTAGAAGTGTAGCTATTTTGGATTTCTTTTACTTCGCTTTAGGAACTTTGTTATGTTTTTTGTTGCTCTTCTAAAGGCTTCCTTACGAGTCATTTCAAGATTTTGAGTTTTGAGCCTTCTTATTTCATCTCTGTCCCAAACACAAACATATTAGTTTGAAAAGTTGTTTTAGGAGAAACACTCTAAGAGTAGTTCTTGAATTCATTTTGTTTACAAAAGGAGTTGTCGCAGGAATCATCTTCTTCAACTCCATACTAAAAAAATTTCAAGTTTGATCTTTTAAAACTGTCAAAGAACTTCCCTGAATTCATTTCTCTATAAGTTTCTATAACTGACATTTGGACTAGTTAAAAAAATGAAATTTGTTGTTATAGATAATTCAAATTGTCCCTTTTTCTTTCAGTTATGAGTTTGATTAATATTTTATTTTTCTTCATTTTTTCAAACAAAAGTTAAGTAGTTCTTACCCATTGACTATTCATAACCATTGACTTGCCAGATGGGCACAAACATCAAGTAGGATATTCATAACCATTGACTTGCCAGATGCTTAGGATGTGAAGCTTAAGTTGGAGCCGGAAGGGAAGTTTTGCTTTTCTGCAGTTAGTGGAGCAGAGAAGATTCCATATGAAGTTGATATTGATCTACATGATAAAGTTGACATAAATGTGTATTATGAATTTCATTATCATTTTGCTTTGCACTCTTCATTTTTTGTTGTTCTGTTGAATATTAATGTCTAATTATTGAAACACAACAATGGCAGGAGAGCAAGGCTAGTGTTGGCATGTGAAAACATATGGTATTTGATAGAAAAGTCTGAAAAGAAGTGGAGTAGATTGTTGAAGCAAGAGGGGAAACCTCCTGTGTTTGTCAAAAAAATTTCATTTATTGGGACGAATGGATCAATGAAGATGAGAAAAAAGGAGATAATTGTGAGTGCTTTTAACTTTTAAGAATATTTTCTTTTGGGAGAGTATGTCTTCTCTTTTATGTTTAGTTTAAGAATTGTTGCATTTATTTGGTAGCAATGAGTAGTGGTTCATTACATGATGATGTTGGATATTGATTCTGCCCTTATGAAGTATGTTATTTAATTAGCACTTTGTCTTTATTGTTTTTCCTTCCCTAATTTTGTTTAATTTAGTTCCAAACCTGATGATTTTGGAGGCGATTTTAATAAGGGAATGAAAAGTGAAGCTTGACCATTTACAGTTTCATTGGTTTCTTTTTTTTTTGTTAAAATAATTTGCGTTACTCACTAGGTTGAGTTTTTTTAATTATTTACTTTTGTCTTTACCGTTTGCTTTGATGATCTGATTTTGGTCTGAAAATTGTTGATTTTGATATTGTTTGTAGAATAATTGAAGTCATATGGATTGAAAGCTAAGCGATTGTGGTGATAGCTAGGCAATCATTGAAGATTGAAGATTGGAAAAGCGTTTAGGAGTTCTTTATTTAAGTATTGTATTAGGATCTTGTTTCATGTATTATTGTAGAATGTATATACAAACACAAATTTAAGATTTCATTTTGTGTATACAAACGTAAAAGAAAAATATTGTAGTTTTTGAAATAATATTAATTTTATTGATTTGTTGGGGTGAAAAAAAAATATTTATCTACACGTACTCAATGTTGGTTTATAAAAAATTGACAATAATGTAACAATTAAATAAAAATAGATAAAAAAATAAGACTTTAATGTTGGTTTTAAAAAATAATTTATAAAAATAGATCAAAAAACAAGACTTTAATATCGGTTTTAAAATGACATCAAAGGCCAACTGATACTAAAGATCTTCAATAACATAATAGAAAATGTCGGTTTAAAAATGACATTAAAGACCTTTAATGTCGTTTTTAAACCAATATTAATGAGGCCTTTGATGTCGTTTTTAAATCGATATCAAAGTAGAAACGACATTAAAGGCCCTTAATAACGCTAGCATATATGTCGGTTGTCAACTGACACTAAAGGTCATTAATGTCGATTTTAAATCGATATTAAAGGCCAAATTTCTTCGAGTGCTCTAACCTCTTAGCTCTTACTTCTCTTAACCTTCGTCTCTTCTTTAAAAAAAAAAAAAAAAAACCAAAGGATTTACAACATCCATTTTATTTTCTCTTCTAGCAACCTCATAAATCTTCATATTTCTCACAAAAACTCCCTACAATGCGAAGAATCCAATACACAAAAAAACTCTAACTTAGCTGAAGTGTGTGGTAGTGCTTTGGTCCTAATGATCTATACTTCAAACAACAACTGAGTTTAGAGTGTTAAGATTTCAGTATCTTTCTTTTCTTCTTTCTTTTTCTTCTTCTTATTTCCTTCAAAGTTCTTTTTTTTTTCTTCTTATTCTTCTTATTCTCATTATTTTATTTAACTCTCTTCAAGCTTCCATAAAAAAAAAAAAGAAAAAAACTAAATAATTAAATATTTGCTTATTATTCTGGTTCTTATTTCTCTACTTTTCTTTCTCTTACAATTATTTATTTGTTATCTTGTGAGGTTCTCTTATTTATTTATTTATTTATATATATATATATATTATTTATTACATATTTCTTCATATCGTGTTGTTTATCTCTTTTTTTATTTATTTATTATTATGTCTTTCCTTTGTTAATTTATTCTTTAGTTTTATTCTCTATATATTCTATCTTTACTATTTTCAATTAGCATTTTTGTTTAGTTAATTCTTCTTTTTCTTTTTATAGCATTGATTATTGCTTCTTCAATATTTTCTCATCTTGATTATTGCTTCTTTAATATTTTCTGATCTTGATTATTGCTTCTTTAATATATTCTTGTCTGTTATATTTTATTTTTTTCCTTCTTTTGTGGTCAATTTAATATGTTATTGCTAATAATTGTTTAAACTTAGTTAACATTTTCAATTAATTTTTTTTTTAAAAAACATTCCGACGATGAAATCTAGAAAATTTGGGAGTCTAGTTTTTGAGAAATCTTGAGGTAAGGAAATAGATTCTTTGGAAGTCCAAGATTGATTTGGAATTTTTTTTTAATTAAAATCTCAATATGCTATCTTATGTTTTCTTAATTTATTATGATGCTTCTTTACTCTTGTTTTTACTTATCTAATTTTCCTATTAAGCTTTATTTTGATTTTTATATAAAATCTATAAATCTTTCTAATTAAAATTTCAATGTTTTAAAAATCTTTCTAATTTAAATTTTTCTTAGTTTTAAAATCTTCCACGAAACTCTTTTTTTTTTTTAAAAAAAAAAATCATTTAGAAAAAAATTCTTTGAAGTTATAATTTTTTTATGTTTTTCAAACGTTCAAAATTTAATCTAGGATTTTATAAGGTTTCATAATCAATCTTTCATAATAACTTTTACCATTTTCCTTAAACAAAATCCTATGACAGAATCTAAAAAATCTGGAAGTTTGATTTCATAGAATTCTTGAGGTGAGGGACAACATTTTTGGTAGTCCAAGATTTGATCCCAAGAAAAAATGATTTTAATTAATGTTTTTTTAAAAAAGATCACTTTATTAGAAAGTTATTATTATGACAGATTTTGAGAAATTATACTAATTTGTCACTTTCTTGTAGTGTGAAAATTTTCTTCAATATAATCTAATTGATGGAATATTGCTCTTCACTTATTTTATGAGATCATTGTTTAAGATATTGGAGTAATGAGGGGTAAAAATATAAGACATTGTTTTTAAAAGAAATTAAAGAATATTTTCAATTCAAGAATTGAAATTTGGCCATCGTTTTCTAAACGGGTGTTGTGGGGGTGCTAACACCTTCCTCACACACAAATGACTCCCGAAGTTAACTCTAGTTTTTGCATACCATTTTTTAATAACTTTATTTAAAAATTGTTTAATTTGTTTCGGTGTCCAATCAAACCGTAAAAAAGATTGGTGGCAAGTCCTATAAGATTTTAAAACTAACTCTTTTGAGGACTTCGGTGCATTATCTCGAGCACGTGGCGACAACTTTGTGACTCCACTGGGGACTTGAGGCTCTACCTCGAGAGTATGGCCATTTTCTCCTTTATCTTGAATTTTTTTATTTTGTAATTTTATTTTAAATTTATTGTATGTAGTTATTGTGCATTTTATTATTGCACACATAATCACAAGCCTCCTACTCGGGCTTTACCGCATAGGATTAGAATTGAGGACGAAGTAGTTTTGACCTTTGAGGAGCTTTTGATTTCGTTGTAGGCACACGAAAAATCCTCACTCAAGTTAGTAATTGTCAAGTATGATTTTTTACCATTTTGAGAACCTTTTTGTTTAGAACTTTAGAGCAAACCTCACTTTGTTTGGAGCCTTTTATTTTAAAATTATTCAAAATATTATTTTCATTCACACACTATCACAAGCCTCCTACCCGAACTTTACCACATAAGATTAGAATTGAGGACAGAGTAGTGTTGACCTTCAACAAACTTATGCTTTCATGTAGGCACATGAAAAATTCTCACTCGACTTGGTCAAATTTTCATATATGACTTTGACCAATTTGGGAACCTTTATCATTTAGGGATTTTAGAATTAACCTCACTATTAAAACTATTATGCAATATACTAGTGTATTGCAACATACATTCATGAATTTCTTTTTAATTTCATTGATTCTTTACTTATGTTCGTTCAAATATCACCCTTGCATAAAATTTTTAGTAAAAGTTAACCATGTTGTATTTTCCAAATTTTATTTTTCTTAATCAATTAACATCTTAGTAATTTAATTGAAATTTTATAAAGTTTTTTTCATATTTCAAAAAAATGTATTTTTAAGAGAATTCAATAACTTTACTTCGTACATTTCAAAGATTGAACGACTCATTTTTTTTTTATAAAAAGTAAAAAAAAAAACATATTTATCCAACTATATTTTAATGAATTTTTTTGTAATATTAACTATTTAAAAATAGATAAAAAAAAATAATATCAGAATTAAATAACATTAGCATTAAAAATTAAAATTTTGAGAACGATTATTTTAAATACTAAAAATACGATCAAGTATAAAAGAGTTTAGCAAAAAAATAAAAAAAAGAAAGAACGAAAAACTTATCGTGTAACTTTCATTTTTGTTTCTTTAATTTTTGTGAAACAACATGCATATTATTTTCTTTTAAAGCTTGAATATTTTGAAAGCTATTTTAAAGGGGTAAATATTTCAAAGTAAAAAAGTAAACAAAGAAAATAACGAAAATGTTTAACTTTTTTCAATTTTCTTAAAACAAATTTGACATTTTACTTGATAGCCATCTAACAAATTTGACTAATTAATCAAAAGAGAGAAGTTCTTAAATCACTACATACTTAGAATAATTGATTAATTTTGACCGTCTCATAAAACTTTTTGGGGTAAGTTTTATTTATTAACTTTTTCATCTCATATAACCACATTGTTATCAATTTTAAATTGTTAAAAAAATGCAATTATAGTAAAAAATTGTGATTTCTTCCTAAGAAGTTACACTATTATTAATGTATTTTTTGTTGCCTCATTTAATAAATAACTAATAATGTTTTAAATGTTAATGATTTTTTCACAAATATAAATTAAAGAGTGGAAATATTTGCCAAAAAGAAAAGTTTTTTTCAGAAAAGAAATATATCATGGATAGTATGATATTATGCTATTATTTCATCATTGTGTTTTGTTTTTTACTTGCATGATCTAACACTAAGAGTCATTTCATTATCATGCATTATAATTATCGATCATATGTTTATAAATATGTACTTGTATGCATGTTATAAATTGTTGGCTAGTATTTTGTTTAAAAATCTAATTAGTCATTGCATTTAGCCATTTCTGCTTGAAAATATTAGTGATTTTTATTCCCTTTAGACTCATGATTGTTGCATTGTTGATGAAATTTATCATGCATAAACTTCAAGCTAGTAAATAACTTAGAAAAATTATATTTAATCATTCTCTTTCTTTAGAAAGATTAAAAGAGTACTCAAAGTTTTTGCAAATAGTTCAAAAGATTTTCCCTCTCATTCATTATTCGTCGAGGTCATGGAAGAGTTCTCCAACCAAGGACAAGTAATCACAAAGGATGTGTCAAAGTATTAAAAGGACAAGTGAGAAAGTTTTTAAAGTTCCTCACTTCAGTTAAATATATAGATTAGTAGCAGGGGCATTCAAACAAGTGAATTTAGTATAGAACCAAGCTCTAGACGATATTTCTCCTTTACCATAAGCTCTTACTTCTAAAAAGCTATTAGATTCATCATTGATTGACTTGAGGGCATACCTGACACAAGATTGTGGTCGAGCTCCACAATAAATGAGTCATTTGAATGACTTAGTTTCTACGACAAATGAGAAAACTGACTAGAAGACTTTTGAAGACACAAATCTTGAAGGAAGATTATATCAAAGTTTCTCAAAGAGAGATTTGGTGTAACAGAGAACAGTAACATTTATGAAGACATTGAGGCGACACAATTGTGTCTAATCTCGGACGTCATCATTACTCCATCCAAGTTCAAGATGCCAAAATTTGGAAAATTTAATACAATGACTACCTTAAAAGGCATTTCATCATATTGTACGAATGAAGGATGGAAATCCCCTTCCACGATGACAAATTTTTTTATTCACCACTTTCAAGAACCCCTAATTTGACCTCGTGATAAGGAATGTATTCTTTATTAGGTATGTGGTATGATGAGGGCACTACGAAGTTGTCAAACTAGTTGAGATGTCCTAGTGTGCTTACTACTCCCACCTCTCTTTTTTAGCTGTTTGTTTAATAAGAAGATAGCCTAATTGGCTCAATTGCTCATTTGTGCATGTAGTTGGATATCTCTCAAGTGCACAAGTCTTGAAACAACACAAAGACATTATTAATTTGTCCCCATACCATTTAAATCCTCAATGTATACGAAATGAAGCATTAGCCACTTTTAAGGAATATGCTTAAAGATGTAAAAATAGTCAATTAGAGGCAACCTCCATTGACTAAGTAAGGAAATGTCACCAGTATTTTATAATCATTATGAATGCTTCATACTATGATAAAATGCCTCTTATATTATGACAATGAGAGAGACTTGAAAGCGAAGTTTAAAAGAGAGGATTACAAATGATGCAGAAGTAAAAGTTAGCATCATTAATATGATCCCACTTAAAGAAAAGATGAAGTGCAGAAGATCAGCTCGGGACAGAGCATTACCAACCATGTGTCACTGCTATCATTTAAACAAATAAACTATGAAGAGGAAATGTCAAATAAATGATAGACAAAGAAATGACAACGAAGCACTTGTTACTATCGTATTTAATAATGCAGTTCTATCTGATGAGTTGGTTTATACACACTTACAAAAAAAAAAAAAAAAAAAAAATTGAGCCTCACAACTAATTTGAAAAAAAACACTACCTAAGATCACTAGACAATTGGGAGATTATATTGGCTATCCTCTAGATCAGGACAAGACCTTTGTAACAGAGGCACCTTTTAATGTTTTGTTCAATTTGGCGACGTCTTCATAATCACACGTGTCCTATTTTTCCAAACAAAATGAATTGTTGGCTTCCTTTTTTTTCAAGTATATTTTATCTTCTTTTATTTGGTCGTCACGAAAAAAAATGATAATAATGAAGACATTAGAAATGAAATCAACATGAAGGTTTTATTTCAAAGTTTCATCTCTTAATCATGAGGAGAAGAATTAAAATATGTTGTGCTCAGGACGTTTAAATAAAGAACAAGAGGATTGTTTAGTTAGCAAGTCAAAATCTTTAATTTTGAAGTGATTATGTTGCTGGATGTCTGATAATCATCGTTGTTGCTCATAAAATGAAATTAGCAGGAGTTTTCCTACTTTATCAAAGACCATTTGGGACACTCTCCCCTTATTTAATATATAGGTTGAAACTAGCTTTCTCTATCAAAGTCCAAGTATCATCCATTTGAGTAAAACTACATTGCAAAGCACAGGACGTTTGTCATTGTTACTCGTAGAAGAGAGGCAATTTCGAAGAAAATTTCCTCTTTTTATTAAAGACTATAAGAGCCTTTAATGTTCTTCACTTATGAAAAGTTTAAATATTGAAGAGCAAGATCAAGATCTAAATTAGAAGATCTTTGACATATTTTATTGTGCAGGTGCTTGTTTATACCTGGCCTCCAGCGTTTTATTTTTGCGGTGATGGTGCTTGTTTATCCCTGACCTCTAGCGTTTCATTTTGTCATGTGGCGTCTTGTTTATCGCTGGTCCTTGACACATTTTGCTGTGAAGGTGCTTGTTTATCCCTGGTCCCAAACATTTTATTTTTGTTGTGAAGGCACCTGTTTATTCCTAGCCTTCAACATTTTATTTTGTCAAGTGGTGCTTATTTATCTCTTACCCTTGACACTTTTTGTTGTGATGATTCTTGTTTATCCTAGCCTCCGACATTTTTATCTTGTCAAGAGATGCTTGTTTATCCCTGACCCTCGACACTGTTAATATGTTTGAAGGATTTTATTTCAACAAAATAGTGGCTACACCTTCGTCCACTTTCTTATGCTACAAAGTTGTACGAAGAAGGGCATGTTGTTGCTACCTAAATTTGTCCGACCTTATTTAAAATTAATTCAATTGCTAGGTTAATTTTTGCCTTAATTTGTTTTTTTTTTTTTAATTTTGTGATTAACCAACTTTTGTAAAAACAAATGTTATTTAATTACTTTTAAAAATTTTAGGTAGTTTGCTTAGAGTAACTAAATCAATTAGTTAGTCTAACTAAGGTAGGTGGAGAAATACTAAATATGATAACTTTTAAAAAAATTTGTTTTGGTCAATAAAGGCTCCATGCCATTTTGAAATGAATGCTAATGTTAGTATTATTTTCAAATTAAAAAATCCCACCATTTTGAATTTTTACCAATTTGAAGAAATGATTTTGGCTATAATAATCTCCTCTTCTTCATCGATGTAACTACATAAAGAAAAGGCCACACAAAAAAATCCTAGATTTTTACAACCTTCACATTCTCTCTTCTTCATCTAAACCTCTAACCTCCATAGCCCTTACTTCTCTTAACCTTCATCTCGTCTTTTAAAAAAAACCAAAGGATCTACGACATTCATTTTATTTTCTCTTCTAGCAACCCCATAAATCTTCATTTTTCTCACAAAATCTTCCTACCATGCGAAGAATCCAACACACAAAAAAACTCTAACTTAGCTGAAGTGTGTGGTAGGGCTTTGGTCCCAATGATCTATATTTCAAACAACAAATGAGTTTAGAGTGTTAAAATTTCAATCTTTCTTTCTTTTCTTATTTCTTTTTCTTCTTCTTCTTATTTTCCTTCAAAGTTTTTTTCTTCTTATTCTTCTTATTCTCATTATTTTATTTATCTCTCTTCAAACTTCCATAAAAAAATGCAAAAATAAATAAAATAAATAAAATAAATAAATGATCAAATATTTTCTTATTATTCTTGTTCTTATTTCTCTACTTTTCTTTCTCTTACAATTATTTATTTTTTATCCTGTGAGGTTCTCTTTTATATATATATATATATTATTTATTACATATTTCTTCATACCTCGTTGTTTATCTTCTTTTTATTTATTATTATGCCTTTCCTTTGCTAATTTAAAGTTTTATTCAGTTTTAGTAGCAGTCTTAGAAGTATTAAGAGTACTTGCCAATCGTCTTATCAATCATCTTCAAAGAGTACTTATCCTTAATAATGCAACAATTATCACAAAACTTAATCACTGTAGGTAAAGATGAAGTCAGAGCACTGATTGATAGCAAGTTAAAGTAGAATTCTGGTAAAAACATTACATTTTTCAGAACTAATGTTGGAGATATATTGACAGTACAAGTATATTCAATAGAAACATGAGTATGGTTAGGCAGGAAAACTGTAGCACTTTTTGTAGGTTGAAGGGATGAAAATAGACTTTTATCATAGCAGATGTGAGTTGAGGCTCTAGAGTCTAAAATCCACATATCATTGTCAAGGGAGATATAAGTTTGGTTGGAGGATGATTCTGCGTCAGTTTT
The DNA here is from genome assembly GCA_025688845.1 of Cucumis hystrix. Taxonomy (NCBI): domain Eukaryota; kingdom Viridiplantae; phylum Streptophyta; class Magnoliopsida; order Cucurbitales; family Cucurbitaceae; genus Cucumis; species Cucumis hystrix. Next base: position 3,129,568 of record CM046885.1, on the reverse strand, counting down.
TGTCTTATTGAGATGAGACTGCAGCATTGAGAGGAGGTTTTGACATTGTTCGTTTGATAAACTGCCAAGGGGATTTTCAGAAAAGTTGTTGGTTGAGGTGGGAGGTTCACTCTTTTGTTGATTTTTCTAGTGATAACGATGGCCTTTGGGGATAGTCGTGGATCTTGTAGCAACGTTCCATGGTGTGATTAGGAATATTGCAATGACTGCAAATTGGTTTAACCTTCTTCTTTGGATTAACAAAGGATTTTACTGGGTTTTTCGCCAAAAATGCAGTTGTTTGTACATAGTTATCATTTGAGCTTTGGAATATAGGAATTGTTCTTTTGTTCAATTACTTGGACTATAGAGGAAAAAGCCCTAGAGATTGTTGGTTTTGGATCCATATAGAGTAGTTGTGTGCGAATTGGATTGAAAGTTTCATTCCGCCCATAAGGAATAATGTCATCATGTACTCAGTTTGGAAGTAGGCATTGAGGTCTTTAATTGCTTCCACAGGTGCAAAGTCCACATGAGCAAGAAGGTCGATAAGAGGCTAGTTCATTCCATAGTGCCTTTAGTGTGGCATAGTAGGTCGGGACTAAGTCTTGTGATTGGGTTAGGGTTGATAGTTCCCTGCAAATCTGATATACTCAGGGTTTGTTCTTGCGTTGATATCTTTCTTGAAGATTAATCCATATTTCGCGTGTTGAATCAAAGAAATTGATGTTGGCGAATATCTTTTTCGACAGCAAATTCAATATCCAAGTCGTGACTACACTATTGCAGACAGCCCAAGGCTGGAGAAGTTCACCGATGGGATGAGTGATGTTGTCGTCGATGAAGCCAAGTTTGTTATTCGCGATAAATCTGATTTTCATCACTTGGCTCCAAGAGGTATAATTGGTTTCGGTGAGAAGGTTAGATCCAAGAACGATTCTTGTGTTGTCTTAGTGATGTAGGAAATACGAGTTGGAATATTGCTCGATGGTGGAGCAATTAGGTGTGGATGAGGAGGAATTTATGCGGTTTTCCATGGCGGGTGGTGTTTGGAGGACCATAACTCTTAAGAGGGTCGTTTTAATATGATACCATATTAGGACTCTCAAGAGTAATTTAATCTACTCACTTATTATTTATGGATAACTTGGACTATAAATCGGGAATGAAGTTACATGCATATGGGCTTTTCATGCGGTGATAACGATTATTCTACATAAAGCTAACTAACTAGCAAATGATTAACTAATGCCCAACTGAATCTTGATAAGATATGAATCTTTAACCTCTTAGTCGGTCAACATATTTCTTAACAAATTCAGTGCACTATTTTTTTTGTTAAGTCTACTAATTTATAGAAGGTTAGTAAAAAAAAAGACAAAAATGTATTTTGTTAGGGAAAGATATGAAACTAGTAGAAGGTATAAGAATCTATAAATTAAAATAGAATAGACATGAAAGTTTGAACAACTACATATCAGCTCTCTCTATTTTTATAGTGCTTAGCTCTAAGAAAAATAACTTTATTAAGTTAATACATTTATTCATATGATAAAAGTGTTTGTACATTAATTCATGATCAGTGTAAGTGGCTGTCGACCGGACGTCCGTATTAGACCACAAAACAACGCCACCTGGTGATCAGTTCGTTCGACCACCACCGCCGTTGCTAGGCGGTGGCGGCGGCGGCGGATTCCGTCTAGCGAACTCACGTTCTTCCTCCCCCTGTAAAGCCAACCAAGAAACATCCCCCACGTAGTAACTTAGTGTCTCAATTTTATTATGCAATATTTGTTCATTTCTTTCGTAAGTTGTAACAAGTCGAGAAATTTTTAACAAAGGATTATTTGTAGATTTTTTTTATTGATACGTTTTAGAGTTTATATAGTTTAAAAATGCAGTTTTGTTCAAAATCAATTTAACAATTCATATTAAAAAATTTCATTAAAGTTTTAATAATTGTGACTAGTTCAAACAAAACGAAAAATTAGTACATATGTTAGGAACTTGATTGGTTAGCTTTGTACCTAAAGACACTACTGAACATGAAACCCAAACTTTATGTACCAAAAATATAATTTACCCTTTCAAGTAAAAGATTGTCATTCTTTGAGAAATTTTTAGCTTAGCCATTCAAAAGAGAGAAAGCATACCGAATCTTCAATCGGTGGGTCATCCGTTTTCGGAGGCGGATGTGGGTCAACGGGGTAAGAATCTTCCGATGATGACAGAATCGAACGGTGAACACGGAAACCTAGAAACCTATAAAATGCCATGGTAATTTGGAAGACCAATTTGAAGATGGACAAAAAGAAAGGACAGTGATCATGAACAACAACATCATTCAGCTTCTTGGTGTTTTCATTTGAATTCTCTATTTTTTCTATATTTTTCGAAAGCATTGAACCTCTCTTCATCTCTAATAAGAAGAAGTTTTGAAATAATATGTGTGTCGATATAGCTGTAGCATTTCTTTGAAGGTCTTTATATAAGTTTAGAAATTAATTAATTAATGAAACTCTGAGGTTTTGAATGAAACAATTACAAGTCTTACCCAATACATCATTTTCATATATACCAAAAACCAACTTGTTTATTACAAGGGGAAAAATATCTGTTTGACTTAGACTTACACATGCTTTTGAATCATTCTCTTCAACCCTACCACAGTCATATACGTCGCTCACTATTTATAATGAATTTTTAAGAGTTCATTTTTGTTTTTTTTCCTCTTTCTCTTTGTTTTTTTTTTCTTCATTCTTACACGCTCTGGGAAAAAAAATGAGTTTGGGTAATTACTTAGTTGTATTAAAAGTTTATTATAATATTTTCTGCTATATAGTTTTTTTTAATAATGGGGCGGGAGATTTCACCTAACCAGCAACCTCTCCGTCTTTTGAAAATTTTTGTTATAGTTTCAATATGGTCGAATTTATTCTCTAAAACTTATAAAAAGTTAAAAGTAATTATGTTTTGAATTTAGTTTTTATGACTTTTATTTAAAGACCAGCGATGTAGTTAATCATCTAAGATATAATTGATCAAAGAAATATAGCTTCGTTCAATTAAGAGTACTATCTAAAGGTTCTTTCAAAGTTGAGGCTAGATAGGGAGTAGAATTTGGTTCACTAGACAATTTAGTCTATGTTTAAAAAGTAAGCATATGTAAGCACAAGTAGGTAGCGCATTCATATCTAAAGGTAGATATATACTCAAATCTTCACATTACTTTGTCTTTTTATCCTCACTTATTTCAATCAAAAACATCCTTGATAAAAATATATATATAATGGGTAGTAAGCCAAATACAATTATATATAGGGTTTAACAAGTAATATCTGAAAGTATTCCAATATGTCAGTTCAATACATAAACTAATGTGACAAAAAAAAGTTTTAAAAAACTTTGAGAAATGTAACAAGTTGTAACCCTTAATGTTGAGGAGTTTCTTGTTGAAATAAATAAAAATGCAAGCATAAAAGAATGGTAATAGATGTGCATGGTATGTGTAGATTCAAAATTCTACTTCCTATTCAGTGCTTACTATTTAAACCATTTATAGGTTTAAGATCTATGTCGCACTAGCTAGCTTTATATATTTCTATGGCATATTATCGTTGATATGGAGCTTCCCTGTCTCATTGGCTTTAGTTGAAGTGTGAAATTGTTGAGATTATACTTATGCTCTAAAGTCGTATAAGACATTATCTAACACTACAAGAATTTTTGTCTTTGTGGATGTAGAAAAACATGGGCAGAACTTCTGTCGACATTTTTTTTGCGTGGACACGCTACGTGGCCGAAACACCATCGTCTTTTTCTTTACCCACGTTTTTTATGTTGCATCGGCAGAAATGCCCACTCAAATTAAAATAGTTGGCAAAAAAGATATTTTTAGCCACGAAAAAAACTTTGGCGAAAAGGTATTTTTGTCCACGATCATCATCACGTCGGCAAAAATATATTTTTACCCACGATCACGTCATGTCGGCAAAAATAAACTTTCTAGCCACGTTTGTTATGTGGGCAGAAACTGTTTTTGCCAACGAAAAGATTTTTGTCGGTAAAAACAAAATTTCTCCCCACACTGAATTTGTCAATAAATAATATTTGTTTTTTTTTGTCCACACACCAAACGTCGCCAAAACTTTCTAATTGCCAACATATTTCTAGCCACACAAAGAATGTGACAAAAACGATTTTAATTTTTTTCATATTTATTATTAATATTGTATACTTCAAAATTAAATTTCAAATATATAATGAATTTCCTGCCTATAACAAAATATATTGAACATTACAACAAAAAATTTAAAAATGAAAATATTTCCAACCAATAATATTTTGTCAAAATATGACAAACAATAATTCTCTAATGTGTCAAGGTGCATCAGCTATATTAAATTTCATTTTGACAATACCAAAATGAACAAAAAAATATTACATACACAAAAAATTGTTAATAGTCAGAAAGTGTTAAAAAAATAGTCATTCTCCACTCCATCAAACTACATAACCTTGAAAAAGGTATATTAAATGAATACCATATAACTTAAGCAAATCTCCCAAATCATAATATATAAGAGTACCGGTTCAGCTTAGTTAAGTGCTTCAACATCTTCCCGCTTCTGCAAAGAATAACATTACAAGAGTAAAGAGAAAGACAAAGAAAGAACTTCCTTCAATCTTCTTACAACATTCCTATTTATCGAACTCCACTAAATACTGATAAACATCACATACAGTTGAAAACCATCTTAACAAAAAATCGAAAATTAAAAGTCCAGTGAAAGAATAACAAGTAAGGCTCCACGAAAGCAAAATCACTAAACATTTCCAACAAGATAATGGCTACCTTGGCTATTGAGTAGGACATCCTTGGCTTCATTGAGCTTAGAAGCAAGATAATGGCTACCACCAGCATCAGGATGGTTCACAATCATAACCCTTCTATGTGCGTTCTTAATCTTACCTGCAGTTTCATTCTCTCGGTTAAACATCAAGGATAACTTTTGTCAATCACTACAACATAAGCTACTTAATGGCATGAAGTGAATGAAGCAATTGATAGATAAATACATATATGCATTCTTAGTGCTCTGATGTTTATGGTGGGTAACTTAGTATAAGCCCACCAATGGCTCTTTTGTTTTTCTCAAGAGTAAGGACAATGTGTACAAGTGGACATTGCAATGCCATTGCCATGTTTTTCAATAGAAACTGGAACTCAAGTGCGCACAAGCATTGCTTTCTAAATGTATCCTAAAAATAGTAAGTAATTTCCCAATTAAATAACACACCTCCAATTTGATGAATAGATTGTTGGTCAATTGGCTAGCATTAAAGCCTCTATCTTAAAACTTGCTCTTGTGTCTTATCAGATGGTAAAATCTCCTAATCAGAACACGAAACAACTTTTCAAAAAGCAATGGTAAATGCTCCTAGTATATCTCATCTCCCCAACAAGATTGTATGTCAAGTTTCAACAGCAGTGTGTAAATCAATATCCCAAAGAAAAAGGCTCATCAGAATTCAACAAACTAAAAATAATTTGGTTATTTTTAGTTTGTTTATCTATTATAGAGAAAAACCCGTATGTTATTAGTATAGCAGTGATTTAGTATGTGATTGACATATCAAGGATCTAATAACCTTAAAGACTGTAATATGTGGGTAATCATAATTACATTAATACAACAACTCTATTTGTAAAGCGTGCAAATGATTTGATTCAACTTTTTTTATAGCGTATAGGAGTATATTGTATACAATTTGTAAGACTCAACCATGAAATATTTTACTTTTTCTTTATAAATCTATTAATACGTGGATAATCATATTATAGTCTCAACATTAAAGACTATATCATAGTCTTTACTTTAAAGACAATTTGTTAAAAGACAATGTAACGATCCAAACTTTTAAACCGAATGAAAGTCATTACTCAAAAGATAAATATCAAAAGACACTTTTTTGAAAAGGAAAAACTAAAAAAAAATCTTTATAAAATTAAAATTAATAAATGGTCGAAGACATCATATCGACAAAAACAATAAAAATGGTTTGAAAATGTGACTCGCGAGTACTAATAATTTTATTATTTTTTTTAAGAAATAAAATAAACAATGAGACAAAACTTTAAATAAGGTTTCTAAAACCAAAATACTGAAAATGTGATACATAAATGCGGAAGCATAACTATGTCTCAATATGCATGTCACGGGTCCTCACTATTGCTCGCCAACTTTTCCATCTTGTACCTTTGCTTGAATTATTAAACATAGAAAAGAGTGAGTATATAAATATATTCAGTAAGGGACCCACTACTAGTCTCGTTAGATGATCTATTAACTTCTTGTTAGAAACATAATAATAATGTCGTGTGTCCAATGGAGCACACCTAAACGAGTGAGATCGTATGACGAACACCCCTAATCGTGTGAGCAATCTCGAAGGAACACCCCTAGTCGTGCGAGTGATTGTAGATACACACTGAGTGGGACTGTACAACCACCCCTAATCGTGGGAGTGACCCGTAAGAACACCCCTAGTCGTGCGAGTGATTGTAGATACACTCCTAAGCATGTTTGTGATACGTAGGTACACCCCTAATCATGCGAGCAATCCCGAAGGAACACCCATAGTCGTGTGAGTGATCTCGTATACATAGGAAAACTATTTCTTGATCATGCATGTGATCCGTAGGTACACTCGTAAATCATGCGAGCGATCCCGAAGGAACACCCCTAATCGTTCGAGTGATCCCATAGATAGGATCACAATACATGTGAGGTAAAATCTCAATAGACAAAGTTAACAGACACACCATAGTCCAAAGAATGTAGCAACATCATAAACATCATAACATGACATGTATATCAATCATAACGTCTTTATCATGTGATTAATATATCATGCATCATAACATATTTGTAATCAACATTAGTCATCAATATTAGTCATCAACATTAGTCATCAACGTCATAACATTATACATTTTAGCTACATCATTGCATAATGAAAAATACATACAAGCTTTTAATTTTATGTTTAAAGGTCCAGTAGTAGAATCTTTTACATAAGAGATTAGTTAATAAAATATTCCTTTGCTGACCGGAAAAATTCTCCAATTAATTCAATCCTAATCATAAAAGGAAATTTAAGTAGCTTAATTAATAAAATTAGCAATTGGCTTTCATCCAAAAATTCTTCCAAATTAACTTACCCAAAGTTGAGGTTGAAACCAATTCAACCTTGATGGAAAAAATTCGCCATTTAAATCTTCAAAATTTGTCAAATGGACTTTCCAAGTCCATGCAGGGTTATCTTAGCGAAGAAGATGAATGGCCTTTTCTTTTTTCCTCTCTTTTCAATTTACTCATGCTAATGCTATTATAGACCCAAATAATAATATTTACATTAGTATTTTTTCAATATCAATATATATACATATATTTTTATTCTCATTGTCTTTCCTCAGTAAATTCATTTAATGCACAAAATCGTAGGCATTTATAGCTCTTAATAATAATAATAATAAATATTCTTTTATTATTCTCTCACCAAAATATATAATAAACATATATATTTATTAAAATCATTATTCTCTTTTAATTAAATATATAATTTTTTCTTGTCCAATCAAATCAATCATCTCTCTTCTCACGGATTTTTTTTTTCTTCAAACAATTATAATTATATTCCATCATATAATTAAGTTTACTTTTCCAACTAAATAAAATTCACGTTCTCTTTCCTAAATTAAATCTTCCATCGGATCAACTTTAATATTTTACCAAAATAATTATATTTTTACAAATAATTATGTTTTTTTTCTTCTAAACAAATATCCTCCCTCCAAATAATTATGCTCCCACAAATAATTTATCTTTGTCTATCAAATACTATATCTTTCTTTATAAATAATTATATTTTAACAAATATAATGATATTTCATTCTTCATACTAATTATATATATATAATTATATAATTATCAAAGCTTCAATAAAATTTTCACTGTTCAATTAACATTCAAATTATTTAATAAATTTCAAATTTCATAGAACCAAATAATTTCCATAACTTTACTTAAACCTCGTAACACACCATTAAATCAAATTCTCAACAAACATTACAAATTAAAATCCTCTAATTAATTAAATATTCATCCAACAAATATCTAATTAATTCCAATGTTCATAAAATGAAATTATCTTCAAACTAAACGTCCAATAAATTTAAACATAATTAAGCAACACTAAAATAATTAACTTAAAAAACTATATTAATTTTCGGAGCGTTACAGACCATTTGTATAAGACTCAACCATGAAATATTTTACTTTTTCTTTATAAATCTATTAATAGAGGATTAATATTATTTCATAGAAAGATGGTCATATGCTTCCGCTTGTGTAAGCGAGCTTATCCTTTTGATAATTTGCAATGGTCATAGTAATTTTGTAATTCATTGAAAAACTCAAGAGATTGACCACATAATCATAGAGTTCAGAACACAATCTGATAAGATAATATTTTCTTCTTATCATCGAGAGTAAGTAGATGAAAAAGTAGTTCCCTTAAGTGATGATTGGAAACTTGAACAATAGGGTTTAACACTCTAATTGGCCTCTATTAGAGAAGAAAATCACGCCACATCAGCGAATGCCACTCGACAATCCAATCTGCAATACCAAACCAAATCCCAATCGTCATTCCAACCGCATCACACCAAATATATAACACAGCTGATTGTCAATCTCCCAATTCAGCTTTTTAAAGTAGGTTTCATGAAATTCTTATTCCTTAACCTCTTCCCTTATTTTTGGCTAATTAGAGTGCTCTTTTTTACGGTTGAAGATCATTCCAACTTGATCTTCCTAACTAAAACTCTTCACTTTATTTTGTCATAAATCTCTCTCATTTATTTCTCTTTCTTTTACTTTTATGCTTCCCTCTACTGTGTGTATATTAATCCCATGGTTCTCAGCTTGTAAAGAATCGACCAAAAATTGTGATTATATCTCTTTTTTTAAAGCGGAAAACCGTTTAGCCTTATTAGAGATTTAGTATTGGTGGTATTATTTGTTGAAGAGTATTATGCGTTTTTTATGTTTTAGATTGTTCATCAAGATGTCTTTGCATATTGTTGCATTGTTTAATGTTCCTCGACTTAAGGAATGATTTTAAGATTAAGTAAAAGCCTAAAATTCATCAAGTGAAGCAATCTTCATTTGTACATAGTAAGAAAGATAAAAATCTAGATGAGACGGAGTTTAAACTTAAGAGCAGCTTAAGACACATCGAAAAGTATATTTCACACTTTGGGAAGTCCATTGATTATTCACTAAAGCTTCCTCTTTGCGGGAAGGAGCCTAAGTGTTTTTGCAAGATCTATTTCTATGTCATATTGTACTATTTGTCTTGTGTTTACAAATAAGTATAACATGGTAGTTGCTTAACATTATATTAGTAAAATCATCTTTTCTTGACACACAGTGTCCATCAGCCGTAGGTAGTATTTCATGTTCAATTAGTTCATATTTTTATTGTATATGTTTATTTCTAATGTTATTGGATAATGTTGTAACAATGTTTAGTATTAGATAACCTTCAAATTTTAGGTTTAAAATTACTTTATTTGAAGTTTGAGATCAAATCTCCCATATTTAAAATAAAAGGTCATGTCAATTATTCCTGAACTAATCTGAATATGATAGAAGGACTTGGATTATGATTTGATTAGAAATAAATTAGTCATAAGCAGATTAGGTGGTGCTTAAGCTACAAGATCTAACTAAAGAAGTAAAATATTTAATATAACGAGTATCTGGGGATGGATCAACTTATATGCAGTGCTTATATTAATAAATATAACTTTTCAATCAACCTATGTATAGTGGTTATATTAATAAATGCAACTTTTCAATAAGAGCATATAAGTGAAAATTGATAGTCGTATTTGGATTAACCTTGACCAAATTTTATAAAAGACAATTTGATTCGGTGACTTAACTTGATGAATTGGCTTTCTTTTTCTTCAAAATAAGTTGGACAAATGTAGTTTTGCCATTAATTTATAAACAATGAGATAATAATATAATTTGTGATTGGTCAAAATTTAGGTTGACCACCACATTGGGTTGGTATGAAAACTGTTTCATTTAGGGGCTGTGACCAAACATTTGAAAATGGTCAAATTTGATTATTCTCTTAAACTATTCAAAGGAAAAATCAAATCAGTTCATTTTCATTACATTTCGTTCAATCCAAACCTTTAAACCCAATTTTTTTTCTTTTTTTGGGTTAAAATACATATTATATATGGTTATGTTGATATAGTCCTTGCTTCATGCAAGTTGTGGATCAATTGTTGTTAAAACAAATATATACAAATAAAATTAAACTATAGTCGTTATGTAACATTATTTTTTTTAAAGACATGTAACATTAATTAAAACATACAAATATATAAATATACACCTTAACATTATGGTAAGGTATATGTGTTTTCAATCAAAATTTTCAATTCTTCCATAGAAAAACTAAATTATAATATATAATGACTTTCTTAGAAGATTGCATGCAGCGGCGGATTTATTAAAAGGCCAGGGATACGTGTCCCTCCCACATGCTCGATTTGTATTTTAATATTAATTTTGAAGTGTCAGATATATATTAAATAATGCTCTATTATTTCTAAATTTTGCTTCTAGTATAGTAGTTGTACCCCTCTTCAATAGTGAAGGTCTTGGATACAAATCTCGTCTACTACATTTATTATTATTTTGTTACATATGATTTCTGGATCTGCCACTGATTGCATGCTTCTTCGACGTTGTTGCAAATATATCTTTGTTTTTAGAATATTTAAAAAATCTAATCCTAATAAAAAAATTAACTTTTACTTGCATATCACGAATTTTATGGGTCCCATTCAATAAGTTTTTTATTCTTATCTTTATGTTTATGTTTTCTCATTGTCTATGAAACAAGTTCGTTAACTAAATAAATTAATCAATCCAATTTGTTATTTCCAAACTTTGAAAAACATTATTAAAATTGTAAGTTTAGAAACTACTCAACTATTAAAAGTAGGTATTATTGAATATTGAGTACTTAAGACGATATCAACGTTTTCACCTAATTTATATGTTGATGATGTAGCAAGAACACTATTATAAATTTGGCCTTCTTTGATATACAAAACACTACTACAAATTTAGCCTTATTTGATATGCAAAGCACTTCAAAAAATGTCTACCTTGATGGTCTTTGTCCATCTTATTTTATGAAAATCTACAAATTTTTAATGGTCTACAAATATATATATGTGTCAGTTGAGCTAAACTCATGTTCTATAACTTCTACAAATTTTTAAAACCCTAAATTACAAACTTTCAATTTAACTTATTAAAGTTGAACACAATAACTAATTTAATTTTAATAAAGTTATTTATTTCAATCTAATTATAATTACAACAGTTAACTTTTAAAAAATTAATATTGTATTATTGATGTATAGACAGTAATAATTGGAAAAAAATAGTAAAACTTTAAGAATATTATTGATGAATATCGTGTTTTCAGAGCCCGTTAACGAAAGTTTGAATTTTGTGCTTCATAGAAAATAGTTTTTTTTATTGAAGGGCAATGTCCATCAAGATATCATTTTTTTAATGGGTCTTACCATGATCTTATCCTAAACCTAGAGTTATAAAAAATTTTCTTGATGGACATGTCCATCAAGATATCATTTTTCTTGATGGACCTTGTCCATTTTTTTTTTTCTTTGTCCATCAAGAAATCCAAAACAAATATATTAATTTTTTTTCGATGATGGCCATTACAAATCAAGAAAATTCATTCCTTGATGGGCTTCGTCCATCAAGAAAACCTATCTAACCTAATGAGCGTTGTCAGTCAACTAATATATTATTTTTTTATGTTTATTGTCCATTGAGAAATAGTTTTCTTGACGTTTGTAGACCATCAACAAAACTAAGGAAACTTTGCCCATGAATGAAATAAAAAATCCACATTTTTTTTTACGTTTTTTCGTATTTCTTCAACAAAATAAGGAGAGTTTTGTTGACGTACATAACCATCAAGATAAATATTGTATCAAGAAATCAAAATTTGTGTGCATCAGGAAAGACCAAATTTGTAGTAGTGGAAGTACCTATTCTATTTTTTAAAGTATATTTTGTTGTAATACCCTCCTTGAACTTTGACATTCATTGGTCTACAGTGGTCTGAATGTACGAGCTTTGAAGGTATTTTGGCTCTGAGACCTTTTCCGATAAAAAATCTCTTGGTCATTATTTCTTTTAAGATATGACTCACATGAAGGTAAGAAGTTGTCTTCTAACGAATTTAGAAGTCTACTCTTAACTAATCTCTTAATCGCATTGAGATTTATGTGATCGAATCTTAAGTATCATATATAGGTATTAGAAGAAACATTTTCGTCTTTTATGCTAAACATTTCAGTATTAAAGACAAATTCTACTCCAATTAATCTTAACTTATATAAGTTATTAATAAGTATAGTAGAACCAATCTGAATACATTTTCTAGAAAAAAGAAAGTGATCGCTTCATTGATTTCAAAATATATTCTGTCCATTTTTTCTGAAATACAATAAATAAATATTACATTTCTCAACTTTCGAGAACCATACAAAACATTTTCAAATATGATGTATCTATTTAAACAACTTCAGATTTCCCAGTGCTTCAGCCAAGACAATTTCTTTTGTTTTAAATTTTGAGGATGATCATGCCTTTTACAAGTTTATCAAGAACTATTTTCTTAAAATAAGAAGTAAATATGATTAGTGGATCCTGAATCTGGTATTCAGGTTGAAGTATCATATTCCAATAAACACGTTTCAAAAACTAATAAATCATATTTACCTTGTGCTTCCTTCTCAGTTTTCTTCTCAGCAAGGTACTTCGGACAATTTCTCAATTAATGCCCGTTCTGGCTTTTGTGGTAACATTTACTTTTTGCAACTTTATTTCCCTTACTATTCTTGGGAGTATTCCCCTTCCTCTTCTTCTTCATTTGTGAAGGGTCAACTTTAGTCTTAAAGGATGATCCTCCAATAAACCCTTTCTTTGTGGTAGCAACATTTGCTTCCACTTCCTTCGCCTTACCTATAGTAAGGTTTTGGAATCGCTGGAGCTCATTCAGAAGGATGGTCAGAGAGAACTCTATCTTATACAGAGACGCATGCTTCTGAAATGGTACAAAACACTTCGAAAAATATTGTAAAATAAAGCTCACCTGATTTGCCTCATCGATAGGACCGTCATTTACATCTGCGATATTGAAGTGCATCATCATGTCTAGGACATGTTATCTAAGAAAGGTCCCTTCCTGATGGAAAACTGAGACATGAACAGCGAAAATTTGGATCAAAATTACTTTAGATGCATCTAAACTAATTTAGAGATTAACATGCATAACTACCCTAATTAAATGAAATTAGGATGAATAGAAATCATACCTTTGTAGCTTTCTGATTATCCGATATCTCCTCGTGAACATGAGTCCAGGACCACCACTAAAGTTTATCCACTATTCTTGGATTTAGAACCGAGTTGTGGACCTGATTAGGTGAAGGAACTAAGAGAGATAATGAAAATTGGAAGGTAGAATTTTAGGGTTTGAGATTTGGGAGAGAAAAAAATTTGTTGGAATAAAAAAAATGTAATTCAAAATTACAAAATTGGCAAAAAAAATTTATCATATTTGAAAACAAGCCTATTTATAACATAACTACATGAAAAAATACATGTAATTAGCTCACCAAATCTCCACACATCACATTCCACTAACCATTAGTGGAATTTAGTGGGCTAGGTGACTCCATCTTATGTTGTCACTTTTCCACTAAGTGTTCGTTAATTTATTCAACAAAATGTTGGATTTTTCAACTAACTTTAGTTCAAGGGCAATTTGGTCATTTGACCATTGAAGTCAAAAGTCAACATTTTTAATTACTTTTTATCATTTTGTCCGTCTTCACTAATTCCCATCTTTCAAGCATGAATCAACATTTATTTTTCCGAAATTCAATTCACATTTAAATATAAAGCAAGTCAAAATTTGACTTTTCAAAGTTAAAAGTCAATATTTTGACTTTTATCACTTTGATCATTTCCATCAATTTTGAGCTTCTGAATATGAATTTGTATTCATATTTTTAATATTTAAATTACATTTAAACATAAAGCTCCATACTAAATTTATAATTGATGGTTATATCACATATATTCGTTGATTTCTCTCTCTTTACCTAATTCGAACAATTCAAATTATTCCAACATATTGTTCTAAGTTAATTCCATATGAGCTAGCAGAGGAACCTAACAGATCTATAGATCATGAACTCCAACGATCCGAGGTTAACTAGCTAAACTCTTTTAGACCAAGTTAATCAACATTCGTTAACTAACGGGTCATTCCACTAAAGTCCCGTAGTTGCACTCCCTTCACTATAGATATATTTTTGTCCATGCAAACACTCTCTTACTGGAGTTCGCTCCTACTCACGACCCAAAGCCTTGCATGAAACTCACAGTGTGAACTCTTAGGGACGCTAAAGCTAAAAGTACACAACTTTCACTACAAGAAATTTGTCATCCAGTGACACAAATAATTTTTGTCAGTAAATGATCAGTTTTAGCAACATATTTTTAATCCGCATCACTAATAAAATTAGTAACAAAGAAAATAATGTTACTAAAAGTTAAATAGTTTTAACAAAAAAAAAAAATGTTAATAAAACTTTACCAAAATTTCCCTCCTTTCATTTCCCTCCCACTTTTTATTTTCCTCCCACTTTTCATTTAATAATTTATTAAATATATTTTTGTTTATCAAATCCCTAATTTCTCTTTTTCTTCCACGACAAACAACACCCAATCTCTAAATCCCCAAATTCCCAACCCTCTCTATCTCATCGGTTGGTCACGTTTCGGCCGACGGCAACCGGTGAGAACCCACGACAAATCTTTTGATCTTTATGTTTGTGTTTTTCCACCCTGTCTGGACTTGTGAATGACTGGAGGATGTTGTGAATTTTTTTTTAGATGTTGAATAAGTCCCACATTTTTGCACTTTCGGATGAGGATGGGTATGTTAGCTTGTTCAATACTCGCAACAGATTTTCATTGTTTTCATCTCACGAGGAAATACAGGTTTTGATCTTCTTTCCTTCATGTCCATCTTGTAGAAGTGTACTTTGATTGATTTTATTTTCTATGTAACCGATTCATATTTCCTTTACAGAGAAGTGTAGGGTTAGTGAATGGGAGGCACATTGCAATGTTGTGTTTGATGTTTGTTGGATTAAGGTAGCTTACAAGCCCAATCCTCTCACTATACTTGCTAGTTCAAACTACTTTCCCCCTTCTTATCAATATAATAAAATATCAGTCATTGACTAGGCAGATCAATGCTAGAAATATTGGTTTTTGCTTTCACTACTGATTTATATAGTTCTTATGTAATGGAAACTACATCCCAAAGTGTGAATTTGAGCATAACTTAGTAGTTAATACACCAAGTACCATCCTAAAGTTTGATGCTTTTGAACTCTCACCACTTTAATAGTTGAACGAACTCAGAATATATTTAGAAAAAAACTGCATCCTAAATCATGACATGCTAATGTTTTTCAGGACGATACCCAAATAATTACAGCCTCTGGGGATCAATTTGTAAGTATCATCATTTTGCTCCTAAACCAGTTTATTCATTTGACCACCCTCTCTACATTTTGTACCATGCCATACTTTTTTCATAATATTGGTCGATCACGTTTGCTAAGTGAATTTGAGTTCTTTTGATCTTTTCTATTGGTCTTTTTTTATGGTTTTTATTGAGTTGTATCGTAATTGCATGATAGGCGTTAAAATGTTGAATTCAATTGCATTAGTCTTTTATATTCACATTGATAAGCTTTAGTTGCTTGGGTTGATAAGTAATTTATGTTGATTAGTATTGAACATATGTTGTGTTGCCTAATGCAGTAGTTCAACTATTATTAAACTTCATTTGGATACACAAACTAGACACTACTTAGAAGAAAGATTCGTCCAAAATAGAGGTACCACCCATTTGTAAATTGTCTTGATAGATTTTGAGAGTTCTCTTTGATAGAGTGGTTTTCCCTTGTCATCTCTTTCTAGATCTTAAGAAATCTGAGGTAATGAGTAATGAGTAAATCTGAGGTAATGAGTAAATGCTTTCGCATTAATTATTTATATTTAACCCATCTTTCAATCTTTTGAATGATAGGGTACCTTTCTTGAAAGATTTGTATCATGTAGCCTCTTTTAAATCGTCAATGAGCTTTTTTGGTTCAACCATTTAGACGGGCATGTGCTCAATTAATTACCTTATTAACTTGTGTCATGTCTGACTTCTCACCCTCTCGTTATATAGATTCATAGTAGCAAGAACAAACATTCTTTTGAGTTATAGGAAAATGATTGGGGAATTTAATAGTCATGTACATAATATGATATTATAACATCAATAAAACATCCGTTTGAGTACAAGAGTTCCTACACTAAAAAAAAAAAAAACATAATGTATCCCAATTCAATGACATGTATAACTACCAGCTCTCAGCTACTAATTACTCTTCACACTTGAAGTCACGTAGCCCATGTGGAGCAAATAGTTATTAAAGTCAATATCAGTTATACTACAAAAAATAAAAAAAGAAAGAGTAAATTATAATATTTGTCATTAGTCATAAGTCTTGTAACATAGAGACATTGTAGTTGAATAAGTTTGGCCCTTGTCTTTGTTTGGCCCTTGTCTTTGAATGAACAAAATATAGAGAAGGAAAGTGAGTAGACCCATAAATGATCCATTTTGAGGTTTTACAATCTATCTTTGTAGACAATATATTAGATTACATAGATTAGTTAATTCGACAATTAGTTTTACAATCCAAATGGAGTACATGTATTCAAAGGTAAGTACAAGAGCAAGATTAGATTCGTAGATAGTTTTGGAAGTAAGTTCAAATAATGAACTTTGCACCAGTTTGAGTTGGTGGTTGTGAAAAAAAAAAGGGAAAAAGATTTGTGGCTTTTCAAATCCTAGTTCATGTGGATTACAAGGAAGCTACTTTTTGTGGCGTATAGATCAGAAAGATTTTCCTCTTTGGGTGATAACTGTCATTGCTATTTTGTTTTTGGGTATTGAGTTTGGTGTCCCAATTTGGGTACGTATTTATAATCTGATTTGAACAATAGTTTTATTTACATAATTATTTACTGACTTTTTGTGTGCTCTAATTTATTGTAGAAATTGTTTTATCTTAGCTTTTGACTCTAAAAGATTCATGGTTTTGACCTATTTAATGTTGTTTGACTCGTCCATGGTCTATTTTCTAAGAGTATCTTAAAAAGAATGTGGTTTAACGTGAAGTTTATATTGTAGGTGGGTGTTTCACTGGCCTTTGTCATTCACAAATTTGCAAATCCACATATAGGTAAGTGGTACATTTCTAATGCTTATATGTGAACGTGACGTGTTGTGTACCGCATTTAAGTCTTACCTCTATTAAAATTAACCTTGTGTGATTGATTTATATATCTCGTCAAAAGGACACATAGTGAATTTTCATCATAGATACTATAAATTCTGTAGTAATTATGCTTATGTTCTCAAACCAATCACATATGGTTAAGTGGTATACTACTTCTTGGCATTTATTTAATCACTTCTGTTGTTAGAATAATTCTTGTTAAATCTTAACAAAAATATAGGGTTGTAAAGAGGTTGTAACTACTAATTGTAACCTTTCACTAATTGAATGTTTTGTATCTTTAAAAAATGCAAGTAACATAGTGATTCTATATTTTGTTTCTATTTTAAGGACATAATTATATTATCAAAGTTCTTAGACTTGGAAGTTAAAGTTCTTAGTTTTAACATTATTCTCATTTTGTTTGTAGATTTCAAGAAGTTGAGGATAACAATTGATGAGACTTTGAGTTTGGAGTTATCTAAGAGTGACATTGTGGTGCTTGGAGGAGGGTAATGTCTTTGTTTCTTATTATTACATGCTTTTAAGACTTGTTGAAATTTTTGTTATGCACACTACTTTTGCACAAATGTAACTTCATAACTTATAACTTTGTACATCTATTTATATGATGTAATTTCGTACTTATAATTTAGGTTGACATTGCTCGAACTATTTATGAAATTATCGAAGTTTCTTGTCATATATTTTTAGTGATAAAGTTGGTATTATTTTATTTGATATTTTATACTAGGTTTATATAGTAAATTGGATATTAATTTTTTTATTTAATAAAATACTTTTACTGGCATTTCAATAATTTCGCAAAAGCATTGGCTTTAGTGTCGCTAAAACATCACCTTTAATGGCGAGTGTAATACGCCACTATAAAAGATAAATAATGGCATACCGTATGTTATTAAAAGTAAGCTTTTAGTAATGCAGAAACGTCACTAAAAGTACATTTTTTGTGGTGCGTAATTGTTGTGTCATAAAACTTTTAGCTACGAGAATACAGCGACACTCCTAGCGATGAATGGCTCTGCGTCGCTAAAAGTGTTAGCGACGTGTTTTTGAGTTTTAGTGACGTTTTTGCCGCTCCACTAAAAACAAAATTTCTTGTAGTGTTTTGTCTAGCTGACGTGTTCCAAGATGGTTTTAAAGTGTACTCATAAAATTAGGATCATATTTAAGCTAATTTAAACATATCCCAAGTCTAGATGAAACATTCGAGTATAACCATTATAACGGTATCATACTATTATAAGTATGATCCTGCAATAAGAGCACTAAAATGACTAGTATCATACTATTCGCAGATTAATCAAATTTCCTACTTTTTTCGCTTGTTTTCTTCTATTCTCATGTGATTATACTTCATTATTTTACATAAAAGAGTACAATGACTTGTATTTCGACAAGTTATCACCGAATAGTTCACAGAATTGCTACTAGATGTTGTTGTTGTGAACGTCCAAAGACATGCCCATGCATACATTATGCAACTCATAGGAGGTTTTTTGTTTGCCGACAAGTCAAATACACTAGTACACTTTCTTCCACTTTTTAAACGATTTTGACCAGGCTGATATGTACTCTTAGGGCGCTGTATGTCTTACATGGATTTATAGGGAATTGTGTCGAGCATATAATGCACAATCCTTAGAAATAATCGGGTCACTAGTGCTACTACAAGTATGGGCATATGACATATTTCTTATTGTAGCACCACAAGTTGCATTAGGCTCCAGTTGCTTGACCTTTGAGTTTGAGGTATTATTTCATTTATATATTACTTTTTTTATAAAATTTGCACTATCTATAACTTATTATTAATTTTTCACACATTAGATGGAGTGGTGTTCTACCTGCATCGGAACAATCAACAAATATGTTGTTGATGTATCGACAAATATTTGACCGGCCGATGCACACTTAGTTAGTAAAATATTATACGAATGTTGTCTACTTATGTTTGTTTTTTTTTTCTTTTGTTAACAGATTCATTGAACATCATACACACCTGATATTATAACATTGCTTCCTAATCAATATCACAATGGTGAAGTGGCCTAGACTTACGTGGACCTTATGATATGCTTTCATATCATTGAGATGCATCTACCAAATCGTGTGTTGCAACATTTCGATATACTGGAAATACAACCAACATTGTGCTTTACAGATCCAACACTACACCAAATTGATTTAAGAGGCAAACACGATCAAGATTGACATATGATTCATATAGAGTATATAACAATTTGGCATTCGTGAAATGATCTTTGTGTACGAGGAGAAGCAGCACACGAGCCAACTGTATCAGATGACTATTTTTCCTGGTACAAGTTGATAACATAACGATTTATCACACTACATGACGCTTACGATTATTGCATGGTAAGAATTTTAATATGATTTGTTTTATAATTTTATAACATGTGCATTATTTAATTATATTATTTGTAATTGTTCAAAATAATTTTGTTCTAGGCGTACATGCTTACTCGATGGAATGAAATTTACAAGATTTGAGCTCAATGTGTGATCAAACTTGGAAAATATAGAATATATTATTCAGTAGACCAAACAACTCAATGTTGTAGACACGGATTGAAGATGCATTCGACGTAGACGACGACAACAAAACAATGATATCGCAGAGGGAGATTAAAATAATGCTTAGTTTGTAAATAAAAATTTTAATTCATATAAATTTCAATTTTAATAAATGTAGAATCATACAAAAATGTATTTATATTTGCATGAAAACTATGGTCATTTTACAAACTTAAGGTTAAAAATAATCCTTGAGAGAAAAGTTACCTAAAAATATACAGCTTTTTCTTAACTTAAAAAGTTTATAGCAAATGTCATAGCACCATTCTAATTCATTGCTTTCAAGTTTCAGGATACATCCTTTAATTATGCATTAAGTTGTCATTTCAAATTTTAGACTAAAAATCTTTCTAATTAATTACTTTAAAGTGTCATTGCTTCCAAGTTCCAAGATACATCCTTTAATTATGCATTATGTTATCATTATGGTTTCAAATTTTAGACTAAAAATTATTCTAATTAATTACTTTAAAGTGTCACTATGGTTTCAAAAGTAAGTAATGCAACTGAATTAGGTGGAGAAAGAATTTTAAATGTTTGTGTTAAAAAGAAAAATGTATGGAGGAATTTTTAATGCAAGTGAACATATATAGATACTGAAGTTCGCTATAAATGAGCATAATAATCATAATAATTTTGACTGGATTAGGACCAAAATAAGGACATGATTAATTAAGTTTTTGAGAAATTAAATCACCTTTTGCCAGCTATTTAAGGAAGTTGTATATCATCCAGTCACGCGCCACGTGGTCAAACAGGTCAAACAGATCAAACGGTCAAAATGGACTTCTATCCATTAATGAAGTTTCTTTACATACTTCCCTACTTTTGTTATTATTTAAAAAAAAAAAACTTATTTTCTGAAACCACTCCCTATTTTAATTAAAAACTAATTGTAATGATATTTTGAATTCTTTTTTAAAAGTTGTAAGATACTTTTAAAATAGAAAAGTTTAAAGATGTGTGTTCCTATAATCTAACCTCGTTATATTAAACAAGCGTTCAAAGTAAAATAGTTGTCATAGTCATATGTTAGGATAATTGGACTATAATGATTTATATGTTTAGAGTATAGATTATTCTAATAGATTAGTAAACTAGAGTTGTGAAATACCATTAACATGAGGTAGTTAATATGTAGAAAATAAGTTAAGTTATTGCCCAAAACATCTCACACGTCTAGTCAATGGTGAGAAATGGAAAGATAGAAGGGGTAGGATTGTATTTTCACAGAAACCTCGAAAAACATGAATTATTTAATGACGTTAAGGCAGTATACCGCATTGTAATTTGTACACTGAATTCCTACATTGTCTGTCAGTGTTTTGGGTATTGATACTTAAAAGCCCATTTAAGAGACGCACAGAGACAGAGACATACTCTTGTCGGCAAAAAGAAAAAGAAACGAAAATTCAAGGCAAGATTTCAAAAACTTACCCAAGAAAAATGCAAGGTTCAACTGAAAAGAGCAAGAAGCAGAATGATAATGAATCTGATCTTCATCCTATTCCTCACTGTTCTATCATTTTAACAATCTTTGATTCAATCCTTCAACCTTTCATCTCCATTTTGAGGTTCTTTGGTTTTAAACGCGATGCCCCACCTTACCGTCCAGCGTCCTCCTCCCTGGAAGATTGCTACACCGCCGGCTCAAATCCGCCTTCCACGGCGGTCGACCCACCTCATGACGATTCTGTAAGCCTATATCTCTCGACTCTCTCCCTCTTTTTATGTTATTTTATTTTAATTTAACCCTTCCAATTTTTTTTTACCCTTTTAAAGTTTAAGTTTTGTTTGGATTTAGTTGTAACTTTTAACTTCAATTTTTCACTAAATAAATTTTTTAGTTTATCTGTAGTTGACGTTGAATCTATTAATTAATTAAAAATAATTACAAAGTATGGAAAAAATTGTATAATTAATTGAAATTGAATATGAAAAATACATACCATCTAATTAACATCCTAACAAGATATGATATTAGTTTTGCTTATAGAATATTTTAATTTTTTTATATGAAAAGGTGTGTACAGCTTGAGATGTACTGAGTATATTATATAAAATATTGAACATTAAGTTTAAGTGTATAACTTATAGAACCCTGCAGATGAAATTGAAATGAAATACAAATTCAATTTTCAAGAGCAACGTGTTGACAATATAAAACAGAAACAGGGTTTACATTAATTGGACCATTTTTGACGAACTTTTCCGTACAATAACTTCGTTGAAAAATTTATAATTTTAAAGATTGTGTTGCGTTTCTTTGTAGGAGGAAGAAAGTGAGTACTATAGGCCACATGTTCCTCCGCGGCCGCCGTGGAGCACTGGCGGCGGTGGTCAGATAGACTAATATGTATATTGTAATAATCAGGTGTGGCGGTGGTTACATGAATTAGAGTGTATGAAGTAGGAAAAAGAAAAAAATATCCAAGCTTCCTAGTTATTTAATTTAGTCATTCTATTATAAATTTATTCTTTGATTTTTTTTATTTTATTTTTTACTATTTATGGTTTACTAGGCATGATTTGAATTAATTGTTAGTTAGATTAAATATCATACTTTTTAAATAAACTTTTTCTTAAAAAAATATTTACAAATATTACAAAATATCACCAACCATATAATAGATAATTCTTTGTGGTCTATCGCAATTATTCTTTGTGGTCTATCGCAATTAAATAAACAGTCATATTTCGCTATATTTTATAAATATTTTGATTCATTTTTTAATATTTGGAAAATAGACAAATATTTCAATAGAAATTAACTTTGTGTATTATACTTTTATATATTGGAATTGTAAAAAATAATAAATTTAACAAAATATTTATAACATATGATAAAATTTTTAGATTATATCAATAATAGACATTGATAGTCAATGATATGCTTCTATCAGTGACATTGATAACTAGTGATAGAAGTTCATCAGTTTCTATCTTTGATAGAATCTAAAATTTTGCTAAATATTTTAATTTATTTTGCTATTTTTAAAAATGTTTCTTATATATATAAGCAAATTGATATACTAACGAGTATATTAATACTCGCTAATTTTCAAATTAGTGTTGATATATTAGTAGTACACTAGTTTATTATTGTTAAGGGCGATTTTCTGATTTTTACTATTGCATGTTAGGCAATTTGGGAGGATAGAAACAAAGTTTTTCATGGAGGAGGGTGGTTCCACCGTTGATCAATGTCGAGTGGATACTTAACTATGCAATGGATCTCTGGTGGGTTGTAGATTCTGTCTAGGTTTGGCATTGAGAGTTGTAGATCAGTGTGTTGTTGCAAAATCGCCTAGAAGGAGTGATGTGTTGTGTAACTTTAACGCCTAGACATAACACGTGTTTCCTTTTCTTATATTTCGCGTAAACTGTAGGTATCTCGCCTGTTCGAAATGCCTTCTATAGTCAGCTCGTGTAGTGGTTATATCGCTAACTGATCAAACCGCCTACTAAACAGTTCACCTACTGATCAGAACTCCAATTTGTTAATTTGCCTAGTCAAAACGCATACTGCAAAACAGAAACTGGTTAGGAAGTGGCTGACTCGTGGATCTCGCTCTCTTTAAGGCGTTTCGCGGCTCTGCTCTTTTGTACAAAATAGTTTCAATAGCCTCGTCGTCCCTAAGATAAAACAACATCATTGGTCGATTAGTTTTGTACTGGAACTAATCGAAATGCACAACACTTAGATAAACACTCAAAAGCTCGAAATACTAAGAAGAGAATATTTGGGAGAAAAATCGTTTATATATTCTATCTTGTGAAAAGCATATGAGACTGATATATATAGTGAGCGTGGAGACTTCAACGATAACATTATTAAAGTGAAAAGAAAAAATCGATTGAAATAAATACTATTTATTTTGAAATGGTTTTTCAGTTTTGGAAAGTGTTTAGCAAAAAATTATATTGTTATTCCTCCCTTCCCCTCTCCACCATGATCGATCGACCGACGGCGGTGACGTGTGTGGAGATATAGGCATATCTACATTTGCCTATCTCCTTACCCTTTCCAAAACTTAGAGCCCAAACTCATGAGTGAATGTATGAGTTTATAAAGAAGACATCCACATTGCTAGGGAATACGAGTTTGAATAAAATAACAATAAATATTTCCTTTTTCAAAATTTTCATTTAACAATCCCCCACTTGAAATTTTTTTACTATTAGTCTCCCACTTGAAAATTGAAAAAACATTTTCATCGAACAATGTCTATCTCTATGTTATTGTGCTTAAGTAAAGATGTTTGATGACTTGAACCTTTGCGTAGTATCAATAGTTTAGATTATTGTAAAGTAATTCATAGTTTTGAACTTTACTTCTAGCACAATTGCACACATAATATTATAAGTTCTAAAATAGCCCGTGCTTTATACCCTTACACATATATCCCAGTTTAGTGAATGCTCTAGGGCGTTGCCTAAGATTCCTTAAGAAACAGCCCTCACTTCCACATTCACAAAGGTGAATCTATCAAGAGTACTCCTATAGGTAAGTACCCTACTTGAAATCAAGTATAGAATTCATTAAGGACAAAGTTCAATCTTCTCATACGCTTCATGATGTCATGCTAATCACTGAATCATAAGAAGGGAACTCCTAATTTTAGCATGATTCTCGTCATATTACCTATGATCAGTTATTACCTATTCAACTTGTTTCTTGGGATCTCCAGTCTTTCAAGTTGTGTTTACCTCACAAGTAATTCAATTTTCTCTAGGCTTGAGTCCCATTCTTTCTAAAGTTTTAAAAACCTTCTCTCTTGCTAGTCCTTTTGTCGAAAAATCAGCTCAGTTTTCATCAGACCTTACATAATCCACTATCACTGCATTGGTAGTGAAAAATTCTTTAATAGTACTGTGCTTACGACGTATATGTTGTCTCTTACCATTGTAATAACGGTTCTGAACTTTTACGATAGTTGCAATACTATCACAATAGATTAGTATGGCTAGTATCGGTCTTTCCTATGTGAGATTCTCTGATAGCAAGCTTCGAAGCCAACTAAGGCTACAAGTGGCTATATTTTTAATATATTAGGAGGAGTTGTTGCTTAAAAATCCAAGAAATAGACAATATTAATTGAGTTGTTTAAGAGGAAGTTCCAATTAGCATCGATGTAACCTTCAAGTACAGTGGGAAACTTTTTGTAGTGTAATCCTAGATTTTGGGCTTTCTTAAGATATCTCATTACTCTTTCTATAGCATTCTAGTGTTCTAGACTAGGTGTGCAATTTACTTAGTAATCCTACAACATAAGCTATGTCCGGTCTAGTGCAATCATCAACATACCTCAAACTACTTATTATACTAGTGTATTCATATTGGTTAATACTGTCATCAATGTTTTTGAATTATTTAACACTAGAGTCATAGGGTGTACAAGCTAGTTTACTTTCGAAGTAGTTGTACTTCTTTAAAAACTTCTCTATGTGATGAGATTGATATAAGAAAATTCCATTTTCAATTTTGGTATATTTGATGCATAGGATTACATTAGCTTCTCCTAAGTCTTTCATGTCAAAGTTTGCACACAGCATTGATTTTACATCATTTATGACGTACAAGTGTATGTGATCCAAAGATTAGCATGTCATCTATGTATAAGCATATGATATATATAATCTATCTTCAGTCTTATAATAGATATATTTGTCACTCTCATTTACTTTGAATCATTTGGACGTGATTAAGTTGTCAAACTCTTTGGGCCATTGCTTAGAAGCTTGTTTTAGGTTATAAAGAGATTTATCTAATTTACAAACTTTGGATTCTTGACTATGAACTATGAAACCTTCAGGTTGTTCCATATAGATCTCTTCTTATAAATCATCATTTAGGAAGACAGTTTTGACATCCATTTGATGTATTAAGAGATTGTTCAGGGCAGATATAGAAATCAACACTCTAATTGAGGTGATTCTAGTAACTGGGAGAACATGTTGAAGAAATTTATGTTTTTTCTCTGCCAAAATCCTTTTGCTACTAGTCTAGCCTTATATTTATCTACTAATCCATCAGGTTTGAGTTTCTTTCTTAAAACCCATTTGCAGCCTATTGCTTTACAACCAGGGGATAGGTCAACTAGGTGCCAAGTTCTAATGCATTCAAGAGAGTCATTTCATCATTAATAGCTTCTTGCCATAACTTGGCATCTACGAAGAATAAGGCTTCTGTTAGATCTTTTGGATCTTCTATGTTATACATTTCAAAGTCTTCTCCAAAATCTTTTATGGTTCTATCTCTCATGCTTCTTCTAGGTTCAGGATCTACTTCCTTATCTTGGGTTTGGATCCTAATTGAAGGTAAACTACTTGAACTTGAGACCCCACTATTTTGACTATTTAAGCCCCCCCACTATTTATAGATTTAAAAGAAAATCTATGCTCGAAAAAATCTACATCGTTTGATTCTATGATTACCTTATTTTCTAAGTCATAGAACCTATAGGCTTTACTATTTTCATTGTATTCTATGAAGACGCATTCATATGCTCTACTAGCTAGTTTTCTTCTTTTTGGATAAGGTATTCTAACATAGGCTAGACAAACCCAAGTTCTAAGATAAGTCAAGTTTCGTGTTTTATTCTTAAGGACTTCGTGTGGTGAAGTTTTACTGTTTGATTTTGAAATCCTATTAAGGACATAGTTAACCGTTTAAATTATTTCACTCCACCAAGACAATGCTTCTCCTGGTTCAAGTAAGATAGCAACTACTAACTCAGTTAGAGTTTGATTCTTTCTACTTTTCCATTCATTTCAAGAAATAAGGTGCAGTTGTTTCGTGTATTATTCCGTTTGAGTTATAAAACTCATTGAAAGCAACTGAATCATATTCAATTCCTCTATCGCTACGAAGTCTCTTAATTCTTTTGTTAAACTGATTATCTATTTTAGTTACAAACACCTTGATCATGTCAAAGGAATCACATTTATTTTTAAGCAGGTAAATAAAAGTGTAGTCGGAACATTCATCTATAAAGGTTATAACATACCTTTTATTGTTCCTAGTTAAAGTGTCATCGAATTCACATAAATTAGAATGAATTAATTCTAAAGGCTTTGTTACCCTAGTTACAAATTTATGCGATGTCTTTGTTATCTTAGCTTGACTACAACATACACATTTCTCAAATTCATGCAAAGATAAATTAGGAATAAGATTCAAACTACTTCTGTTCCTAATTATTTTTTTATTAACATGACAAAGTCTAGCATGCCAAACATTAAAAGTAGACAACATATAAATAGAAGATAATTTCTTATTTATTTTCAAATTCAATTTACACATGTCATCAGTAGCGTAACCGTTTTCCATAAATATATTATTTTTTTATTAAAGTAAATAAATTTGATCCTATAGTTTGTGTGAAGCCAACTTTGTTGAGGAGATATCCGGAGACAAAATTCTTATGAATTTGAAAAGTATGCAGAACTTACTTCATCACAGGTGTCTTGTCAGATGTAAATTTTGGTTCTACATCTCCAACTCCAACCACCTTGGTTGTGTGATGATCCCCCATAAGGATTTTCTTATCCTTAGTCTCATTATATTTTTTAAATAAGCTAAGGTCGTGACAGAAGTGGCGAGATGCATCGATGTCTAGCCACCAACCTTTGGACTCCCTGATCACATTTACTTCTATGATCATAGCTACTAAATCCCCTTCAAACAGGTTTGCCTACGCAGTAGGACGATTCTAATTTGACAAGGAAAAATTAATATGTTTGAATGTATGTATCGATAAGGTGGTTAGAATCAAGCACTAATATGTTTAAAAATGAAATTTAACTTGCTAAGTGTAGGTTGCGATTACTAAGATTTATCTTGACAAAAAGTATTTTGAAATTTACCCTTACTTTTTACCGTAGCTCAATGGTAAGTAGGGGTGTCGAATCCAAGGGAATGGTTGTAAAGAAAATTTCTTGAAATCAGGCTTGAAAGAAATGTTGTTTGTAGCAAAAGAAAAACATTAAAGAAAGTGTAGAGAACATCAAATTGAACCAAGAATCAAGGAAATTTGAAATGTAAACTTAATTCAAAAAAAAAATATAATAAAAAAGAAGAAGAAGTAAAAATTAAACTCTATGAGAAAAACGAGGCAAGGGACAATGAGCATTTGTTCAATTCCTATCATCGAATTAAAGGAAATATGAAATGACTCTTGCTTTAAGGAGATCCTTGATCATGGTTCTTGCAAGATTGACTTGCTTGATTCGTGGAAGAACCTTGATTAAGATTCAAGAAAAGAGATAATCACCACAAGCATTTAGTGTATATTCTCGCAACAACAACTAATGCCTAATTCTTGTTCTTAAAGAAAATCAAAGTATCTTTCATACATTTTAAAAACAATTTGAAACATTGTATTAATTGAATTTAGTTGTGCTCGTAAAGTTGATGCAATTAAACTATAAATTGCCAAGAACAAGGTGATTTTCTTAAGCATCAAGTCAATTTCAAGATTTAACATGTTTGATTTCAAGCAAGAAATAAATTGAGTTTTTGTTTAGACAAGAATAATCAACTCAATCTTGCATTAATTTTCTAAAAATGGAGTATCTTGCATACAAATTGGTGAATCAAGAAAAAGTTTCAGAATTAAATTGCAAAGGTACCTTGTAATTGAAAGAAGGAAATGTTCTTGATACAAGAAAATTAAAGATTCAACAAATACAACAAGAAATTAAAAAAATTCAACATGTCTAATTAATAAGGAAAAATACAAGAAAAATTCTCCAAGAATTTGAAAAGCCCATTTCCACTTACCTTTTGATGATTAGCCCTCAATGGGAAGAAGATTACTGGAAATTAATTGAGGGAAGAAAAAAAGGTAGAATGAAGAGGAAGTTTTTTTTAAAAAATGAAAAATTA
Source organism: Cucumis hystrix (assembly GCA_025688845.1). Lineage (NCBI taxonomy): Eukaryota > Viridiplantae > Streptophyta > Magnoliopsida > Cucurbitales > Cucurbitaceae > Cucumis > Cucumis hystrix. Next base: position 3,100,523 of record CM046885.1, on the reverse strand, counting down.
AGAGAGTTTTGAGAGAGTTTTGAGAGAATTTTGGGTTGTTTTTGGGAATGGATGAAATTAAGGGAAATTTAGGGTTTATATAGAAAAGATGGGAAATAACCGTCACCAAGGATCGAACTTGAAACCTCTACGACACGCGCTGGATTCAATCAACGAAGAAATTAGTTATTTTCGGATAGTTGGCAAAATATTACAAGATTGCCATTGAAAAACATGAAGAACATGTTCGGTTTTATGTCCTAAAACTTGTTGATAGTAAATATAATCAATTGACTGTTATTAATAAAGTGTTATTATTTTAATAAATGTAATTGATTATATAATTATTTTTGTCTTAATAACCTAAATCCAATAAACTAACACCCTAAGTTGTTTAATAAGACTTGAAGAGTATGTAGAGACATACATAGATCAATGTTTGAGATACAACTCAAAGGGTCTATAGTATAGGGATAAGGTTGGATACCTTATCCTGGTGACACTGTAGATATAGCTCACTTTGTATTTGATACAAACGCAATGATCTAATGCATTCGTGTAGGTGACATGCGAGTGAGGGTATCCTATGCAATGAGTTTGTATAAGATTGGTCCACGAAATAGTAACCACTAGATGTAACTCCGTTAACGATTTTGATTTCTATTTCATGAGGATGACTTAGATAAATTAGTCTTAATCCTGAGTGTATTATGAACTCCTGCTCGCGAGGGATTGTTCTTTTATTTGTAAGGGTGAGAGTGGCCAGATTGCTGATTTAATATGCTTATCATTTTGAGGACAAGACTGAGTGGGGAGTTGGAAACATAATCACACAAGATGGTGTTCACTCATTCTCGACATTAGGGTAAGTAGATGAGTGTTTTCTTAAATGGTGTCTCTAGGACTTGAACAAAGGGCCTTACCCTCTCTATGGCACGAGAGGAGTTTCTGCTTAGTGGTTGGTCCGTAAACAGGTTGTTAATTAGAGGAGTAATGGTATTTTAGGACTAGAAGTAACCTATAGGTAAAACAGTAATTTGACCCAACTGGTGTTACTAAAAATTGTGAAGGATTAACTTACTGTTATTGGTCTATATTCGTCGACTACATGTCGGTTCATATCGCGACTATTGGGGCATGCATTGAAGAATGGAAATATTGTAGACCTAACATATCAGTTGACGACAGATTTTTGAAATCTAAATATGGTGGAACTCTTTTGACAGCCTCAACAATTGGTGGTAATAATCAATTTTTTTTCGTTTGTCTTTTCCATTGTAGATTTTGAAAATGATGCATCATAAAGATGGTGTTTTAAGAATATAAAGAAAAGTTTAGGGGATTAGAAAGGTTTAGTTGTAATATCTGGTCGACAATTAAGTATTTCAAAAATTGTTCATAACGCTTTTCCAAATGTTGAATATTGTGTTTATTTGCAACACCTTCTAAAAATTTTGAAGCTAACGTATAAGGACCCTATAATTGACAACACTAGAAGAAACCTAGGAATGGCCGACGCACCAAAACATTGGTGAAGGATGCACAACACGTCGACAAAACAATTGTCGATGCAAGTCAAAACGTCGGTAACAACGTCAAGAAAACACCGTGGTGAAACATTAGCCGACGTGGTGATGGCCCACGTCAGCGAAACCTTATCTCTGATGCAAACAAATCTGACGCATAGAGGACGTCTGTAGCTAAACTCAATGTGACTACAGTACGTCGGAATACCAAATTCTATTATCGCGTCGACAAAAAGTTTCTTTGGCTCATGGACAAGATGTCAAGGATAGTCCCCTATCCCGACGTCGACCGTGCGTTGAAAAAAGTTTTTTTAATATTTTTAATTATTTATTTTATCATTTTTTTTTGTTATTGTTCAATATTGTTCTCGGTTTCCCCCATTTAGCAAAAAACAAAATGTGTAATAAATTATAAAAATTAAGAAATTGTAATTTATAATAAACCAAGTACGATATATATGTTCAAAACGTACAAATAATATGTTCAAAATATTTAAAAAAAATTACAATAGAGTAAAAAAAAAAAAAACTTACACCTATCTTCTAGATATTCAGTAGTCGCGAATGCCATATAAAAAATGCAAAACCTACAAATGACATAAAAGTACAGTTAGAATATCATAGACGCAGAATTAAACAAATTAAATGTTGAAAATGACGTACCCCAAGTGTTCACAACCCTCTATGTTGCTGACTCATATCCTCGATCATCTTCCTCATCTCTTCCATTTGTCGTGCATTGTTTTCTTCCATTTGTTTATCACGGTCTGCTGTTGGTCGATCAAGGTTTGTCAGTAGTCAGTCCCGCTTCTTCTCCCTTAGTGTTTGTTCTTCAATCATGCGGTTAGCATTTTCAAGGTTGTCCTTTAGTTGGCCAACCTCCATAATGTGTGTTTAGTGGTCGTAAGAGGAGGAAGAAACGGAAGTAAAACTCTTCTTGGACTTGGGTTTGGGGCTCCAACCAAGACCTTTTAAGTAGCCTAGTTGTCTACCCAAAATAGTCTCACATATCTCATCCCTAGAGAGTGGTTGAGAACCCTCTAGGACGAACTAGGACTGAAGTTCCAACATTTGATTCTTCACAATAATATTAGTTGGGGTTAGGAGAGATCATCGAAATTCAAATAGAAAGTAATAAAAAGTTTTGGTAAACTTACATATGCGTCCTCTGCTGCCGGTGAAATGAACTCGTCAGTTCTACTGGCGTGCGACTCTCAAAACAACTCGACACGATCCACCGAGCGACCGAGTTCTTCAGTGAGCTTAACTTGTCACTGAAGAAACGACTTGCATTCGCTCTGGTGATTCTAAGGCTGCTTTGCTCTAGCAGCCTTACAAGCACTTGATTACTTCTACAATTAGACAAAGTGTAAAAAGTTATATCCAAACAAAAATTAAATGAATTACTGTTAATTGATTTTAAAGTAGATTAATCTGGTTTAAGATTGGTATAAATAGAGCTCAAGAGGATTTAAAAGTCTGTTGATTATGAGAAACTCTGAATGTTGAAGCTGATAAAGGAAGTGTTAGGCGAAAAGAGAAGTTGAAGTCAGATGTTTGAGTTAAAGGAAACCAAGTGTAGTGAGTGATTTTGAAATGTGTTTTTGTATTTTAAAGCTTTCTTTAAAATTTATGTTGATTTGTAATGATATTTTATACATGAATATTTCAAAAGAAGACTTCTGTTTAAAGGAAGTTTCATGTTGTTGATGAATGTAAGAATGTGTGTCAAACCATTAGTCTTATGCCTATTAATGAGTTAACTGTTATATGCAAATAAGGGTTTGGGCAGACATGTAAAAAAGGCATGCATGATAAAGTGAAGCAAGCCAATGCATAAAAGATCTGTAATGCGTTAGGTGACCTAAGCAATGAGGAGTGAGCCAAATGATTTTCGGATGCTGTTGATGGAAAGACCATCACAATAGTCTAAACACAAGGTGATGAGTCTTGATGTTGAGGATGATTCATACACTCGGCGAGAAGGATAAGTGGCTTATGTGTGTTATGCGATGATGTATTGTAAAACAAGGTAATGATCATGTTTTGAATTAAAATGATCTTATTATGAAAACTTGTTTCCAAAAGGTTTTCTTAAAACTTCCTCACTAAGTCTTATGACTTACATATGTTTTAAGTTTTAACCTCTCTAGTTGCAAGGCGTTAAGGCCAGGTAAGAAGGGATTGAAGCAACTGTTAGGCGAGGAAGCTTGGCGGGGATTTTAAGTTTTTAAGTTATTATACTTTATTTTGTATCAAGGAATGTTGCAATTCAAGTTGTATGCTGGTTGGTTAAAGTGAATGAAAGAAGTTGCTTGCTATTTTCTTGTTGCGTTAAGATTCCTTATCGCCTAATGACTAAGTTATTGTGCTAAGATCTTAAGCGTGCTAGGCAGTAAGACCTAAATTTAAAAGATTCTTACTAAACCACGTCTCCTACCACATTGCATTCCTTGTTTCGAGGAATGTATGCGGGATGGGATGTGACAACATCACTGTTCCTAGGCATACCCTAGACTTTCCCAATTGCCCGCCACACACTTTCCTCATGTAGTGACCTTTCATCACATAATTCTTATGCGAAGCTCATTCTACTATCAACAATCTCTTCACACAGTATTCTTTTTGTAGGGCCCCTATAGTTTTGGTGGTACACTGTCGAGGCCTCATAGAGGATGCTGACCTTGATAGAGATAATCTCTCTAAGGTGATTTCCTTTTCCTAAATTATGCATGTATTTGTATCTGAACAATTGTCATCTTGGATTCGGTATGGTATCAAACTATTTTGATCATTCAAATAACATAGGGAGCATCTAATTTGTTGAGACTTGAGTTAATTGGTCTATTTGGATTGTGAATTAATATAATTCATTTATTTTGAATGTTTATTGGTATATAGTATGACACACGAAGATCATACTCAACGATCGAGTTGGACGGGGTACAAGTTGAGTTGGCTGACTTTTTAGGTTCATACATATGATTGCTCACTTTTTTGTCATTTAAAAGTAGAAATATTTTTTGTTATACTTTTGAGATTAGATTTATGATAACTAGCTAGTTTTGGGATAAATTAGTAAGAATGTTGAGTTGAATTCATGGTCAGCTGATGGAATTATATATATATTTTTTTGTAAATGATCATAGGGGGTTGTCCATATTAACTTACAAAAAAATTTCATAGAAGTAAGGTTTTGTATATGACAATATTGTGAAATGTTTATGTATGTTAAGTTTTGGAAATGATTATATTATATGGTGAAAGGTTTATTTATGTCCTAGTTTTGAAACTATATTTGATGAATATCATCATTCATATTTATCGAACTATTGCTGGACCACTATACAGAGATGGGGCACAATATAGAAACAAAAATATAATTGAATTACAATTTAAAACAATATTTCAGAACAAGCTTGACGTTTTTTAAATGTCATAAAAAAATACATTTGAAAAAATTAATATGATCAAAATAATCTTTAGCTAAATCTAAAGTTATTGGCTACATAACTAGCTAAAGTAAACAATCACTAAATAATGCAAAAGACTTTGGTAACCCAGTTCGACAAATACGACCTACATTTGGAGAGCTTCTTTGCTTAGATAAGAAATATTATTGAGATTCATAAGTTTGTAACTCAAATACCAAAAGCTACAGTTATTAAGTTTTCTCCACAACTTAAAGATATAAATTCAGGCTCCCTCTGACAATATCAGTGAATCTCTTCAAAGACAAGTTCAAGCTCCCCCTGAATCAATGGATTGACTCCTCAATCATGTAGTCTTCATTCATATTTCTTATCACTCATATTCCACTGTACATATCAATGGTCTTCAAAGTAAGTTTATATCACAGAAAGGCAGTATCATACCTTCAACAAAAATAGATGTGATGAAGCAGAAAATTCGTCTTAATGAAGCAGATAATTCATCTTCACACACATGTAAAAATGTCAAAAAACTCATATATATAATATATATGAGAAAAAATTCCATATATTTTCACACACATGTAAAAATGTCAAAAAAATTCGACTTTGGTAATCTATATATATATACGAGAAATTCTTCCAGATATTGTTTGATTGAAAAGATATACCCATATTCCTTGAATATAGGTAAAATAATCCAAACCAACAAATTTCACTTGACAAAATATTTCAACAAACTCCCCCTTTTTGTCAAACACATACTTCTTCTTTTGGTGATCAAACAGAGCTTGTGCTTCTTGGACAACTAACATATATTCACTAAGAGCAGTACCATATATTACTGTGAACATACGAAGTCCAATTTGTCATTTCAAAAGCTAAGTGCGAAGCTGAATATAACAACAACTATACGGTGCACGTTTCACAAAATAACAACATAAAAATCATCATAAAATCAACAATATCTGGATCATAAAAAATAACCCAAAAAAAATAAAAAAACAATAACAGCAGCAACACTAGCAGCCAAAAACTCCCCCTTGAGTAGAAAAAGAATCAAGAGGGATAAGGACCAGCCTCACTAGAAGAAGGTAAAAGGGTCTTCAAGAAACGAAAAAGGCTATCAATCTCAACAAGATGATCAATCAGTAAAGTAATAGACATGCCAAGAGCACGAGACTAAGCAGTAAGATAATTTATTATCCTTGAGACTGCAGTAGCAGACAGAGTAATCCCAATGAAGGGAACATGAGCATCCTCAAAGTCAAAGGCAAGAGCAGATCTTGACGAATGAACACTATGCTCAATATCATGCACATGTGCTCCCTGAAATAATCTATAGCTTAGCAATAAGGTTCAAGGATTTGGCCCAAGTGCAGAAGAGTCTGTAAGAATGTCTAGCTGCAATTGAATTAGAAGACTGGAGAAGAAACGAGGCAAAGCTATTGGTATTTTGACACCAAAAGTGCCAACATGGTGCAATAACTAGGAATAAATAAACAAGTCTGCATCAACGGAGGACCCAGTACAAATTCAAAACAGAAAAGTGGCCAAAGCAGCAGACACACTGAAAGCATGGGATGAAGGGAACCAATTCGCAATCCCTATCTTATGCAATATTGCATACTTGACACTCAGAGCAGCAGCCGAAATTCCATTAATAGGTCAAATGGTGAGAGTCCCACCAGTTAACACATAAACCCAATCTTCATTTGACGGAGTTGCCAAGAAACTGTTAGGGCAGTAACAACAAGAAAAAAATTTATCACTGATGGAGAGATGACAAAGTGGGACCCACGAATGTGAATTGTCTGGTAGTCAAGACTACTTAGATCATCGAACTCAGAAGGAAGGTTTGCTATAAATTCCCAAATAATCTTAGGATAGAATGACCCCACATTCATAATCGTTCGGGCCAAACCAGAGAGTTCAATAAGATTCATAATACTAATATAAGAATAATGCTTATCAGAGACATTTACATCATCTACTAAACGACGTTGAACAACATATTTCCATCTTTGAGCATTTTCCTCATGGTGAAAGGAAATCCCATCAATAGGTACTGAAGGAATATTTTGGGGAACTTCTTACAACCAATCTTGGTAGTAACACCTCGAGGGCCCTTGGTGGGATTAGGTTGTGAGTTATATGGTTTATCACACATATCAAGGGTAAAATGTGAGATAGTTTCATGAATATCAGGAAAATCATGAGAAGCTCGCAACGGAGAAGAAGGCCCAGTACATGTAGGAGTAGCAGAGACGGTCTTAGTAGTAAGATGTGGAGAAACAGAGGCAAGAACCCCCTTACTTGGAGAAGGTTAACTATTAGAGGAACTACTGGCAAAGCTAGACGAAGGAGTTGTGAGACTAGTAGGACTCTTTTCTTTTGCCAAAGATGGGACAGATGTCGGTCGCTTTGTACCAAACAATTGGGTTTCTGAAGTAACATCTTCTTGAGAACATCCGCTAATGGAACATCATCACGAGAATTCGAATTAGACTCAGACACAAAGAGATCTTGCAGAGGATTAGAGCATGCAACATTAACAGATTCAGAGTTATCCAAACTTACAAGATAGGAAAACTTACCATGATCAATAAGACGCACATAAGGATGCCGAGTAGAAGTGCTTTTGATCCTTTTTCCACACATGCGAACACCATGCCTGCTGACACGAATGCTAGGTTCTTCAGTATTAACAGATGAAATCGGATAGTACTGTCAAGGATTATGAAACATTGCGAATACTCAACCCAGACAAAATGGGAGTAGTTCTTGCTACATGGGGAGTTCTTGCATATAAGAAGTTCTTGAAGATGAGAAGTTTGTGAATGAAGGTACACGAAGAGCCAAACAGAAAACACACCAATTCTCTATGATTTAAAAACAATCAAATAAAATATGGGCTGTGGAACATGGGCCTGACCACTAAAAGGCCTCTTTAGTTAAAAATTAAATGGTACACACACTCAACCCAGCTCGCAGATGTTTAAACGATGAAACATTAAGTGGTTTGGTAAAGATATCTGCCAATTGTAGAGCAGATCGAACATGAGCAAGTGCAATACTTTTATCTTCAACAAGAGTTCGGATGAAGTGCTGACAAATACCAATATGCTTCGTTCGGCTGTGTTGAACTAGATTTTTTGAAATCTCTATGGCACTGATGTTAGCACAAAAAAGAAGCATAGTATCTTGAGTGAAGCCATATTCTCCGAGCATTTGTTTCATCCATACAGGCTGTGAACAAACACTACCAGCAACAATATATTCCGCCTCAGCTATAAACAAAGAAATAAAATTCTGCTTCTTACTAAACAATGAAACAAAGTCGTTTTCCAAGAAGAAACAACCTTCTGAGGTAGACTTTCTATCATGTATACATCCAGTCCAATTAGTATCACAATATCCCACGAGGAAGGAATTAGTATCAAACTAATAAAGAATATCAAAGTTGTAAGTTCCAAGTACATATTTCAGAATTTGCTTCGCTGCCAAAAGATGAGAAGCGTGAGGATCAGATTGAAAGCGAGCACACAGTTCCACAACATAAGTTATATCAGGTCGATTAGCCGTTAAATAAAGAAGACTACCAATCATACTTCTGTAAACTCTGTGATCCACGAAGATGGCCTCACAATCTTTACTTAACCTTATATGTGTAGCTGTTGGAGTCCTTTTGGACTGAGAGGTCTCAAGGTCAAACTTCTTCACAATAGTCTTAGCATATTTTTATTGTGAGATAAAAATTCCAGTCTGACCTTACTTGATCTGTAGCCTAAGCAAGAATGATAATTCGCCCATCATGCTCATTTCGAATTCTGACTACATATATGAACAAAGCTACTCTCCTCTTTATCATCAGGGAATCCACCAAAAATTATATCAACATAAATTTGAGCCACAATAATGTCTTTATCTTTCTGATGAATGAATAACGTTTTATCAGTTCCTCCAAACACATATCCTTACTAACATAAGAAAATAGTTAGACGTTCATATCAGGCTCTAGGTGCCTGTTTAAGACCATAAAGAGCCTTATCAAGTTTGTACACATGCTGAGGGAACACTGGATCAATAAACCCCTTAGGTTGTGCAACATACATTTCCTCAATCAAGTACCCATTTAAAAAGATACTTTTGACATCCATTTGAAACAACTTAATCTTCTCGAGACAAGCGATGCTGAGCAATAAGCGAATACCTTCCAGTCTAGCCATTGGTGCAAAAGTCTCATCAAAATCTACCCCTTCAACTTGAGCATAACCTTGAGCAACCAATCTGACCTTGCTTCAAGTGACACATCCTTGTTCATCTGTCTTGTTCTTAAAAATCCATTTTATGCCAATAACATTCACATTTCCAGGTTTAGGCACCAACGACCATACCTTATTTCTTTGAAACTAATGAAGTTCTTCTTGCATGGCAGAAATCCAGAACTCATCTTTAAGAGCTTCTGTAACTAAAACAGGTTCTACGGGTGACAAATAACAAAGATTTGCAATTAGCTTGACATAATCTATGTGATCTTTCTTTTTGGTGGTGATTTCACTATGAAGATCACCAATAATACAAGTTGTTGGATGATTATTTACCACATGTGTGGATGAGGAAAAATGTTTAGCAGGTATAGCATTTTCAGTCTCAGCATTTGTAGTACTAGGGTCAAACTCAAAGCTGTTTCATGAGCTTAGCTGGTGCTGTCACAGCATCCTTTGATACTTTGTCAACAACTTTCTCTGCACTTTGGGTTATCACATCGTCATCATCATGATCAGGATCTCTGGGAGACAGTCTTTCATCATCGTTGACAACAATATTCACATATTCCATTACAGACTGAGTTCTAGTGTTAAAAACTCTAAATGCACGACTATTTGGAGAATAGCCTAAAAAATTCCTTTATCAGACTTGACATCCAATTTTCTATGATACTCCCAATCTACAAGAATATAACAAACACTTCCAAAAATATAAAAGTATTTAACATTAGATTTCTTACCTTTTCATAATCCATAAAGTGTCTCAGACGTGCCAGTCTGGAATGTCACCCTATTGTAAATATGATAGGTTGTGTGCATGGCCTCAACCCAGAATTGTAATTAGAGATTCTTGGCATGAAGCATAACTCTAGCCATTTCTTGAAGTGTATGATTCTTTCTTTCTACTACCCCATTCTAATGTGGGGTGAAAGGAGTCGAGTACTCATGTTGAATGCCTTCAGTTTCACAAAAGGCATCAAAATCTTCATTCTCAAATTCTTTTTTATGATCACTTCTAATTCTCCAGATATTCATGCCTTGCTCACATTGTAGGTTTTTGCATAAAACAATACATACCTTAGGAGTCTCTAATTTATTTCTGAGGAACCTTACCCAAGTGAAGCGTGATTAATCATCGACACATACAAAGACATACTTCTTTCTACCCAAACTTTCAGTTTGCATTGGACCTATAAGATCCATGTGGAGAAGTTCAAGAACCCTAGTTGTATAACATTCACTAATAGGTTTATGAGACATTCTAATTTGTTTTTCTCGTTGACAGTCTCCACAAAACAGCTGACCATTTACATCCAAACTTGGTAATCCCAATATAGCATCATATTTGAAGGCTTTGCTAATTGTTCCCAGACTCACATGTCCAAGTTTCTTATGCCACTGTTGTGTCTATTCTTCCTTTGTTAGATGACAGGTCTTATTTTGATTGGAACTCCACTGATAGTAGTTATCCAATTGTCGTATACCTCTGATAATCTCAATATTACCTCTATCAGTTATGATGCAATTTTCTTTACAAAAATTTACCGCATATCCTTAATCACATAATTGACTTATGTTAATAAGATTAGCAGTAAGTCCTTCAACATATCATAAATCATCAAGTCGAGGAAGATGTCTTCCGATAATATCTCCTTTTGCCATATTCGTCCTTTAGCTCAATCACCAAAAGTTACATATCCTAAGGAACATTCGATTAAGTTGGAAAAATAAGATCGATTACCTGTCATATGTCTTGAACACCCACTATCAAAGAACCAATCTTCACTTGATACTTGAATTGAAGTAAATGCTATATTACTCTGCTCAGTTGTATGCTTTATTCTCCATACTTTCTTCATTCTTTTTATCATTCAACTAGGATAACACAATCTTGATTTGTCAGTCATTGTCTGATTATAGATATTCTGATTTCTTAGCTTGTAACAAAATGGTCTAATATGACCCCGTTTCCACAAAAATGACATATCCAAACATGTAACTTATTTGACACCTTCTGCCATGCAGAAGTACTTGAATTTCCTCCTTCAATCTTTTCTTGTGCAGGAACAAATATAGTTTTATTTGTTTGTTTACTTGACAGAGTCCCAACATTATAACACAGACCTTGCTTAGCTGTATCAGTTTTTCCTAACGACAGGATTTGATCTGAACAGTCTGTTCCAAAATTTAGCATTTTTACAGACTTCGACAATTGCTCATATTCTATTTGAGCTTCTTTCAACTTTTGCTTTAATGATGATATGATAGTCAACAATCTTTCATTTTCTCTCATCAATTCCTGAATCTTTTCTTTCTGAATGGTGCGAACAAAAAAATCCTCTGTCCACTTCTGTTGTAATTTATGATAAGATATATTCTCAGTCAATTGATCATTAAGTTCTCTGTTATCAGACACAAAATCATCTTTCTAGATAGAACTGATAAATGCATTTGTATACTCTTATTCTTCTTCATTTTCATTAGATTCTTCATCAGATAAAGTGACACCAAAAATTTTCTTTTGTCTTCTCAAATACGTTGGACACTCAGCCTGATAGTGTCCATGACCTCCACACTCCCTACATTTGAAGAATTTGTTGTCTCTATTATTCGATCGATTAGTCTCTTCTTCTAAACTGATTCTTCACTACTATTTTTCCTATAGTTATTTGGATTTTTGAATTTTCTAACAACATTCGAGAACTGTTTGGTCAGCATAGCAATTGACTCATTTACCTGAACATTTGATGATTTACCTTTCTCAAAGGAATCCTCTTCATGAACAAATTAGAAAGCAATACCTTTCCCTTTACCATCTTCTCTATTAGATATGGCAATTTCAAAAGTGCGAAGTGACCTAAATAATTCATCAAGAGACAATGTAGTAATGTCCTATGCCTCTTCAATAGTTGTTACTTTCATGTCAAATCTTCTGGGTAATGACCGCAACACTTTCTAACAAGTCTAGACTCTGAAATTCCTTCACCAAGATTGAACGAATCATTAGCAATTTCTAGAACCCTTGCATTGTATTCGGATATAGTTTCTTCTTCCATCATTCTCAACGATTCAAACTTAGATGTTAATAATAAAAGACGAGAGATCTTTACTTTAGAAGTACCCTCAAAGGCCACCTCAAGAGCCTTCCAAGCGTCTTTTACTATAACACAAGTGTTTATTAATTTAAACACATTCAAATCTACCTCATTATATATAGCATTAAGTGCACGAGAGTTTTCCATTAACTCTTGCTCTTCATGCGTCCAGTTTTCTTCAGACTTTGGAACAGATTTTCCATCTACAGTAATCGTTGGTGGCATCCATTAAGCTTTAAAAGCTTTCTAGGCTTTTGCGTCAAGTGACTTAATGAATGATATCATACGTGTTCTCTAATATGAGTAGTTTTTGCCATCCAGTATGGGAGGTCTAGTAGTTGAACTTCCTTCTCTGGCTATCTCCATTAATACAGAACCCGCTCTGATACCAATTGAAAAAATTAATATGATCAAAATAACATTTAGCTAAATCTAAAGCTATTAGTAGCAGAACTAGCTAAAGTAAACAATCACTAAAAAACTCAAAAGATTTTGGTAATTCAGTTCGGCAAATACGACCTACATGTGGGAAGCTTCTTTGCTCAAATAAGAAATATTATTGAGATTCATAAGTTTGTAACTCAAATATCAAAAGCTACATTTATTAAGTTTTCTCCACAACTTAAAGATATAAATTCAGGCTCCCATTGACGATATCGGTGAATCTCTTCGAAGATAGGTTCAAGCTCCCCCTGAATCAATGGATTGACTCCTCAATCATGTGGTCTTCATTCATATTTCTTATCACTCGTATTCCACTATATACACCAATGGTCTTCACAGTAAGTTTATATCACAGAAAGTTAGTATCATATCTTCAACAAAAATAGATGTGATGAAGCAGAAAATTCGTCTTAATGAAACTAAGATTCATCGTCTTCACACATGCGTAAAAATGCCGAAAAACTCATATATATAATTTTGTAGATAAATCTATATATATATGAGAAAATCTTGCAGATATTGTTTGATTGAAAAGATATACCTATATTCCTTGAATATAGGTAAAATAATCCAAACCAACAAATTCCGTTTGACAAAATACTTCAACAACATTTTTTACGATTTTTCAATGTCATTAACGAGTACATTCTTGACATTTTTCAAATGTTATAAACAAGTATATTCTTGACATTTTTGAAATGTACAAACAAGAATATTCTTGATGGTGTTTAAATGTTACGAACACTCATACACTTGACAAATGTTTAAATGTTGTGAATACTCATACACTTGACAATTTTTAACTATCATAAAATTTGTATACTTAACGTTTATAAAACGTCAACCTTCACTATTCTTGACGTTTTTATTAACTGTCAAAAACTTCAACTTTCTTGATGCTGACTTCAATGACTGTTTTAAAATCGTAAAGAATAATGATTCTTAACAGTTAAAAAATGTCAAGAGAATTTATTTTTATTGTGGTGTTAAATACAACTTTTAAAATATTAATTATATACAAATATATATAATATTAGGGGCATTTTTAAAAATAGCAAAATAAATTAAAATATTTACAAGCTATAGCAAAATTTTGAATTCTATCAATGATAATCTTCTATCACTATAACATATCAATGACTATCAATAATAAAATTTGCTATAGGTTATAAATCTTTTGTAAAATTTGCTATTTTTGAAAAGTCTCCATAATATTAATTATTATTTCTTTCCAAATTTCCTTTAATTGAATATATATACTTTACATACATATATTTAATTTCTTAATCAAATTCCACTAAAATCATTAACCCCTAAACTTCCAAATCCAAATTAATTAAATTAACACACCCATACTAATTTAATCTTAAATAATACAAGATAACTACATAAAAAATTACCTTAAAATGGAGTGTTACATATTCTAACAAATGTTATTGTGAAAATCATTTAAGTTACATCCACAAATGTGGGGAAGGCTTATTAATTATTTCAATTATTTTAATAGTAATATATCACTTAGAAAAATTTAAGTGTTTAGAGTTTCAATCTATTTTTTTAAATCTAAATTATATAATAAAAATCAAAATTGAATCAATTACAATTTCATGGGAGAACAGATATGAAAGAGAATATTAATATGGAAGGCTAAATTTGAGATTTGAAAATTGTTAGGAAAGGTTACAAATTCTTAGGAATGTTAAATCTCAAAGTTTGTATCTATCATTTTTTTTTTTTGCATATTAGAATAAACTCATTTCAAAGTAATTCTGCTAAGAGAGAATTTATTTTACCAAATAGGTCGATGGTTCGTCTGGATTTATGAAAAAAATGTTTTTTAAGAAATTTATTTTTGTTTAAACTCATTATTTCAAAAGTGGTATAAAATACACTTAAAAATCTATTTTGAGTGACTTCCAAACATTTTAGTTTTTTTTTTTTTAAATAACTTACTTTGAATAGCTTCTAAACATTTTAGTTTTTTTTCAAAGTAACTTATTTTGTATGTAATCCAAACATTAAATACAATTTTCACAATGAAGCATATTTATTCAACCCAAATGTAAATATATTTGACACAATAAATGTGACTAATTAATTAAATCCTACTACTACCAAAATGTTATGATTAAAATTAATGGCTTAAATAAGTTGTGCTAGGTGAATGTAAAATTGAAAACACTGGCCAACGGATTTATATTTTTATTATGTGAATTTATTTACCTTTTTTAGTACAAATGAAGGTAGGAATTGAAACCACGACCTTCTAATTTTGATAGTTCACATAACTAACTCAATTAAACACCCACTAGAGACATGTACTCATTGGAAAAAAAAAACAAAATTAAAATGAGAGCAAGAAATAAAGGACTAAAAGAGAGCGAAGATTGGTTAAAGTCAGTTGTGATCACCACCTGCAAGATCAATTAGATCGTCAATGAACAACTTGATGTTATGGTGAGAAGAACCACCTTCTTCAACAGCTCTATTAGCCTTTTTACCAAGCTCTTTACATCTCTCTCTAATCTCTTCACCTTCCTTTGTTCCACTCATCACCCTTTCAATAGCTTTCATCACATCCTCTTTTTTCACAGCCACTTCAATCTCCTCTTCCTCTCCCCATTGCAAAGATGCTTCCACACCCACACTCACCCCGTTTTTCAGCATCTTCACAATCAGCACCTCGTTGTTGAATTGGTCTGAAAATAGTGGCCATGTAATCATAGGAACCCCTGCCGATATTCCTTCAAGCGTTGAGTTCCAACCGCAATGCGTCAAGAAGCTTCCGATTGCAGTGTGGGATAGTATCATAACTTGTGGCGCCCAACCACGAATCACCAGCCCTCTCCCCTTTGTTTTCTCTTTGAAGTTGTACGCCTCCATCCATTCCTGCAACTCCTTTGTTTCATTTCCTTTCCTGATCACCCAAATGAATGGCCTCTTCGATGCCTCTAGACCCAGTCCAAGCTCTATGAGTTGTCTCGTCGTTAGATTACATATGCTTCCCAAGGAAACGTACACCACAGAACTCGGTGGCTGCCAATCCATCCATTTCAGGCATTCGTGTTGGTCGATGGCAGATTTGTTGCCTCTTTCAGCTTTATCGAGTTTGTCGTGGTTGCATAGTGAAACAGGGCCAATGCACCACACTTTTTCAGGAAGGTCTCTCAATTTTCTATACTCAGCTAAGTTTTTAGGCTCCAACTCCTCGAAGGTGTTAATAATAATGCTGTAGGACTTGAGATCAGCCTCCTCCATCTCCCGATTAAACGCTGCAAAGTACTGATCTGTGTGTTTAGGTAACATAGACCTGCGAAACTGGAAATCATAACCAGGCAAATCAGGGACAGTTACGAGAGCCTGATCGGGCAATGAACGAAGAAGGGGTTCCTTGTTTACTAAAGTTGGCTGACACAGGAGAGAGAAACAACAAAGGCTGTAAAAAACAATCCTAGGGATGTGAAATTTGTGAGCAAGTTTAATGGTCCAAGGGAGGCAGGGATCGGAGACAATGCATGTAGGACGGGGAGTGAGTTTTTGGAACAATTCTGCAGATGGGTCGAGAAGGAGAAAAGTGGCTCTCAAGAATTTGGAGGCAAGATCCAAGGAAGGAAGTAAGTCCAGATTCTCACAGCCTTCTGGCAGGCCGCCTTGTAAGCAGGGAAATGGAAGTTGGACGACATTGATTTGTAAACCGGAATCGATGGCACGAGAAAGAACAGAGTGGTTGCGAGCAGCGTTGTGAGGGGTAGTGACAATGGTGATTATGACTCCACGGCGAGCAAGGATCTTGGCAAGGTCAATCATGGGTGGCATATGGCCTTGAGCCATGAAAGGGAACAAAAGAAAGTGAGGGGAAGCCATTGAAACTTGAAATTCAGGATGAGCGAAGAAGAACAACTCATCAGGCTTTTATAGGAAAAAGAAAGATCGTACATTTGAATCACATGCATCATAAATATGAATTTTGCAACAGAAAAAATTGCTTTTTTAAAAAACTTGTGAATCATGTTCATTTATTTTTTCAACAAAATATTAAAGGATTCCATTCTTGGAATTATTATTATTATTTTATATCAAATCAAAAAAAGGACAGAAAAAACTCAACAAACCCCACCATTTGAACAACAGGAGAAAGAATAATAAAAAAAAAACAAAAGGGTATTGTAATAAATGTATGGGTGGGAAGTTGAACCTGGAACCTCTTGTCCACATGTGCATTTTAGTGCCAGTTGAGCTAAGCTCATGTTAATAAAAAAATATATTTTTGAGATACAAATCCAGCTTGGTGCAGAAGAGATATGAAATAGTACTTTTCATATGATTTCAGTTTGCATGGTGATGTAGGATTTATTAGATCAAAGTTGTAAGAGTGATTAAAAAATTAGTTAAAACAAGAATTTTCTAATTATGTATGAAAAACAAGTTGTATATTTTGTATTATTGGAATCCACCCTTTTGGATTGTTTATATATATATATATATAAATCACATCTTATTAGGGTTTTGTATTCTTTAATTTGATTTCAACGTGCACGTTTTTTTAATTGCTTTTATACTACTTTTTTTTTAGTAAAACACATTTTTTTTAAATGCTGTCCTGTTACGTTAAAAAAAATGTGAAAATACATCAATAAATTTATTTTAGAAAATTTATTGTAAATAATAAAAAAAGTTTGTAAAAACTTTACAAAATATAAGTGATAGTTTTAATATATTACTAATATTTTTTGTTTATATTGTTATGTATTTAAAAATGTCTCTTCTACTTTAAGGATTATCAAGCTTATTCTTAAAAAAAAATTCATCAACACTTTTCATTTTAAATTTTATCTTTAAACAAACTTTATTCAGAAATTTCAAGTTTTTCTTTTTTCTTCTCTAGGAAGACTTGATAAAGATCAACTAAGTGTTTTGATGTATGACAAACACGTGACCAATGTCCAGTCATATCACATCGGTAGCATCTTTCCTAATCACTTTTTGGATTCTTATTTTGTGGAGCTTTCACTTTATGATAATTGTTTTGTGTGGTTTTTTTTTTTTTAATTTTGGATTATTAGGACGACCACCGCGAAAATATTAATTATTTCTTTCTCTACCATGATCTCTACCTCAACCACGACCACGACCATGACCCCATCCAAGATTAAAATTCATAACATTCGTTCGAGGGAATGGTTTTGTTCCAGTTGGTTGGGATTCATGATTTTCCATCAACAACTAGTTATTTTTGTTCAACAATAAGAAGACACGAGATATATTTTATAAAATCTCTCTCGATATTGTTATTGCAGAAGCATATTCGAGATCTGAAAAGTAGGAAATATCTTTTTCAACATGTTCGTATCAGTAATTTTTCTCCACGTAAATAACAACAATTTTGAACTAATTCTAAATAATTTTGAATTGTAATCACTTACTGATTTAAATCTTGTAGCCTCAAATGTATTTAATCATAACGAGCTTGGGAAGATGAACTAATTTTAAATGATCATACTTTTCTTTCATTTTACTCCACAACATATGAGGATCTTTTATTGTTAAATATTCTGAATTCAAATTTTCATGAATGTGATGAGAAGGAAAATTCATGACGTTTGCTTTTTCTTGATTGGTCATTGCATTTTCTTCTTTAGTTGTATATTCGATATTCATGGCATCGAGATACATTTCAAAATCAAGAACTCATGACAAGTAATTGCTATCGTTAATGTGAAGGGCCGTAAATTCTAGTTTTGCAAGATTTTCCATAGTAATACTATTATAAAATATTATAATTATATTAGAAATTTAATTTATACTATATGCAAAATATTTAATATAATAATTATAGCGGGAAAGAAAATGACGTACCTTTAAAACTTACCTTTTGTGTGGAAATGATCGAAGCTCGTGTTGATAACGTGTTGTAAAATTGAGAAACGGAATGGTCACCACGGGTATATATTATAAAAATATTATAACAACAATAATAATAATATAACTAAAAAAATAAAAAAAAAATGAGAAAAAGAATATAAAAAGAAGAAATAGAAAGGAAGTGGATAATTAATTGTATCCTTAAACCCACCAAAGGCCACTATTTATAGGCAATTTGGCAAGTAGGATGGAATTTACTGGGACACTAAGGGCCTAAGTGTCGCACCTCGTCCCGGATCACCTGCTCTAAATTTGAGAGATGGCATGATGTGTTAGCTATAGCCATTCACCTCTAAAACAACTTCATCTGACCCTTGCTTGAAAACACAAAACATTTGACAACAGAAAACTTTAAACTTTGAAATAATTGAAAAGGCGCAATGTAACCCATTTGTAATGCCTTTTATAAATACCAAGTAACACATGGAAATATAAACTTTTAATAAAGCACAATAATGCTTTTAACAAATCTGTTCCTTTCATGATTGAAAAATATTGGCTTGTAGCAGTAAGTTCAAAACACGAAGATTAACAATCTGTACCTAGAAAGTGGAAAAACATTTTAAAAGAGTAAGTCGAAAAACTTAGTGAGCAACAATTTTATAAAACAAGTTTTCATAAATAGTTTAACATAAAACTAAAGCTTAAATATCATTTATCAATAAACAGTCATTTCATAACATGGAACTTGAAACATTGAACTTTGCATAGGTCTTGGAAAACAATGATACATAGCCACAAGCAGTATTAAACCTCTTCGTCCGAAGACGAAACAGTCTATAGGAAACAACTTTCATTGTAATTCTCTTTCTTTAAGGCATAAATATATACCCTTCATGATGGCCTATGAACTATAGGCTTGTCAACCCTACCATCAGTATGGAGTTAACCACATGTATACAATAGGTCTTATGGAATATTCGAACTAGGAGAAAATGTATTGAAAACATTGAAATATTTTTTTTGCATTCATCGGTAAATCATTCAAACATAGTATTGCTTGAATCATCAGTTCAATAAGCATTTATCATAAACCATATCTTTGAACAATAACTTGGAAATCATGCTTTATAAATCAATTTCACAAGTTATTGCTTGTGTAGGAAACCATGTTTAATTAGTAGCTTTACTCACAGTACATGAACGGATCCTTGGTCGAGAAATTCCTTTACAGCCTCCTCGATCTAAAAAATCCACATTTAATCCTTAATTAATCCTCTAGTTCTGAAAAATATTCAAAACTTCCTTTAAAATTTCCAAAAATATCAAAACAGTTCAAAACATAAAAAAAGGGCCCTTCGGTGCTCATTAACATGGTGAATGGGGCTTGGAGTGTGCGCATAGCCTGGGGCCTTGCCGCATGCTAACCTCGTTGAGTTGGGCCACTAACCTCACAGTGAGGGTGATAACATGTACAAATGCCTGTTGTTATAGCCTGTTTTATCCAAATAATGAGGCCAAAATGTATAAGAAACAAATCCAAACGCGTAACTTATATTGTAAATTCATAAATATTTAAAAATTCATCGTACATACACACTATGCCTGTTTTACGAGATTTCCATGTATGTTTGCAAGATTATTAGAAAGAGAGAAACTAGTGAATCGCAAGGGACATCTCGGGCAAAGACTATGTGATGAGAACTCGTTTGACAACTAACACCTCTAGGCGAGGAACCACACACTACAAGAAGTCGGGGGATTTCTGACGTCGGAAAACCAAACGTCAGCACAAACGACGATTGTCGATGCAGGTAATGTGCGTCTATTTAGATGAGCAAGTCCGACACCTTAATTCAAAATGTCAAACTTGATTCGTCATTTTTGTTTTTTTAATTTATCATCCACGTTTCCCCGATGCACAGGGAAGAACGTCAAGAAACCCTAAATTTTATTGTTAACCTTTCCCTGATGCCGAGAACAGAAATGTTGGGGAATAGTAAAATAATTATTTTACTGATTAAATTTTCTCGATGCCATTAGTAAAACATCGACCTTGGTTTGGACAAAGGACGATGTGTCACTTACAGTGTCGGGAAAAGTTTGATTGGTCGACATTTCTCCACCCTATTTTTTATGTATTCACATAACAGAGACGAAGAGAAACAAAACATAGAAAAAGTGAAACAAAAGAGAGAAGAGGCAAAGCTTATGGGGGAAAAGGTAATGTCTAAATCTCATTTTTTTTAAATTTTCTTCAACACACTTCACATCGTAATATTTGTTTTTGCTTCTACATTTTTCCAATCTTGTAATTTTCTTAACGTTTTTATGTTGTTGTGAAGTTGTTAAAGTTGGAGAATTAGATTAGAAGCTTGAATCCCACAACAATGCTTCAACATTAGTAACTTCAACTCAAAGGAAACAGAAAGCCAAGAATCAAAATCAGAGAAACTTATTTAAACGATTCTGGAAAATCATTGCCAGAAAATTCTCAATATTACCACTTCCAAACAACACGTTGAGAAAAAACCTAATCGAAATGCCTCAAATCAACTCAATTCAAGCCCCAGCTCTGAAGTTCATAATAATTAAATAACTAACAAAAATAATTAAAAAATATTTATCCCAATGTCGTCCATTTTGCGTCAGGGATAGGTATATGTCGACGTCATCCATTTTGCACGTCAATCAAAGTTTTTATAACTCCTTTTCTCCGAAGTTCATGCCGACATAGGACGTTAAAGATGGATGTGACGTGAGAAGATTGCTATCAGAGCTGGCAGGATCAGAATAACATAAATTTTTCGCAAAAAAGATGCCTATAAAAGGACTTCATCTCTACCAAGAGAAAGGAGGCATGTATGGGCCAAAAGAGAGGTCTGAACGGACCAGAAAGCCTACAAAGGCCAAAAACCTAGAGAGATACAGAAGGGAGTAGCCCTTCCGCCTTGAGTAAGCCTCATTCTCTTCTCCTGTCAGATCATAGAGTGGGAGCTTTACTTCTGAGTAGAGAAGATTCCAATTCTCATTTTCCCTAACTTGTAATACTTTCCATTTTCCTCTCTTGCCATTTTTTATGTCTTTGTAATATATGTTGTTCATATTGTACAATGGCCGAAGGCCTACATTCTTTAATATATTACATGTTTATACCTTTTAAATCCAACATTTCTTTACTTTTCACTCGTCAATGTGTTATTAGTAGTGTAAGTTACGATAAGTTCTTGATTAGAAATCTAGCTTATAATTCTTATTATATTAGTTGAGCTATATTCATCGCTTGGCAGTGTCAATCACCAACTACCCGAGAGGGCAAGTAGCAAGGATAATGCTAATGTGTGCAAGGAGGAGTTTGGAAACAAACTCCACCTTAGCAAGATAACTTTCATTATTTGTATTTCGAGTGGTGAACAAGTGTGAACATTAGGCACGGAGAGGTTGTTGTCCTTAATTGCGAAGCTATATACATTTTATAAGTGAAATCTTCTAGATATATCTCTCCTAAGCACACTTAATCATATGGATCCCGAGAGGTGACCATGTGTGACATTTAATGAGTCTAAGAGGAGCACGCCTTAATTATAAGTTGGTTGAGCGATATATAACGCATTGAGCTTGTCACATTACTTAATCGCATTACAATGCATAGACATTTCTTTGTTCTTTCTTGCATACAAGTTAGTTCGCATTTCCATCTTGTCATCCATTCTCCCCCTTACAAAATTCTCTAAGTCTACAAAAATATGTAGAGTTCATCCTCACATTCTTTATACTATTTAATTAGTTCTTTTATACCACCTAGATGATAAGTAAACCCTAGAACTAATATCTTGAATCAATTCCCTACGTTCGACCCTAGATCGCCTAGGTAAACCTACTGTTTCACTTGTACTTGGACAAGCAGTAGGAAAACTTGTACTCAATAAGGACTTAGTGTGAGACCCATACCTAAAATTTAAGTTAAGAAGTGGAAGTTTTGGCTAAGTGTTCATGATTGGCGGTTTAGAATAGTCTTCACGAGAAGAATCAAGTATCTCACAGAGAAGAATTTCGCAAGGAAAATAGGAAATTTAAGGTTGTGAGCTAAGAAGTTGTCTTAAGAAGTCTGCGAGGTAGCCTTGGAGTAAAAGTGTAACTACGCGATAAGGATGTTAGCGAGAAAGTTTGGACGAGTTAGGTTCTTTCCGAAATGGAATTAGACAAGAAGAAAGGTTTGACGAGAAAATGCCAAATCTAATTTAACAAGACTTAACGTGTAAGATTACGGATTTAAACATGACTAAGATAAATATTAATTTTACAGGTGTAAAGTTTAAGTAGGAGCTGGCAATTGGACAAGGATTTGAGGATGATTATACCAGGTTAAAGAGTAGTATAAATAAAGTATTTGGGTCATTAAGTAAGGGGGATTTTCTGAAAATATCGAAGTGTTGAAGAGCTACCATTTTGCTTCCGCAAGAAGGCTACGCGAGAAAGAAAAAGAAGAAGAGATTTCTGGTTCTAAGGCTAAGTATAGCGAGTGATCTTTTCTTAAAAGTATTTATATGATTCAAACATGTTTTATAATGTTTAAAGCTTGATTTGATGACTATGATATTGATTAAGAAATGGTTTTCAAACCATTAGTTGCTTCCTTGAATGAGCTAACTGTTATGTGCACATAAGGTTAAAGGCAGCCATGTAGAAAAGGCCTCCATGGTGGAGTGAAGCCGGCTAATTTAGAAAAGGACTGCATTGTGTTAGGCGACCTGAGCAACAAGGACAAATTTGTATGTTCTCGGATATTGTTGATACAGTAGTCTAAACGTGAGGTAATGAGACCAAGAGTAGAGAACGATTTGGGATCCTTGGCTAAAGGAATGATTGTGACTAATGAGTGTTTATGCGAAATGTATATTGATGTAATTTGCAAAATGATCTGATTTTATTGTAAAAATGATTAGATGCGTTTTAATATGTTTTGCAAAATGATGTGCTTATTAGTAAACTAATTTGTGTTGAAATTTATGATTTGGCGAAAAAGATTTAATAAAACTTCACTAAGTCTTTTAGACTTTACATTTTATAAATGTCATCTTCTAGGATCAGGCGTTTAAGCCAAGTAGATAAGAAGGTTGAAGGGCTTGTAGCCAGTTGAGGAAGCTACTAGGCGTTTAAGAGCTTTGATTAATGTCATTTATTTTGGTCAAGGTGTTGTAATTGTATGTTCATGTACTAAATGCATGTTGTTGAATAAAAGTTTAAATTGACTTTCACTGCGTTATGTTTATCTTTATCATTTGGTAGTTTAAAGGAGTTAAGTTTGTGCTAGGCGATAAGACCAGGGTTTTAAGCTAAATTGTGTC
This sequence comes from Cucumis hystrix, assembly GCA_025688845.1. Taxonomy (NCBI): domain Eukaryota; kingdom Viridiplantae; phylum Streptophyta; class Magnoliopsida; order Cucurbitales; family Cucurbitaceae; genus Cucumis; species Cucumis hystrix. Next base: position 3,076,567 of record CM046885.1, on the reverse strand, counting down.
CTATCTGCACTACTACCTACTTTCTGATTGTTTTGTGGATTGGGGTGTGACAATTAGTTGTCATGCGATATGGAGAGACATAACGAGCAACTCGCATGCAATGAACATGCTCAGTGATATGTCGCCTAGATTGAATATAATTTTCATACACCATTTACTAACACTAAGTCTCGATTGTTGAAGAAAAACAACGCCTCAACAACTAGAGCGACCAGAGGGCGGTCACGCACATTCTGGTTGCCTACCCAATGTGCCTATCGTGTGCCTTGTGCGCGTTTTGTTGTGTGCACAGTCTGCACGCTAACCTCTTCTGGCAAAGTCGTGCGTGCAGCCTGAGGGCATGCCACCTCGCTTGGCTGTGCTATGGTCTTGCCGTAAACCTAAAAAAAATCCCAAAATAACCTCTATGAAATAAAATTATGCCCATCTTGCCTAAACATATATGAAACTGGCCGACTATCCAGAATTCTTTTTTAGTCCAGAAAACATAACCCAAATTTTAAAAAATACATAACTTTAAATACATAACTCTTTTGATAAAACTTCCTTCTACAAAGTTTCTCTAAAATGTCTTAACTTTCTTACCTCAAAATCTCAAAATCAAATTTCAAAAGACGAGCTCTGAACCATTTTGGAAATGAACCTTGCTCAATTTCTCTTTCAGAATAGCCTCCTCCCTTACTCTTGATCAAAATATCAACTTTCTTTCCCTTACATTTTTCAGTAGCCCTGCTCAATAAACTAGACACAATTTTGTAACTTTAGGGATTGATTTGAGAGAAGTGACACGAGTGAATTGTGAGAATTCATTATATGAAGTTGCCTATTTATAGTGACGCCTTGCATGAAAATGAATTGACACATTCACTTTGCTTAATCCGCCTCTTAATCTCCTTATTACACCTCTTGCTTCTAATCCATCTCCTACTTGGCCTCAAAAATGCATGTAGTTTAATTAGGACACATGAATTAGCTTTAAACCAAATGTTGTTAATTAGCCACGTAATTTTCTAAAACGCCTAACTAACCTCTATGGTCCTTCTCGCATAGCTTTTGCTGACCATCCAAGACACCCAATATTAGTTGACAAGCCCAAACGCTTAGTGTCAAATGCATTGCTAACCTCATAGTGCTTTCTCGCCTAACACATGACTAACAAAATCAAACCTTGCTAACCTCTTTAATCATTTCACTAAGCATCCTCTTAATGTCTTCTCGTCTAGCATCCTTTGTCTACTAACCTCTTGTCCTTCTTCTTGCCTAGCAAGTCCAACATTGTCAAACCTCTTATCCTTCATGTTTTGGTCACCTAGCATCTACACCAAAACGCTTACTTTTGGAGGCTCCCCACGTTCCGTTGCCGCTCAATGGGTGTCATTTAGAGGTTATAAATTGTCCCTTGGCTGCTCACCCTAACCTCTAAACACCTAATGTTTCTTTCTATGACACTTAGCCAGAATTTTCAATTTTTTCTATCTTGATTTAAACATAGAACCTTAATGTCATTCTAAGAATTTTACCATCTTTTCCTATAAATCTCATATTCTCTTGTCCTTGCTAAATCTAGCAAGTTCCAATGATCTTAGAAGTTTTAGGGTTTCACACTAAAGGTGTATGGTTATTTGACACATGGATGTAGGAGGTGACCTTAACTATTTTGACACTAAGTGTCGGTAAGAATAAGACACATAACATATATATATGTGTGTGTGGGCATCTACATTATTATTACTTATCTATAATAAAATGAAGTTATTAAGAGATACACTAAAAACATAGTTCATGTTATTAAAGTTTGGGCTCAACATCGCCACAAAAAAATATTGACTTAAATCGATATATATGATAAACTTGTGTCATGAGAGTTTTATATATATTGTTTTTTTTTACTAAAATTAATGGATAAGTTTTAAAACAGTGACAACAATTACTTGTCGCAATGAGACTTAAATTTAAGAAAAATTGTTGTAAATGAAAACTGAAAAAATTTACAAATATGACAACATTTTATAGTCTATCACATCTATCATCGATGGTAGCCTACTCGTATGTAACAACATAATTTATTATATTTTAAAATAATTAGATTTATTTTGCTATATTATAAAACAACTCTAAATTTAAATTTAAAATATTTAACATTTTTAATTTGAAAATTAATTAGCTTTGCAAAATTTAGTTGAAAATGTCAATATATTTTCTCCTTTAGAAGTTGAATTTTCCCAATGATATCCATCCACTGAATTAATTTGGAGGAATAAGAAATGTTTTTGTTTGAATGTTGAATGGAGTGTAATATGTGATTTGGTCAACATTAGTGCATTTTGGAGTCATACGACAAACTCAACTAGTGAAAAGGTAGACCAGAATTATTCAAAAAGTTATATTCAAACAATAAGCTAGGTCAATCACACAGACTTCTTTATTCAACAAATAAGTTGAAAAAATAAAAGGGCATAGCAGTAATTTCACACAAACCTCATTTAATATAAAAGTACAAGCTATTGAATGAAAGTGATTCATAAGCCATACACTCATTTTAGAGGATCAAGAGAGAGAATCAAAGTCATTTACAGAAAGAAAAAAAAATGGAGTCTTCAAGTTCAAGTCTTCGAAAGAACAACAATGATAGTGCCAAAGCTCCTCGTCTACGGCTCAGTATGAATGCCGGTGATGGCGCTCAGATTAACCGTCGTCATTCTCGACCACCTCAAAGAAACCGCAACAGTAAAACCAACCGTGCTCCTCCGCCAAAGAAGAGCACCGGCGGCGGTGGTCAGACAAACTAAGATCAAATTTGAGATTTTTCCCTTTTTGGTTTTGTTTTTTCATTGCTTTAACTTTTATGTAATTGGCGACACCATCACTCATCTGCAAAGAGATAACACTTACTGGTAGTGGGAACAAGATTAAATTGTTGGTTGCATTATTTAATTGTGTATGTCGTTCACTATTATAATTTATACTGTAAGAAAATTTTGGCTCAAAGAAAAGATTAAATTGGAATGAACGATTATATTGGAATGAACTTTGCACTGGAACGACTTTTAATTATTTAGCCTTATATAGTTTATAATTTTAGGTAAAGTTTTCAATCGTGTGGTCCAGGCTTGATCATTTGTTGAATTTGATTATCCTAACGTTGTGTTCAGATGGCTAGAAAGAAAGACACATGAGATATTTTTTTATTCTCTCATTTATTTGTATTTAGAGACATGCGAATTTTTTAATTAGTCCAAAATTTGACAAAATTTTTATTGGTCATAGTTTCTCTCCTTTAACAAATATTTTTGTGACAATAACTTTTAACTTAAAAACAATTGATTTGTGCATTATCCTTTTTTCTTAAGTCATCACCCTATAATTTCAAATTCAGATTTTTATTTAAAATGCTAATGGAATTTTATTCTAATAATAATTTTCTAAAGTTTATGAAAATTTGAGGATGATATAGCTACTATCAAGGGAAAGAGTTCATGGGTAATAATTATAAAATCTATTTCACCTTCTTTTAGTTCTCTTTTCCTCTTTTTGAGTTTCCATACATTTTGTGAAAATAATCACAGTAACGTTATTAACTAACTTGTTTTTCAATTATTAAAAAATAAAAGATACTAACTTAATAAAAAATAATTAAAATGAGTAAACACTCTAACAAATATAATATAATTTTAGTGTTTATTAGTGATACATACCATAACAATAGACACTCCATTGATAAATGAAACAAATTAGGGTTTATAGTTTAGGGTTTCGAGTAAAAAGTTAGTTACACTGTTTGGAGGTTTATGAATAATATATGTCAAACATCACACATGGTTTTAAAATTTTACAAATAGGCAACATTCTTATTTATTAAAATATTTTTCATCTTATATTTGTTATTATTTTCAAACTACCCTTTAACAGTGTATTTCCTCTCCCACTTTTTAAAGAAAAATTGTATTGGTTAGTTTATTTAGAGTAGTATATAGCAAGTATAATGTAGTTTTACAATTTGCAAATATGACAAAATTCTCATTTTTGAAAATATTTTCTATTTTAAATCTCTTATTGTTCTCAAACTACCCTTCAAGGTATTTTTTCTCCCACTTTTTTTAACTAGTCATCATTTCTTTTACTTTCTTCCTCATGGAAAGATTTCAATTGGTTTTCGAAATCGATAAGGGTGTCTTCATTTGTGAATTGTTTGTCATGTAGTTCGAAACTCATATGAAGATGGATTTTTTATTTTGATTTCGTTCTTCATTTTTATTGATTTCAATTTCGTCCTTGTGGTTTTAGGAATTCAATTTTTTTTGTATTTTTCAACAATTTAAACAGATTTTTAAGTTTTTTTTTTTGTTTGGTTTTGCTTCTTTTTTTTTCTGGTTTTGAAATGGATGTATTGCTATTAGGCATCAACGGATTTTTTTCTTTTCTATTGTATTAATCTTGATTTTACGATATCAATGGTACATTAATTGTAATCTTATATACAATGGTTGTTGATTTGAGAATTTAAATTTCATCTTTGATTGTTTTCTTTGATGTGAATTTGGAGTTGAATCTAGTTTTAAATTATTTTTTTTTACTGTTTACATTGGTTTTGTTTTGGTTTTACTTTGTATATCAGTTTTATAAATATCAATGTTGTGATATACTTATAATATATGTATTAGCTGGTTGATATACTCACTATGTTAAGTATATAATAAATTTTGTACCAAGATTATCGATTGTATAAACCAATTCATTGCTACGTATATAAACGATATAAATCAGTGTATCATTATCAAGTATATCAACTATAGGACCCGTGTCTTAATAGAAGGTTCATTTTGACTAAGTGTTAAGAAAAGACGTTTCGAGATGGAGCATGCGTTTTGAAACTGGCATTGAAATGAGGCGACACATTAAAGAAAATACGCGTTTAACACAACGTGAAGGGGCGTTCTAGAGTTCAACGTGACAGGAAACTAGACAAGGAAACATCTACTCTTGATTTGATAGTTGTTTAGTTTATGTGTAAGATTAAGCTTAAGCATGGTTATATGTGTAGCCACCTATTTTTATCCTACACATATATTTTTTTTTAAAATAATAATATTAGTAATAATGGCTAAATTTATTTATTTATTTGTTTTTATAAAGGTAAAAAATTAGTAATAACATAATATTTTATAATATCTCATTTTTATTATTTTAGAAAATAAAATAAATCAATTTACTTTTTAAAAAAATATTTTAATATCACATTTATCTTATTTGTACTATTTTAGGAAAAAAGAAATGAATTTGTTTTAAATAAAATATTCTAATATCACTTTTGACTTACTTATATCATTTTAGGGAAAAAGAAAATCAATTTTAAACAAAAGATTTTTAATATCCATTTGATTTATTAATTTATTTTTCACAAAATCTCAAAATATCTCATTTAATTTACTTTATTTATTTTAGGAAGATGAAAATTTATTTAATTCACATAATATCAAATTTTGATTTTATTCTTATTAATTTTTCCTAATTTGTGGTACACTCTGGGTCATAAATAGGGGCATTTGTCATTTGAAAAAGGGTGGGAGTTTCTTTAAAAAAGAATTATTTGGGGAGAAAATTTCTAACATAAAAAAAAAGAAAGAAAAATTGCTTGGAGAAAAAAATCGTTACAGTGAGTATGTAGAAAGAAAAGCGAAAAAATTTCTACAAAAGATGAGTTTTTCTTATTCTTTTCATTACCTTATCGTCTCTACTTTTTTTTTTTTTACTTTATCTTAAACAAATCAAATCACATGTTGAAATAAACTTAGTTGGAGGTTGCATTTGGTAGAGATTTAATCCCAAAGATCCGCACCTCATACAACAAATAATTTTTTTGGGATTTGAATCCTTATTTTTCTTTTCTTCTCTTTTTAAAAGATAAAGAGAAAAAAAAAATGTAGAAAAATTTTAGTATTTTTTTTACTACTTTTTTCTTTCTTTTATCATCATTTTAAAAAAAAAAAATCTTTAGCCTTTTTCTTCTCTCTAAGAAAATAGAGAGAAAGAAAACGACATAAGAAAAATGTTCATTTCTTTATTTATCCGTATTTCATTACTTTTTTCTTAAATTCCAACTCTTAACCTTTATTTTCTTTTCTCTAAAATATAGAGGAAAAGAATGAGGATAGAGAAAATTTTATCATTATTATCGTTATTACCATTATTGTTATCATCATTTTATTATTATTATTATTATATTTTATTTTATTACTATTACGGTTCCTTTTTCTTCTTACTTGTTGTTGTTATTATTATTATTATTACATTATTACTACATTATTACATTTTACATTATGAGTGGCGGCAAGACACACCTCTATTCTTTTTTTTTTTCTTTTTTCTTCTTTTTTTTTATCCTTTCCTTTTCTTTTTATTTCGTCTTTCTTTCCTTTCTTTCTTCTTTCCCTACTGTTTCTATTTTCCTTTTTCTCTCTCATTTTTTTTAATTTAACTACAAACATAATAATAATTATCACGTAATCTTAAATTCATTATATTTTTTTACACTTTGCATTAAATTTATTTTAACAATATTATCATATTATTTTATATTAGTTAATTAATTTTTTACATCATACTTATCTTTACATTTCACGTTCTTAAAAAAACTCAGACGATAGAATTAGAAATACTTGGGAGATTGTTATTTTTAAATTCTTGAGGTGAGGGAATCGGTTCTTTGGGAATCTAAGATCAATTTCCAATATTTTTTTAAATAAATAAAATCTGATCTTATTTTCTTAATTTGTTGATTCTATATTGTGCATTAATTTCAATTTGGCCTAATTTTGAAACATTTCTTGAATTTTCTTTTTTAACCATTTAGAAATTTTTGCTTTAAAACTTTTTTTAAAATGTTTTTTTAAGTTTAAAATATATAAATCTGTATTTCATAAGGTTTCCTAATCAACCATTTTTTTAATAACTCACATTTATTTGCTAAAACAAATCCTACGATGTAATCTAGAACTTTCTGGGAGTCCATTATTTCTAGATTCTTGAGGTGAGGAATCAATATCTTTGGAAGTCCGAGATTTGATCTCAATTTAATTAATGTTAAAAAAATCTTTTTTAAAAGACTAGCCTATGATAGATTTTGAGAAATTGTAATAATTTCTCATTTTCTTAAGGTGAGAAACTTTCCTTCAATATATTGTCTAATGAATAGAATATTATTCCACTTATTTTATGAGATCATTGCTTCAAATATTGGATTAATGAGGGGTAAAATAAGACATTAGTTTTAAAATAAATTAAAAAATATTTTCAATTCAAGATTTGAAATTTGGCTACCTTTTTTCTAAATAGGTGTTGTGGGGTGCTAATACCTTCCCCACACACAAACGACTCCCGAACTCAATTCTATTTTTTGCAGACCATTTTTTTATACTTTATTTCGGTGTCCAATCACACCGTAAAAAAGATTGGTAGCGACTCCTATTTTCTTTTAAAACTAATTCTTTTAAGGACGTCGGACGCTCCACGTCGTCGAGCACGTGGCGACAATTTGCACAATATTCTATGCGTAAAAGATATTTTCAAAGTCATTTACAAAATAACACTAGTGAAACTAGCCAATAAGTAAAAGGAGTGTGTTGAGCTTTCCGGCCTAAGCAACAAGAAATGAACCAGGATGTTCTCCAAAAGATGCTATTGATGAAAAGGACACAGTAGTCTATGCGTGGGAATGATTCATGTTCTCGGTGCAAAATAGATGGGAGACTAATGTATGTTAATGTTTTATGAATAAGACGATATGAAGTCGTGTTGTGCAAGTGATTTCATTAAATGTTTACTAAAAAAGGTTTTCAAGCTATTGCTCATGAAGTCTTTGATTACGTTTAAAGTTTTTCCTACCCAGGTGATCAGGCGTTTAGGCCAAATAAGGAAGGATAAGATGAATTGCTACGCGTGGAAGCTAAGCAAACGATCTAAGTTCTTTTACTTTGTATTTCTTGTAAATAGAAAATTTATTTTGTTACATAGAATCCTTGTACAAAAAGAGTTGTATCTCAATTTTGTGAGAGCTAGGCAAGACATTCAATTTTAAGATCTAATCTTGTACTAAGGAAGAAAGGAAAGTGTAATTGTATAACGCTTGGTTCAAGAAATAAGAAATGTTTTGTTTCATAGTTAAATTTGAAGTTTATTAATTTTTTTCGTTGCATGTTAAAAAGTTCAAGTATAAGTGTTGGACATAAGTGAGTGTTTTGGCAATTCACTTGAGGTGCCAAAGTTGTTCAAGTCGCACGTCTTGTGTCGCATTGCAAGTTTAAGGACGCGTGTAGGGCGGGGCGTGACATCAACAATATATTAATAAAGTATATCAACATATTAGTAAAGTGAATGATTATCAAGTATATCAATCAAGTTTATAATTTATATAAATAGTTGTATCAAGTGTATCAGGACTTCAAGTATATTAAGTGTATTTAATCAATTGAGTGCATCAATGAAGAATACTAAGTGTAGTTGTAGTACAGAAAGTGTATCGATCATATCACGTGTATCAAATTTGTTGAGTGTACTAGTGAAGAACAACAACTTTATTAGTAGTGTATCAAACTTATCAGTGAAGCATTTAAGTGTATCGAACTAATCAAGTGTATCAGTAAAGCATAATGTGAGGGCAAGTTTGTAATCTTTCATTTACAAATTGAGGTTGGGTTTGGGTTTTGATATTTCTGTGAAACCAAAATGCTATAGGCCTAATTTATTAAACCTATTATGATAAATTTGCAAGAAGCCCTAAAAATTATAATGTGTGTATTTTTAATACATCGACAAGTTAAGTTATCAATCACTAAACATAAACATATAAATATTTTAAATACTCGAGTGTATCAGACATGAATCAGTAAATATTTCAAGTAACATTTCAAGTGCGTCAACAATATATGAAAGTCTCCCCCTAACTTGTATTCCTTTTTCTTCTCTTTTCATTTTATTATTTCTTTATATTGTATTTGTTTATATTGTACAATGGCTGAAGGCCTATATTCTTTAATACAATGTATATTTATACACTCTCCAATCCATCCATTTCTTTACTATTCATATGTCTTTATGTTATTTGTAGTCTAGGTCTAGGATGCATTCTCAATAAGAAGTTTTTGTTCATAGTGCTTATTGCATTAGCCGAGCTACACTCATCACATGACCAGTGAAAGTCGCCAACTACTTGAAAGGGTAAGTAGCAAGGACGTGGCTAACACAAGCAAGGAAGAGTTTTCTCAATCTTAGTGAGATGACTTCCTCCGTTTGTATCCCAAAAGGTGAACAAGTGTGGACAATAGGCGCTGAGAGGTTGCTGTCCTTAAATGCGAAGCACTCTAAGTAGTATAAGTAAATACTTCTAGATATATCTCATTTAACTAGACTTAGTCATTTGGATCCCAAAAGGAGACCAAGTGTGGCATTCAATGACTTCAAGAGGAGCATGCCTTAATCGTAAGCTAGTTAGGCGAGACATATCACAGAGAGGTGGTCATATAGCTTATTCGTTTGGTAGCATTAGATATTCCTTCACCCCCTTCGTCCCATGTGAGTTAGTGCACGCTTCATTCTCACCCATTTATTTCTCTCAACCACCTTCACAAAATCTCTAGGATACTTAGGTAGTTATGATTCCTTTTATATTCTTTTAACTCAATTATCATAATGCCTAGCTGATAAATGGACCCTAGAACTAAGTTTTGATATTAATTCCTCGTGTTCGATCTTGGATCACTCAGGTAAACCGCTGTTTCATTTACACTTAGACAGGCAATAGGAAAACTTACACTTTGCGGACCTAGAAGTAGGTGGTGGAGACATTGGGAGTATTTTGCATACAACGATCATGTCAACTCGCATGATGAAGAGAATATTGGAGAGAATTTTGCATGCAATGATCCGTATTCAATGACACGTCATCATACCACAAACCAAACAAATAAACAGACAAACTACAATAAGTCTGTGTGGCTTGACTAGAGGTAAGTTTTTTAGAATATCATTCTTAGAGACAACACAATATCTTTCACAATAGGTCCCATGAAACACAATCCCAATTTCAAAACAAGCACATCCAAAATCATTACATTTTGGGAGAGAGTTTCATGAAAGCAAGGATTGTAAAAAATCAAAGCAACTCCTTATCAAGAACTTACTACAAACTTAAATTAAAAACAACACATTGACAGATGGAAAGTAAAGAAGGGATAGATTGAAAGGGATATAAACATGTAATATATCAAAGAATGTAGGCCTTTGGCCATTGTACAACATGAACAATATATATTACACAAAGAATACAAAACTGGAAAGAACAGAGAATGGAAAATAGTAACAGTTAGGGGAAAAATGGAAGATGTCAGACTGTAAGCTCTCACTTTACAATATGATCGGAGAAGAAGAAGATAAGTTCCTTGTAGACAGTGGAAAGGCTATTCCTTTCCACCTTTCTAAGGTTTGTGCCCTACAGACCATTTGGCCGGTCTGTTTAGACATCTAGCCTCCTCTTTAAATAGTGTAGAAGAAGGTTTTTTATAGATACTTTTGGACGGAAAATTATCCTTCCGATTGTGTGTACTAAAAGTAATCTTTGTAAATAGATCACATCACTCTAACTACTAATTTGTCTTCTAGTGGACTACTTCTCACTTCCTGATATGGCATTCTCGTCGAGTTTTATCTCTCGAGATCCCTTACAATTCACTAGCTTATTTTCTTTTTATTTGCGCAAACCTGCGTCAAAGCACTAAAAACATAGTGAAAGCTTACGCAAAGTATATTTCTAAATACTTATATATTTTCTACATAAAATATGCGTTTTCATGTACTTCTTCTATGTTTTGGCCTCTTTATTCTATAAAAGAGGCTACAAGTTATCACATATACATCTATATTAATACGTTTTCCATCATTCTTTTCTCATATTTCTCTAATTAAAATATTATTAGTTCTTTGATGGAAAAAGTTTTAGTTGATTCAATTGTTCAATTAATGTGTACTTTAGCACATTTTTATGTGTATTCTCTTGCTTTACTTATATACGTGCGGCATTGTTGAACTTCAAAACAGGTGCAAAATAAAATTATAGGGATATTTTAAAATATATAATTTTTTATTTAAAAAAACTTGACATGCAAAACATGTCAAGAGTAAACAAATTCTTGACATGTAGAAAATGTCAACAAATCTTATATACATGACGTTTATAAACTGTCAGGTATAATTTTACTTGACGTGTAAAAACCGTCAAACAAAAAACCTTCTTATTCTTGACACTGGATTACTTGACGTGTAAAAAGCGCCAAGTAATCTCATATACTTTAAGCTTTTTACCTATCAAGTAAATTGGCTTTACCTTATGCTTAAAAACTGTCAAGTAAACCTCCCTTATTCTTGACATTGGATTATTTGACGCATTGAAAAGCATCAAGTAAACAGATACTTCACAGTTTTTAAGTGTCAAGTAAAGTCAGTTTTGTAGTAGCGAATGTTCGACAAATAGCCAATGTTATAACCTACAACGAAACGACCCAATTTAGAACAATGTTAAAAAGTTTCGAAAATTCACATCTAACTACTAGGTGGTCTCATTTTAAGTAATATTAAAGTTTTTTACCCACGGTAAAAAACTGATTAGTGATGCCCCAGACTCATTTTTTATTTTTGGCCCAAAACTTGTCTTCGAAAGGTTTAAGTTTTTTTTGTTTCATCTTGCACTTCTTTAGCTCAATGATCGTGGGCTTTAAGTTTGGCATCCTACCTTTTTCATACTCTATGACATAGAACAATAGCATAAGATCGGAATTGGTGCTCGTTAGTGGTGTACTATGGTAGCACCAAAAACGTTCGAAAAATGGTCAATGCTATAGCCTACAAAGAAACGATCCAATTTAGAACAATGTTAAGAAGTTTCAAAAATTCACATTTAACTAGGTTGACTCATTTTCAGTAATATTAAAGTTTTACTCCCACAAAAACTTATTAGTGATGCCCCATACTCATTGTTTATTTTTGTACCAAAACATGTTTTCGAAGGGTATAATTTTTTTTTTTCATCTTGCACATATTTAGCTCAATGATTGTAGGCTGATAAGTTTGGCATCCTATCTTTTGCATGCACAATGACAAAGAAAAATAGCCTAAAGATCGAGATTGGTGCTCTTTAGTGGTGTACTATGGTAGCACCCACAACATTTGAAAAATGGACAGTGTAGCCTACAAAGAAAGAACTCAATTTAGAACAATGTTAAAATGTTTCGAAAAATCACATCTAACGACTAGGTGGTCTCATTTTGAGTAATATTAAAGTTTTTTTCTCACAAAAACTTATTAGTGATGCCCGAGACTTAATTTTTATTTTTGTCCCAAGACATGTCTTCAAAGGGTTTAGTTTTTTTTTTTGTTTCATCATGCACCTTTTAGCTCAATGATTGTGGGATGATAAATGTGACATCCTATTTTTTGTATACTCTATGACATAGAAAAATAACCTAAGGATCAGGATTGGTGCTCGTTAGTGGTGTACTATGGTAGCACCCAAAACGTTCGAAACAGGACCAATGATATAGCCTACGAAGAAACGACCAAATTTAGAACAATGTTCAAAAGTTTTGAAAATTCACATTTAACGACTAAGTCAACTCATTTTCAGTAATATTAAAGTTTTTTTCACACAAAAACTTATAAGTGATGCTCAGACTCATTTTTTCTATTAATCCCAAAACTTGTATTCGAAGGGTTTAGTTTTTTTTTTTTTTTTTCATCATGCACTTCTTTAGCTCAATGATTGTGGGCTGATAAGTGTGACATCCTAATTTTTGCATACTCTATGACATAGAAAAATAGCCTAAGGGTCGAGATTCGTGCTCGTTGGTGGTGTACTATGTTAGCACCAACAACGTTCGAAACATGACCATTGATATAGCCTACAAAGAAACGGCCAAATTTAAAACTGTAAAGACCCAACTTTACTAGAAGGTTCAGGTCGTTACTATTTAAATAAGTATAGTTTTTTTAAAAAAAAAAAGGAAAATTAATTTATAAGTTGAGAAAAATTTAAATAATAAGAAAATAAATAAGTAACTAAAGTGGTAAAACAAAATAATAATTTGGGCCCATAAAATTAAAGAAATACATTAAAATAAATATACCAAAGTTCTGAAATCCAAAAAAAAATATAATTACTGAAACATAAATGCGGAAAAGTTGAGCTATTCCCTATGGCGAACCACGGTCACTTCTTGTCATTCACCAGCTTGCCCTTGCCTTTACCCTTACCTGAAAATTAAACATTTAAAAGAATGAGTATAAAATTATACTCAGTAAGAGACCCATACTTAGTCTCCCTATGTGTTGTTAGTCTTTTTGTTAGAGTCCTGTAATAAAGTACCACCCGCTATGGTGCTCCCGAACGCACACTATCTAGTAGTCCCACCGGGACTGAACTGGGCTCTCTGTGAACCCGAAGGAATCACCCTAAAGGAGAGTCGGGCTGTAAGTGATCCCGTCGAATCACGTCTCAATAATACTCAAACATGTATAGGGGAGGACCTTGATGGACCCCTCGTGGTACGACTCTAACCAGCAGACCAACAGAACACTATAGGCTATACATGCTCATCATAAAATCAACATCTCAGCTCAACACACATAATCTCAGAAATACATATAATCACATCATGCACCAATAGTACTGCATCTCAAACAAAAAGGGAAAAAATCTCTTACCAGGAGATCTGCTAAAAATTCACAGGTTGGCAGTCAATTCCTCACAATACTCAGTCCTAAACATAAACAAAATTAACATTAATAATCTTGTCAACCATCACCCTACTGTTTAATTAAGCAACCAAACTTATCCGAGCTTACCCCAAGATTAGGGTTGAATCCAACACAACCCTAAGTGGAACAATTCACAGTCTCAGTTCCTCCAATTATATTCGTTCCTTCAAGAAAAACATAGATCCACTTACATCCATAACTTTATACATTTGGGACAAAATAGGCAATTAATGGAAGTACCATCACAATCAATAATAGCCAAAACTCACCAAAATGACTCCAAAACAAGGAACGTCTCGAACTAACGAACACGGCTCACGTGGCTCGGTGAAGGGAAAACGCGGACGGACCTCAACGGCAGCTCACGCGGCTTGGTAAAGGCGGACGCTAGCGGCTGGACCCGGGCTGCTGGACGCGTGCGGTTGGAGAGGTAACACGGCATGGACCCGTGCTGCTGGAACCCGTGCGGCTTGAGCGTGGCTAGGGTACGGCTTATACGGAAGGGCTGACTTCGATGATGAGGAGACGCGCGAAGGAGAAGGAATGCGTTAGGCTTTGAATGCGGCGGCTGAAGGCTTCGTCCTGCGATCGTCGTCGTGCAGCGGCTGCTTCGGTCATGGGATTCGCGGCGGTCGGATGTGAGGCACGGCGGCTAGGGTTAGGGTTCTTGGATGAAGGAAGAAGGTGATGAATAGTAATTTGGCACACATCCCGAGTGGGTATTTAAATCTATTAAATTCTAATAATAATAATAACAATAATGCCATTATTATTATTTAATTTCCCCCCAAATAACTCCTCTTTTCCTTCATCTCTTCCTATTCCTATTTAGTTTTCCTCTCTCTTCATTAATAACCCTTATCTCATCTCTTTTATATTTCTCCTTAATAATTATACTAATAATAATAATAGAATTTCCAATTTTTTCAACCATTAACCCCACATCTTTCCAAAACACTTAATCTCCACAAATCAAAACTATTTCACAAAATAACACCCAAAATTAATAAAATGATAACAAAAATATCTTAAAAATTTTGGGGTGTTACAAGAACAATGTTTAAAAATTTCAAAAATTTACATCTAATGACTAGGTGGACTCATTATCAGTAATATTCAAGAATTTTTCCCACGAAAACTCATTAGTGATGCCCAGATTCATTTTTTCTTTTTGTCTCAAAACATGTATTAGAAGGGTTTAATCTTTTTTGTTTTCATCTTGCACCTCTGTAGCTCAACGATTGTGGACTAATAAGTCTAGCATCCTATCTTTTGCGTACACTATGACATAGAAAAATAGCCTAAGGGCGTTATTGGTGCTTGTTAGTGGAGTACTATGGTAGCACCCATAACGTTTGAAAAATGGCCAATGTTAAAGCCTACAAAGAAACGACCCAATTTAGAACAATGTTAAAATGTTTTAAAAATTCACATCTAACTACGAGGTGGTGTCATTTTGAGTAATATTAAAGTTTTTTTCACAAAAACTGATTAGTGATGCCACAAACTCATTTTTTATTTTTGTCCCAAAACTTGTCTTCGAGGGTTTAATTTTTTTTTTGTTTTCATCTTGCACCACTTTAAGTCAATGATTGTTGGCTGATAAGTGTGACATACTATCTTTTGCATACTCTATGACATAGAAAAATAGCTTTAGGGTCGAGATTGGTGTTCGTTAGCTGTGTACTATGGTTGAACCCAAAACATTCGAAAAATGGCCAATGTGCCTGCAAAGAAAAGACCCAATTTAGAACAATGTTAAAGAATTTTAAAAATTCACATCTAACTACTAGGTGGTCTCATTTTGAGTAATATTAAAGATTCTTACCCACAAAAACAGATTATTGATGCCCCATACTCATTTTTTATATTTGTCCCAAAACTGGTCTTCGAAAGGTTTAATTTTTTTTTGTCTTCATCTTACACCTCTTTAGCTCAATGATTGTGGGCTGATATGTGTGACATACTATCTTTTGCATACTCTATGACATAAAAAAATAGCCTATGGATCGAGATTGATGCTCTTTAGTGGTGTACTATGGTAGCACCCAAAATGTTCGAAAAATTGTCACTACTATAGCATACAAAGAAAGACCAAAGTTAGAACAATGATAAAATGTTTCAAAAATTCACATCTAACGACTAGGTGGTATCGTTTTGAGTAATATTACAGTTTTCTTCCCACAAAAACTTATTAGTTATGCTCTAGGCTAATTTTTTATTTCTTCCCCAAAACATTTCTTCTCCAATGCTATACCCTACAGGTTTTGGGACAAAAATAAAAAATGAGTCTGTAGCATCACTAATCAGTTTTTATGGAAAAAAAACTTTAATATTACTTAAAATGAGACCACCTACTAGTTAGATGTGAATTTTTGAAACTTTTTAACATTGTTCTAAATTGAGTCGTTTCTTTGTAGGCTATAGCATTGGACATTTTTCGAACGTTTTGGGTGCTACCGTAGTACACTACTAACGAACACCAATCCCGACTCTTAGGGTTTTTTTCTATGTCAAAGAATATGCAAAAGATAGGATGCCATACTTATCAGCCAACAATCATTGAGCTAAAGTCGTGCAAGATGAAAACTAAAAAAACTAAACTTTGGAAGACAAGTTTTGGGATAAAAATAAAAAATGAGTCTAGGGCATCACTAATTAGTTTTTGTGGGAAAAAATTTAATATTACTGAAAATGAGACCACCAAGTAGTTAGATATGATTTTTTAAAACTTTTTAACATTGTTCTAAATTGGGTCGTTTCTTTGTAGTCTATAGCATTGGCCATTTTTCGAACGTTTTGTGTGCTACCATAGTACACCACTAACGTGCTCCATTCTCGACCCCTAGGCTATTTTTGTTTGTCATAGAGTATTAAAAAGATATTATGCCACACTTATTAGCCCACAATCATTGATCTAAAGAGGTGCAAGATGAAATAAAAAAAAATTAAACCCTTCGACGACAAGTTTTGGGACAAAAATAACAAATGAGTTTGGGACATCACTAATCAGTTTTTGTGGTAAAAAACTTTAATATTACTCAAAATGAGTCCACCTAGTCGTTAGATGTAAATTTTTGAAACTTTTTAACATTGCTCTAAATTAGGTCGTCTCTTTATAGGCTATAGCATTGGTCATTTGTCAAACGTTTTGGGTGCTACCATAGTACACCACTAACGAGCACCAATCTCGACCCTTAGGCTATTGTTCTATGTCATAGAGTATGCAAAAGATAGGATGTCACACTTATCAGCCAACAATCCTTGAGTTAAAGAGGTGCAAGATGAAAACAAAAAAAATTAAGCCCTTCAAAGACAAGTTATGGGACAAAAATAAAAAATGAGTCTGGGGCATCACTAATCAGTTTTTATGGGTAAACAACTTTAATATTACGAAAAATGAGACCACCTAGTAGTTAGATGTGAATTTTCGAAACTTTTTATCATTGTTTTAAATTGGGTCCTTTCTTTGTAGGCTTTAGCATTGGCCATTTTTCGAACGTTTTGGGTGCTACCATAGTACACCACTAACGAGCATCAATCATGATCCTTATGCCATTTTTCTGTGTCATAGGGTATGCAAAAGATAGGACATCACACTTATCAGTTCAAAATCATTAAGTTAAAGAAGTGTAAGATGAAAACAAAAAAAAAATTAAACCCTTAGAAGACAAGTTGTGAAAAAAAAATAACAAATGAGTCTGGGGCATTATAGAATGATTGGCATGACAGCAGTAAACTCAACACTTGGAGATGTGGTCTGTACCTAAAAGGTTAGAAAACATTTGAAAGGTTAAGTTGAGGTTAAGTCGAAAGACTTAGGGGGTGGAAACTATTATAATATGGATTTTTTACTACTCTTTTTTTGTCTATATATATACTGTACATGAAATAAACACTTTTCTTCAATTGGTTTTATTAAATCATATTTTAGGAATCATGTGTACATGTACTTAGGAACTTCATACTTTGTTTTGTAATGACTTTGGAGGGGGAAGTTGGGGAGGGGGAGGGGCTAAATGTAATTTTATGCTTAAGTTTCAACTCGATGCCAACTAGAACATTGTTGGGTCTGTAAATATTGAATATAAACTTACATTTGCAACAATTATATACTATACTTATGCTTATGTTTATGTAGTCGGTGTTTTTATTTATATTTTGCGTCCCTCATGGGTCTTTTATTAAAAACTTTGGTTGTATGAACCTTAGCTTATTTGAAAAGTTCATTTGTCGGCGTTATTAAGAAGGTGAAATCTCTTTGGCATGTACTTAACATTTATGCTTAAGCTTATGCATTTCAGTAATGAATATTGGCTAAGGTTCATTTTTTTCAAATTTACAAGTAGTTGAAGAATTTGTGAACCATGATATTGATCAAGTCCATTTATGCGTCAGTTTGATTAGATTAAGTCACACATACATATAATATTACAGTTAATTTATTTTTTGGATTAATGTAAAACCTTTATCGACAATGTAATTTACATTTTTTATTATCAATATAAAAATCTTTCTAATCATATGTGGGTAATGTTGAATAATGTATTCAATTTTTTTTTACAGAAGAAATATATGATAGGAAAATATGTGTTGCGAATTGAAAAATAACGATGCCAAACAAGTGTCGACATGCTTATTTAAATAGATACAGTGCCATCAAATCACATTTTTTTACAAGAATTATGTGTAATGAAACATTAAAACATGACAATATATTGGTGTCGAGTTATAGATAAAGGTGACACATTTAAAGCATCAATATAAGGGAATTAATGACAATAGATTCGTGTCGAGTGATAGATAACGGTGACACATTTAAAGCGTCAATGTAAGAGTATTAATGACAATATATTGGTGTCAAGGTATATATAACGGTGACAAATTTAAAGCGTCAATATAAGGGTACTAATGACAATATATTCGTGTCAAGTGAAAGATAACGGTGACACATTATTTAAAGTGTCAATTAAGGAAATTAATGACAATATATTGGTGTCAAGGTATAAATAATGGTGACACATTAATTGCGTCAAGGTAATGGTATTTATGACACAATTTTGATGTCATCTAAGCATATTTAACGACACGTTTCTCGAAGTGTCATTGAATAACATTTCTTGATAGGGGCTTCAATAACGCACAAATTGTGTCGTTGAAACTCTTTATGACGCAAATTTTACATCGTTAAAACACAAATTTCTACAAGTGTTGGAAATCGATGTCATCTCTCACAATACTTGGTTCAACGCTTGGCTTAGAATTTTCTTCAAATCATAAACAGTAGGGCTCCACCCTCTGTTTTCAATCCATATCCATGGTAGAACAATCAGCAGACATTTTCACTAACACACTCTTCCCTGCTCACTTCCATCAGTTACAGGTAAAAATCAAGTTGGTCTCTACACTATCACCTTGAGCTTGAGGAGATGTTAATGTAATTTGTTATTATATTTTGTTAGGTTGTTAATTTGTTATAATTTGTTATGATGTTAATGTTAAGGTAATTTGTTATTATATTTTATTAGGTTGTTAATTTTTTTATAATTTGTTATTGTGTTAGGTTGTTAAGTTCTGAGGATCTCTAGCTATTGTTGTGTATAAATACCTCGTTTACTTTACTCAACGAATAAACAAATAAACAACAAATTAATTCCTCAAGTGGTGTAAGGCTAAAAGAAATTAAAAAGTTTTAAAAATAGAATTAATTTGAATAGAACTTGATTTGAAAAATTATCTTGAACAATTTTACAAATTCAAAGTCTCAAACCCAATTGGTTACAGGAGTTAAGGCGGCTATATGAAATAGTTGAATTCAAGACTAAAAATTCAAATGGTGACAAGCTAATATAAAAACAGCAAATCCGGGCTAACGTTGAGCTAATTGTATGGAGTTTATGTGTGAAACAGAGTAGCCGATATGGGTGAGAAGTTCGTTGAACCAAATGAAATAAAACATTAACTAATTGAATCACTTTCAAATTAAATAACCATTATTCTGAACTAATCAAACAATTGTTTAAACCCAATCAATACCATTGTTTTGGACACATCCAATGGTCAAATGGTCCATAAACCAAACCAGAACATCTTTTCACCTTAATTAAAAAATTAAACTCATAGCTGTTCATAAGCAGCTACGTTTAGGCAAAACAAAAGAAAAGATGCCAAAACCACGTGCTTTTTCTAACGTCCAGGTCAAAAGATAGAGCTTGTTTCAATCTTCAAAGAGTTTTCTTTTCTTTTTTAACAATATTACCAGCGAGTATCATACACTTGAAAATTTTCCTAAAACTAGTATATTATTCAAACTATTTCCTTTAATTTTTGCCACAATACAAATAATAAAAATTACAATATGTTAAAGGTCCACAGTAAGCACTAATTATGAATGAAAGTAGTTATTATCATTACTCTACTTCTTCATTCTAAAAATTTGTGTTTACAAAAGAAAAAAAAAACAAAGTATTAACCTCAAGATATTATGCTAGAACCAAAGTTATTGACAAAATAAACAACACAATGAACAGCAAGAAAAGTAAGGACGCAAGCAAATTGTTAACCTAGTTCAGTGTGTAATCACACCTACATCTGAAGAGTCATATGCCCAATTAAAAAAAATTATTCACTAGAATTCAAAAGGTTCATAAGTGCACAACTTATCAAAAGATGAACTATCATATGATACAACAAGCAAGTCTCACACGATAAGGTCTAGACTTCCTCTAAGCCTGTTGAAACTTGGTTCACCGTAATATCTCTGTATTCAGGCTCTCCTCGAATGAGAATCCTCAAAATATCTTTGAAGTTAGGCTCTTCCTAACTTGTATAAATCTTCTCAACGATGTTCACCTCAGTAACAATATGTAGGTTACAAAGATATTGTTTTTGCTGTATATATAACCAAGCACAAAACAGTTTTCTCTTCTTGAACAATAGCTAGGTTTGCAACCAAAAGACATGTTATATTTCTATATCAATATCTAAGAAGGAGCCAAAAGACAGCCATGACTATTTTAGCTCTACAAGTAAAGCTTCCAAATAGGCAGAAGACTAAAAAACGAAAGGTTCCTTGATTGCTAAAAAAAACTACATAAGTGTAAAAAAAAAAGAGAAGAATAAAAGAAATTTTCTAGCCAAAATAACAGTTACCACAAATATATTTTTTGAATACTAACAAATCGTGGACTGTTTTTTAAAAGTATATTCAGCAGACAGACAACAAATAGAGTTTGCATGGAACTAGAAATTTTCTTCTCTCTTCAACAGCCAATTAGTCGGAAATGGTAAGAAATGAAAAGGGTAGGACCGTAATTTCAAAACAAACCTTAACTCATTCATTATTATTACCTCATGCTACTCATTATTTTTTATTATTATTATTATTATTATTACTACTACTTTATTTTAGTTATGAGGATTCATAGTCAAATTTTCTTCCCCTATATATATACAACTTTTGTTGATTCAATCAAGTCCCACACAGAAACCCTTGAAACACAAAGGGGATCAAGAGAGAGATTCTAAGTTGTTGCTGAAACAGGTTAAAAATGGAGGATTCGACTCAGCAGCTGATAACAAAGTTGGATGGCCAAAGTGATGGTTTAGGTGAGGATTCTTTCAATTTACCCATCTCTCAATCAGTAAGGGACTATTGGATATCTACCAAGCTTAAGTTACTCCAAATACAATTTCCATATTCATTTGTCACTGGGTTAGCTAGACGTGTTCCTGGGCCGAGTAAAAGCAACGGCAGTGGCGGTCAAACCAACTAAGATATACCTGTTGAATATAATTTAGTTGATGTTTTGGAATGATTTTCTATTTGTTAAAGGCATGTCCATGCCTATTTTTCTTTTTCTTTTTCTTTTTTCTTTTTACTTTTTACTTTTAAATGTAAATTTTAATATATATGTACTTTGGAAGGATTGAACTTAATATATTTTAGTGTAATTTTAAGTAATTCCAACCTTATAATTTAGAATCACTGTCCCAAACATATTTTTGACATGTCTAGTAATGTATTATGATCTAATAATATCTTTGATAAACTGTATAGATTATCAAAAATTAAATGTTTAGGAGAATATGTCTTAGCACATAGCTCATGTATGAGAATCTAATAATATTTATCTCCAACCTATATGTTTTAAAGTTGAAGTTTGGAATAATAATTAATAGTTGTTTCAAATCTAATAGTAATATGTTCCCCTTAGCTCAATAATCTGTTGGAAGTCAAATTTGATTGCTTTATCTTTTTGTTTTGTCGTTCTCTCTGAATTTAGTTGGAAGTGAGCATCAGATATAACGTAATAAAACATCCAAATATAGTTAAATAAAAAAGCTTATGAAATCGGTCATTATTTTTAAGGTTTTTGAATTTTTCTGCGATTTTTCTGTTATATGTTTTTTTAAATCATGCATTTGTTTTCAATAAATCATCAATTTTGCATTTTTTTTTTCTCAAAGTGTTATTTGGTTCAATACAAAATATAAAAGATTTTGGTACACTATCTTGAACAAAAATCTTTGAGATATTGGTACACGATTGTTTAGATTTAGGTCATGTACCAAATCTACAAGATCATGTACCAAATAATAAAGAATCTACAAGATTGTGTACCAAATATAAAATATTTATATTTGGTAATCTTGAATAAAAATCATTGAAATATTGGTACACGATTGTTTAGATTTGGGTACACGATCGTGTACCAAATCTAAATGATATTGCTACAAGATCGTGTATCAAATATAAAAGATCTTGGTACACAATCTTAAACCAAGATCGTTTAGATTTGGTATGCGATCGTGTATCATTTTCTACACAATCACATAGAAGAATTAGCGTGTGTCCAATTAATCACGTGTTGACTGGACATTTTTTGTATTTTTCATTCTGGGCCTGTGGGCTTTTTTTGTTTTCGAATTTGTTCTATACAATATAAATATTTTTTCGATTTGTTATATTTCTTAAAAAACCTCTTATATATACTTGGCAAAATTATATATAAAACTATTGAAGAATTATTATAATGACAAAACGGTTGAAAATATTTATAAAAGATAAAAAAAAAAACTAAATTCCATTAATGATAAATATTGATAGAAGTCTACTTATATAAATGTCTATCAATATCATTAACAGAAGTCTAGTAAAGTGTGTTTAATTGGTTTATTTTGCTATATATATTTGAACTAAATAATAACTCATGGTATTTAAGAGAAGCCTAGGTGGAACGTGGAGAGGTATATAGGAAATTTGGAAATTGACAGGTAAATCAATAAAAAATATGGATGAGAGAGTAAAGATGGATAGTAGGATAGATTTTGTACGCAACTCATAAATGGTTGGACTACTAATATACTTTAGTGGACGTGGTTTCATGCATTGCATTTATTAGAGAAATATTAAAGAAATGGATGGATTAAAAGGTATATATATATACACTGTATTAAAGAATAAAAGCATTCGACCACGGTACAATATAAATAAATACAATGTAAATAAATAATAAAATGAAAAGTAAAGAAAGTGAATACAAGTTACGAGAAAATTGGAGATGACATGTTCTTCACTCAGACTACAAGCTCTCATTTTATAGACTAAACAAAGAAAAGGAAAATGAACTTTACAACTAGTGGTAAGGCTAATCCTTGCCACCAACTCTTTAGGAATCGTCGGTCAATGCAAATGTTTGGCCTTATGACTCTTACCTACGTTCCACTTTTTCTTGATGGAGATGGAGCTTTTTTTACAGGTAACTTTTGGTAGGAAATTTATCATTCTGACCATGCCAGCATCCAAAGCTGTCCCTTTTGTCAAGTCGCATCGCTCCATCTACCACTTTTGTCTTCTAGCAAACCTCTTCTCGTGTAATGACATGGTCTTCTCGCCTTATCTCTTCGTGATTTCTTCTGTGATTTGTCAACTTGTTCTTTTGTTAATAATCCTGCTATAAACATTGAAAACAGGGTAAAAGCAAGCATGAAGTTCATGTAAGTGCATTAATAAATAATTGTGTATTTACATCATAAGTTACGCGTTTTGGCATATTTATCATGCATTTTGGTCTCATTATTCTACCTAAAAGGCCATAATAACTTGTATTTTTATATGTTATCAGCTAGCAATTGTGAAGTTTAAGGAAATGAAAGTTGCTCGCCTTAATCAAAAGCTAATTAACTTACCTCTATCGTATCACAACTTATCACATAATTTAATCACTTGCAATACAGAAACCTTCCTTCACACCCTTGCAACAAAAGTTAGTTCACTCCTCCACCTCCTCACCATGCTTACCACTTTTTATAGTATTTCTAGTGTAGATATTAGATTTAACTTAGACATACTTTATTTATATTGTATAGTTATTGATATATATAGCAGATATGAAGAAGTAAGCCTTACAACTATGATTTGATATCAATTCCTTGTTGTTGACCATGGCTTACCCGGGAAACCTATTGCTTCTCTTACACTTTGGCAGGCAATAGGAAAACTTATATTTAATGAGGACTTAGTAACCACGCAAGGATTTAGACTCATAGTGAGCATCTCGCATGTACTGACCATTACTCAATGCATAGAGAATATATATACTAAGACTATTACTAAGACCAAAACACTAAATCTCCGAACCTAATATCACCAACAAGCATGCACAGTGGGTTTCCTTCCATCCAGGATGTGAGTCGGTCCTCTCCACTCCAAGCCATGCCCAGATCTGAGTCGTCGCCTATGCCTTGCTATGAACTGTCGTGGTTTGTGGTAAAGGTGTAATTTATTGGTTTTGTGGTTCTTCTTCGTAGCTATATTGAGTTGTAATGTTGGATGTATTGCAAATTCTCTTTAAAGATTAATTGGAGACTCTTGAAGCATTTTGAATTTTATTGTCAAGGGTTGAGTTGGATCCAACATCGATTTCGGGTAAGCTAAATTGGAAAACAAAAATTTAGGAGATGATCATTGATAATTTTGTCAAATAAAATTATTAATTTCTTATCGTTATGTTTAGGAATGGTTCGTTGGAGTTTAGTTCGACCAAGGAACGTAGCTAAACTTAAGGTAAGGAATTTCTACTACTGGACCCTAAATAAGTTGAAATGTATTGTATAAGACAATTTGATTGATTATGTGAAGTGTTAAAATGCATAGAATTGGAAGGTTCGACTGAATTATGTAGTGGAATGTATGAAATCGACTCATGTGTGAACCTTCATATCTTGTTCGTTTATGCATAGACTTGGATTTATTGATGACTCACTACATTGATGAGTGAATATGTACTAGCATGATTAATTTGATTGCTTATGTGTTGAACTAAAATATTGTGGATAGGTTGGATCATATTTTTTGAGTTGACTGTATTGGACTTGAGAATGGTATAAATTTATCAGGACTGGGGGAATACTATCAGCTTTAGCTATGGGATTTTGTACTTTGCAGGCTGATTAGGTGAATCCTACGGAATCATTAAACTAATTAGGTGAATCCTACGAGGTCACTAGACTGATTGACATGTATCCTACGAGATCATAAGACTATTATGGTGCAAGGTATCTCGTAATAGGAAGTTAATTAACAGTTTTAATCATTGAAATGAGTTTTATGATTAAAACGACTGTATGTTTCTAGGTGACTCAAAATACAAATACTTTTGAACTTTTATTTTCTTTTGAAATAGAGCCCGAGTTAAACTTTTCTTTGATATTCATTTTTCAAACAGTTTTTAACAATCTTTTGTATTTAAATGATTTGTTTTGGGTTCAACTCACTACTACAAAAACAGCATTACTTGACGCCTGCATTTTTTATAAAAACTGTCAAGTAAAATGATAAAACGTCAAGAATAACAAAAAGTGGAAAAATACATAATTGTTTTTAAAAAATTCAATACTTGACAGGTTAAAAGCGTCAAGTCAAGTTTTATTTAGTTGACATTTAAAAAATGTCAAAAATTACCTATTTTAAATAATTTTTTCCTTTTGTCTAACAAAATTTATCTCCTAATTTTTCTTTACTTTTCTACTCCATATCCCCAAATTAAAAAAATCTAATCTATTCCCAATTTTATTTCTTTGTTTCTCTTTTCCTCTTTTCTTCTTCTGCTCGTTTTCTCCTTTCTCCTTTTCGTCTTCTTTCTGGCTGGGCATTATCCCTTCTCTGTTTCGTCTTCTCTCCGACCAAGAGTTCTTCATTTTCGGACTAGGCGTACTTCGTTCTCCTACTGCGTCTTCTCCCCATGCGTTCTTCGTTCTTCGGCCTTGTCTTCATCTTCGTCTTCTCTTTAATTTCGTCTTATATGTACAACTTTGTTTCTCTTCTCTGGCTACTTCTTCGTTCTCTGACTAAGTGTTTCTCACCAGCTCTCCGTTCCTCTTTCACTTTCGTTCTCAGGTTAAAGGTGTGTATTTTTTTCTCTATTTCTTGATTCTCCAGCAAGTCAAAATATGGTATGTCTCCTATGGATCTTTATCTCCCTTAAAATTAGGTTTTCATAATCTGGGTATTGTTTTTGTTTATGCGTTTATTTTTGTTACTGATGGATTGATTTAAAGCAAATCTAGAGGTTACCTAACCATTGATATTTTTTCTTTTGCTATTGAAAATTAGAGGTATACTGACTTGGAGTTTTTCATTCAAACATCACACACGCAAAGTTAGCTTGAACAGATGAAATTTGTTTATAGTGTATTGTTTTCACTAGTGAATTGTCTGCTAAAATTCCATCCATTTGTACTGTGTTTGGTGTTGAGAAGCATTTTTTTTATCTACTATTTCTTTCTAGTGTGGTGCTAAATTGATAAGAATACTAAGTATTAAGATTGACAGTCAATGGCTTTGTTCATAGTTTGTTAACTTTAGTTTGTTTGTGCAAATTTGATGGCTTTGTTGACACCCTTACAATAGCTAAGTTTAGTGATTTTGACTGTTCAAAGTATGGCTTGGAGTGATGAAAGTTTAATCTGAAATTTATGATGCGAGTAAAGTATGTCTTCGAGGTTTTTACTTCATTAAATTGTTACTTTCAGATGATTCAATGGTTAAAGTTTAGTTTGAGACTATTTTTTACTATTTTGTTTTTCATTTTCCACTGTGTCATTAGTAGAAAACTCACTGATATGAGAAAAGATATCTAAGGAATCAACCATGTTATCTTCTTCCTTCATAATTGCCTGCAAAACAAAAACCATTGAAATAGACTTGAAACCCATGCTTTCTCCACTGGTAATATATTACTGCAGGAAACTGAATGATATGATCAAAGGAAACTGTAGGCGAAAGGTTAGAACAGTTGAAGGGTCATTTTATGCTTGTCCTGTTTTCATTTTGGTAACTTATAAAATATGTCCTTAGTCATTTCAAACTAGATAAGTTTGTAGAGTTGCAAATTTAATGATGTAGCTTTCATTGAAATGTTTCCACTACTGCTACAAAGATTATTACTTTAAGAGACAGAAATGTTAAATGTCAAGTTTATTAATTAAGTGTTATTTACTCCAGAAGTTGAGAAAATACCATGAAACTGTGGTGATATATTTTTACATTAGTGAATCTAAAATTAAAATATACATATAAACTATCAAAGCTATGGAATCACTTTTTTGTTATATCCACTTGAGATTAAGTTGAAAATGAATAATTGAAAAACAAGCAATGCTGATATTGTTGCAATAATTGTATCCACTCGAATCTTATTACAACTCGATCACGCTAAAAGAAGGAAAGTTTATAAAATAGAAAAATATCCTAAATGCATGTTAGGATTCAAAAAAAAAAAAAAAAAAAAAAAAGCTTACTTCTGGATGTTAAACTAGTCTCTAATGCTTAATTGCTAGAAAAAGGTATTATAACATTACTCTTTGGGTTTGTTGTACCTCAAATGTAGTGACATATTGTTGACTCATCACTAATCTTATACAATGTCATAAATATCAGTAGATATCTCTACTCTTTCTCTCTCTCTCTCCAAGTCTTTTAGCCTTTTAGTTTAGATGTATGTTACGTGGTGGTTGTCTTTTGTGGTATAATGGGTTTGTTTTAGAATTTACTTTATCAGAATGTCCAAATAATACTTTCTTTTTTGCAACTTAAAGTTCTATTATGTTCTCTGTTATGCTTTCTGAGAATGCTCAACATATTACTACAATTGTTGCTTCTTCTTTCACTTGCCCTTCACGTGTCCTCTAAAGCTTCCCACGCCTTCTTCAATTTTGTTGTCATCTTTGGACTCTTCTCTTTCTGTCCTTTTACTTTTTGTTTCTGTTTCTTTTTGCCAACTTATGTTTATTTTAGTTTCTGAACTTTTAACTCCTTTTACTTTCACTATTATTCATTTCCAAGGGATTGAAATGAACAAAAATTGATAGTATGAAGACTTAAATAAACCATATACGACAAATTTAATTTCTATTACCAAAGTATAACTAAAGTTTCCATTTCTATATGATGTTTTCAAAATTATGTTGCAGGAGAGAATCTTTTCTCTCTTTTTTAGCATGGTGAAATGATTCAGTTGTCTCATTTAACAAGAAAAGAGGTTTCAATGACTGTACTTATTCCTTTAAATGATTAGTTAATAGAAAATCATCTTATGGCATTGGCTTCATGAACTCTGCAACATATGATATTTGAGATCACAATGTGTTTTTTACTTGTCGAAATAATTTGGTTTCAAATATTGAGCTTTCAATTTTATTTATTTTTCCTACACTTCTACTGTTTTAAGGTATGACATTTCATTTTTCTTTTTATCACCTTATAGGATGCATCATCCTCATAGGATGTTTCTTTAATCCATTAATTTTGGCATAGCTATATAAGTATAAATATCATGTAGGTTCTTGTCAAGTACTTTATGGAGATAAATCCTACTGCCTATAAATTATTGACTATTTCTTCTACTTCCAACATTTGTTTCTCTCTCTCTTTCACTTTCTATTGTTTCTAATACTAACCGTTTCAAGGGGAAAAATTCAATGTCAAACAAAAGGGTGGGTTACATCTAACAGTAAGTGGGTTACATCTATTAATTTACAACTTTTCAATTATATGGTACAGAAAGATAAACTGTCCATACAAAGGAAAGCAACGCTTGTAGTTTGATTTTGTTCTGTTTGGTAGTAACAAGTTTGAATAGATGAAAGACCCTCCATGCTGATAATTTATTGTAGGATAATTGTTTTTTGTATCATGTTGATTTTATTTACTAGGATGATCTTTAAACCGATAAGTTATATAGGCCCACACGCACAGGTAAACGACCAAACAAAACCAACTGGAACCATCAATATGAATCTTTATATCATTTGTAACTTCAATTTTTTTTTTTATTTTTTTTTTCCTGAAAGTCATTAACTTCTTCCAATTGTTTGTAGATAATTTTTCACTTCTTAATGATGCAGTTTGTTAGATTAAATGTTAGATTCTTATTGGTTGTTCAATCATTTTATTTCGAAAGAGTATCTTAGTGATTTAGAAAATTTATAACATTTTGTCAATGCTATGAAGTTTAATATAATGTTTTCAAGTTCAGCTGACCACACTCTCACGTAAGGGTAGGGCTTTTACTGAAGTTGTTGGGTAGGATTTAATAGATCATTGAATTTTCTCGCATTGAAATGGTCTTTAGTTGTAGATAACTCATTTTGTGGCATATTGCATGCATTGCACCAATTTTAGAGATTCATAGTGGTTCATTTACAATGTATGGAACCTTAAAGCATTATCTGTCTCATGGCATTTTTTTTTCTCAAGCTGTCTTAGGTACCCAAAGTTGAAACTCTTTCAAAATTTGATGGGTTAAAAAGGGCAATAATTGTATCAAAATTTTATACCCGAAGGTCAAATAGTAAAAAGAAACGGTGGGGGAGAATGCTCATAGTAATATATTAATAGTTTGAGTCCTAACTAAGTAGACTTCTATATTATGAACTATATTTTTTATTATTTTAGTACATTAAATCTATAAAATGAGACACTACAACCATATTTTTTATTATTAGTGGTGTAATAGTTATAGAATGACTGATGATATTGAATATTACCAATTTCTATTTTCTATTTGTCTTTTGTTTGTCAAATAGTTAATTGCATCATCATTGTTCATGAGATTTTCTTTGCTAGTGGGTGTAGAAAACTTCTCATCATCATCATTTATTTTTATGTATCATTGTATTTTTTTATATTATACTTCAAATTGATAACCATACTCAATAACTTCTCTTAGGATTTACACCTATGGATAAATCATGGATGCACAAGAGTAGGTTATCCAAAGATTATGAATTTGGTGTAGAAAGCTTCTTGAATTTTAGATTTTCTAATACAAATGATGGCTCTATTTGTTGTCCTTGTTTGAAATGTGGGGAATTGTGAAAAACAAAGTCGCACTACTATTAGAGATCACTTATATGTCAATGGAATTGATGAAAGTTATAAAATTTGGTTTTGGCATGGCGAACAACTACCTAACTCATCCTCATATGGAAAATTTTCTCAGTTTGATACCTACATGTATGAAGATAATGATGTTGGAAGTATAAATGAAATGATTGAAGTTGCTCATGAGGAGTATTCAAAAGATCCAAATGAATTTGAGAAATTGCTTAATGATGCTGAAAAATCATTATATGAAGGATGCAAAAAATTCACCAAGTTGTCCACATTAATCAAATTGTATAATTTGAAAGTTAAGTATGGATGGAGTGATATTAGCTTTTCATAACTACTAAAAATTTTAAAAGAAATTGTGCATGCTACCAATGTGATCCCAACATCAATGTATGAAGCAAAAAAAAACTTTAGGTGTAAGATGAATTATTCAATTTAAGAGATGTTTTATTATGGACAATAAATGATTTCTCTGCACATGGAAATCTTAGTGAATGTAGTGTGAAAGGGTATAAGTCATGTCCAATTTGTAGAAATAATATGTCCTCTATTAGATTAAAATATGGAAAGAAAATGGCATACCTTGGACATCAAAGATTTCTAGCATGCAACCATCCATATCGTCGTTAAAAGAAGTCATTTAATGGTGAAAAAGAGCTTAAAACAATTTTAGAACATTTGTCTAGAGAGGCCATATATTTGAGAATAAAAGACCTTGAATTTCCAAGAGGAAAGAAGAAGACAAAAAAACAGCCTATGAATGGAAGTGTAAGGAGTTGTTGGAACACAGTGTCTTCGTTTTTTGAGCTACCATATTGGAAAGATCTTCATGTTAGACATTGTCTAGATGTGATGCACATTGAAAAAAATGTTTGTATGAATATATTGGGTACACTTCTTGATCTTCCCGAAAAAAGTAAGGATGGTTTGAATGCTAGATGGGATTTAGTTCATTTGAAAATTCGACCAGAGCTTGCACCTGTCAACGGTGAAAAAAAAAATTATTGCTCCTGCTTGTTATACTCTTACAAAGGAAGAAAAACGATGTGTTCTGAAGATATTGTCAAAAGTAAAGGTACCTGAAGGTTATTCTTCGAATGTTAAAAACCTTGTGTCGATGACTGATTTAAAATTTAATGGTTTAAAATCTCATGACTGTCACGTGCTCTTACAACAATTGTTTCTTATTGCGATAAGATATGTGCTTCCAAAACATGTTCGGTATGCCATCACTCGATTATGTATATTTTTCAATCTAGTATGTAATAAAGTCGTCGATGTTCAAGAACTAAAAAAGTTGGAAGAAATTATTGTGTGATTATTTGTCTGCTAGAGAAATATTTCTCCTTCATTTTTCACCATTATGATGCATCTCACTGTGCACATTGTTAGAGAAGTCAAACTTTGTGGGCCTATATATCTAAGATGGATGTATCCCTTCGAAAGATACATGAAAGTTCTAAAAAACTATGTGAGAAATAGACATCGTCCAGAGGGTTGCATTGCAAAAAGTTATATAGTAAAAAAAGCTATTGAGTTTTGTTCAAACTTCTTATCTAGGGTTGATCCTGTTGGGCTAGGCATTAACAAATTAGATGCATCTTTAGACAATTCAAGTTTTGGTAGACCATTATCTTCAAAAGTTTCCTTCAGACCTAAACAAGATCTTCTATACCAAGCTCACGGTATGTTTTGGCAAATGCAATTGATGTGCAACCATATATAGAGTAAGTTAAGTTTCAATTATCTTGTCTTATATTTTTTATTTAATTTTATGACATAAACTTAACTTTATGTTACAATGTTTCAATGTTCAAGTAAACACGTGGGGGTATTGCAATTGAAATACTCAAATAAGGTTCTTCATCAAAAATGGATTCAAGAAGAACACAATCGAATTTTCATATCTTGGTTAAGAGAAGAGGTGAAATTTTAAACTTATTGATATTTTTTATGGTGAACATTGTAATTATGTTAAGGTACTTATCATGGTAGGTTGCATTTGAGATTGGAATGGAAAATGTTGAAGTTTCAGATAACTTGAGGTGGATTGCTCATGGCTCTCATCCTTTTGTCAGTATAACAGTTATTTCATTAATGGATGTCTATATCACAATAAGTCTCATGATCAGAATCGAAATGTACAAAATAGTGGAGTTAGTTTAGTAGCAAAAACAATGCAAGTGTCCAGTTCAAAAGATAAAAATCCCATCATTGGAGACAAGTTCTTTTATGGAGTGATTCAAGACATTTAGGAACTTAATCATAATACATTCAATGTTGCAGTGTTTAGATGCGATTGGGTTGAGAACAATAGTGGTATGAAGATCAATGACCCTAGTTTTCTGTTAGTTGATTTAAAAAGAATAGGTCACAAGTCTGATTCATTTATAATGGCAACCCAAGCAAGACAAATTTTTTACGTTGAAGATCCAAGTGATGCTAGATGGTCAATTGTGCTTACTCCACCACAAAGAGATTGTGAAGATCAATCAAATGAAGACGAACTTGGAGATATCATGTTACATAGTCAAGGAGTATCTAGTGATATGCCAAATATCGATGAAAGTAATGATTTATATGAGAATATCTCAATATATGTACAATCAGACTATGAAGGCACATGGGTTCCTAAATAACACATTGTGGGTGGCTTTCTACTTGTTATATATGTACATATATGCTATGTTTTATTTTGAATATGTCTAAACCCTAAATCCTCATATAATCTACACTAAAAAAATTCTTTTTAATATTGCTTTGACAGGATATTCTCCTTACACATGGAGCCAAAGATAGTAAGTGATGATCAAGACAAGGAGGTTGGTGGATTGGTTGTTGGAGGAGTTGATGAGCAAATTGTAGAGAAGCCCAAAAAACAAAGGAAGCGAGGTCCTACAATTATGTTCGATGTGACTCGTGTTCAAAGTGAAGGTGAGAGGATATTAGTGGAATATAATGAAGATAGCGTACCCATTGGAGAAAATGGGGCGAAGCTAAACTCTTTTATTGGATTGTGTGTACACTACCACATCCCCATTAACTATCCATCATGGATAGATGTGCCTACTGAATTGAAGGACAATATCTATACCATAGTTGAGGTAAAATTGCTTATAGTTTTTGTACAAGTTTATTTCAATTGACAATGTGACACTAACTGGTATTCAAGCTCAGGTTGCATTTACAATTGACAATAGATTTAGAAAGAGCGTTCTTAAGACTACAAGGAATACATTTCGTCAATTTAAGCATTGGTTGACGACGAAGCATATCTTGCCATTCAGGCATGAACCTGAACTTTTGAGACGACCCCCAGACATGTATTCTTACATTAACCAAGGACAGTGGGAAGAATTTGTTAGATCTAGACTATATCCACATTTTGAGGTATTAATGCATTTATTTAGATTTTAATGTTTTAAATATTTGTTAATAAACTTTATAAAACCCCAATACAATGTTATATTTGTGTAGAAAAAAAGAAAAGTTCAACAAGAGAGAAGGAAGAAGAATAAGTATAACCATCGGCTTTCAAGAAAAGGTTATGTTAATCTTCAAGAGGAATTGGTAAGAAGTAGTTTATGTTTGAATTAGTCTTGAAAGCTTCTTAATCAATCTAATGCATTGTATATATTGAAATGTAGAAAAATAACCCTTCAGAAGAAGGTGATCTTGATCGAGCTAGCATTTGAAAGAAGGCTCGTGTAGATAAGAAGGGAGAATATGAGAATGAACACATTCAAGAAATTGTGAATCGTATACTAAAACACATATTACAATTTTACATTCTTTAAAGTTTTTAAGTTTTATGAAATTAAGCTACATTTTTTTTTTTACATTTTTACGATGAGATCTCAAAGACTTATGTTGACAAAGAGCCATCTCCAAACAATGTTTTGGCACAAGCTTTGGATACAGAAGAGCGTAGTGGACGTGTACGTGGAGCTGGCGGGTTTGTCATCCCAACTGCTTACTTCCATACAGCAAAACACTCAAAGAAACGAAGTGAAGAAATTAAGAAGCTTAGCCAAGAGAATGAAAAACTTTGTTTGTGAGTTCAAGAATTAGAGAGTATTCACATATCAACACAATCTACACCAACGTCTGCACATGGATCTTGCTCTAGACTAAGATTGGAATATGATATTTAATGTAAAAAAAAACCAAAAGATGAGAAAATGAATGTCACAACAATGGTGGTTAAAGAGGAGGTGAATGTGGATGATGAACATAAGGATGCTATCGAGGTAATTAGTTAAGTTTTGGCAAATTTTAATGCATGAGTTTCTGTATAAGTCTTACGTAGTTTAGCATTATTGTTGGGTTTATAACTTTCTTAGGTTCCTAATGAAAAAGAAGATACTTGTGAGTCTAATATCAACACACCACTACCTTTGAAGACAATACTTAGATTTGTTGAAAAGGTAATGGACAAAGATTCAGGCATTCGTTACCAACTACCAATCTCATTGTTTGGTATCGGTAGGAAGACTTGTGTTCTCTGCGAAGATATTATTGATTTCTGTAACATGCGAGAAGTCAAGACTTTCACATTGGTGGCATATATGGTGTAAGTACTTATTCGTCAACTCTAGACTTTTTTATATAAATGTTCCTTTATTGATTTTTCCATCTTCCTTAGGTATTTGCATTCACAAGATGTTTCAAATTACATTTTCGTTGACCTATCCCTTATATATGTTGGTCACAACACCCAAGAAGTTAGAGCTCGCAATCTATGTAGCAAATTAATGGCTTCAAAACAAAACCAACCCGTTCGAGCTCCTTTTTATCTCAGGTAAGTAATAAAATATACTAATCAATTCATTAAATTGTATTGCTTCTTCTTCCGTTGATATTGAAACACATAGCTCATACTTTAATGTGCTCTCCGTTTAGGTTTGTTCATATTATGTTTCTTTACGAAATAAAATAAGCTAAAGGTGATTTGTTTCTTTGAATTGAATCTTAGGATTTTAGATTATGTTAAGACAATTTGTTTCTTTGTATTGAATCTTAAGATTTTAGATCATATTATGTTTCTTTGAATTAAATTGTATTGCTTCTTCTTTTGTTGATATTGAAACACATAGCTCATACTTTAATGTGCTCTCCGTTTAGGTTTGTTCGTATTAATTTTCTTTAGGAAATAAAATAAGCTATAGGTGATTTGTTTCTTTGAATTGAATCTTATGATTTTAGATTATGTTAAGGCATTATGGGGCGGCGGTGGGGGTCAACTTTTATTGTTGTAGTCTACTTTTGATTTCTAGAAACTTGTTTTGAGTTATGTTAAGGCAATTTGTTTCTTTGAATTGAATCTTAGAATTTTAGATTATGTTAAGGCAACGGTGGGGTGGGGGTGGGGGTAGGGGTGGGAAGGGAGGGGGGGAGGGTCAACTTTTATTGTTGTAGTCTACTTTTGATTTCTAGAAAATTATTTTGGGTTATTTTAAGGCAATTTGTTTCTTTGAATTGAATTGTATTGCTTCTTCTAAACTATAATAATAGTAATAACTATTAATAATAATAATATTGTTATTATTAAATAGGGTATTTTTGGGAAGCGTGAACTTACTATTCACCTTCTTCTCCACTCTTTCCGCTTCCCTTCACGATTAAAGCCCTAGCCGCACGCCACCCTCCTCCGGTCATCTTCTTCATCTGTTTCTCTTCGTTCGTCTCTTGCTCAGACGGAGACAAGGACTGTTGGCCAGTCGAGAACGTCGTGAGTCATTTTACACTAGGTTGTCGAAGTCGAACCGTCCCTCCGCAGTCGTCCCTCCGCATCCCTCCGGCTCCGTTCTCTGTCTAACTTTAGACGAAGCCCCGTCGCCCACCGCAGTCGAGCCTTCTCAAGCCGCACGCGTCCCTCTTCACCGAGCCACACCGGAGCAGAGTTCCTTCATCGAGCCGCGTGAGCCGTCTCCCTTACTCCAAGCCACGTCCCTTCAACGAGCCGCGTGAGCCATCTCCGTTGATCCGAGCCGAACGCATTCTTTCTCCTCTACAAGCTGTGCGCCCGAGCCGACTGCCCTGCCGAGCCATTCCTTGTTTTGGAGTCACTTTGGTGAGTTTGGCTAATATTGATTGTGTTGGTACTCCCATTAATTGCCTATTTTGTCCCAAATGAATAAAGTTATGGATTTAAGTGGATCTATGTTTTCTTGAAGGAACGAGTATAATTGGAGGAACTGAGACTGTGAATTGTTCCATTTAGGGTTGTGTTGGATTCAACCCTAATCTTGGGGTAAGCTTGGATAAGTTTGGTTGCTTAATTAAACAGTAGGGTGATAGTTGACAAAATTATTAATGTTAATTTTGTTTTTGTTTAGGACTGAGTATTGGGAGGAATTGACTGTCAACCAGTGAATTATTTTAGCAGATCTCCAGGTAAGAGATTTTTCCCCCTTTTGATTGAGATGCAGCACCATTGGTGTATGATATGATTATATGTTATTTTTGAGTTATGTGTGTTTGAGCTAAGATGTTGGTATTATGTTGAGCTTCTATAGCCTATAGTGTTCTGTTGGTCTGTCGGTTAGAGTCGTACCACGAGGGGTCCATCAAGGTCCTCCCCTATATATGTCTGTGTAGTTATTGAGACGTGATTCGACGGGATCACTTACAGCCCGACTCTCCTTCAGGGTGATTCCTTCGGGTCCACCGAGAGCCCAGTTCAATCCCGGTGGGACTACTGGATAGTGTGCGTTCGGGAGCACCATAGCGCGTGGTACTTTATTACAGGACTCTAACAAAGAGACTAACAACACATAGTGAGACTAAATATGGGACTCTTACTGAGTATAAATTTATACTCACTCTTTTTAATGTTAAACTTTCAGGTAAGGGGAGAGGCAAGGGCAAGCTGGCGAATGATAAGAAGTGATCGTGGATCGCCATAGGGAATAGTTTAGTTTTTCCGCATTTATATTTTAGTAATTATATCTTTGGTTTGTTTCAGAACTTCGGTTCAATTATTTTATGTATTTCTTTAATTTTATGGGCCCAAATTAATATTTTGTTTTACCACTTTAGTTACTTATTTATTTTCTTATTATTTAAATTTTTCCTCAACTTATAAATTTATTTCTTTAAAAAAAAAATATATACTTATTTAAATATTAATGATCTCAACTTATAGGAAAGTTGGGTCATTACATATAGTTAGGCTACACATTGATCAAAAGTTTAGGCTATTGTTAGAAGTTTAGGCTAATTATATGTATGTATATGGTTCATTGATATATATATATATGCAATATGTTAAAATATTATTAGTTCTTTGATGGAAAAAGTTTAGTTGATTCAATTGTTCAATTAATGTGTACTTTCGCACATTTGTATGTGTACTCTCTTGCTTTACTTATATACGTTCAGCATTGTTGAACTTCAAAACAGGTGCACGATAAATTATGAGGATATTTTAAAATATATACTTTAAAGAAAACACTTGACATGCAAAATGTGTCAAGAGTAAACAAGTTATTGACATGTAGAAAATGTCAACAAATCTTATATACTTGACGTTTATAAACTGTCAAGTATAATTCTACTTCACGCTTAAAAACTGTCAAACAAAACCCTCTCTTATTCTTGACACTGAATTACTTGACGTGTAAAGAGCATCAAGTAATCTTATATACTTGACACTTTTTACTTGTCAAGTAAACTGGCTTTACTTGATGCTTAAAAACGGTCAAGTATACCTCCCTTATTCTTGACACTGGATTACTTGACGCATTAAAAAACGTCAAGTAAACAGATATTTGACAGTTTTTAAGCTTCAAGTAAAGCCAGTTTTGTAGTAATGTTATAATATAAAGTTTGGATTTTAATCAAACTTTATTATATAAATTTAATTTTGGATATGATTCAAAATTAATTTATTAGAGATAAAATATTTGAATGAGTTCAAATATTAATTTAATGTAAATCGAATTCATATTAAAATTATTGGTTATGAGAGAAATTTATATTTGAGTATGATTCAAATTTAATTTAAGCTAAATATAAGATATTTAATTTAGTTATTAACTAATTGGAAAATTAATTAATAGTTTAGTTTAATTTTATTTAATTAAATTAATTTAAAACTATAAGATATTGGAGAGATATTCATTAAATATGATTTAAATGAAATATTAATTAAATATGACTTAATTAATTAATTAGTTGGTTTGAAATTTTTATTAATTTAATATTTTTAAATTAATAGAATCTCATGATTCTCTCCTACTCCCTCAAGGAAATGGAGCAAGGAAATGGAGCTATAAATATGAAGAAGAAAATAGTTTTTCTTTAACCTATGCTTTTGCTCTCTGCAAAATAGTTTCTCTCTAAACCCTTTTCCATCCCAATTGGTTTCCACAAACTAATCTCATCCTAGATGATAGAAAGGTCTCTGACGGGTAGTGTTCCAATTTGGAGTTTTAGTAGATTCAGAGGTGTAAAACCACGTGAGTTTTTCATTCTTTGTATTTTTTTTAATTTAAAAGCATGCTTAGCCTTTTAGAATTTTGTTTCTGAATATTGCCAATGTATTGGTATTTTGGGATTTCCAAATTAAATTAAGGAATGGTTCTGTAAAATCTTTCACTTTTTAGTTTAGGATATATGATAGATTCTTGATAAGAAGCTTAACTTATATATCTTATCGCGCTAGCTGAGCTATATTCATCGTCTGGCCAAGGTAGATAGCCAACTACCCAAGAGGGAAAGTAGCGAAGATATGGCTAACTGATAACTTGTAGAAATACAAGTTATTATAGCCTTTTAGGTAAAATAATATGGCCAAAACGCATAGTAAAAGTATCAAAACGCTTATTTTATGTTGAAAATCCATAACTATTTGAAAATACATTCTACATGAGCTCTCATGCCTGTTTTACCGTATTTTTAGTGTTCTAATGTAGGTTTAAGAACAAAAGAAGAAGTTAATGAATTGCAAGGGAACTCGCGAGAAGACCAGATCATAACGCGAGAAGAAGTTTGCTAGAGGACAAAAGTGGTAGTTGGAGTGATGTGACTTGATGACAGAGGCTGCTTTTGGCACTGACAGATCCAGAAGTGTAGTTTCATGTCCAATAACTATCTATAAAAAGCCTCCTTCTATACCAAACAAAGTGTGCCTGGATGGGCCAAACCCTAGAGAGAGGTGAAAAGGAATAGCTTTTCCACCGTCTATAAAAGGTTTTCTTCTTCTTCTCCGGTCATATTGTAAAGTGAGAGCTTAGAATCCATATTCCATTTTCCTTAACTTGTAATCTTTATCATTCTCTTTTTCCCCTATTTTCGTATTTTTGTGCAATATATATTGTTCATATTGTATAGTAGTCGAAGGCCTACATTCTTTAATATATATTACATCTTCACACCTTTTTAATCCATCACATGTTTACTTTTCATCTATCTTTATGTTATTTGTAGTTTAGGTTTGAGATAAGTTTTTGATAAAAAGTTTTGCTTATAACTCTTATCGCGTTAATCATAGGCAAGCAAGTGTGTCATTTAAAGCCACCGAGAGGTGCTCGCCTTAATCATATATAAGTTAGTTAACTGAGTTATGTCGCATCAAGGCTTTCATATTACTTATTTGCCTAGTAATGCATAGACCTTTCTTCATTATTTCTTTGACGCAAGTTAGTTTGTATTTCATTCTCGCAACCACCTTCATTATTCCACCTTTACAGATTCCCTAGTGTAGATAAGTAGATATAATATAAACTTACACTCATTTATACTGTATATATTATTCTTTTACACTACTCAACTGAAGAGTGAATCCTAGAACTAAGATTTTGATATCAATTTCATGTGTTCGACCCTAGATTACCCAAGAAAACCTATTGTTTTGCTTACACTTGGACAAGTAATAGAAAAACTTTTACTCAACAAGGACTAAGTAATTACATGATGAAAAGGTATATAGTGACCATTCGTATGCAATGATCATGACCGGTGATTCACCATGTAGAAGTAAATACAAATATAGGCATCATTATTCCCTAAGTCTGAATGAAGTAAAAAAACACGTTAAGCAAGTTTTTGGCATTGTTGAGTTAACAACAAGCACTCGCCTAACCCAAAACACAAACTCTCCTCGTGTTTAATTAACCGAAATGCGTACTTTTCCTCGCATCTCTAGTGAAAAAGCATATCCAAACAACATTCATTTTATACTTAACCATTTTCACTCCCTTTGTCACAACTTGCCCCAAAACCACTTCATGCGATCCAGGGGAGGCTTGCTACCTAGACACTCAATGCGTATCTCTCTGCAAGATAGCACACGTTGAATGCCTAGTAAGCGAAAAACTATAATTGTCACTTAACATACCTCAAACTTAACTTGAATAAACACAAATGCAGCAAAAAAAAGTAATAAACACTCCTCTTTATTTACTTAAACAACTTGCAATCTATTTATAGTACAAGCTCTCTTTTCACATACTTTAAACATAAATAAAATATACTCTAACAACTCTTTTTAACTGATTAACTTAGGAGCAGGAAGCTCAACACTCGGGAATACACAATCCTATACTTGGAAATGTGAGAAATCATTTGAAAAGTTAAGTCAAAAGGACTTAGTGAGTAATGGTTTTATAAAACATGTTTGAACATTAAATCCTTTGAAACTTAAATCATAAATATCAATCTAACAATTTAACTCAAACTTTCTCTTTTCAGTTGCTATACCACAAGAAGCACAAGGATGGTAACTATGTACTTCTCCTATGATACGATACTTATGAAATGGACCTATAGGCATCAGTAGTGTCCTCTCTCATTGTAGCTATAAATAATGAAGTGGATCTATAACATTCATACAGGGCCTCACTCACTACGGTGGAACAATAAACATTTGTAGAAGCCTCATCTCATTAACATGTACTAGTGATGAACTTGTAGGTATCTACTGAATACCCTCATCAAAGGAACCTCTGTGCACAAGCAATATCTCCTGAAGGGTTGCTATATATCTTAGAACATTGTAGGTATTTTCTAAAACATGCTAAAATCATTCCTCAACTCAAATACTTTGGAAATTTATCATAAACATACTTGCTTGTAAAGCTTATGCTATGAAATCATAAATTTGAACTCAAGTCATATGTAACAACCTCTCTTTGTTAAGCATAACTTGATAAAAAAAACTTTTCTCTCAAACATATTTATCATAACATTTCAAAAACTCGTTAATCAAACTTATGCTCAAACATTTTTAGCTTATATTCATACTTTGAAAATTCAGCTTAATAAATCAATCTCATTTTACAATAAGAATAACACAAAACATGTTTGAATAAAGCTTAAGAAACATGTTTAGAAATCATTTATGACATCATTTTTGCCACTCACAAATTTGTCCTCCATGATTTTTCCGCAATAGGTAAAGACTTCCCTTGATTTTTTTCTCTGGCAGCCCTTCACAACAATTAGACTTAATCTCTTGAAAGTGATTTGAGTAAACGTACAAATGGTTTATGTGAAGTCTCATTTATACTAATCCTAAGTTGGAATAGTCATTTCTTAAGCCCCTCTTAAGATACTAGCTCCTCTTGTCAAAATTTAAATCTTTGCATGTCTAAACACCTGGATTCTAACTCCACCGAACACTTAACTCTTAATGCTCCCAGTTGGAATTGGCTCAAGATTACTTTGAGAACCTTAGCAAAACATCCTCTGCCTCCAGTCTTGGTCGAACATGGCCTCAAGATCCTTCAAATTTCCTCTTTTACCATTAATCTCAGGTTTGAGATGGCCCGAGATCTCTTTAAACTTGCTTTTCTATGTTCAATCTCGATCGAACTTGGCCCCAAGATTTCCTAAGATTCTCTAATTTCCTTTCTCTTCTTCTAATCTCGACCAAACCAACACTGAAATGGCCTAAAGGTTACACTTCCCAAGCATTATGTTCTTCATCTCGGCCAAATAAGCTTTGAGATTGTCCTGGGATTTCACTTCTGTCTTCAACCTTGTCTGAGATTCCACATAGTGGCCCAAGATCCACTAAAAAGTAAGTCTTTCTTTTCAGCCGAGCAAGATCAAGTTTAAATACTTATGTCCCGAGATTCTACTTAACCTACTTACCATCTCGCCCAACTTCAATCAAAATGCCTAGACTATTCTCTTTAGAGGTTATTTCCCTTCTTTTGGCCAATCAACACACCATCCTGTAACCTATAAGCGCTTAGTCTTCAAGTCCTTGATACTTAGTTAAATTCTCCTTTTTTATTCAATAATCAAATCCTACTTTTAACGACACTTTTAAGTATCTTTTTAAATCTTAACTCCAAACAATATTTATCCTTTCAAGCTTCTTCAAAAGACTTAAGCTTCTTTAAGATCCGAGGTTTACACCATTTGCCATAGAATGTGAGATACTTAACCTAACTTTCTTCTCTTCGACCCTTCTATCCGAACGCAAACTTCACACTAGGTATGTGAATGTCATGAATGAGTTTTTGATATTATTTTTTTTAATATAATATGTTATATTTTAGATTATTTAGGAGCCATACAACATCGTCAATGGATAATTTGCTAATTTCTGTATCAACGGTCAAGACATATTGCAGATAGTTAGTCTTCTAATATGTTTTCACATTGGTGAGTGACATCATCCAAATAGAACAATTAAACAATTTGGTCTCAAACAAGATGTTCCACCATACTGTAATACTGAGCCACTATTGCATAACATTGACTTGAGAGCTACGAATTAGTAGGATAGAGTTGCACATCTGGTGATGCGATAGCTAAATCGTAAAAGGCTTATTGCTATGA
Source organism: Cucumis hystrix (assembly GCA_025688845.1). Lineage (NCBI taxonomy): Eukaryota > Viridiplantae > Streptophyta > Magnoliopsida > Cucurbitales > Cucurbitaceae > Cucumis > Cucumis hystrix. The sequence continues at coordinate 3,033,576 of CM046885.1, read as the reverse complement.
GGCCTACAATTGATCAATTCGATATGAATGTAACTAAAAAATACATTCGTTGGTATAAAAATATTACGAGACTCTACATTACTAGATCGGGAGCAGTTGTGGAACATCTAATATATATTTAAATATTGTATAATTATTCTTTAATATAAATTTATTTTGAATATTTTGTAATATATTTTAATATTTGACCGATATTAAACAATAGTAGACCCCGTGATGTAACAGATGATCCACAGTAGGTTCTTAATATATTCAACGAAAATGAGTGGTACATGGAGAATATGCATTATATGCATGATTTACTCATTGTATTTGCACTAGTTTAAAGGAGACGTGCTCAAGTGCAAGAACCTGAATTTGATGAAGTTGACCATCACGTGGAAGAAGTGCCTCTTGTAACACAAAGACAAAGTGAAGCTGGTTGTGGTTCAATGATGATGATGCCCACCTTTGGTAAGAGTTATTATCCTGATCAATTATCACATCTCGGATCAGGATATAACAATTCAGAGGCTAGTCTATCATCGTCAATTTTGGAACAGAATATTACGATTTAGGGACTAACTAATCATAATACGCATAGTCGTGGAGAGCATAACGAATATTTATACTATGAAGCGCCTGCAGAGATACCTGAACAACCAAAGGATCAGGAACAACCAGAGAATCAGAGATTCAAAATTGCCTAGAACATTAGTTTTTTTAGTTTTTAAATCCATGACAATTATTAAATTATTGTAATAATATAAACATTGTAAATTTCACAAGAAATTAACTTAATATAAACCATATGAATTACAATCGTAAATTTTCATTTCATATTAGTATAAAACCGGATCAACTACAAAATGAAATTTTCACCTAAATGAATAATAAACATTTCACTAATTAAAAAACGGATTACAAAGACGAAATAAATTGAAAATATGTATATAAACGACTCACCAATTAATTTAATTTGGAAATAAAAAAAAAAGAATTCAGAAAGACAACACTCATCCTTAATTAAAAAAGAAAATAGTAATTGAACGAGTGTTCTTATTATAAAAAACAAATCAAAACTCGTCCATTCAAAATCACTATATTTTTTTAAATAGTTTTCAAACAACAATATATCGTTAAGGGGCTCTTACAGATATGTCAATTATATTATAAAAAATTAGGTCTATAGCACACAATCTATACTTTTGCAAAAATAGCAAAATAAAAGCCCAACCCACATTTTAAATATATTACAAAGCTACCCTTCATCTTCCCTCACGCATTTCTTTTCCCTTACGTTGTTTCATTTTCCCAAAATTTAGGGCACGATGAAAACCACCCAATCGAACAAACTTCGAACAAAAAACTTCACAGAGCACGACAAAATAAAGATGGGTATATTGACTCCATCCATCTAATATATAACTCGAAATCATCTATTGTATAAGAGTATGCACATTGAGGAAAAAGCTTTTCAATTAAAGAGTCTTTAAATGGCAACTTGACACTATTCAAAAGATGTTCTACAGAAACACAATATTGTATCGATGGAAACACATCTAAAACACCTTTCAGAATACTTATATGTCTATCGGAAATAATAACCAATCTCCTCTCGATCTTCAAAAGAAAGTTTAATTGTTCAAAAAAATATTTCCAAGAAGCATCATTCTCTAAATCTACTATACTAAATACAAGAGGGAAAATTTTACTATTGCTATCCATAGTTGTTGTCGTTAGCAATGTTCCACCATACTTACACTTTAAAAAGGTCTCATCAACTGCTATATTTGGTCTACAATATCTCCAACCTTCAATTGATGATGCAATAGCCATGAAACAATATTTGAAATGACCATTTGCATCTATTTCATATGCAGTAAATGAACCTACAAAAAAGGAACAAAATAGAACAATCAATTTAATAGATGCACTAAATAGTAAGTGCTTATATCATACAATAAGTATACTTCATAATAAGTATATCAGTAAATTGATATACAACAACTAGCTAGTATATCAATTATACAAGTAAAATAGTGAATGAAAATATATAATCAGTATTACGTACATCATACAATAAGTATACTTCATAATAAGTATATCAGTAAATTGATATACAACAACTAGCTAGTATACCAATTATACAAGTAAAATAGTGAATGAAAATATATAATCAGTATTACGTACATCATACAATAAGTATACTTCATAATAGGTATATCAATAAACTGATATACAACAACTAGCTAGTATACCAACTGCACAAGTAAAATAGTGAATGAAAACATATAATTAGTGTTGCGTACATCACACAATAAGTATACTTCATAATAGGTATATCAGCAAACTGATATACAACAACTAGCTAGTATACCAACAATACAAGTAAAATAGTGAAAGAAAAAATGGCAATAGTATAAAACAAAATAAATTAAACAATATACTAAATTAACTGGTAGAAAACAAACCTGAATTTATTTCTTTTAGTTTTGAAAAGAACTTTGGAATGAAAACATAAGAATCATCGACATCTTCTTTCAATAACTTTATAACAGATTCTTTTGCTCTCCAAGCCTTATAATAACTACCAGAAACTCCATAATTCATACATATATGGTGGATGATATCATTTGGTGTCGCATGAGAATAAATATACCTCAAATAATCAATAATGCATTGACTAACAAATTCTGAAGATGCTTTCTTCTGAGAAGAATGAACAATCATTGAGCAACTATGATCACTAACGTATTTTCGAATCATCCATAATTCACTTTTTTTATAACGCGATGCTCTAACAAACCAAAGACAACCATCTTCATTACATCCCAACTCAATAGATCTTGAATTAGATCTCAATGTCATAAACTCAAAATTAGTCTTGACAACTATAAAGCAGAACGACTTTAGCAAAATTTCTTTACTACAAAACAAATCCTTCTCCTTAAAAGCCAACTCATCGTTAGTATTAGTAATATCAACATCTCTAAAAATTGCTAATTCGCCTCCTAAATCAGCTTCAACTATGGAAGAAGAATAACCAATTGAAACATCCAAAACTGTGTCTACAGAATGAGCAACTAAAAGATATTGGGTAGATTGATCCTTAACCAATGTCAAGAACCAAGTCACATCTTTATTTTCAACAATCTTAAGAACATGTTGAACACCATTACTACCCATAGGCAACAAAACTAAAAGTTCAATACATGACTCAACCTGAATTTCAGTACGTATCAAGTTCACAAAAGAATCAAATGATGATATCACTCCATCAACCAAAACGCAATTTGTTTTGTAATCCACATAGCACTGTTGCACATCCCATTGACCATTATGAAATACAATGACTGCAAGCTTAACCATAACTACAATGAACTGCATTTATTTTGAGAGAGTAAAAAAACATGTAGTAAGTGTATTAGTCAATTAATACATATAATATAAGTACATCAAATCACTGATGTAAAAAACTGACACAAATTAAAAAGAAAAACAAAACTAAACTAAACTCTGCAAAGCCTCATTCGGTAAAAAAGAGATGATGAACAAATAAAAGAGATGAGAAAGAACAAATCGTAGCCTTAATTTCGGATAGATGATGATCGATTCACAGAAAAAGAAAGAAAAGATGATGATCAAAGTCCCTTACCAATTTTGGACACCAAAATATAGGAAAGAATATAAGGGATTTAAAAAAAGAATATAGGAAGAAATACATACCCGAAGAAGAATGGTGGAGAAGAGGAAGAAAAAGATGAGGAGAAGAGACGTAGCGAATAGGAGAAACTAAGAACAGCGGAGATTGAAGGACAGAGAAGACTACGAAGAGGAAAAACGATAAAAAGAGAATGAAGAAGTGACGGAACGATTAAAATAAAAAAAGAGAAGGGCATTTTTTAAATAATGAAAAGATTAAAATAGAAAATATCAACAAAAAAAAAATTAAAAAGTTGCTATATTTACAAAATTGAAAATTTTGATGCTAATATTGCTAAATAATATTTGTATTATGTTATCCAATATAATTTCTCTATTGTTAATTAGTTTTAAAGCCCATTTTTCATCTACGTGTGGTAGGTTGGAATCTTCATTTTTCCATTTAAAATATAGGTTTTTGGAAAAAGGAAAGTAAAAACAGAAGGAAAAAAAAAGTAATAATAATGAGGAGCAAATGTCTTGGTTGGAGCTTGTCACGTCACTTTCCACGATGTAGCGCGAAGGCGTTTTTGACTGCGTTTGGTCAGCTCGGTCAGCATCATCGGGCAGCTCCCTACCCTCACAAAAAAAATACGTCTGGACTTGGACTAATAATCTCTCCTTCTCTCTCCATTTTCAAGTTTCAATCTCTTTTTCTTTCTGCATCCACTCCTCAAAAGGAGAGAGAAAACGAAAAAAAAAAAAAAAAAAAAAAACTCTAATCCCACTCCAAAACACTTTCATAGACAGGGAGGAGAGAAGAGAGAGACAGCGGAAAAGGGAAAGTAAGTTTGGAAGAAGAAAGCTATGCCCGTGAAACAGCAAAAGAATTACTGAAATATTCTGATTTTTCTCTTCTGGGGTTCGCCTTTTTGAGCTCGCCAGATCGGCTTTGCGTGCTGTTGATTTTTCACGATTCTGTCTTTCACCTCAAATGTTGGAGTTTTTGTTGCATTTGTGAACTGGGTTTTTGAGTTTGGAGTGTTCGGAGCCTTTTCTTGTGGGTTTTAGGTTTTGTTCCTAAGTGGGGTTTTGGAGGTTGGTTCTGTGATGATTGTGTTTGTTGCTGAGTTTTACCATTTGGATCTGATGTTGATGATCACTTAATGGAGATGGAGCAGTACAAGGTTTTGGCTCTGGGTTTCGTCTCTTTGATCTTGTTGGTTCGTCCACTATGGCTCGTTTCCGCCAACATGGAAGGTGTGTTATGTGTGTACTTTTTCCAGCAATTACTCTACTTCTTCACTTCCTCCTTCATCAGGAGCCTGTGAATTTAATCTTTTCGTTCAAAATTACTTTATTCTTCTGAATGTGGAAATGCCTTTATTCTTCTCTACCCCTTTTTGTTTCTTGTGTATTTGGATACTCGGAATTTGCTTAAATTTGTTCTTTTGGCTTTGTTTCTTCCTTGGGTTGTTTTTGTAAGATTGGGATCATATTGGAGTTACCAGTAACTGATTGTAAATAGGAAAAGGAAAAGGGTTCATGGTTGGTTTGTCTTGATTCTTACACATGAGTTTCGGGGAAACCATGTACGAGAAGATTTTGTTGGATTTTGGTGCATCAAACTGAACTGCGTAATCTAATCAAAGCCTTTATTTTCTGCATGATAATATGTGTTTTGGAAAAGAGAGCAGGGGTCACAGTTATATCCTGATATCAGTTGTGAAGTGGAAAGGCATTTTAATGGGTTCTCCAATGAGCAGAGAATTTTCTTTCCTTAACCCAGTGTAGGGAATTCAAAGTTAAATTGCTTCAGCTAAGATGGTGCCAAAGGGTCTGGTGGTCCTTTTCTACTATTCCTTGTTGCTGACCAGTGGTTGCTGGGTTGAAGCACAGAATTCGTTTTCTTTCATTTTCATTTCTAATGTATATGTCAAGTAAATCAGTGAACATCCAATGACTCATTTATAAAATTGAACTATGGACTTGATGGCCCTTTTGACAGCTGAGACGTTCTTGGTGTTCTCAGAAAACTTCACTTTCTTTTGGAACTTTTATTTCTTGTGCTGTCATGTTATTCTTATACGTTTATTAACTAGTTTACTTTTATTTTTGAACAGGTGATGCTTTGCATAGCCTAAGAACCAGCTTGCAAGATCCTAACAATGTCTTGCAGAGTTGGGATCCCACTCTTGTCAATCCCTGTACATGGTTTCATGTTACATGCAATAACGATAACAGTGTCATAAGAGTGTAAGCTATTCACTCATACATGGGCTTTCCACCGAATGATTCTGATAAGTACAGGTCTGGAAATAATGTAGATTTTGTTATACGTTTTTTTCAGTGATCTTGGAAATGCAGCTTTGTCGGGCACACTTGTTCCACAGCTCGGCTTGCTAAAAAATTTGCAGTATCTGTAAGTTATTTGTACCTTAAATTTGTTTGTTGTTTATTTCGTTCATATGAAGTACCTTCCTGTATCTTTCATTCTTTCATGGTCTTGTGATATATCCTTTTCACAGTGGCAGCAACCATAGTGAAATTGGTAGAGGGAAAATCTATATGAACTGGTTATGCAATGGGATGATATGATTTATTCTAAGATTATGAACTTAGGCATGAGATCTTGAATATAATCTTTTGTTTCTTTTTCCTTTATACAAGTTCTTCATAAAAGCTTCTGTTATATTTGATGAATGAAACTTGATAATTCAAATAGTCACACTCTTCAACTTGAAAATTTGTACCATCTAGGTGATGGAGAGCCAAAATAGTATCCTAAGATATTGAAGGAGTAAGATTGGGAGGAAATATCAACCTCAGTCTATTTAGGCTAAATTGTTCAAAAGGCCTTCAGTGTACTTGTTTGGTTTCAGTTTTTTCCATAATGTCTCAAAAGTTCAATTATATCCACAATTTTTTAGTTTGTTTTAAATGAACCCTTATTATAATATCTAACAAAAATTAAAAGATTGAAAGTAAATTAAAAATATTTAGGAACCAAGGTAGTATGAGATGTGATGCTATTGTCCCACATTGGCTAGAGTGGGATAAACAATGTGGTGATTAAGTGGCTTGGCTCTCCCACCCAAATAGCTGGTTTTTGTGGTGTGGTTCTCCAAGGTGCTTAAGTACCTACGAGTAGTATCCAAGGGGGAGGGGGGGTTGACGTTTTGGATGAGATGAGTATTGTTAGGAACCAGGGTAGTATAGATTCCTTTGTCCTACATTGGTTAGAATGGGATGACCTATGTGGTACTTAATTGGCTTGGCTCCCCCACCCCAATAGCTGACTTTGGGTGTGGTTCTTCAAGGTGCTTAAGTACCTAACATATTCTAAACATAGGGAGAAGCAAAATTGAAGCTGGAGTATTTATATGATCTTTGAAAAGAAAAAGGAGCATTTTTATGATTTACTTAGTTTCAATTTAACCACCCTGACTTAGATTCTCCAATTTTATTGGATGTCCCTGAAGGGATGACTTAGATTCTCGTACTCAACAAAATGTAGTCCTAACTTAGTATTTGATTTTAGATTTGCCCTTAATGTTTTAAAAGTTTCATTCGATGGTTTTCTTTGCAACAAATTAAATGGTTTGAGTGTAAAATTCAAACTTCAAAAATGGAAATTGAAGCTACATAGATCAAGAGCAATTTTTAGAATTGAGTCTTCATTTTTAATACTTGAACTTGGTGCACCTTCCTGGAACTTTTTGAAATAATGCCATTTGGAGTGTCTTTTTGCAAGCTCTACTGATTTCTTTTTGTAATTTCATCAATCACTGTAGTAACCAATACTGATGGGCTGTTATAGTGGTCAATCAAAATTTTGTAAGGGATTCATATCATGCCAACTCAACATGGTTGGAAAACTTCACGTACATAGTATCTCAACTGTCCTCGTAGGTTTTGAATCCCACAGGGTGTTGATCTCAAAAAATACAAATAAAAATGTCCTAGTAGGTTATAGTATTACCCAGATATCTTTTTCCATGTTCATTGTCATTCCTATTACCTTGATTACATTGCATTAATATAGATCAATAGCATACTTTATTTGACTAATTGTTTTTGTTGCCTACTTCTTGATGACAGAGAGCTCTACAGTAATAACATAAGTGGAGTAATTCCAAGTGATCTGGGGAATCTGACTAGTTTGGTGAGCTTAGATCTTTATTTGAATAGATTTTCGGGTCCAATTCCAGACACATTGGGCAAGTTGTCAAAACTCCGGTTCCTGTGAGTTTATGTTGCTGTACCTAAAAATCCCTTTTTTACTGTTTCAGAATGTTTGTGAAGTTGCTTTCAGATTGCAGTTCCAATTAGTTTGTTATTTTATGTGATATTTATGATATTATTTTTGTGTTTCATGTTTGCAAAAGCCACTTTCACCATGTACGGAAAGCTTTGTTTTGTTTTGTATTTGTTGTTTGTTTGTTTCTCTTTTTTTTTTAATGGGAAAATGTGAATCCTTCATTTCATTGGTAAGTTTAAATGACAAAAGAACAAAAAAGGCAGACTATGTGCCAATCGATATATAAAAAACACTTCCAATGGATAGGTGATGGATAAGTGAAGCAATCGTTTGGTATCCTTTTGACAGTGCACACTGTGCAGGGAAAGTTGATGTTCACTGATTTTACATTCCACAACTATTTTGAAAATCCATAATTTACACTTAAATAGTTATTATAGCTCACTATGCTATTAATTACATTTGGTTTTTTATTTTCATGGGACTTAATTACCTATATGAGTTGATTGCTTGCTTCTCTCTCTCTCTCTCTTAATTTAAAGCAAAAAAATTATCAAATTTAATTGGCCACTTGTAGTTTGTTATCCAAATATATATTTATTCATGACTTGTTCATTTTATTCATCTAGTTTTAGTTTTGTTTATTTCTTACATTGCTTTTTCTTGGAATGTTTTAATAAGCATAGCCGGCTGAACAACAACAGCTTAGCAGGCCCCATTCCTATGTCATTGACTAATATTTCATCCCTTCAAGTGCTGTGAGTATTACTTTCACTCCTTCACAAGTTTGCCAAGTAGTATGGATAAAGTACAAATTATGAGGTTACCACTTTCTTTCCAGGGATCTATCGAATAACCATCTCTCCGGCGTGGTTCCAGATAACGGTTCCTTCTCCTTATTCACCCCCATCAGGTTTCTTGATGACTGTTAGAGCCCATGTTTTTTAGGTCCCATGTTTTTGAAGTTTGATTTGTGTGACTTGGCTGAAAAATTTGGTTCTTTTTTCTCTTGACAGTTTTGCCAACAACTTGGATCTTTGTGGTCCTGTTACTGGCCGCCCTTGCCCTGGATCTCCTCCATTTTCTCCTCCTCCACCATTTGTCCCACCGCCACCTATATCTTCACCAGGTGAATTATTTTTCGGGGTTTTAGTGTATTTCTTGCAATTAACTTCAGTACTGATTCCTGGAATTTGTTTTTGCAGTATTATCTTTTTACTAGTTTTTTGTTGTCTGTAGCTTCAAAGATGAGATTTGATAAAATTCTATATAGATGTTTGAGACGTGACTATGTTGTTATGATGTTATCTTATCACTTGTTTTCCCTTCTAGAGTAGGAATGAAAATGAGCAGCTTGGTAGAGAAAATACAGACACAACCCAGCAACGTTGGGATGGTTTTCCTCTCTTCTCCTGGAAAAAAAATGGTTCGGTATGTTTATCCCTCCTCCCCCTGCAAAATGGTGGATGGGTTTTTGTTTCTCTCCCCGGAATTGACTCCTCATCAGAACATTGTGGTCGAGCTTTTTGACAAGGGCTTTAACAGTGAGACCAAATGTCTTTGAAGTTACCTAGTACAATCATTGATTGTGCTCAGGCTTTCCTTTGAGTGTTACTGATGCAATTTCTGCAATTCTCGACAAGCATCACATCTCACTATGAGCAGGTGCTGTTGAGGGTTGTACTCAGCGATATTTCTTATGGAGCATTCTTTAAGAGAAACAATGGTTGAGTGTTGTCTCTCCAATATCTTATTCTTTCTTGCTTGATTTGTTCATTACTTGGCAATAATGGTGGAAGGAGGTCGCAAGATAGCTACAGATGTTGACAGATGGTAGTGTTGGCTGGTGGCATGTGCTTTTCCTTTCCTAGTGGAAATGATTGATAACGTCAGTACAGTATAGCGTAGAATATAAGGGTATTGTAATGTTAGGTTGGGTTTCGGGATTAAAATAAGAACAATCCAACCCAAGATTCATCTTATAAAAACATTATGATTTTCTACCTTTGGAAACAAATAGGCCTTGTCCAAACTGTTTGAAACCAGCCCATTAGAGGGAAGCTCATCCAAGCTATTTCTATTGCTCCCTATATTTGTTCCTCTTTAGAGGATTTAAGTAATTCTTCCTTAGATTTTGTTCTCTTCCCATCTTTGGGTGATTGTAATCCTTGCACCGTTTTTGCATTCTTGTCAGTGTTTGTTGTGATTCTTCCAGTTCCAAGCCTAGTTTCACTGATTCCATGTTCCTTTGTACCACCAACAATAGCTGTAACATACAATCTATGGCTAGAATTGGTTCTCCTGGATGAATGTGCTTTCATACCAATTTGTTAGGTCTCCCAACGCAAAGAAAAGGAAGAACACAAGGTAGAAATATGATAGTCTGTGGAACACCTTTTATCAAAGAAATGTTTGGGCCAATGGAACCTTGTGTTTTCTTATAAAGCTTGATATTTTTCAAGAGATTCAATTCATCCGATTTGTGTTTATTATATAGATTGAGAACTTCAACTTGTTTGATAATATGATTACTTGATTTTTTTTTTTATTTGAACTGCTTATAATGCGCTTGTAAGACTGGAGAAGATTAAACCCTGCATTTCCCCGTTTGAAATATTGTGGATACTTGAGCTGTTTTGGGTGTTACAAGAGAGTTGAAGGTGATTTCTCTAGTCAAAATGGAGGTAATAGTATAGAAATAACGAGTCATCTCAAAATCTTAGTTGTGTCTGATTTGGTAAATATGGAACAATGGAAGAAAGATGTTATGGGATAGTTGATTTTTGGGGGAAAGCATCTTTAAAGGGATCGTATGGTGCCATATATTTAAGATTGATCATTGTTTGATGATTTGATTCTATCAAGCCCATCTTTTTTTCTTTTTGCACAATGTGTAAACTGTAACCGACCAAGTCTATTGAGAACATTATTTGCCATGCACATGTTCAAAAGTGACTATCAAGCATTGTTTTGTAATTTTTAGTCCAATTCCAAAATTCAAATTGTACCACCAAACTTGCTCAAATTCAAGTATACGTTAAGCATAAGTATATTTTCTACTGTTTACCTTGTGTTTGTGTTATGAACCAAGGGTTAAGCTTCATGTGGTCATCTCTTCGAAAATCTTTGTTTATACCTCCTTGTGTTCGTATATTTTTCTATTTGGTAGATTGAACAGCCTTCTTACAGTCTCCTGAACATCTAGGCTCTTCTATATAGTTTTTCCTGGGAATGGACATTGATTCTTAAGAAAAATAATACGTGATGATAATTACCAGGAGGGAATAGTGCGACTGGAGCTATTGCTGGTGGAGTTGCTGCGGGTGCTGCTTTACTTTTTGCAGCTCCAGCAATTGCGTTTGCGTGGTGGCGCCGTAGGAAACCCCAAGAAGTTTTCTTCGACGTTCCTGGTTGGTCTTTTTCCTTAAAAAAAATTCCAATGGAGTAAGATTGTTTGATTGATTTTGTTTGTTATTTTATCACTATCAGCCGAAGAGGATCCAGAGGTGCATTTGGGACAGCTTAAAAGATTTTCGCTAAGAGAACTACAAGTGGCAACTGATAGTTTTAGTAACAAGAACATACTCGGGAGGGGTGGGTTTGGCAAAGTCTATAAAGGTCGATTGGCAGATGGTTCTTTAGTAGCTGTTAAAAGACTTAAGGAAGAACGTACGCCAGGTGGAGAACTGCAGTTTCAAACAGAAGTAGAGATGATCAGCATGGCCGTGCATCGGAACCTACTACGACTACGTGGATTTTGCATGACACCAACTGAACGACTTCTTGTTTACCCCTACATGGCCAATGGAAGTGTCGCATCTTGCTTAAGAGGTACCTGTTTTCGGATCGGGATGTTCTTTGTCATGCATTTTCCTTCTCTGCCTATCGAGATGGTGTTGTGAAAAGAATGGTTTTCTTCTTAAATCTAAATAAGATTGAAATGAAGTTTACAATTTATACGATTTCTTTTCTAATCAGTTTGGTTCTAATATTTTAGAACGACCACCATCCCAACCACCTCTTGATTGGAGAACAAGAAAGCGAATTGCGTTGGGATCTGCAAGAGGGCTGTCTTATTTGCACGATCACTGTGATCCAAAGATTATTCATCGTGATGTAAAAGCTGCAAATATTTTGCTGGATGAGGAGTTTGAAGCTGTTGTAGGGGACTTTGGGTTGGCCAAACTTATGGATTACAAAGATACTCATGTCACCACTGCAGTACGTGGTACGATTGGACATATAGCTCCTGAGTACCTTTCCACTGGGAAATCTTCTGAGAAAACAGATGTTTTCGGGTATGGTATCATGCTGTTAGAGCTTATCACTGGTCAAAGGGCTTTCGATTTGGCTCGACTTGCCAATGATGATGATGTCATGCTCCTTGATTGGGTAAGCACACTAAGGAACCTAGGTTCATTATTAATTATTGGGGCTTGGGACTGTGAAGAGTGTAAATATACATGTTTTGATGAAGTATTAGTTAACAGAACTTCTCGATTTAATAGGTGAAAGGACTATTGAAAGAGAAGAAGCTAGAAATGCTGGTTGATCCTGATCTTCAGAATAATTATGTAGAATCTGAGGTAGAACAGTTGATTCAAGTTGCCTTACTCTGCACACAAGGCTCCCCAATGGACCGACCAAAGATGTCCGAGGTGGTAAGAATGCTTGAAGGTGATGGATTGGCAGAAAGATGGGATGAGTGGCAAAAGGTGGAAATCCTTCGGCAAGAAATCGATCTATCGCCCCATCCAAATTCCGATTGGATTGTCGATTCAACTGAAAATCTGCATGCAGTCGAGCTTTCTGGTCCAAGATGACCTCCCATGGCTCAGTAAAGAAAAGAAATGATTTGTGACTTTAATTTTTACTTATAAATTTCTTCTACTTTTTTTCTTCTTTTTTTTTTCTCCCCCTTTTTGGTTTCTCTTTTCTTTCTTAGCAACCATATCCTATTCCTAATTATTCTGTAACTGCATTTTGAAATTCATTTGTGCATCAGTAATCAGCCTTTGTCCATTTGCAAATTGTACCATCTTATAGTGCAAGTGATGGTGTTTTATATTTTATCTATTTGCAATTTTGACCTGTGCAGGTTTAACCTTTAGAAAGCCCTTCTTTTTACTCATCTGGCTGTCTTGTCCTCAACCCCAATTTTATTTCTCTACTGAAATTGTTCTGGATAGATACTCTCGTAAGCTTCCCATCCCACATTTATTACTCTCATTTAAGGACTAGCTCTTAATATGGCAATCAAACCCAAACAAATACCAAACCAGTAATGAGGAATAATCAATCGTAATAAAGTTTAGAAAATTGTTTAATTGTCATTGTTCAACTATTTTTCTTTTACTCATGGTAGGATAAAAATGCCCTTGCAAGTAAACTTCTTTCTTATACTAAAAGAAATTACCTTAATCATATTGTATGATAGATGCCATAAATTTTCATGTTAGATGTACTGTTTTTGATTGACGATACTACAGAAATTTATTTGTTGTATTCATAAGAATCTTCCGTTTCCATGTAATAAGGCGACCACTTGCTTGACTATGTAAAATATTGAGTTTAATTATTCAATATCTTGGGTGACATGTTTGTTTGCATAGGTGTTGTATGGTCTTTGATGGTATGGATTAAAAATACAAAATATTTATAGGATGATGACCTCGAAAAAATCCAACAGGAGACAAGGTGGTAAGATAAAACTGAAGTTTATGGTTTGGTTGACTTGGATGTTGTAACTCCAAGGTTATGTTTTGTTAAGTAATTCCAAGCTGTAAAAAGTTCGTATATCTACTAGCACTCATGAGTATTTTTCAACTTAAGATGATTGGATCAAATAGTTAGTCTTTAGTTCTTAAATGCAAGATAGACTTTGTGTAATTGGTTTTTGAGAATCTTTAAACGACGTTTGAGTAGGTTATTATAATATGTGGTCATAATAGATCGTAACTAATTGTGGTCTATGTTTGAGATGCAGATATATTATATTTGGTTTATAATAGTATGTGTTTTTTATGCTGATTGTCTTAGTCTTGGTTTATAGTCAATGTTTGAATTGCAGGTTATATTATAGTCTAAATTCTAACAATATGTGACTTAAATGTAGATTATTTTAGATCTTGTCGAATTATTTTCTAAAGAAAATTATTCATTTAGTCACCAAGTTTAGAAGAATGTGTGTGGTTCCTGAGTTGTAAAAGTTTATCTTTTTAGTTTTCAGGTTTATAAGAATTACCTCATTTGGTTTTAGAGTTTTCAAAACATATCTTTCTCGTCCAAGAGTTTTTAAAAATAGATTAAAAAAGTCCCTCAAATAACTTTATATTTTTGTTTAAAATAATTATATGATATTTTAAATTAGATGAATGATTTCCAAAATTCATACCATCTTTAAAACTATTTCTTTTCTAATTTAAATATCATATAATTATTTTAAAAAATCAAATAAAGAAATACATGAAGTTTTAAACTTATTTTTAAAAACTCAAAGATTAAAAAGTACATTTTAAAAACTCGAAAACCAAATGAGTCAATTCTTATTAAACTTGTGACTAAAAAGGTACGTTTTAAAAATTCATGGACCAAACACACATGTTAATAAGAAATTTTAAAACCAATCACAAATTGTCATATCTTACTAATCAACGATGAAAAATACAAATAATTGAATTTGGGACTAATTAAAAATTTGACATGTGTGCCAAATTAGAATTGAAGACATATATTGGCCAATTCTGATGATGACACATGTTATTATTATAACCGTTGGATCAAGTTAATTATTTTGGTTCAATTAAATATTATTTACTTTGACTACAATTGAGTCCAAAATAAGCTTAATTTAACTCAAACGCTAAATATGACATAAATCCATGTGTTTAAGTCCATGGGTCTGGTCCATTGACCAACCAGGCTCAAGCCCATAAAGCCCACAAAGAATTCTATAAATAGAGAAGTTCTCCTATTTGTGGGAGTTGAAATTTTTTTATTCCATAAGGTTTAAAGAGAATTCTCTTAAGAGCGAAAAACCCTCTAATCCCTGAAGTCGATCGCCCTTGAAGATTGAAGCTCAAGTCTCCAACTTCAAAAATATTACGTGCTCTGCTTCCTCAAATCAAACGTAAGTTCCAATTGAATCAAAGAATCAAATACTAGAGATTGAATCACATCAAATCAACACAAATTCAACTCCGCGAATCAAATTTCTTCGAAAATCTCGTGTAAACAATACATATTCTTCAAAATTTGGGGAAAAAATTAAGTTTTTCTTTTTTCTACTGTTATTGAGGGCATCTCGAATGGGCATTGCTATTCCCTTCGGTTTGACCGAAAATTTGTGTCTTACTCAAATAAGTAGCAAAGTGAAGTCTAGAGTCGAATTCACGAGGAGCCTCACATATTTTTCTATTAAATTAAGGGGCTTTTAAAAAATATAACAAAGCGATCAAATATTTATACTATATAGAACAATTTCGAAAATGAAAAAAGCCAACAAGCCACAATGGAAAATACCAAAAATACCCGCGATTAATTGGCACCCAGCGCACGTAATATATTTCGTAAATGATCATTTTGATTTGATTATTCATCGTTTAGATTTGCCTACCCAAAATCTAAACGATTCTTTTCAAGATTCTTTGGTATATTATCGTTTATCGTTTAGATTTGACTATTCTTTGGTACATGATCGTTTATATTTAATCGTTTGAATTTAAGTAGTCAAACCTAAATGATTTTTTAAAGATTTTTTGGTACACGATCGTTTATATTTGATACAAGATTGTTTAGATTTGATCGTTTACATTTGGCTACTCAAATCAAAACGATTTTTAAAAAAAATTATTTGGTACGAGATCATCTCGTTTAGATTTGGCTATCCAATATCTCAACATTTTTTTTCATGATCTTTTTATATTTGACACACGATTCTAAACAACCAAATAACAGTTTGAAAAATAAAAGAAAAGAAAAATTGTAGAAGAAGAGAAAAATACGATGAAAAGGAAAAGAAAAATTGTAGAAAATAAAAGATTGAATGGAAGGGCAAATGAAAATATTTAAACAGAAGAAAAGAGAAAAAACGATGAAAAAGATCGCAAAGAGTAAGAAAAGAAAGACGATAAAAAGGAAAAGCAAACCTGAAATATTTTTTAAAAAATGGTCAACTTCATGGGCTTTTTAATTTTATTACACATGTCGTAAATATTTTGTCTGTTTGTTATATTTATGAAAAATTAACCACTAAATTACTTATAGTTAGGTAACCGAATTTCTTATGGGGCGTTCAAACTATGATGAGATGGCCTAACTAAGATTAATGCATGGTTTCCTAAAAGAGAAATTTTTAAAAATAGCAAATTTTACACAATATTTACAACCTATAGCAAATCATATCATTGATAGTCATTGATATGATATAGTGATAGAAGACTATCGTTGATAGAATCCAAAATTTTACTATAGCTTGTAACTATTTTAATTATTTTGCTATTTTTAAAATGTTCCTTTCCTAAATTAGTTGTTCAATCATAGAACTATCAAATTCATTACTTGTTATGCTTAGCCAAATTGATTAGGACTGTAATCAGCCATCCTTAATTTCTAATTAGTTAATCATAAGAAAACGAACCCGTTCAACATATTACCTAATTGCATTAAGTTCTAGGGAGATGCTAAGATCAATTCATTAACTTCCACCATCTAGTTAATTCACTCAATATGGTTTTGAAACAAGATGATTAAAGCAATACTTAGTGTGGTCGATTTCTATTTTAAGCAAGTCAATCTAATCTTATGGTTAACAGCCGCCAACCAGTGCACCTCTCTTCTATGCTTTGAGGGGTCATTTGGTCATTTTAACAACTTGATGCAATTATAGACTAAATTGACTCAATTTAGCACCACGTCACTCTAAATGTTTCATTCTAACTCTTAAACCCTAATTTACCAGTAAAATAAACAACTAAACTCGAATTAAGAAGAGGAAGATGACACATTTTAGGTGCAATATCAATTTTGTTTATCATATAAGTAATTATGTGTATGAAATATCATATTTTGAAAATATAATCAAAACTATTTGTTCCATCAATTTAAACAAAATTAATCGGTTTTAAGTTATGTTAAAAGCTATCCATTTTTTACATTTTGGGTGGTACTTTGGTAAACATGCGACAACAGCAAAGTTCTAAAATAAAACAACCCTAAATATTGACCACCATGATGACATACAAAAGATATTGTAAACTTAAATGCATAATCGAAACATGTTGGTTATAGTTCATTATCGAAAAGATGTCCAAGACACGGGTTGATTAAACATTCTTTTGAGGAAGGAGGTCAAAATACTCCAACTTTATGGTTGTGAAAACTAAAAAAAACACTTTGTATCTTGCATAATATAGAATATGATTTACATAAGCTTCACTCTTAATTGGTTCTCCAGTTCAAGAATATCTTGGAGTTGGCTCTCAACTTCAACACGTATTTCGACCTCTGTTACACGCTTCTCTTTCGGGCATTTTATAATCACCTTCAATTGGTCATTTTTTGTCATACCTCCCTCTTGGATCATCTATTCTTAGCCCAGACGACTGTTTGAAGTCAACAGACATCGTCCTCCTCTAACGAAGCTTGTTGATCCTATTCTAACTTGAACGCTAGTTACAAACTATACATATGCAAAGACATCTATCTTGGAAACATAACACAATGGTAACTTGAATCTATCCTAAATAACCATACAGTTCAATCTAAACTAAAACTCATCAAGATATGTAGAACCTTTCTAAAGACATTTACAACCAAAGTATAGCAATTTACAAGACAAACACCCACTACCCACACTTTACCTATTACTTACAAAACGCAAACTTAAGTGACTATACGGGCTCTTAAGCACAACTCTACGCCCACATATTGGAAATAGAGCTGGAAACTTCTAGCAGACCGTGGCAGTGTGTCATGCATTGGGAACTCGTTCTCTACCTTGAAAGTAGAAAAATATTTTAAAGGGGTGAGATATAAAACCTAGTGACTCACTAGGTTTCTAAAACAAATCACATTATAAACGTATTCAACACAGAAAAAAATACGATTGCTAAAAAAAGCAACATGTAAAAGTTAAAAATAAGCGCACACACTAAAAAACTAAATAAGAAAATCATTTAATTCAAAACTAGAGTGGAGAAAAATATGAATCTTTTAAAAAATATAACAAACCGGTAAAATATTTACAACGTATAAAACAATTCTAAAAACGGAAAAAGCTTACATGTCTACAATGAAAAATACCTCAGTCATCACGCGATTAATTAACCACATATGCTCATGTAATTTTCTTCTAAACGATCGTGATACACAGTTGTGTAAATAATGATACATGGTCGTGTTGATACTCTTTTCAATAATGAAAAAAGAGTTTCAAATCAAAACGATCGTGTTGACTATGCTAAACAATTGTTTTGCTATAGTAAACGATCGTTTAGATCATATCCTTCTGATTGTGTAGTTCTTTTTAAAATGATGGAAAAAAAGCTTCAAATCTAAACGATCTGGTTGACCATGCTAAACGATCGTGTTGCTATGGTAAACGATCGTTTAGATCATATTAACACGATCGTGTAGTTCTTTTTAAACGGTGAAAATTGGCTTCAATTCTAAAACGATCGTGTAGTTCTTTTGGTATTTTGTTATATTTACGAAAATCAACCAAAAAAATAACTAAAAAGTACATTAAAAACAACCAAAGTTCTTTAAGAAAAAATTAGTTTTAAATCTAATTTGAAAATTTTTAATAGAAATAAATTGGGTTGAAAAATCTAAAGAAATAGTGAGAATGCAACTCTTTGGGATTCAACAAATCAAATTAATGACACCAACTAAAAATATAACAAAAATAAGAGGTTTTTTTTAAAAATATAACGTAAAAATATTTACACTTGAATAGAACAATTTTGAAAACATAAAAAGTTTACAGTGTGAAAAACCAAAACGAACCCACGATTAATCGGCCACAAGCGCGCCCGAAAAGCTTAGTACATAATCGTTTAGATCTTGGTACACGATCGTTTAGATCTTAGTACACAATCGTATCTCAAATCTAAACAATCTTAGTACATGAACCAAAATCATTTATATTTAGTACAAGATCGTATACTAATATCATTTAGATTTGGTACACGATCATATACCAAGATCTTTTATATTTGATATACGATCTTGAATCAAGGTTGTTTTGATCTTGGTACACACTCGTTTAGATCTGAAAAATGAAATATATGAGAGATGATAAAGAACGAATAAATCTTGGAGGAGGAAATGAAGAAATCACGATCAAGAACAAGTGAAAATATGGAGAAGAAATAATAATATGAAGAAATTAATAATATGAAGAGGAGACGAATAAATCCCAAAAAAGAAATGAAATGAAAGATCGCTGCAATATTATGGACAAATCTGAAATTTATTAAAATATTTTACCAACTTTATGATTTTGTTAAACGAGTCGTAAATATTTGAATATTTTGTTATATTTATGAAAATTAAATAAAAAATAAATGTTTAACTGAGTCTCTTCAAACAGCCCATTTTTTCTGATTTTTTTCCCAATCCCAACTACAATTTTCATCCCATTAAACCCAAGTTTTCAACGTTTACCTTTGGTACTTATTTGCTTCAAATCAACAGCCAATATGTATTCCTATTCCTTCATTTAAGATTTCATAGTTATCAACAACATCCATCTGCCCCATCATGTTAAAAAGCAAAAAAAAAAAAAAGTGTACAAATGTTGGATCCTAATTCTGAGTTTTCGTGTTCAATGCCCCCACCGTAGAACTCTTCCGTCTCATTAAGCAAATGCCACATGGTTTGGAGATCAAACAAATACAAATTAAAGGGCATAAAAAGTGTACATGAAAAGAAATCAATAATTGTACATTATATCTTTACTGTTGTTTTGTACATTGAATGCTCGCTACTATAGCTCTGAAAGAGATACTGAAAACTCATTATAAAAGCTGACAAAATATCAATTCAGGAAACCTTGAGCCTCAAAGGCATCGCGTTTGCATATAACTCAAACCTCACGCAGATCAGGAATCACCAGCTGATGAATGATCGAATCCTGGATTTGGTTTCTGTGATGTGAATAAATTTGGGTATGAAAAGTATGGGTCGTCGTCCATTGAAGGGAGCCTCTGTGGCTGATGAGGGGCTACTGTCTGATGTTCAGATGGTGAATTACCAGGAGAGTAATCGAAACTTGATTTTTCTGGCTTGAGTTGGCTGTGATCAGAAACTTCTGGATCGCGGCTTAATTTGTGATGTTCTTGAAAAAAATCTTGTGAATAATATGGCATTGCACTAGAATGGTGTCCCAGAGAATCTTGGTTCAGTTTGTATGTTTCTGTATGATCTGCCGGACTTGCAGTACCTCCGTGAAATGGATTTTCGCAACTAATTTCAGGGTCCTTATCATTCTTTTTCTTTGTGAGCTCGTCAATTCTAACCTTGGCGAGACTAGCAGCAGAACGAGCTGCAGCGGCAGCACGTTCAGCGGTTTCAGCAGCAGCCTGAGCAGCTGCCAGAACATCTTGCAAATCAACACCAAGATCTGCATTGACCTCACTCATTGTCCTCGAAACAGAGGATGGTGTTGAATTTATCTCTGGTTCGAACCGTGGTTTGAAACCCAACTTCTCCTCAGAAGCCCTTGAAACAGAGGGTAGTGGTGAATTTATCTCTTCTCTGATCCGAGGTTTGATATCAAACTTCTCCTCAGGCGTTGTTGGATCAGAGGATGGCGACAACTCAGTTTGTCTACGAGAGAACGAAGATGACAATGATGGGGGAGTAATAAAAGGCAAAAACTGTTTATCTTCACCAACAGAAACATTCATTTGATCGTTGCTGGGTGAAACAGATCTCACCAGAGTCACCTCCTCATGTCTCGAGTGTAGATTTTGTGTCGGTGATTCAGGAATACCAGAATACTCAAAAGAAGCATGATCAGTTTCAGGCGGTGGCAACACAGATGGAGGTGGGATCATTGATGGTGCAGAGCCAGCATCTATAGTAGGCTGCGGACATACTGACATTTTTGGAACTTCAGGAAAGTCTAACATGTCCAATTCAGAATCAGAGTCAGGTTGGGGTCCACTAGCCAAATCGGTAGTGGTATTGGATGTTTCATTGTGTTTCTCTTGAGGAAGAGGTAATTTTGATGCGCCGACAAACTGTGTCGATCCATTCTGCAAAAGGAGAAGATAAGCTTAAGGCATAAAAGGGTCACTATAAGTGGAGACAAAAAGAAACAACACTTACAAGCAAATCTTCTGGAGATTTGTTAAACTCAGCTTCAGTTTCAGCAGGATTCCAATCCAAGTCATGCTCTTCAGCAATTTCCTTCAACAGCTTCAGTTTCTTTTCAGGTGAAGGAGCACGAACAGAAAGCAGCTCTATCAACTGCAATCGAATTTTAAAAAGAAATATATAATCCTATGGATTGCTGTAAAGCTTTCCTTCTAATCAAACATAAACAAGCAATTCTATGAACCTGACGATTAACACCACAGTTAGGCATGAGCTCAGTTGCAGCTGATACAAATTCCTTCCCATATTTAGCACCAAAAAGCATCTGAACCTGGATAAGCTCTGTAAGATCAGCACACCTTGGAGCAGCAAAACACACACTTGAGATCGCTTCTTTCAAGTCTAGAGGACATTCCCTGAAAATTTAGAGGTTTTACAGTGACAAGTGACATTAGAGGTAAGAATAAAGTAGGAGGAGCACGTCTCAAGAAAATAACCATAAGAAACAAAGTGAAGTTAGAATAAAAAAGTTCATTTATACTTCCAAAATAAGCATAGAAAGACATACACCATTTAGAAATACAAATACAAAGATCACAATGGACTAGATGAAATAATGAGACAAGATGAAATATCGAGATGCTGCGACTAATAAGCATTGATTCAGCAAGGAATGCATCGGAATGCATAAATTCTCTGCAGTAAATATGAAGTAAGACTTGAAATATTTTACAGTTAAGATTGCAATTTGGACATGTAGTTCCTAGTTTCAGGTAACTTGAGGCAGAATCTATCATCCAAAAGACCACGTGGATTTTCACCAGAAAATAAGAGGTTGGTGGATAACTCAGAAAAATTGTGAAATGGTAAGCAGACTTATTAGTTTATTGCAAGTTTAGCAACACCCTCAATGAATTAAATTTCAGTTTGCAAGGCTTGGTGTTTTCAGTCATCCAAAGGAGTTGAATGATCAGGTTAGGTAACTAGGTTAACATTGAACAATCTAAGACTTAACATCCATCACAGCAGGAAGGTTCAGCAATAATCAACTCAAATGAAAGAATATTCCGCATGAAATGCATAAAAATACTTTACATGCAAATACGTATTCAAACTTCAAAGTGAAATATAACCATATTTCTAATATGCATTTTTACAAATCAAAATAGCACACATATGGATACTTACTCATCATGACATTACCCAAAGAATGAGAGGGCCACAAGCCAATTTTCAATAGAAAAGGACAAACACAATTGAGATAAATTCACATCACATTGGGAAATAAAGGACTGCAGATACAACATTTATAATTTTTGTCATCAAGTACACATTTTTAAACGAAGCAGCTGCTCCTTAACAAATTATGAAGGAACTCCTGAATTCATTATATACATATCATATCTATTGATAAAATTAAATTCTCATAGAAAACGGCCTTTAAGAAAGTATAATTGGTAGACAAATCCATAGTTACAAATTTGGTTAGTTGTGTGTCATAATGCAGCTTTGAATTTAATGTAGATAAATTGAATGCTCATCAAAAAGTATAAAGCCTTTACAGAGGAGTCCAGTAGAGAGTTCGAAATTTGAACTCAAAACCAACTAGAGATCTAACACCCTAATCTATGTTTTATAAGATACGTGCACATCTTAGATAAATAAATGTTTGAGAAAAAATACAATTAATAGTAATAACCTTTGGTTATTGAATCCTGTAAGATACTCTCTCTAAAACACTCAGAAAACGATAGATTGATTAGTACAAACCGGTACACTTCCACCGTTCAAGAGGGTCTCTCCAAAAAGACTTAACCAAGGAAAAATGAAGCCTGTCTTAATAAGCAACATCCCAACCTATTAAATAGTGCCATACACCGTCCCACAAAATGATGGGCAGTTGCACGCCTAGCACAAACTAACAAACAACTCAAAAGACACATTAGTTTGGTGCAGTAGATAATAAACAACTGCATGTTCACCATAAAATAATAAACAACTGAAATCATTCATTAGTTTGGTGCAGTAGATGGTGCATTTCTGCCCTTTCTTGCATAGCTGTGCATGATTGGTGATCTAAAATTACCCCCAGATGAAGAGCTTCCTTGTCCTCAGGGAAGAAGTCAGGAAATTGTTCATGAACAAGTGGAACAAGAACCATTTACCATTATTGGCACGTTCCCTCTTATAGTCTTGTATTGTTTTTGTAACTTGGCACCCTTACTTCTATAATTATGATCTAAGTGTCTTGTATTGTTTTTGTAACTTGTAAGCACCCCTACTTCTATAATTATGATTTAAGTTTTGTTACTTACCATTGGAAAAGCTGTTTAGTAAATCATAACGATAGGACATCTTCAACTATTGTAATTTCACACTGTCAATGAAACTAATGGATGTTTTTCCCTCAAAAAAAAGGTCCATGTATATTAAATATAGTAGGGAGCATCTACTATCTGCTTCAAGCACTGTAAGTGTAACCTATTTAACTCAGTTGCATTCAGATCTTTCTCACGTTTTATTACATTACAATAGGAAATATTTTCAAATGAAGAATAAATGGGTTAGGAAAAATTACCTTTGTGTTTCAATAATTGGAAGGCGAACAACAATAAGCTCACAGAATAATTCAAGAATTTCCTGAGCGGCCATCATATTCTCTTCTCTGATTATATGTTCAACCTGAATCCAAAAGAAGATTTAACTAAGATAACAAAAAGTTCCAGGACATCGAACAATGCCCCTCCTTTCTTATCCTCCCTCTTTCAACATCAAAATGATCTAATGCACTTGAGTAAGCAACACATACCCGAATGCGAGCAGTAGCTTCTTGTCCTGTTTCGAGAAGCTTAGCTATGTCTCGGCGCATCTGCTTAAGCTGGATCTCTCTTCGATTCCTCAACAGCTTTATTCGGGGAATTGTCAATTTAAGCAGTGTTTTACTGTATACAAAAGTGCAAATTGTGAAGTAAATCAAATAAACCGAAGAGGGTGATCGTCTTTATGAAAAACAGAAATTCTGAAATCTCAAATCAATAAATTAAAGCAGTGACCAACAGAATTCAATGAACAATAAGAGAGAAAATGGGGAAAAATCAATCAAAATAAAAAGATGAGATACCATTGTGCAGCCTTGAAGCCCTTGTTGAAGAAGGAATTAAGCATCGACATGGAGATGAAGATCAAAACGAAAATCCTTTTCAGCACCGAATTAAAGGATATGGCGATATTGAATTTGAAGAATCCAAAAGTGTAGAAGCTCTACGTTTGATCGAGTTGAAATCTAGAGAAAAATGGGGAGATTATGATGAAACTGAACCTAATCAATGTAATCTATGTATCAATAAGAAAAGGAGGTGGAGAGAGAGAACGAGGGGCCCAACCCTCAACCAAAACGGAGATATTTTAGAAATTGTTGAAATTTTGAACTTACACGACGCCGTGTGCTCGCTTGGGTCACGAAACGCGTCCTTCGGCTCCAAACTTTTCCTTAAGCCTGAAGAAATTTGTAAAACGTGGGATTTAAAGATTTGAATCGAAATTTTTATTTTTCGGTACACATAGGTATACCATTATAGGTAGTTGATTGAGTTCATGTTAACGAATTTATTTATCATTAATTACCTTTGAAGCTAAGATTTTGAATGAAATTATTTAAAATAATTATCTTTTTAACTTAGAAAACAAATGTGATCAATAACTTACCATGGGAAATCGTCTTTTCCATGACAAACTCAATTAAATCACACAAACAAAATCAGAACAAATAAATTGGTTAATGAGAAAAATTTACACCCCGCACAAGCCAACGTTGAGCTTGAATCATAATTGCTGAAAAGATGTAGTAAATAGAGGTTTTTGTTACAACATCAACAACTTAAGATGTAACAAGATGTTGAATGGAAATCTTCTTTTGGAGAACCAAGTCACAAACGAAGTATATGTCTAATTTGACATGCTTAGTCTTTGAATGAAGGATGAGATTAGCACTAAGATACACTACATTGAGGTTATCACACTTGTTGCAGCTAAACACAGTTACTCAGTCTCTATGCTAGACTGAGAAATAGTTATTTGTTTCTAAAATCTCCATATGATTAAATTTCCACCAAAGAAGATACATAAATTTCCACCAAAGAAGATACAAAAACCGGAAGTAGATTTTCGATCATCAAGATCACTTGCCCAATCATCATCTTCATAGCACCAAAGAGATAAATCAGAAGGTTTAGCTAGTAATAATATATGATGGAGTGTCCTGTTTAAGTAGTTCAGTGTGTGCTTCACCAACTGTCAACGAATGAGTTTAGGAGAATGCAAAAAATAACATGTTTTATTAACGGTGAAGAAAATTTCTGGTCGAGTAAGTATGGAATATTGAAGTGCTCCCACCATATTTTGATAAAGATGCACATCGAAAAATGTCTCACCTTGTCGAGCAGAAAGAAGAGGCCCACTAACCATTGGGCCAATTCCTTTGGCTTCAATCATCTTGGTCCTTGTTAACTAGTTTAGATTGAGACAAGAACAATCCTCCATTTCCAAGAAAGAAACTAAGTGGCCCAAGAACTTTTAGAGAAAACTGAGCATTTTATATTGCAATTAAGTCACACACAATAGATAGAGTGCTACCTGTTATTACGATATCATCAACATAAATCAAAACAAACAAGAACTGCCATTAGAATGACAAAATAATAGAGTTCAAAAGATTGCAAGTAGAAGCTAAACGGCTCAAACCAGGCTTTGAGGAGCCTATTTTGGACCTAAAGTGCCTTTTCTAATTTTCAAACAAGAGGGACAATACCTTGGCATTTGAAATTATTGGTTGCTCCATGAAAACAGATTCTTGAAGGAAAACATGAAGAAAAATATTGATTATATCAATTTGGAAAATCAACCAACCACGAGCTATGGCTAACATAAACACATGTATGGTTGTTGGCTTGACATACGGGTTGTAGGTTGCTGTGTAATTAATTTATGTTGTTTGATGGAACCCATTTGCCACCAATCTAGTTTAGAACTATAGGTCCATTAGAATTTCATTTGATCTTAAATACCCATTTGCATCCACTAACATTCTGATCATTCAACAAATGAACAAGGTCTCTTGTATTAATTTTCATTAATGCATCATACTTAGATTGTACCGCAGCTTTCCAATAAGAAACTCAATATACAAGAGATATATACTAAGAGTACCACAAAAGATGGAGACGGTCTCTTTATTGATTAAAGGAAACTCAAAGTACAAGAGATATATACTAAAAGTATATATATAAAAAAAAAAAAAGACCTAGGATCAAGAGATGTATCAAAACATCTCAACTAGGTTGACACTCCCATAGCGTCTGCTTGTTTGAATTTAATTCAATGATGCCAGAAACTTGACTTGGTTGGTTAACTTCAGACTTAGGGAATAGTGTTGTTGCATATGTTGGTATCTAATTCTACATGGTGAGGCATTGATCATGGTCATCGCATGCTAGATGCTCACTATGTACCTCTTCATCATGTAAATACTAAGTCTTCGTTGAGTAAGTTTTCCTATTACTTGTCCAACTGTAAACGAAATAATAGGTTTCCTGGATAATTTAAGGTCGAACACAGGGAATTGATATCAAAATCTTAGTTCTAGGGTCTACTCTTCAATTAGACGGTGTAAAAGAATAATTTAAAAATTATAAATGAGTGTAAGTTAAACTATATATCTACTTATCTACACTAGAGAATCTGTAAAGGAGAATTATAATGGAGGGAAACCAGTAGTGGGTCCCTTGTTGAGTATATTTTTATACTCGCCATTTTTCTATGTTTAATATTTAAGCAAATGTAGAGGTAATGAAAAAGGTCCCTCACATCCCATATGGAGACTTAATTTTGTTTCCGCTTTTCCATCATTTCATTTTCCAATATATCGATTTTAAACATTTTATGTTAAATTTTTTATGTCATTTATTTATTTTGATTTTCTTAAAATTTGTTAGAAATACCCGCAGTTAAGCTTTGTTCATCCCGAGAAAAGTAATTATAATATCAAACAGTCAAGCAGCAGGCACAGGAAGCAAACATTAACTTAAGCAAAAAACAAACGATCATGCAAGTATATAGATGATGCATTTATAACGAATCAACTTAGCGACGTTACTCAATGCTTAAACTTAGTTCAAACTATCAAAGAGATTACAAGTTATCGATTAAGGTTGGATTTTAACTAAGTTCATCCAGAACAAGCATGTTTAGATAGACACTCAAGTTTTACTACTGGAACGCTAAACATGCTTTGAAAAGATGAAAGACACTTTATACTTTTTTCTCCCTACTGTGGATCAGGAAGGATTCCTCCTCTTTTCAAAGTCATCATCAAACTCGAAACTATGTTTAGAAGGCTAAGAGAAGGTTGTTTGGTTTTTCTTACGTTAAAAGTGAAGTTTTCCCCCAAAAGTTTTGATAGTTAGAGAACTCAACACATTTTACTTGACTTAACCGACCTCTCACCTTTTTTTTTGAGCTTTTTCTAATGCATATTGCTTTCTTTTTAGCTCTTAATTGCCTCACATTTTTTTTTATGCAAGCCTCTCTTTTCTTTCTTTGGTATGTAATGTGGTAACTAGGCCTTGATAGAATTGGTGGGCTAACCTTTCTATAGTTCTAAACTTAGATTCTAAGTTTGAATACTCTCTTTGGAGTGACAACAAGTTTTATCAATGTTTAATCGTTTCTAAAGGGATCTAGTTTGTTGTGGTTAGACAAGAGATTTCTAACTCACGTTTGACACTACAAGTTTTATCAATGTCTAATCGTTTCTAAAGGGATCTAGTTCGTTGTGGTTAGACAAGAGATTTCTAACTCACGTTTGACACTACAAGAAAAGGGGCTCTCCCGATGCACAAAATCATCGGAAGATATATGAAAAGCGTCGGGAAAGGCTTTTCCAATGCATAAATATACGTCTGGACACAAGTTGGAAAAAATGTGTCAGGAGTGCGTCGGAAGTTCCTCTATTTTTTTTATAAAAAAATACTTTCCATTAATTCCTAAATTCAAATTGAAATTTTGAAATTCAAACTCAACTTCAACACTCCAAATTCAACACTTCAATCTCAACTTCAACACTTCAATCTCAACATTCAACACTTCAATCTCAACTTCAACACTTCAAATTCAAATTCCTAAAACCTACAACTAATTCAAAATCCTAACAACACCTCAAATTCAATTTCAATACTAAAACCTACGACTAATTCAAAATCTAAATACTAAAACTAATTTGAATTCTAAAACCTAAATCTAATTTGAAATCTAAATACTAAAACTAATTAACTAAAAAAAAACAAGAACTAAACTAAACCACTTACCGGAATGAAGGGTGACAACAAAGATGACGACGAACTGTCAAATAAGGACGACGACGAGAACGATGACTTCAACTGACATCACGGGCCAAGCAAGTAGATGCTCGGGGTGGGGTGTGACATCGTGCATATAAAAATTTAACAATAAAATAAATAGAAATGGATTTTTACCACAATTACTTCTCTAACCAAAAATACAATTACTAATTAGGTAGATCTAAATTAACTTTTGGAACCAAACATAACAATTGAAAATCAATTCTAAATATATGAAAATCACTTTTACGAGTTTGATATCAAACATAAATTTGATCGTATGGTGTGGTTGAGAGTGATTGTTGAGTAGTGATTTTAATAAAAGAAATCTAGGTATAATTGATTTTGTAAAATTTATTTTTTTAACAATCAAAATTATAATCGGTAGAACTCTTGAAAGTGATATTCATATATTTAGAACTGATTTTTAATTAGTATATATATTTGGTTCCAAAAGTTAATTTAAAATTAATTCAATTAGTAATTGTATTTTCTATATTATAAATAGTTATTTAACTAAATAATTATGGTAAAAATCTATTTCTATTTATTTTATTGTTAAATCATATATGCATGAGTGATATATGTTTATACTTGGTTATTGAAAGAAAATTCAAAACATATATAATTGTTTGAATTATTAACAATTTAATGACCAATTTTTTTGTTCATATATTTAAAATTAAATAAAATTCACAAATGGTTAACCAACAATATTTTACACAAAAATTGAATTAGATAACCATTTTGAGAGTGATTTCCGGTCAATCACTAAACAAAAATCACCTATCACGTAATTCTTCCAAAATAAATTTGAAATAATTTTATATTTTTCTAAAATCAATTTTAGTTCATGCTAAACGCCCATCATTTGAATATGAAAAGTGATTTTGAGGAGAGAAAATTGGATTTTGATAATCTCAAAATCACTACTAAAGATGTTCATATTCCCTATGAGGCTGGGCCCGGCTTTGCTTGGAGTGGAGAATCCCTTATTAGATTGGGGAGGGAGCCGGGGGAATTTTCTCCCTATTGACCAAATGGGGACGGGATGGAGAATACATTCTCTTACTATTTGTTTGTAACATTCATTAAAATATAAAAATAACTATCATTGTTCTATAAAAATTATTATTCTTTTTCATTATACTTCTACTATTATTATCTTTATTTTCAACCAATCATCAATCTTGTATTCTTTTTTTTAATGTGTCGTGGACAAATATGAACTACATGATCGTTTACCATAGGGCTTTTCAAAAATATCGTTTATCATGAACTATATGGTTGTGTATTATGAACTACACGATCGTGTAACATAAACTACACAGTCATATGTATCATGATCTACATGATCGTTTACTAGCGCTTTTCAAAACCATCGTTTATAATAACTACTTAATCGTGTATCATGAAACTACATGATCATGTATCATAAACTACACACAATCGTGTATCATCGTTTACATGATCGTTTACTAGGAATTTTTCAAAATCATCGTTTATCATGAACTAACAATCGTGTATCATGAACTACCTACATGATCATTTAGAAGAAAAATTACACGTGCACGTATGACTGATTAATCACGTGTTAGCTGGAGCATTTTTTGTATTTTCCATTTTGAGTTTGTGAGCTTTTTCTATTTTCAAAATCTTTCTATACAGTGTAAATATTTTGTCAGTTTGTTATATTTTTTAAAAAACCATTTTTATTAATCATATGTTGTTAAAATTTGATCTGAAATATCATTTTTCACTCAATTTATTTGTTTTAAATGGTGTTGGTTCAAATTTAACTCAATTATATTATTATGTAAATGTCATAGTCGTAAAATATTAATAATAATCTAAATGAATGTTAGTAAACAAAATTTATATAAATGTAAAATTCTAACTAACTTTGAAAAATAATAAATTTAGATCT
Organism: Cucumis hystrix; assembly: GCA_025688845.1. Taxonomy (NCBI): domain Eukaryota; kingdom Viridiplantae; phylum Streptophyta; class Magnoliopsida; order Cucurbitales; family Cucurbitaceae; genus Cucumis; species Cucumis hystrix. Next base: position 3,003,047 of record CM046885.1, on the reverse strand, counting down.
AAAAAATAACATATAAGCATTGCTATTGCAAAAATTTGGAATTTAGAATTCAAGAAAATATTTAAATAAACATATTAAAAATTTAACATTTGAAGAACAAAATAACGTTTGAATTTAGATATTGAAAAATGTAGAGAAAACTACCATTTTGGTTTCCAAGTTTTGATAAATATGTGCTTTTGTTCTATGAGTTTTAAAAATGGACATTTTTAGTCACATGGACATTATTTATACAAAATTCATATTATGTTATTTATACAAATCCCACTCTTTTTATATACTAAAATAAAAATAACAAATTATACTAAAATAAAATAATAAATTGACTAACTAGTTAAAAAAAATAAAGAATGAAAAAAGAAAACAAAAAAAAAGTTATTCAGCCCATTTTATTTAATTGTTCTTTTTTGAAAAGAGGTGATTGGTGACCTTTTAATTTCTTTTTGTTTTTTTATTTGGTATATTAGCTTTTGGAACTCTTTTTTTTTTAATAATTTTGAAACATACGTCAAAAATAGGATAAATAAAAAAATATTGACAAAAATATGTGTTTTTGAGTGAACTCGTAGACGGGTCCACGACTTCCATATACTGAACTTCACACCTTCCATTTTCTCCTTATTTATATATATATATATTATATATATATATATATATATATATATATATATATATATATATTATGCTGGGTTAGGACTTCACACCTCACATTTTTTTCCTTCATTATTTATATACATTATACTCGATCCCACACATTCTTCTTTTTCTCAATAAATATATATATATATATATATATATATATATATATATTCAATTTCTAAAAATATCTTTTTTTTATTAAATTAACTTATTGTTTTTCTTTTTTTCTTTCTCTCTCTCTATATAAATATATTAAATATCTCAATATTTTTTAATTTAATTTAATTATTTCGTAATCAAAATTATACATATATTTTTTTCAATTTTCAATTTCTTTAAAAAAAACACATATATTAACAAAATATGTTATTAAAAAATATATTAAACAAATTAAAATAGTAATAATAATAATTGAGAGAAATTGAAACTTACCCAAAATAATAATAACAATAATAATAACAATTGAAGCCACCAATGCACATTGATCATGTGGATAGTTGAATAAAAAAATTTAATGTTTATGACAAAAAGAAAAAACAAGAATCAAATAATTTAAAGCTGATCGATGAAAATTATGATTCAATTGCAAATTAAAATTAAAAAATTTAATTAATAATTTTCTATTGCAAATTATTGTTATTATTATTAGGGAAAACTTCAATTTCTCATAATTATTATTATTATTATTTTAATTTTTCTAATATATATTCTTAATAACATATTTTGTTAATATATCTGTTTTCTAATTGAAAGTTGAAAAAAAAACAAGTATAATTTTGATTAAGAAATAATTAAATGAAATTAAGAAAGATGAATTTAATAAGAAAAATTGAAGATTGAGGTATTTAATATATATATAAATAGAAAAAAAGAATTAATTTAATAAATAAAAATATTTTTAGAATTTGAATAATTAATATATATATAAATAATGAGAAAAAGAAGAATAGGTAAGATTCACACTTAATATATATAAATAATAAAGAAAAAGAAAAATAGAAGATGTCCGACTCGACCCTGAAACATCTATTTTTGTAAATAATCTTGTACCAAATTTTTACATATGTTTCAGTTATTTTAAAAAAAAAGTTATAGCTTTTGCAATAAACTGTTGTAATAATTAAACGCCGTTAGAAATCTTAAGAAAATTTAAGTTAAGACGTTTATAATCGCGCGGTGGAGAATGCCCAGGAGGGTATTAGAGAAGACAGAATCGTAGATGAAGGAATATATGTTCCATTAATATTTTCATTTTTCTTCCGTTGATTCATTGCTCAACACAAACAAAAACTTCAACAAATCATGGGAGCTAAGAAGATCTACAATGGCGTCGTCGATGTGGTTGAAGCTGTAGAAGATCGAGATAGCAACGCCGAGTCGTATCAGCTATCGACTCTTTCCGTCGACCACTCTCTTCCTCTTCCCGCCATAACTCCTCGCATAATGTTCGTATCGCTTCCTCTTCCGTTTCCTTTCTGGTTTCTTCACACGGATTGTTTATACTGCCTATGTTTGCCTTTTTGTGTTCTGTTTTTCCATAAACTGGAACCAAGACGACCAGAGTGCTTCTTGTTTTTATGAATTTGATGATGATTTTCATCTCCTTGCTTCTTGGAGCTCGCGGTATGCGGTTACTGAAGGTAATTATGGAAGTTTGTTTTGTTAATTTTGTTCTCAGTTTTCTTTTTCTTGATTTTTCTTACAGCGAGTTGTGTAAGGATCTGTTCAAGGAGTGGTCGGAGCTTGATGCTTCTCGGTTCTCTGTTGAAACGGTCTCTGGTGGAATCACTAATCAGCGTGAGTGTTTGCTCATAATGTGTTTATTCGTTCAATTTGATTAAGGCGAGACTGTCTTCGAGGTGTGTTTAGCGATTCCTTTCTTGCTTGTGGAGTTCTGTCTGTAATAGAAATTTATTTTTTCTGACTTCTCCAGTGCTAAAGGTTACGGTGAAAGAGGAAAGTGGTACTTCCGTTTCTGTCACCGTCAGACTATATGGACCTAACACGGATTATGTTATCAATCGTGACAGGGAACTACAGGTGACTTGCGACGTTTCTTGATCGATTACTTAGTGTTTAATTATCTGTTTGTTGTGTACGCCAAGTGTAGTTGGTTTTAGTCTGTTCTTTACGTCGTCTTCTTTCTTTTTTCTCACTATCATGGCGGGCAACGGTGTTTCATCTTTTTGCGTAGGGTAAGCCCTAATACAATCGAGTCATGTACTCTGTAAATCGAATCTAACCATTCTTAAGGTGATATATGCACGGTTCTAGAACTTAGAAATTCGATATTGATCTCTATTATTACGTTTAATTGAAGTACGAAAAAAGTAATCTAAACTCGGCTTTGTTTGAAAATATTCTCATGCTGTATATTTGGCGTACGTGATAATCAAGAACTATTGCTTTGACATAGAAGAAATCTAATCTCATCTATATTTCTTCTATATACATATATATTTCCTTTTTACTATTAGCATCTTGGGTATGAATCCAATATTTTCGATGGTGGTTATGTATTAATATTGTTGTTTTTAGTGAATGATCTGATCAGCGAAATTGTTTTTGGTATTCTGGGTGGAGCTGTTAATGTAAGGTCTGCTCATTTCTATTTTATGCTCTTTAAAATACACACACACGTACTATGTGTGTGTTTACAAGTGGTATTGAAGACTTTTTCTCTGCAATCAATTCACATTTGTTAAGGAGAATGCCAACTGATTTTCTGTCTGTAATTGACTCCAAGTTATATGCTTTGTGAGGGAAATCCTGTTTCTGACAGAGAGAGCGCTAACTGCCTGGGGTGGGATCTTGTGACTTAAGAGTTTGATACTTGATTGAAGTCGTTGACGTCTCTTAGGGGTGTAGTGTAGGTCTTACGGCTGAATCTCTTATCTTCTTTCTCTTCCACCATTTCCTTGTCTTCTGTTCCATTTTCCTGTCTCAAAGGTTTTTCCCACTAGTATCATGGTTGTATCTCCCTTACTTGCATGGTCTTGAACTAAGAGGATTCAGAAAAGTTCATGTCGATTTCATGAAATTTAGAGTACAATCTTACCACCAGACCATTTTTTCTTAAAAAAATATAATTTTATCTTGAATTTGATTATTCAGATAATGCTACTAATTGTTTATCTTTCACTTGGTTTTCTCTCCCTTGTTGTGTGTGACCTTTGCTTATATCTTATCATTCACTCTGTAATCTCATGAAATCTTGTATTAGGCAATCAAATATCTTTCAGCTGCAGGATTTGGTGCCAAGCTTCTTGGAGTTTTTAAAAATGGAATGGTGCAGTCATTTATTCATGCACGTACACTAGAACCATCAGGTAAAAAAGCATTTAGAATCTTTCTGATTTACACCTTGTTTGCAGACAGTTCAGTTTTAATCTTTTAATGCTGAATGTTGTCACATAATTATGTAGCATTTCATTCTAATAGTAGCTGCACTGAAAGATTTGCAGTTAAGATATATGGATAGAGAAGGAAATATTAATTTAACATTATTTACGCTCTAATAGTTAGACTTGGTCTAAAATTTGTTTTCACGTTTAGCAATATGTGGGCTGGGTTTTGAACAATTCAGTAGTTCATATATCCCTTGATTGAAGTAAATGGAGTTTATTCTTTAAGTAGTTCATGCTCACAACCACAGGCTCCCCCCCACCCCACCCCCATGTACTCTCTTCTCTCCTCCTTTTGTTTCTGCATTTCAGGGTTGATTCCTTGATCTTGGTATTTTTGGCTAGATGCAACTGGTTTATCAGTTTATCTGATTTCAGCTTACAAGTTAATTATCAGATTTTAGTTTCTTTTTGAAGTTTTGTTTTTGGTTTATCCAGCCCCTGTTTTGAGTGATGGGTTTAAGGAGCTGTTGTGTAAACAATAAGTATTTCTGCACTGGTTAGCCTCTTGTCGAAGATGAAAACATGGCAAGAAATTAATCCCTCTTTCTGTTTTCCAATTACGCTGGTCTGAAAATTCATTAGTGGATTTGTTGCAAAACCCAGTGCAAATCACATTTCTTCAAGTAAACTAGGGATATATTTGGTACAACTCACTTATCAATAAGATCTTCTTTATGTTGGAGCACTAAATGTGCAGTATGGCCATTCAGGAGCTTGGAAGGAAGTTCATCCAAGTCCTTGTGGGAATTACGTCCATACTTGAACGAGATTTGTTCTATAGATTGTACAACTGTGTACTCGAGTTCTAAAGCTCTGGTAGGAATTTTCTAAAAAACGTTGGCTCAGATTTTGGCATATGGTAAAAGACTTCCTTAAGAAATGTGGAAGATTTTCAGAAGTCACAGAATCTGCCTAAGCTGCCCATGGCTGGAGACTGTCAACTCCAAAATTTATGAAGAGATTGTGAAAGGATATCTGAGGCCCAATGGCCAATTCAAAAGTCCTATAGTTTAACCGTTCTCAACCAAATTGGGTCCAAAAGGGTCATGAAGTGGTGTAGGTTTTCTTAGTGAATTATTAGTTGTTTCTAGATTGTTTATGTTGTAGTTAAATTTGCCTTCAACCACTAGCTTAAGCTTTTGGGAGAATTGGTGGTTTAATATGGTATCAGAGCTCTAGAGTTTTTTGTCTCATTAAAATTTAGCCGCCACTGCTGCCTCTAGTCTTGTTCAGCCTCTACCTCCGTCGATTTGACTAGCCATTAACGGAGGTAGACCCGCGTGTAGATTCGCTGTTCTCCGGTGCCAACTCCACCCAACTCGCCGTACAAACTGCTGCAAAATCGAATATTCCAGTTCAAACCAGCACTGTTCCAAAGCGTTTTCCATCTTCTGTCTAGATTGGTGCGTCTTTGACCCATCTGTCGCTCGTTTCATATTAGGTCACCATCACTCCGATCCATATCACCATCCAGATCTGTTTCCATGGGTTTCTCCAATCTGCTGCCCAATTCGCTCCATACGACATCATGAGTTTCATTCTCTATTTGTGTTTGCACAGCTGGTTCCATATTTTATGCGTTAAAGCCTCCATGGAAAATTCATGCTTTTCTCAATTGGTTTGGTTTGTTCAATTCGCTTGATTGGTTCAATTTGGTAACCAGGTTTGATCTACTTTTGGTTAGTTCCATCATTGAGTCTGGTTCAGTGAGCCCAATTTTTATGTTCTATTCTTTGTATCTGTTCCGTTTTCAACTAGATGTTTATGAGTCTTGTTATAATCTCTTATTGCCCAAAAGTTCTTTGTTTCGTTCTTTGTAGGTTTTGTTATAGATCTCTATACGAAGATCTATGTTTCTATCCCAGAAGTTCTTCTTGGGTTTCTGATTCTATCATAGATCTACTGGTTTGATTCAGACGTTTTCTTAGCAAACTCAAGTTCGTGATTGTGTTAAAAGAAAATTAGGGTTTATGAATTATTAGTATTTTCCATTATTATTTTCCTTTTTGGTATTTTCCATTTATGGATTTTCTTTTAGTGGTTTCTTTGAGGTTTATATATATTTCTATGTAAAACATCATTATGTACTCTGAATTATTATGATTTACTCAATAATATAGAAATTTCACATGGTATCAGAGCAGGTGGTCCAGGATGGTCCTGTGTTCAAGCCCCTGCATTGTCGTTTCCTCCCCAATTAAAATTGATTTCCACTTGTTGGGCCTTTCAAATATTTCAAGCCCATAAGTGATGTAAAGTTGATTTCCACTTGTTGGGTCTTTAAAATATTTCACCCACAAGGGGGAGTGTTGGTGATATATAATTAAATTTGCCTTCAACCACTAGCTTAAGCTTTTGGGAGCATCGGTGGTTTAATAGTTTACTCGTTACAATTGGATGGATATAAAGAAAGATTTGGATGATCATTTTGAGGGGAATGTTTATCTTATTATAGGTATGGAGGTTGGTGATAGACCTAGAAAGAAAAAGAAAGGGGAAGAAGCAAATGTAAATAGGTTGTTATTTGTGGGAGTGAAAGTCATTAATGTGGGGCCAATAGAGAGTTTTCATCTTTCTGCATATCTAAATTTTGTAGCTCTTTGAGTATTAAGAGTATTAAGAGGAGGAGGGGGATTTCGAACTCCCTTGGCTGAGGCTTAAATGCTAAATATATAAATTTGGGTGCTGCTATCAGCTGGATATCATAAAAAACTTACCTATAACTTATTTGGAGGGAGACACTTTCGAAGAAATTCAGGGGGAGTTCCCCAAAATTTGCATCATTTACTTGGTTCCATGAAACACCTTCTTCATCATGATGTTGCTAAGGGAGTGTCAACTTTGTTGAGATTTTCGAGTGCACCTACTGATCTGTAGTTACGTCATTTTGTTTCCTTTGTACATTGAGCATTACTCTCATTTCATTATCTTAATGAAGAGGTTTGTTTCTTGTTAAAAAATATCCACTTGGCTACTAAGGGTGTGTTTGGCCCAAGGGTTTTAGAAGTAGGGGTAAGGAAGTATGGAGTTATGAACTCGTTCCTTGTTTGGCCCAAGTAGTTTGTGGGTCGCACCACTAAGAAAACATCAATTTTATGCCTTATCAACTTCGTACACTGTGGGCCCCAAGAGTTCACAACTCACTAGACTTTATAACTCCTTACTCCATACTATTTTTTTTGAAAAGGAGACAGCCTCTTATTAATATTAATATAATAATAATGAGAAAAAAGCTCATAGTACAAAAGAATTATACAATGAGCATGTAGCCATGGATCAGGGGGTGCACCTGAGCATCTCAACTAGGTTGACACCCTCATAGTACCCTCATCATATCCAACCAAGCTAAAACCCATAACAAAGGAGTAATGCCCAAAGGCAAAACAAACACAAATGAAGTACAAAGAAATACAAATACAAGACTAAACATCCTTCTAAATAAAAGGCGACCAAAAACTCACACCGAGACAAACTCGAGATCATAGGAGAAAGAACACCACGAGGAGGCTGAAAAGTGGTGACTCCATTGGGGACTTATGCTAAGAAGCTTGCACTGAAAATATCTCTCTAGAATCTTCCCAAGCACAATTTTGACAACAATACAAAACAGTTGAGAAAAAGCAAATAGAAGCTATAAGGAGTCACCAGCGGCAGAGCATAAGTGCAAACTGAAGGGATAAACAGTGACCAAAAACAAAATTCCAAACAAAGATCCACAACTTTTACTCAGAGAAAGGAAATAACTCAAAAAATTTCCAACAGGATTCAGCGGCCACTATCTTTGATCAATTATAACCATTTCTTTCCAGTGTTACTAAAGCCCCAAAGGAATCAGAAATTCACTCACTTCTTTAACCTTCAAATTTACTTGAGACAAAAGTTCAGGAAGCTACTTTCTGATAGAAAGCTAAACACCTTCTTCTTTCGCAAGTCATACTGACTGCTGGAAATCGTCTTGCCAAACTTAATTACCTCCAAAAGATCAAGGTTCAACAATGAACTTTGATAAATAAATAAGTTCCAGTCAAATACATCGTTTCTTTATGATCATACACTCCATATTCAAATGTGATCCATAAATCTTTTTATAAATGGTTCATAAGCAACAAAAGAGCAAAATATCTTCGCAAGGAATTGAGGAATTTGGAATAAAACTTTACTTTTTGATACTTGGAGCAAAACAAAAAACGGGGTGATCTTCTTTATCTGCTTCCTAACTACCATTTTTTTTATTTATTTATAAAACTCCTAGCTCCCTTTAAATCCAGAAGGACTTTCAATGCACTATCTTATCCAAGACTAATTACAATGCTGGAGAAAAAGTTTAAAGAACTCAAATGAAAGATATACCACAAGCTTCAATGATATCATGCAAGTGCTTTGGTATTTCTTCACTGAATTTCTGGAGAGAGGGATGTCTTTCGCTAAACCTTCCTCCACAAACAAACCACGGACGTCGCTGATTATGTTCTCCAAAATCTCAGAATCTTCATCCTCTACCTCTGCATTAAACACTTCTAATTCCTCACTACTTACGCTTGGAACTGATTCAACATCTGATTCAAGAGCTTCTTGAGCATCAAGACTGCCAGCTTCTTCTGGATTAGCAATCCCATATTGCACCTTGCTTGGATTTCGCTCGCACTATTGATGAGAGTTCAATGTACCTTGCTTGGTAATGCAACCATTAGCTTGGATTAGAGAGCTAGAAACTTCCAAAAGATCTGGATTTATTTCAGTGAACGAAGACTTGAAAGATTGATGAGCTTGATGAATCTGGGAATGCTTCTCTTGAGTCTTGGATGAACAAACTACCAAAGACTCAGAATTGAGAAGAGCAGTCCAAACATTGTTGAAGGTAGTCTTTTTCTTTTGAATTTTTTTAAGCCTGACGTGTCTATTAGGGATAGATCTAGCAACTTTATACTATCTAATAAGACAAGCTCCAAATTGCAATAAGCATCCCTTCCAAAGGAAGCTTCTATAGAGTTTCTTAATAGTAGAAGCAACTTTTGATAGGATCTTGAAGAGGGACGAGGAGAGGAAAGATTTGAGTATGTGGCTTATAAAAGTGTAATCTGCCCCTGGATATGTGTGAATGATTCCATGTGTGTCTTCTTTCAATCTTTTCAATCAGTTTATTAAATTGGGTTTTTATTTTGTCCAAGTTCATTTCAAATACTCAGTCTCCTTCTCCTATTGAAGATTCTGATTTGTAATCTATATTGATTTTGCATTACATTAGTTCATATGGGTTTCCAGGTGATTTAATATTATTGGTCTTTACTAAGGACTACTGGAGGTCTTAAACTATTCCTGGATATTGAAAACGAAGATTCAAATCCAAACACCAATTTAGCTTATCTGATTCTTCCATCAGATTCTCCCATGATGTTTCGCCTTATTCACAATTGGATTTGAGGAATGTCCCAATTGTGGCCTTGCTTGGAGAGTCCTCGGTGGGAGTCACTAATAATTGAGAATCCTTGAAAAGGTTACTCATTTATTACTGTTAGATATTATAATCTTAAATCACCAATTGATCAAAAGTTTAAGCTACTGGATGAAGACAATTTAATCATATATCATCTAACAATTATGTTCCAAGCATGAAGAGTTGCAGGTGCTTTTTTTTTTCTTTGAAAGGAAACAAGCGATGAAGCGAACACTTTTTATTGATGAAATGGAAAGAGGATAATGCTCAAAAGTACAAAACCCCATGAGAGGAAATAAGAAAGAAAAACAAGTAAAAAAATAAAGGTAATACAAAAATAATTAAAATTGGTAGTATAAAGCATTCCAATTAAGACAAATATTTGGAACAGTTATCGCTTTACAAAGGATATTTTCTATATGCTTTTTTTTTTTTCTATATTCAGTTATCGCTTTGTATTAATCTCATCCATATCCCTCTAGCATTAGTTTCTTTTTATTTATACAATAAAAAAAATTGTTTCATGTAAAAGAAGAATAAAAAGGTACAATAAAAAGAAAATCCTTGATTGTGTTCAAGGATATTGTTTGATGAGTTTGGAGAATAATAGTCTGTCTGAGGAGATGTGCGGTTTCATCAGACTTGAAATGGGGGATTCTTTATTTTTTTGAAAAGGAAATCACCCTTTTCATTAAAAAACTAATGCTCCAAAATATTGAAAGTCACAAAACAAGACAATTCTAAAGGACAACGACGCAAAAAGTACTAAAGAACAATTGATGAACATAAAGGAGTAATAGTGAAGAACTATAAAGCTCTTACAACTCCTGTCAAAACTTAAATGGAATGACCCTTGCAACTTTTTTTAGAAGAAACAGTTGTGCACAACAGAACATATCTTGTTCAAGTAAGGTTGCAACCCTTGAAACTTTCAGATAATGAGCACGAAGTCGATGACTTTAAATGAGCTGAATTTGAGTTGTCCATTATTTTTTTACCATCAATAGAGTTGCCTCTGTGTTTATCTTGGAAGTGCTTTCCCACCTCTAACATTCGCATGCGTCAGCGTATATCTAACAAACCATTTTCTCTCTCTATGGGAATATCTTATGAACCCTATGATTAATAACAAATATTTTGTTAATTTTGCTTGGTTTTGCAGATTTGAGAAAGCCAGAGCTGGCTGCCGAAATTGCTAAACAGCTTAATAAATTCCACAAAGTATATATTCCAGGTTCTAATGAACCTCAGTTATGGAACGAAATCTTAAAATTTTACGAGAAAGGTTATTTTTCTTGGCCAAGAACAGGCTTCTGGTCAGCGGACCCCTCATGCAGTTGAACGTTTTAGTTTCTTTTGAACTGGTTGTGACGTTTCTGATTATTGATTTTCAGCCTCCACACTGCAATTTGATGATACAGGAAAGCAAAGTATATACGATACAATTTCATTTCAGGAAATTCACAATGAAATACTTGAGATTAAGGTTGTTTCTTCGATTGAGACTTCTTATTGGTTCTTTATACTAGGTTTGACTATATTTTGAGTGACCATCTGCTGTCACTCACGAATCATACACGTGGCTTTAGAAAAGAGATTCCTGTTTGTTGATGTAACTTACCATAATTGACAGGAACTAACAAGCCTTCTCAATGCACCCATAGTGTTTGCTCACAACGACCTGCTTTCTGGGAACTTAATGTTAAATGAGGAAGAAGGTAACCCCCTCTGATAATATATTCTACTTCTCTATTTGGCTCCTTCAAATTCTCCATTATCATCACTGTTTCCATCTTTCATATAAAGTATAACCATGCCCCCGTCCCCATGGACTGACAATCACATCTACTTATCCTTCTCTATTTTTCATATTACATTCTTTTTCCCCTCTTTATGATATGAATGTGAGGAACCCCCGTCCCATGTACTCACAATCACATCCGAATATTAAGGATATTTATTCCTTGTGAATAATGAAAAATGGTAGACTGAGTTGTTAGGAGATTGGAATTTGAACTGGACTGGATGTTGATTGGTTTTTCAAATCCTTAAGCAGCATGATGTAGATAAAGTATTTTCTACTTTACAAATAGTTGTGTAAAAAATAACATATCTTTGACTTTTGAGAATGAACAACTTATGAGATGTTCGAGTAGATACAATGGTAGCAACGTGGACGTTACACTGAGGGGAACTTGACAACCAAGGATCCGTTTGATTGGTTGTGAGGTTTAGTTAAACTTCTCTGTTTTCCCCCCACTAAGATGCTCATCCTTTTGATGTCTTTGCTTGTCTTACAAACATATACAGGACGACTCTACTTCATTGATTTCGAGTACGGATCATACAGTTACAGAGGCTTTGACATTGGTAATCACTTCAATGAATATGCTGGCTATGACTGCGACTACAGCTGGTAGGTTTTTAATCTGCTTTTCATGGGCAATTTTTCTTTCTAAAATGTAGTAACATTGATGTTTGACTATAGTTTATCAATTGCTGAGCAGTTATCCATCCAAGGAAGAACAGTATCATTTCTTCAGGCATTATTTACAACCTGAAAAACCAGATGAGGTGTGGTTGGCATTATCCCTATGTGTTCTTCGTTCATAAACGATTTAAATGCTAAAAAAGTAGTCACACACAAAGATTTATGTACGATGTTTGATGCATCTTAAAAAGTCACGATGACCTTTGCCATGCTTATATTTTCTGAACGCTTTCCTTACCTTGGAACCTCAATATAACACGCCGTAGGATTGAGATTTTATACACCATCCTTTCCATCATAGTTGTTGCCATAAATCTTCTTCCCTCTGTTTTCTTTACATTGTAAAATTATAGGCGTGCTATTCTTTGCTTATATTGATTGGTACTGACCCTAGAATTTCTTGTAATTTTTTTTTCTTTTTTGTTTTTTTATATATAAGTTATGATTATGATATTGTTCGGATACTTCCCAACAAGAACAAGATATGAATATAATGAAATATAACTATAAAGAAATGCAAAAGAAACCCAAAGTATAGGCACTTGGTACCTCCTTTTGAGTACTCTTACCAACTCCTAGATCACTCCGCAAAATAACTTCCTCATTCACTTGCCCTCCCTCTATTCATGACAAGTAGTAAATACCTCAGTAAGCACCCTTTACAATAACAAGTAGTAACCACTTCAGTAACCACCCTTTACAATAACGAGTAGTAACTCCCTATCTATCTAATTACCCTTATACGCCTAAATTAGCACAAACTAAATATCTAGTGCCTAACAGATATTTTTGAACACGAGTGAAATGTAAATGTATGAATAACAGAAAATTATTAGCACGGTAACACACTTTGAGGATCTGCAGACGTTATTTATACTTTAGCGATCATTTTTTATACTAACTAGAATTACTGTCTTCTCTTGAAAGGTTTCTCAAAAGGATCTAGAAGCTCTCTATGTGGAGTCAAACACGTTCATGCTGGCTTCTCACTTGTATTGGGCTTTATGGGCACTTATACAGGTACCATGCTTCTTCTACTGTCCTTCCCATCTATACAATTTGATTTGACTCGAAATGTTCATTCAGTTTACTATGCTTTATAGGCAAGGATGTCTCCGATTGATTTTGACTACCTTAGTTATTTCTTTCTACGTTACGGCGAATATAAAAAGCAGAAAGAAAAGTATTGCTCTTTAGCAAGATCTTTCCTTGCTCGATCAGGATTGGGTTGTGGTTCTGCATAGAAGATGCAAGAAATTGGGGGTGTGATTGGATCGGCAAGTTTGTATTTTTCAACCTTTTTACTGATCTTGTTTGATATCTATTGTAAATTTGTATTTTGTACTCTAGAATCTATAGCAGAACTGTGTTTTCATGGACAGCTCTGAGAAGAATTTTAGAAGGTTTCCAAATAGAATTGATTTGAAAGGACTTTTCCTCATTGTTATTGGAATAAAAGGATATAGAATGAAATGAGTTGTGTGATTCTAAGCTTTATTTTCACATAAAAGCCAACAGGTGAGGCATCTGGACATATCTATTACTTCTCTAAAATTGTAACAAGTTCAACTAGAAGAAAAAAAAAAGTAGAGCTATGCTTTTACTCCTTTTTTCTGAACTAAATTGTAAGATTTGCAACCTTTTTAAATTGGTTATAAATTTGGATCTTGTCACGTTATGGCGTAAAACATACTCAAATGTGTGTAAACGAGTCACACATGGATAAATTTTAAATGAGTATATGAATTTAAACATGTAAATTTAAATTGAGAAAAAAACCTTTATTAAGTTTTGAGTTTAGTTTCTATTTGATTCCTCTGTTTCAAAATTGAACACTTTTGTCTTTGAGATTTTAATAATAGTCAATTTTAGGGTTCGTTTGGATTGAATTTTGAAAAAATGTTTTTCAATAAATTCAATTTTGTTAAAACTCATTTTTTCTAAAAATTGTTTAAAATACATTTAAGAATCTATGTCGAATGGCTTCTAAACACTTTAATTTTTTTTTAAAAATAACTTATTTTTTAAATTAAACACTTAAAAATGTAATTTAAACACATCATAAATCTTTGAAATAACATATCACTGATGGATCTACGAAGGGGTTAGGGGCTAGCGAATCTCAACCTTCTAGTTTTGTATTTTTAATATAAATTTTGAGTAAAATTTAGCAATTTATAAAATCAAATTAAAACCCAAATACGAATGTGGTCCAATGGCGGTGGAGTACACAATAATTTGGTAAGTTGCAGTTTAACCCAAATTTCTTAAATCTATCAATGTTCTAAATTGACTAATATTTTATACAAATATAAAACCTAAATGACTAATTTATCCATCTTTATTATTAATAATATATTAAGAAATAGAAAAAGGAAAAGGAAAGTGGACCATGATTAATATTTGTACTTATTAGATATCTTATGTAAATATGATAAGTGAGTAATTCTATTATGGTAATATTATGATAAAGATTTTCCCTTGATTATTTTTATTTTGGTAATTTTGTTCAAAAAAAATCTTTCCTCTCGAGCTCTCTCTCACTTTCAGATCTCTCTCTCCGTCCATTCTTTTTTTCGTTTTGCATTTTTTTTTCATACATTCCATCTAATTATAGTATATATTGAATAATACGGTGTATATTTTATGAATGAAAAGTTATTATATCAGTTTGTTTATAGAGTGTGGACCGACAAGGAGAGAAATCAGGGACGCGGTTTACAGTTTATAAAATAAAAAAATAAAAAAAGTAAAAGTTTCATTCTCCGAATATGTTGAGTATTAATTTCTTCACAAAAGACGCCAAATAATAGAAGATTGGGAGAAGTATAAGCGGTGAAGAAGAAGAACATCGGCGGCCAACTAGTATAGTGATCTTTCGAAAAAAAAATTTGACAAAAAATTCAGATTAGTAAGAATTTATATTTCGTATTCGAAATACATGACGGATATATTGAGTATATTGAAGATAACATCATTTATGTATTATTGAATATATGAAGTAGTATATATGTAACAAATAACATAAAATATATGCATTATGCATTAATATATATGTAAGAATTTTAAAAAAAATACTGATCAAATACATAATCTGTGTAAACAGTGGTATATAAATGCAATAAGAAAAAAATCACAAAACATGAAAAAAAATATATGTATTATTGAATATATGCAATAGTATATATGTAACAAACCATAAAACATGAATGAATTATTTAGTAGTATCTATATAAGAAATAAAAAAAAAAATTGAATGGATATATAATCCATGTATATAGGTATATATACGCAATAAGAAAAAATCACAGAACATGAAAAAGAATATGCGTATGTATTATTGAATATATGCAGTAGTATATATGTGATAAATTACAAAACATAAATTTATTATTCAGAGATATACCATAGTATATACGAATGACAGTACATTTAATAAAAAATTTATGTCGAGCATAACATGAAGATGAACTGAATAATAAAAAATTAAACAAAATAGAAGGTACATGACCGTAATATATGCTACGTAACGAAAGAATAACAAATTTTTAAAGAAAAAAAATATATGCTACGAAACAAAAGAAGAAATAATATACGAAACGAAAAATGAAAGGAAAAAAAGACTAATTGCATATTTTGTAGCAAATCAAAAGGGAAGAAGAAATCAATTTTTAGAAATACAAATCGGTGAAGAAAGCCGATGCTGAAATTGATGATTATGAAAAAAAAGTTTTTGGTTTGGACATGAAATTGAAAATAATTATTTTGTAGTATAATTAAAAATATCACTACCATATAAGATAATAATTTATACCATATTTAATTTATTGCAAAGGTAATAAATATTTCATTATAAATACAAATATATATGTATTAATAATTAAGGAAGTTATCTTTTACGTAATCAATTGAGTATAATAAAAGTAAGGGAATAATTTAAATTTAATTTTAAAAGTTATATATAATTAATAATTATGATAAGGCTATAATTGTCCTAAAAATATACGGAAACCTAATCAAGAAAATAAATAATAGGACATTTATAAAATTTACTAGTAGATTTAGGTCTTTTGTTTAAATCTTTCTTTTAGGTTATTACATAAAATTATGGTTTAGTTATTGACTTAACGAAAAGTGATTAGACGACGATTTAATTAATTTTAAATTAAAATATATTAATGACATGACTATTTCAATGTTTTATAGGAAAAAAGGAAAGGAAAGAAAACTGAGAGTCATAGTTCGATTTTTTTCCTTTGATTTTGGGGAAAAGAAAATTGGTGGTAGATGCATAATCATCCGCTAATGTATTTGGTGTGAGTTTGGGGTTTTGTCTACTAGAGCACCACCATACCACCATACCACCATAATCTGTGTGCTAATCACATATTGGGGTTTCACCCTAAAACAATTAAATATATGAGTACATTGATGAAATTTAATGCCTTAAACCCCTCACACGAATAAATATGTAGTATATGTGTATAATATATGTGTGTAGATATATATGTATATGTATATGTATATATATGATTCTCTCTCCTCCATGTGATAATTGAGGCTCTCCTCTCTCAACTTCTGTTTTCTTCCTCCTTCCTTTTCTCCTTCCGGTGCCCACCCACTACAACCCATATCACCCACCACACTCTGTTAGAATAAACACTTTACATCTATATAATAGATTAACATAGGAACATTCATGTCGAATTGTCAATAATAAATTACATACACGATTTTATTAAAAAATTGATGATGGCTATAAGATGGCTATTGTCTTCCTCATCCAAAACTTTGGATGCCCTTGGTGAGATCTTTCTCTTGATGGGATATATGAAAGACCGAATACTTATTGTTTTGGTATATTGGAAATGTAACTCTAAAGCTCTTTATATACTAGTTCAATTAAGGTTCCATTAGACCCTGATCAATCTAAAACCCATTCGACCCATACTTAATTATGAATCTAGGATCTTAATTAAATATGTCACATTAGAAGCTCAATCTAATAAAATAACCCAATGTGATTAATTATTAATTCAGATACATAGTCCATACCTTATTAAATATGTCTAACAATCTTCCATCTAGGCTATATCTATGTTTTTTATATAATTAAATCACATAAACGTTGAGGGCGCATAAACACCTTATTTCAATAATAGAATTCTTCTTTAGTTCAATATACGTTATCTCCAGTATCAACACAGAATCAAAGCAACTTTTGTCACTATCCTTGTAAGTAAACCTTCCTTGATCATTAATTTCAATACATTCAATGAAATATATCAAGTATATGGATGGATAACATAGAAACTACATGCAAAGTGATATATATCATGCCTGTTTCCAACTGGTCCAAACTCCTTAGTGAGATCATTCTTAAAAAACTTTATGCTAAACCACATGCATGATAAACAACTTTAGATAATAAAACACAAACCACCAACTTTATTCTATATAGAAAATAAACAAATTAAGGTCAAAGAATATTCTCAATAACAAACTCCCTCTCAACCATGGAATCAGAAAATTGATTAACACCAATGTCAGCAACATGCTCATGAAAAAAATTTAACAACAAACCTTTAGTTAGTGAATTTGTCACCATAGAGTTTGTTCTTTATGTGTTCTATCAAATTTGATCACTCTAAACTCTTTCTTTCACAATTAGAAGCTTTATGTCTACATGCTTTGACTTTGTATTGTTTCTGTTGTTATTAGAATACGTCACTGTTGATTTATTATCACAAAATAATTTTAGTGGTATTTTCCAACTGCTACTTTCAGCCTAGTAACCGAACTTTACAACCATATTCCATGACTGGATGCCTCAAAACATAAACTTCACATATATGGTAGAAGAAGTCATTAATGTTTGTTTAATGTTTTTTCAAAATACAAATCCTTCAACTAACATGAAGATATAGCTGATTGGATCACAAAGTGTATTGACATTCAACATAATCAAAATTAGAATACCAAATGTTCTCCAAAATTTTTATCTCTAATAAGTGAGTATATATTGTTTTTGTAATGACCTTTTCAACTTAAGCTGAGGTCATTACTTAAATAAAAAAATATTTTAAAAATCAAACAATGTAAAGTTTAATTCATTTTATTAAATAAAGAAGTAAAGATAAAAACAATATACGTAAAAAAACCAAATGTTTAAAAAAATAAATTAAAAATCACTAAAGAAATAAGTTAGTCGGGTCCTAAATAAAACATAGAAGAAATAGTGAATCTAAAATAAAACTAACTATCAATAGACATATCGTTCTAAAACATCAAAAACTAAATAAGTAACGAAAGTTGTTGGTTATTTGACCCTTAGTCTCAAATTAATCAATTAATATTTTGATTATAACAAACCTAATTTTATTTATTAATAGTTCTAGTATTTAGGTGAGTCTATAGTGTAGAACTCGAAATTGTGAATCCAACACAATTTAAAGTGCCTAAATCAGAGTTCAAACAAAGAAATTATAGTCAAAACAAGCTTAACTGAAAAATATCCAAGACAGTGGCCAAACCATCAAATTGGATTCAATTAGTGAGTGACATATAGAGCAAATGGTAAAGGAACACGGTTGATTATTTGGATTGATTTTTTTTTTAAAAAATGAATTTAATATCATTTCGAAAAGAAAATGAATTTAATATTTTTTTTAATGTTTGTCACTAGTTTTTAACCCATGGCGAACTTTTGCTTTTTGTTGGGTTTTAAAAGAAGTGGCTTTAAAAGACATATATTATTATAATATTTTTAAAAGACATCTTCTTCTCCAAATTAATAAATACATTTGAAACAATTTTTATTATTTTCAGCACTCCATAACTTAAAAAGTTTCCATGGTTATTCTTTCAAAACTATCAATTTTTATTCTTTCAGGTATGTCTTGCACCCCTAGTTTCTACAAGCTTGGCATTAACATGAGGGATAAATAAATATTTCTATTAAATCGTATAACAATTTACAGAACATAGAAAAAAAAAACCAAATTTCACTCCGATAAATATTATATAATCAATAAAGGGAAATTTGTATGGATGACCCACTTTTAGAGACCCAAATAATTTTGGGGCATTTGTAAAAATAGTAAAAAAGTTTATGATAATAGAGTTCATATCACTGCCTTTTTTAAATTGCAAAAGTAGCAAATTTAAAAACAGATAACCCTCTAATAGCCATCTCATAGCCGTCTGATATAATTAATTACTTGTCATATTTGCCATATTCACAATATGCAAAAAAGAGATATTATGGACGGTTTTTTTCTAATTTTTTTTTATCGTCTGATGCAATTATTGAATGGCTTTTTTTTTGTCCAAAATTAAGAAAACGCTTGAAAAACAGTCTTCTACTTATGTTAGCCAGTTGCAAAAGTATCAATTTGGCCCCATAACTCACAAGAAGACATTGTTTTTCACTCTTTACTCTTGTTTTTTCCTTTGTTCCTTATGTGACACAACTACCATTTGTCCTAAATTTTTTTCTTCGTTTTTCAATTCTTCCTACCTTTTAATTTCTACCCTTAAGAAAAAGAAAAAGGCAGACAAAACTGCAAAAAATAAAAGACAAAACCTTTTGATTTCTAGCCTTGGGAAAGAAGAAGAAGAAACAAAAGAAGACAGAAAAAACATAGTAAAAAGGGAGCAGAAGAAGAAAAAAGTTGCAAAACGAGAAAGAAGGAGAAGATTCGATTTGGGGTTGAAATAATAACTTTACATAGTTGACATCAGCATAAAACCAAAATTCATTTGTTTTCAAAATTTGGGGCCACTATTTCATTAATAAATATGTTAACTCAGTGTAAAATCTAAATGTTTATTTACTAATTAAATAATTTTTTTTTTTATAATTTTATAAAAAATATCTATGGAGTATCCTCACAGTTCAATAGATATTTTGGTGAAACCAAGAGATTTGGGACTTGGGAGGATATCAATATTTTAAATGTTGTTGTACTATACACACTCCAATTCCTCTCTTCCAAATGGCTTCTCCCGCTTCAATTTCAATTTTGAAGTTAAAACCACAAAGTATCTCATTATCATCATCATCTTCCCCCACAACGGCACGCCAAGATCCATTTTCAACAGCATTCGCTATCATTGCCACTCCATTTTTCATCATTCACTTTTCTCTTCTCTCAAATCCCCAGCTCCCCATTTTCTGCTTTCAATTCCCTCCCTAAGTTATCGATAACAAAAGTTGTTCCCTTCACTCATTGAGCGGACAAACCTAAGAACAACCCCCCCTTCAAATTTCTCTCTCTCTCTCTCATTCCATGATTCTAAAACTGCCGGCCATGGCCGGCCAATCTCGTCTCCTTTTCCCCATCCATATCTCTCACTCCAAATCCTTCTCATCTTCCCCTTTTCCCTTTCCTCTGCAAAGTCCCCAATTTCCAATCCCTAAATTTCACTCTCCAATCCATGGGCTGTGCACAGACGAAGCATTCGGTGAATTCGCCCACTGGGGGAGTTGAGAAGCTGAAATTGGACAATGGGTATGCTGGGATTAATGGTTTTATTGCTCATCGGAGGTCGGTGGGGCAGAGGAGATTTGTTGGCAGGGAGTCATCTGAAGCAGAGAGGCCTCACGGCGGTGGGAATGACCAATTTGGTTCAGACAACAGTGAACTAGTGGATGGATGGCCCAAATGGCTTACTAGTAATATTCCTAAACATGTGTTGGCTGGCTTGGTTCCCAAGAGTGTGGAGGCCTATGACAAGCTGGATAAGGTTGTTTTTGTTTATTTTTGCTTAAAATCTGGTGTTCCTTGGTTTTTTATCGTTGGATTGCTACAATTGTCTTCCTTGAAATTAGATTCTCTGTTTTAACTTACAGTTATTGGTTTTAATTGCAATGTTTTTGTAAGTTTGAGGATATTGGTTAGGAGTCATTGGGTATTTGGGATCTAAGTTTGATTGTTTGATTTTGGGAGTGGTTTGTTCTCTTTTAAATTTCACGTTATAATCATTGGAGTTCACGGGGGTTTAATTGCTACAATTGTCTTCTTTTAAGTTTGGAGTTGTAGATTTGATGTACCCTATGATTTAGGTATGGTTTTTGCATTTAAGACGGAAATTTTGAATTTTGGATTATCTCTCGAATTTTTGTATGAATTTTCGTGACAAGGTTGATAAGGTTGTTTCTTCTCCTGAAAGGTGACTACATCTGAATGATAATGTTAAAGGGTAGATTAAAAAATGTTATCTTGTTAATCACACCTTCAAACTTTCAATTCAAGTTTTTTTCTACTATTATACCTCGTAAGGTACGTTTGAACCTCATACTATGAAGGAGTGGAGTGGACTATTTTAGTTCACTCCATGTTTGCCCCCAAGGGTTATCATAATCTTAATTGTGTTTGTCCCAGGAGTTGGGATTATGACTATTCTGCTTTTGCCTTATTTCTCATTTGTCACTATTCATCACTCACTCTTTCGTTATTCCTCACTCCCCATTTTATTATTCCTAACATTCTCGAACATAGATTATAATAACTCAGACTATAATAATCTGCACTCCAAACACAAACTATAATAACCCACATATTATTATAACTCACATATTATAATAAACACGAATTAGAATAATCCACTCCATGCTCAAAATGCCATCAAAATGCCATCCTAGTGGTTGGGTTTAATTGCAACAACTAAGGGTATCATCACAACAAAATCATATATTTGAGGGTAGTTTGTGGATTGTTCAAGTTGCAACTAATGGAGTGGTATATATATATATATATATATGCTACGGATTCGTAAGTTTGAGGGGGTAATTGCCAAAGTTAAAGTATGAGCGTGCAGTTATGATGACTACTATGAATACGTGGTGTTATTTGAATTTTGTTTCGTAATGTTAACATTGATACAGCGAAGGCATTGCAATTGGGCTGAAATTTAAACTTGAATACCTCTGTAAGTTGTTAATGAATATTTATGATATCTTTGGAATGTATATGTAATAGGTAGGCCAAGGAAGTTATAGCAATGTGTATAAAGCTCGAGATAGGGAAACTGGAAAGATTGTTGCCCTAAAGAAGGTCCGTTTTGATACAACGGAACCTGAGAGTGTGAAGTTCATGGCAAGAGAAATTATGATATTGCTGAAACTTGATCATCCCAACATTGTCAAACTTGAAGGATTGGCTACCTCAAGAATGCAGTTCAGTCTTTATCTTGTTTTTGATTTTATGCAGACTGATTTGGCCCGAGTTATTTCCCACCCCGATGTACGGCTTACGGAGCCTCAGGTTATATCCTTCACTATATGATGATGTTCAGGGGGTTTTGGATGCAAATTTGCCGCTGTATATTAGTTCGCTTGTCTTAATTCTTGTTGCAGGTCAAAAGCTATATGCATCAGCTACTCTCTGGTTTGAAGCATTGCCATGATAAAGGGATACTACATCGTGATATCAAAGGATCAAACCTGTTAATAGATAAAAATGGGATGCTGAAGATTGCCGATTTTGGGCTTGCCATTTTTTTCAGTCCAAAGAGGCATCTTACAAATCGTGTTGTGACTCTATGGTATTGTTATATCACACTCTTAAACTCAAAAACTTAAGTTGACAGGTTAAGGTATATTAAGGATATATTAGTAATTAGCTAGGGAGCTTGTTATGCTTTATGATTACTAATAGAGAGGGATGGGAAGGAGGAAGGAAGGCTTGTTTTGAGTAATTGGCCTTTCGTAGCATCTCAAGAAAGTGGGTTACAAGTACATCGAGTACTTAACAAGGAGTTGTATTGTAATTCTGTTAGCTTTTAACCTTTACGTAGGGTTTTATCATATTCATTCTTTATCACGTATATTCTTAACATATCTCATTCGTGGATCTAGATATCAATTTGATTACTGAAGATCAACTAAGACATCAGCTTTGATTGATACGACATTAGATATTAATCTGAAAAGTTGAAGTTGATATATCATTGTATGCTTAAGATTTTTTAATTATTTTCTTAACAGGTATCGAGCTCCGGAGCTATTGTTAGGTGCTACAGAATATGGAGTTGGCATTGATCTATGGAGTGCTGGATGTCTCTTTGCAGAAATGTTCACAGGAAGGCCAATTCTGCCAGGTCGAACAGAGGTGAAGTTACATCGTTTCTGGATTTCTGATAGATGGATTCATTATGAGTTGAACCATGTTGAACTGTTTGTTAATGTCTGATAAAACTAAAGTCATGACGTTTTTTTTAAAATTGAATGCTTATGCTGAGTCAGGTTGAACAACTTCACAAAATTTTCAAGTTATGTGGTACACCATCTGAGGAGTATTGGAGAAAACTCAAGCTGCCACCTACTTTCAGACCTCCACAGTCGTATCGACCTAGTCTCAGAGAATCTTTTAAGCATTTTCCCTCATCTTCTCTAGGCCTACTCAACACTCTACTCGCTTTGGAGCCTTCATATCGTGGCTCTGCATCTTCGGCCCTTGACAATGAAGTATATAGTCAACCTTAGAATCTAAATTTATTTAGGTAGCCAATTTGTATAACAATGTAGTTGAAGCATTATACTAACAAACATGAACTACAATCCGCAGTTCTTTTACACAAGCCCACTGGCATGCAGCCTTTCGGATCTTCCTATAATCCACAGTGAGCCCGATGTACCGGATAAAGCAAATCAGCAGAAGTAAGTTTTCTGTTAGCTTGGTAATCAACTTCAAACATATTGGTAATCAATTTGCAATGATTTAAGTACTAATTGTAATTTACTATGGATGATGTAAATAAGTGAGAAGAAATGTGTCTTTTTGGCTACACAAAACTATATTTACCCAATCAATTTACAGGTCTAGGAATGCTAAAGTTACAAGGCGTTTGCATACGCACCGTGAACGCCGGAGGAAAGATTTAACTGCCGGAATACCGAAAGAAGAATCAAATCTTCCCAAACAGGTAGTTTCTCTACTTTCTGCTACGAAAGCAATTGATTCTTGTAGTTAATGGTAACCACCTTGGGTGTATGTAAAGATATTGTTGTTATTTTTAGCTTTCACAGCAAAGGGGGGATGACGACGAACAAAATGAAGAGCGAGGGAGTACTACAACGAGCACCTCCTCAAGTGTTAACAATGGAGTGCTGAAGGGGAGTACAATGTCGAGCACTTCTTCAAGTGTTAACACGGGAGGTCGAAAGACAACGAGCACCTCATCAAGTGTGAACACGGGAGGGGGAACAGGGAGCTCTAACTTCTTGCTATCTCCAATTTCATACTCTAACAGGAAGTCATCAAGAATCCAAGGCCATCTTCAGGTAACTAATAACCTCAACTTGCCTCCGTTGCCTAAGACAAGAGAATACTCAACCTTCAACATCAAAGACCATGGTGCACATATCACGGGTCAGGTTCGGAGGTCGGTCTCGACTAGAGATTTCAGGAATTTGGAGCGAAAAGAGCATTTAAAATTGTATGCCGTTGATGATTAGGCTGATGTAAGATCTTATACACCTTTTAGGTGTTCGAATGGTCCTCGATGTTCTTTTGTTTTTTAGTTTTTTTTTTTTAAATGTTTTAGGTTCTTGATATTTCAACCTTTTCTTTTCTCCAATGAATTCATATAAATGAAAACTAAAATAATTTGCTTTTTCTAAATAGAGATCAAGCATAGATGTTATTGTTGTTTGATAGTTTTGTAGGATGTACTGCTTGATTGACTTATATTTTGGTACGTTTAAAATGTTACAAAATAATTTTGGCTATGTATTTACTATTACTTTTTTTTTTTTTTTTTTTTTTTTTTTTTTTTTTTTTTTTTTTTTTTTTTAATTTTTTAATTTTGGATCTTTATACTTGGTCAATGAGAACTTTACTTTTATACAGAGCTGTGAATGTTCAAATGTAACGATAGAAAAAGAAAATTATTTCAAATGATAAAATTGAAAGTTTAGAATCAATCTACGCTATGGTCTTTGATGATGAAGGTTAAAATATATATGAATTGAATGAGAAATAATATTTTTTTATCAATTATTAACAGCATATAATTAATAAAAATTATTGTATTATAGTTATTATTTTTGTAAAAGAATTTATGTGTATTTGATAATGTTAATGTTTTATAATTTTTTTTGTATATATATTTTAATGGATTTTATTTTATTCTCTACGTACAAGAAATGGTCATCAAATAATTTTTTTTAGTTTCTTTTTTCCAAAAAACAGAAAACAGAAGTAGTTATCAAATATAGTTGTATTTCTCAATTTCGAGTGTTTTCACAAACAAATGTATAAAAATATTTCAGCAAGTAGCTAAACTTTGTTCACAGTATAAATTTTATTTTTGAATAAATATGTTTGATCACTATCAATGTCATGACTCAAAATTGTTTCAAGAACGACAAGTCTTTCTATTTAAAGAATTAATAATTAGGCATGAATTTAAAGTGAACATATTTCTACTGACATATAGATATGTTTAATAATAAAAATATTCATAATTCTAATGCTCTACTCTAGATTATATGAATATTAAAAGTCCATCGGGTAACTACTAACTAGTTCATTTTTTTTCATTTGATTTTAAAATTTTAAAATTTAGAAACGTTTTCAGAATTTTAAAGAAAAAGAAGGAATCACTACTACAAAAACAGGCTCTCTTGACGTTTTTAAACTGTCAAGAAACCCTATTCTTGACGGTTTTAAAAACGTCATTGAAACCAGCGTCAAGAAAGCCAAAGTTCTTGACGGTTGATAAAAACGTCAAGAATAGTGAACGTTGACGTTTTATAAACGTCAAATATACATATTTTCATGATATTTTAAAACCTTCAAGAATGTACTTTTTTATGACATTTTAAAACCGTCAAGAATGCACTTGTTTATGACCTTTTAAAACCGTCAAGAATGCACTTGTTTATGACATTTTAAAACTGTCAAGAATGCACTTGTTTATGACATTTGAAAACCGTCAAGAATGCACTTGTTTATGACATTTTAAAACCGTCAAGCATGTTTCAATTTTTTTTATAATTATAATTCAATTATATTTTTGTTCATGTATTGTGCTGATCTAAAAGTCATGTATAGTTGTCCAGAAACAATTTCATAAATATATATGACCAACAATATTAATCAAATATAGTTTCAAAACTCGACCATATATAAATAAAACCTTTCACCATATATATATAATCATTTCCAAGACTTTACATAACTATGAATATTTCATGACGTTTACAAAAACAATATAAAATAATTCTATTAGATTGCCATGAATTCAACTCAACTTAGAAAGTCACAAAACTATCTAGCTATAATAAATCTAATCAAAAGTATACCAATCAACTCCCCCTCCCCCATATGAACAATTCAAAAGAATTATCACTTATATTATCTCTATACATAAAGTTTCTGATAAGCAGCGCCACAACAAAAAATTTCCTACTTCAGAATCCCAAATTATTGGTCACAACCATATGTACGAATCCAGAAAGTCAACTAACTCAACCAGCACCTCGTCTAACTCTGCTTGTGAGTATGATCTTCTTGTATCAATCTATAAACATGCAAAATAAATTAAATGAATTAACTCACTATACAAACGAACCAATTAACTCACAAAAGAAATAGTTTGATATATAACATACCGCATCGGATATGACAATGCTTCCCCTAGTCACAATTTCTCTCATATACCTCATGACGTAGTATCCACACTCGGTACTCTTGGCTTGTAGAGGACACCATATAAAATCAACAAATTAGAATAACGACGTAATTCTAATTGCTAGTAGTCTACAAAATATAATGACTTTAAATGTTTATACTTGCCTTTACTGTTCGCCATAAAGTTTGTTTTCGACTTTTTTTAATGTTCTTTTGTGATTGAAACATTGTTATTGCTCTGTTTTGCCAAGATAAGATTGAACAAATTTTAAAATACTGTACATGCATAAGAATCACTAAATGATATAGAAGATTAACTTATGTGTCAGTTACATATCTTGTAGTTGATTTTGATGTTGTCCTTAGTGAGTCTAAGTAGAATACTGTATCATCATACACATTTATGGCCAGCAGTGCCCAATGACCCCTAATTATACAAAATATAAGTACTAGTTTTTTGCAATGCAACTGATAAAATAACTTGACTTACCCAGGATTAAAAGGAGCAAAAACTATTTCGTTAGTTTTTGAGACCATCAATCTACTGCGTAAGTTTTGAACTCGAGATTCTTGTGACTGTCCGAAGGAGGTGAGGGACGAATCTACAAAGAAGTACTGTACATTTTTCTTCGAACTAAGAACAGATGATCAATATAAGTACCTACAAAATATTCTAAACTGGTTAACGAGATACATAATTTAGATGCAAACAAATGAAATTGACTTACGTCATATAGACTACCAATGTAAATGTTTTGACTTCATTCATGTTACAAGGGTCAATGATGTAGAAGTTCTTGTTGAGGTTTGAAAGGAACTCCCATGGACAATGGTCTACCAATATTTGAAGTATCTAAATGGTCTTGTGACTTGCGAGTCCCAAGCTCAATGGGATCTACTCTAGATAAGAAATCAGTACAAAATTCAACTTCTTCTTCTATTAAATAACGTTCAGCAATACAACCTTCTGGACGATATCTATTCCTCACAGAGTTTTTAATGACCTTCATGAATCTTTCAAAGGGATACATCCATCGAAGATATATAGGGTCACAAAGTTTGACTTCTCTATGTGTACTGTGAGATGAATCATGATTGTGAAGAATGAAGGGGAAAAATACTTTTCAAACAAACACAATGTTACCACAATATTTTCTTCCAACTTGTCTAGTTGTTGTACGTCTAATACCTTATTCGGGCATGCATGAATCTTTTCATATTCCATTCCTAATGCACCTAATGTTTTCTTTGCTTCATACAATGAATTTGAGAGCACATTGGTAGTAGGCAAAATTTCCTTAAAAGTTTTAAGTAATTCTGAAAAACTAGTATCACTCTATCCATACCTAACTTTCAAATTATACAATTTAACTAGAGTAGACAACTTTGTGTACTTTTTGCATCCTTCGTACAATGGTTTTTCAACATCAATAAGCAACTTCTCAAATCCGTTTGGGTCTGTTGAATACTCCTCGCGAGCAACTTCAATAATTTCTTTTACACTTCCAACATCATTATCTCTACATGTATGGGTGTCAAACTTTGAAGATTCTTCATAGAAGGATGAGTTAGGAAGTTCTTCCCCATGCCAAAACCAAATTTTATAACTTTCATCAATACCATTAACATACAAGTGATCTCTAACACCCTTTCTACTATGTTTTTCACAATTCCCACATTTCAAACAAGGACAACGAATATAGAAGCTAGTTGTATTAGAAAATCTAAATTTGATGAAGTTTTCTACACCCAACTCATAATCTTTAGACAATCTACTCTTGTGCATCCACGATTTATCCATCATTGTAAATCTAGTGAGAAATAAAGTTATTGTCACTAGTGAGAATTAAAGTGGAAGGATAAACTTAAAAACACCCAATCTTTAACAAACCTTCCCGACCTTTTGCAATTATTTTTTAACACAAGATATCAAAACACACTTAAAAACCATAACAATCAATTATCATAAACGACGTCCAATAACAACAATTGTGTCAACCCCACATCATTAAATTCTTGGGAAAGATTGTGGACTAGATCTTCACCATCTTGCCCCTAAAACAAGTTAAAGCTTAAGGAAAAAACACAGTAGAAACAGAAATCATGTACTCATCAGTTAGAACATAGGTTTTTGAGCTATCAACATCCGACAAATCAAACAAGGATAACAAATGAGCAGCTTGAGAGCATGATAACCAATATGACACATAAAGACAGAAATTCCAGATTAAAGGAAGGAAAGAGATCAATTAGTAATGTCAATCTTATGCAAAATGACATATTTGACACTCAACTTTATTTACCAACTAGCTAGTCTTAGGCCAAATCTCTCTCACTACTCCATCTGTCAATTCTAGCACAAAATGAATTGTATGCTTTTCGTGGGTGTGGGATCACAAGTTGGAGTTAAACCAAATCCAAATCGAACAGATTTTTCTTATAAAAAACAGATTCTATATGAAACCGAATCAAAACTGCTTTCTCAATTCAAACTCAACAAAACAAACGAGAGAGTTGATGAATTATAGAAAATACTCGTGAACTTTAGTTTTATAAAATTTTTGTAATATTCTAAATAATTACCATTAGTTTTAATCGTAAATTGAGAGTATTTTATTTAAAAAATACTTATGAACTCTCAAAATTTTCAATGAAACATTTTTCTTTTAAATTTAAATAACTTTATTATTAATATTTGAATGAAACTGTTAATACCTTGTATAAAAGATAATTTAAACTTTCAAAAGTAGCATTAATATTCGTCCTTAAAAAAATATAAAAAAGTATCTACATTTAATAAGACCGATTTATTTGGAGTTGTGTTGAGTTGAAAAAAACAACAAAATTTATAAAAACTCACATAGATACACTCATTTTTTTCTTCATATTTTTAATTTAACAAAAAATGCACTCAAAATTACAAAATAAAATTTCTCTTAAAACTCAATGTTAGTATCAAATTTTCATGAGACAACAAAGATAAATTTGTATTTTGGAGGAAGAGAGCTCGCCTCAAGCAAAGAATATTTTCAATTCAAGATTTAAATCTGGCTATCATTTTCTAAACCTGTGTCATGGGGTGGTAACAATTTCTTGACCATTTTTGTTATTTTATTTTAAATATTGTTTACTTTATTTTGATAACCAATCACATTGTAAAAAAGGTTGAAAGTAAGTCCTTTTATTTTTCTTTTTAAATTTAAAATGATCATTTTTAAAATATATGTCGTTCCGCCTCGTCTTTGAAACGTGTCAATACGTTCAATTAACTCCCCTCACCTATTGTAAATGGGATGTGAGATCCAATTGGTTTTTCAATATACAGATCTATACCTGGAAAGATCTTTCTATTAGTTCTCTCAAGAAGAAGTAATTTTGTACATGTTTTTTCTTGGTGAAAAAACAAAATCCCTTTCTCCTATTATTTACACAAGGATTCCACAATCCACCTTGTGTGCCAATAAAATGTAAAAGAAGACTTTGTTGGGGGTGTTTGATATGAAAATTATCAACATTGATCCTACAGAATTATTCAAGACCAAGAGAAGATACAAGAAGAATTTGTTCAAAGGCTATATAGTTCTTCTTCTTATAATTCAACTTTTTACGACATGCTTACTTTGGTTTGTGTTCTATTAGTTTGTTCATGTAATGAAATTACGCAGAAAACGATCTCAGTCGCTTCTGCTTAAGGAATTTGATTCCTTCACTTTCTTTTAGCCCATCTCTTCATTCTTTTTTCACTTTTGACCATTTTAAGAATCCACCTATAACACTAAATGAATAATCATAATCAAATAGGACAAACAAAGGATTATCATATTCCATCACGTTAAGTGTTCTTTGGCACGAGAGAAGTTTCTGTTTATTGGTTGGACCATAAACAGGTTGTTCATTAGAGGAGCACTGATATTTAAGGACTAGAGGTAACCCAGGTAAAACGGTAATTTGATCCAGCTGGTGTTATGAGCACTCGTGAAGGACTAACTTACTGTTATTGGTTTATATCCGTGGACACAGAAATATATCTAATGTGAGAAGAGTTCAGCTGTGAGTCTTTAGTGGAGTGTACATACAATTAAAGAATATTGATTAATTTGGTTAATGAGTTTAGCCAGTTAGTTTTATATCGTTGTAACTTCTGATCTGTAGGTCCATTAGGTCCCCTTACTAGCTCGTAAAGGGTAATGAGATTTATTTATATTGGTTGTAATTTGAAATGTACAAATTTACTTTGGAAATTAGTATAATGTATGGTGATACATTATAATATAAAGTTTATATTTTAATCAAACTTTATTATATAAATTTAATTTTGGATACGATTCAAAATTAATTTATGAGAGATAAAATATTTGAATGAGTTCAAATATTAATTTAATGTGAATTGAATTCATATTAAAATTATTGGTTACGAGAGAAATTTATATTTGAATATGATTCAAATTTAATTTAAGTTAAATGATATTTAATTTAACTATTAATTAATTAGAGAATTAATTAATAGTTTAGTTTAATTTGATTTAATTAAATTAATTTAAAACTATAAGAAATTGGAGAGATATTCATTAAATATGATTTAAATGAAATATTAATTAATTAATTAATTAGTTGCTTGAAATTTCTATTAATTAAATATTTTTTAAATTAATAGAATCTCATGATTCATTCCTACTCCCTCAAGGAAAGGGAGTTATAAATATGCAGAAGAAAATTATTATTTTTTTAATCAAACCTAATCTTTTGCTCTCTGCAAAAAATAGTCTCTCTAAACATTTTTCCATTCCAATTGGTTTCCATAAACCAATCACATCCTATATGATAGGAAGGTCTCCGACGGGTGGTGTCCCTATTTGGAGTTTTTTTTATTCAAAGGTGTCAAACTGCATAGGTTTTTCTCTCTCTAATCTATAATTTATTAAAGCATGATTAATAAGAAAATTAGTTTTTTAATTATTTTTTTCAATGTATTGGTATTTTGGGATTCCCAAATTAAATTAAGGAATGATCCTGTAAAATCTTCCGCTGGCTAAGACTTTTATCCCTTCATTGGAGAAGATGAAGATGATGATCCTCTCGACTGCAACATATGGGAGAAGAAGATGAAGATGATGATTCTTTTGGCTGCAACACATTGGAGAGGAGGCAGAGCTCGCTCCCTCAATGAAGCCTAAAGCCTTTGAACTTGAGCTTGAAGAAGCAACGATGAAACTTTTGAGTTTAAGGAAGACGAAGCCTTCTAACAACGATGGCTTCGAGAATTGGAAAGATCCATGCAAACAACCTGACTCCCCTTGAAGGATATTTGAATAGGTAGCTTATGAGGGTAGACCATTAAACACCCTTATTATCACCGAAGAAGCCACTGAGGCTCTAGCTATGACTCATAAGAGTATGAAGGCTGCATGCCAAGAAGTTAAGAACTTCGAGTGGAAGCTTTGACTTTGCCTCCTTTGCCCCCTTTCTTTCCTTTCATTCTTTTTTTTTTGTTTGAATTCTTGTAAAGGAAAGATTTTAGTTAATTGATAATGGATTTTATTTTTATTCTGATGTGACTGCTCCTGAATTTCATTTTTTGTTGCTTACATATCTTTACTATGAGATTACATCATAACAATGAAGCATAATACCTTTTTTTTTGCGTTTGATTGAACTTAAAGTGAACTTTAAGGTACCTATGTACCCTTTTTATAACATAGGGATCAAATCATAACATAATTCAACTTTTTTTTTTTTTTGCCATTCACGTTTTAATCTCTTGTGGGCTAAGAATACATGCAGTTTAGGCTCTTGCGATAAGGAGCTTTGCATATTTAACAGCTCATATTTTTATCAAGAATTTGTATACCTTGTTTATTTGTAGAATTGGTGAATATAATAAGTCTTGGCTTCACCATCAAGGACCATTATGTATTTATGTCAACAGAGAACTTCCTCTTCATGTGTGATGGGACATGACTGTGAATCTTTTCGTCATTGTTTTCTTCATGAAATGGTTTTGCCTTCAAAGTTTTCATCTCTCTTTCATGTTGATCGTTTGTCATCTTTAGACGATCAAAAGTAGATGTTGAAGGTCGATCTTTCTTCGATGTGGAGATACTTATCCTTTTGAAGGCTGAAGTTCGAGTGGAAGTAGACGTTGGACATTGATTTTCTTCTTCTTTCATGGACATACTAAATCTTTAAAAGACTGAAGATCGAGTAGTTGAAGGCTTGATACGATCAAAGGTAGAACCTCTTTGCTTGATTTCATTTAAATTGTCGACTTCTCCAGAAGATGCATAATTATTGTCGATTTGTGCTATGTTAACAACATGACATTCAGTGACTTCTAATATTTCTTTTAGATGATCATTAAGGAATCATTTTGGGAGGAATTCTAACAAAGTTACCCGTTGTTAAGGTTGGAGGAGATTCTAATCTTTTCCTTTGATAGATTTAGGCTTCCACATCTTCTCGTTTATTTTCCCCTTCATTTTATGGGAGATGCTTCCCTTTGCATGCGTTTGATGGAATGACAACTCCTTTTCAATGGAAGTTGGTTGTTTCCCTTTTTCAACTAGTCACGGCTATCCATCCTTCGCCATCATCCTTAACATGCTCTTCTTTATTTTGGGAGTCTATCGTCACGATCCTTTGTTGGAATTAGACAACTATAGGTTCAAATGTCTCAAACTGAATTAAACTTCTATTTTGATCATAAAATTGTGTTAATGGTGGAACACTTGAAGTCATCTTGACCACAACATGATTTGGCTGAGCTACTTCATCAATATCTAACTCGATCTTATTTTCGCGAGCCAACTTTAGAATCAACTCCATCAAAACCAAACACTTTTCAACAGGGTGACTAATGACTCGATGGAACTTACAGTATTTAGGATCATATACTTTTTGTGCTTGTTTCAGTCGTTTGCATTCTGGCAGTTGAATAAGTTGCTTCTCTCACATTTGCTCTAACATGTCTACAACATTAGAGTCAGGAAATGGGTAAACTTTTTCCTATCTTTCTCTAAGAGTTGGGCGTCGCTTTTCGTCGCCATCACGCTTTCTTTCAATTTTTGTTTCTTTTCTTTTAGAGAAAGATTTCAATGGAGTGACATGAATAACTGGTTTTCTCCTACACGTGTCTCGTGTGATGGTTGGGATTTAGTCATGGTAGTTTCACAACTGTGCAGTGCAATTGCAATACGTCACTAAGTAGGTTCATTGCACGTAAAGTGCTCACCATATCTTTCTGTATTGCATGCTTAATTCTAGGCGATGAGTCACATGTCATGATCATAGCATGCAAAATGCTCACTATGTACCTCTTTCATCGCGACAGACATAAGTCTTCGCTAAGTACAAGTTTTTCTACTACTTGTTCAAGTGCAAGCGAAACAGTAGATGTACCTGGTAGGGTAATAGGGTAGCTTGTAGTAGACCCGAGATAAAGGAAGAGTATTTTACAAAATGCTAGTGTTTGCTACTGCCAATTCAAGTCATCGCTAACATCGCTAACTACCAAGTATGTATTACCATTCAAGAATGATTTTGAAAAACTCAAACATCCGCCTATTGAATACTCTTTCATCGATTGAGAGCATTGGAACATGTTTGTTGCTTCCAGATTATCTGAAGAATTTGAGGTAATTATAATAACCATTTTCTTTTTCGTACTTAATATAATTATGCTAGAATTGAGTTTATGTGTAAAATTTAATGAAGGTGATTAGCAAGAAGGGTCATGAGGGACTAAACAACAATAAATACAACCATTGAATGTCACGTAAAGGTTATGCAAACCTTGTGGAAGAAATGGTAAGATATTGAAATATTTTCTATTGGTTTGACTACTATGAAGTGCAATGTGAATTCACTAATCCAAATGTAATTTTATTTCGAAGAAAGAAAGTTCATCTAGTGGTGGAGTAGTTGAGTGTGCTGTAGAATAGAAGGAAGCACGTACAAATCGAGATGAGTAGATTCTTGATAAAGATATAAAGAAGGTGGCTGATCGTATAGTTAGTACATTATATTCTCTAACGTAATGCAAATTTTGTTTAGTGGTACTTACTAATACTACAATATTTATATTATAGGACAATCTACTTGCTTCACGGAATGTGACTCATTCATTGGATGACTCCACTTTGGACATACTATCAGAAGCTATTGAAGGGAATGATCCACCAAGGAGGATTCAGTGGGTGGATAGATATGTCACGATCAACGACGAAATACTTTCATACTTGTATAGAAAAATGAAAGAGTAAGGCAGATAAGGAAGAAGATTATGTAAAAGAAGGAGCTATAATGGCAGCTCCTATTTTGTAATTAGAAAAGAATTAATGAACCATAAGAGGGTTCATGAAGTTCCAACCAAACCAGATGATGTGAATGAAAGGTGCAATCAATAGTGAAGTGGCTTAAAAAAACATGGATACGTCGAAGGACGTTGCTAATCAATAGACTGAAGAAGGAATAGATCCTAGTGGACATGAATGAGTGAAAATAGAGGACATGACCATACCATAACAAAATTAGATAAAGCAATATACATTTTTTACAATCATACATTGTTTTATAATGAGTCCATATTGAAGCACATAACATATATGTGTATTGAAAGTTGGAGGTGAGAAAGATTTTTCTGCATCGGCTAGAACTTTTATGAAATTGAAGGTGAGTATGAATTTGATTTGTCTAATGGTCCACTTTTACACATGCAATATGGTAGTATATATTTTTTTTTTATTGTATAATCTAGGAATGAGACTTTTTGTTTATTTGCAATTGGGAGAAAAGGTAATGTCATCGTGGCTGGAACAATGTCAAGGTTTAGTAGACATGGTTGTTGACGGTGATTGCTTCCACCCTATACCAAAAACAGAAGATGTGAACATGGTTTCACAAGAAGTCGGATTACAGTTGTTATGGTTTTGGTCTTTCTGCAGGACAAAAAGGTAATGTGGTTCTAACTGATGGCTTTGGTTTGCATAGATTACATTGAAATGACTACAAGAATTTTTTCAGAGGTAAACTATGTTAGTCCCATCTCATTTCCGTGGAAGCCCATTGACACCGATCCAAACTTCACCAGTTGCACTTCGTTGTTTGATTTGAGAACTAGAACACATTGGATCAAAACTTCAAATAAATGTTCCTGAAATATTTGGAAATTTATGTGAGAGTCATAAACCCTAAATCCTAAACAAAAATGTTGCATATTCCTTGAGGTCTTGTGAGATTTATGTCACATGTGCCCCATATCAACACCATGTATTGATGCATACATAATGTAAGTTACCTCAATAATACTTGAATTACATAATAGAGTAACGTTTACCACATACTAAAGTTAGTTACTTGAAACATATTTGTAGGCACCTATACAAAGTAATGGAGAAGTCGAAAATATTGGGATCCTATAAGCTTTTGGGTGCCAGCTCTATTTCGATAGGTACAATGAAAGAATGTTGACCACAACTTCTAAATGCTAGATTGCTTGGTGTTTAGTTGCCATCGATTACACAATGGATATTGCATACTGGATGGATCCCTTGAAAAATTGCATCTACAACGATGTTGTTCAAATGTATGTTGGAAGTTTACTTTATGAGTCAAGGATAATGAATTTATATCTTGTCATATATAGTACTAATTTTTCTTAACTTACATTAATGCTCGTGATTTTTAGGGCTTTCGAACTTGCAAGAAAAAAGAAGCATTTTTAAAGGTTCATTAAGGTATAAGGGGTGGGGATTAAGTAGAAGAAAAATGTAAGTTTAATTTTATTTTGATAATTGTAACCATAAACTACTTCCTTTTTTTTTGTGTGCATAGTGTCAAAAGCAAAGAGGCGTTGTTGAGTGTGAGTATTATCTCATGTGATTCATTCATATCTATTGTTAAATAACCTAACAATTTTAGATGTAGTACGTATTTAGCTAAACTTTTGAAATATTCCTTATTTAATTTGCAACTGTCACATACTAATACGTTGTTAATTGTGAATAGATGGAAGAAGCATCCTCAACATACACACAAGATGATTTATATGTAGTAAGATCTGAGTGGGCTGAATTTGTCGTAACACATGTGTACTTTGTGTAATGTCTGGTATCTTTTGTATTTTTTGCAAACCTTTGTGAATCCCATGACACATGCATGAATACATATGTTTCTCAATTTGGATCAACTTGAGTACTTCGTAAATTGTAAGATAAATTTTTAATAAGAAGTTCCATTAAATTCACACATCGGCCGCTATATTGTATTGATCTATTAAAATTTGAACATTCATCTATAGGAAATTTTGGATGGCAGATTCTTTTGTTGTTATGAATCAAGAAGTAATGGTTACCAATAGGTAAGTCTTCAACTTTTTATGATAGTCGACTTTAGAAATGCATTCATATTCGTTTCAAGTATAAACTGAAAGTGAATGGTTTTAAAGCAAAGACAACCCCCACCCCAACCGAAGTAACAAAATGTGTGGTTTATGTCTTAATTAATGTAACATACATACCTTTAATTTTATGTCATTCTGAGGTGTAGTTAACCAAAATGTGAGTCCATCATGAATACTTATTGAACTTTATATGTTGTTTTAAATACCTAAATTGTCACATTGAACTTGTTGAGTTCTTTAACTTCAGTCTGATCCAATGACTCAAGTTGGTTGGAAGTATATAATTCATGATGAGAAGGAAGATTCTTTTGTTGTTATGAATCAACAAGTAATAGTTACCAATAGGTAAGTCTTCAACTTGTAGTGATAGTCAACTTTAGAAATGCATTCATATTTGTTTCGAGTATCAACATGTAATGGATGGTTGTACAACAAAGATACCCTCCTCCCCACTATTAGTTT
This sequence comes from Cucumis hystrix, assembly GCA_025688845.1. Lineage (NCBI taxonomy): Eukaryota > Viridiplantae > Streptophyta > Magnoliopsida > Cucurbitales > Cucurbitaceae > Cucumis > Cucumis hystrix. Next base: position 2,965,579 of record CM046885.1, on the reverse strand, counting down.
TTATTTCATTTGAAGTTGTAGTTAACGAATGTGAGCCTGCCAGGAATACTTATTCTACTTTAAACGTTGTTTTAAATTCAACAATTGTCACCTTAAACTTGTTGAGTTCGTGTACTTTCAATTAGATTTAAAATTAAAAATAAGTTGTGTTGGAAGCATATAATCAGTATGTTTTGTAGGTTGTTCGAGGTGGAAATATTTGATTATGATTGAGAATGCTGAAATATCAGCCTCATATCTTTTTCTGAAAGGTAATATTTGTCAAATGAACAAGAAATTTTGTTTTGCGTGAGTTGAATTCGATTACGTGTTGTAATGTTGACTATCCTGCATTTATGGTAGTTATATAAAAGTTATGTCGTATGATGTTTTGACATGTGCGTGTTTTAGAAATCAGGTTGAAATATACTTAGGAAGTTGATACGTTGTCCTTTGTAAATTTGGTCGCTATGAGAAAGACCAACCCCCTTGCCCCTTCGTCTGCCCGTCCAAACTATACGAACTACCATTTAATTAATATGACTAAAGAATCATTTTGGTGATAAATGCATGGAGGCACGTTGGTATCCATGCATCTATCATTAATAACTTCTTCCTTGAATCGATAAGTTTGATATTTTTATGTCTTTTACATTAGTATTCTTGTTGTAGGGTTTATGTTTTCCATTAAGTTCTATGCATTCTTGATGTTTTTTGTGTGCTTATTAAGAAGATGAAGTCTACTTGGCATGTACTTAATAAATGTTATTTAACGTTCATTTTCAATGATTTTGCAGGTTTTCAGAGAATCTGTGGACCATAAGAACATGTTGATTTATGCCTTAGTTCCCACTATTTTAGGATAATGATATATGTCATGTAATTTGTTGTATTACTATTTATGTAATTGATTCTTGTAAAACCTTCACGGAAGACAATGTAATTTAAATTTTCATTATCAATATATTGATGTTTCTAAACATATATGGGTAACGATAAATGTGTCTTGTTAAATTACAAACTTCAATTTTTTTACAGCAGAAAAACGTAAAAATAAGTAATTGCTTGACAATAAAACCCGTGTTGTGATATGAAAAATAATGATGCTCAAGAAGTGTCAATATATAAGCAATTATTACAAAGGAACAATGTTGTGAGAGTAAATATGTATACAATAACTAACAAAAAGCTAACACACAACACAAAAAAGTGTTGTCAATAACAAAAAAGTGACATAAACAAACCAATTTGCACCTCAACAACGACATTTTGATTATGTTGAATTATAGATAACAATGACAGATTTAAAACATCAATATAAGTTTATTGTTGATTATAAATTCATGTTGTCTATGCAAATTTAATGATACTTTTTGTGAAGTGTCGATAAGAAGTGTCAATAAATGTCATATCTTTAAAGTGACTTCAAAGACGCAAAATATGTGTCACATAAATTGTTTGTCTTGTGATACATAATTTGTGTCATTAATTTCTAGTTTTCTTGTCGTGAAATTTTCATTTAAACATTTTTTTCTAAAAGCTTCTTATAAGAAAAACACATATGTGTTTGGTAATTTTTTTTCGAGTGTTTTTAGGTAATATTTTGTTTCATTTGTTATAAACTAGTTTTCTTTAATATATAATTTCAAATTATAATAAAAGAATTTGTTCGTGGGGATTTTGATAGGAGTTCACTAATGATCATCGATGATGGTGATTGAAGGTGGCAACCAATCACTTTAAAATGATAATCATAGGTTAGTGGTAGCGATCGTTCGAAGGCACTCAACAAAAATCACCGAAAAACTTTTGTTGGTTGTTGGCCGATAACGGTCATAGAAAATTGGTTGATGAAGTTGATGGACAACGATCACCGAAAAACGAATGAGAAAAGTAAGCCGATAATGATCACCAAAAAATGATCAACAAAAGTTGACAAGTAACGACCACGAAAATGGTTAACGAAAGTTGATCGACAATGGTTAACGAACAATAGTCGACAGAAGTTACTCTGTAATGGTTGATGAATGTTGGCCCACAACTGTCACAGAAAAAGGTCAACAAAAGTGACCACCAACAACCATCAAAAGACATTATACGAAAGTTGGCTGCAACAATCATCAAATAATGATCGACGAATGTTGGCTGACAAGGGTTACCAAAAAATGATCGTTAATTGTTGGCCAGGAACTGTAATAAAAAAACTGTTGATAAAGTTGGCTAGCAACGGTCACCAAAAATGGTCAACGAAAGTTGATGAACAACCATCACCAAAAACAATCGACGAAAGCTGACCAACAACGATTGTTAGTCAACGATCAACAAAAGTCGATCAACAGTAGTCACTAAAAATGATCAAAAGTTGGTCGACAATGATCATCGAAACAATAATCTGAAGTTGTCAACAACTGTACTAAAAGTAGTTGTCGAAGGTTAGTCAGCAGTAGTTGCGTGGAAAACGATACACGAAAGTTGATAGTCAGTGGTAGAAAAAACAGTTGCCATAAAAACCTTCTTTGAAAGTTGATCGATGATGGTTGTCGTAAAGAAATTGTTGGAGACTAGCCAACAATGGTTGCCAAAAAAATAATAAACGAAAGTTGATTGTAAACAGTAAATAAAAAACAGTAGCATGACAATGATGACGAGAGGTTCACCATTGGCGATTAATGGTGGTCAATATTTTTCTTGTGGCGGTTCACAAAAAATTGATCATCCAAAGTTTGGCCAGTTACAATTGTCAAAAAGTGATGGTCTAAGGATGACCAAAAGCATTTGTGGGAAAAACGGTTGACGACAATTGGTTGTCGATGATCCTGTAAAAAACAATGGTTGATGGTTCACCGACACAATCGTTGGAGACAATCGTCGAGAATTGGCAAAGACAGCTATCTGAGGTTGGTTGATGAGGATAGTTGGAGATGTTGGTTGAAGTGTTTCGTACAAATTAGGGAGATTAACCATTAAACACTCAAAATTCATTTTTCTAAAAGTTGGCTCTAACTGTTTGTTCTAAACCACGTCATGTTATAAACTCATTTTTTCAAAATATATTTTAGGTGATTGTCAAACACCTAATTTTTTTTGCAAAAACAACTTATTTTTTTAATTTAATTACTTGAAAACAGAATCCTCATTTTTGTGTTGTTACGCTCGCAAATGCAATGGCAAGTGGACCTAATTCATACTTATCAAGCCCTTTTAATATACAAAACAACACTTCAAGAAATGTATTCAATTTAGTATGTGCTGAAAATTTGTAAAACGAAACAATGAATTTAAAAGGAAAAACACATGATTGCATAAAAATATTATTATTTTATGCGTGACAAAAAAAAAAGCCATCCCATAGGGTAACGATAATCTTAGAAAGTGTAAACAATGTACCAAAATAAACAAATGTTTAAGATCCCACTTGCCAATAACCAACGCTCTTTGCACTTTGAAGACTTTTTTATCATAAATTTTCAAACATATATTTGATCTTTACACAACTTTTATCTTTTAAAATCAAAGATATTACTATGCAAGAATATTCCCACTTCATCTGAGTTTTCTAATACTCTTAACTTGAATACTTGGATATGAACAAATAAAAACCTAATTAATATCAATAAATCATTACTACTAATTTAATTAACTATTAGATATAAACTACATTTTTAAAAATAGTAAAATAAACTAAAACATATAGAACATATAACAAAATTTTGGATTTTATCAATGATAGAATTGCATCAGTGTCTATCATTATTTATCAATGTGACTGGTAGAAGCATTTCAATGCTTATCATTGGTAGAATATGCTATATTTCGTAAGTATTTGGTCAAATTTTCAATTTTTAACAATTTCCCTATAAACTCTATTATATATTTCAACTTAATAAATTTAAACCAATGTCATTTACTTTAAATATTTTATGTTATTTTAAAGAAAATTTTCATAAAT